>OX421493.1:37287825-37949825 GCA_949126835.1 Anisus vortex
CGATTAGAGCATTGGCCCGAGGCAACATCTACTTAAAGGGCGCCATCAAGGATCTTCCAAATAATGATACAAGTTAACATAACACATAATCTAAATATTTTTCAATAAGATGATTTTGAAACAAGAAAACCGTAAAAACGAAGTTTTTATTATACTCCCTTTATTTGCAAACCATGTGTTTAATGTATAGAACAAATAAGTAATATTATTATCATACTTTATGAATTGCAGTAAACACAACACTACAAAACTAAAATTTCGAATCGGTAATGTCGGCAAATACATATCTAATTATAACGATTGCGCATTTTTTTTTAAATGTGTGAAGCATAATTTTTTCTACCTTTGAGCCGAAAAACTATAAAAAGTTGCACAGGCATATCTCTTATAGGGCCTACTTTCCTTTTAAGAAATGAATATTGTCATAAGTGTAGTATTATTAAGTTGTTTTAACTGAAAATTTGATAGGATGTATTGTTAGTCGGGGCAAGTCTGCCGTCCAAATTTCAGCTCGATCAGACCACGGGAAGTGGTCGAAAAATCGAAGCCAATTTTTTGCACCATTGCAGACATTGCAACTTAAAAAAAAGGGAGTAATAAACAAGAAAACCATAAAAACACAGTTTTTATCATACTCCCTTTATTGGCAAACTAAGTTTACCATTATGTAATTTAAAAATATCTGTGTCGCAAATCTCAAAAATATCTCCTTACTCTGTATGAATTGTTCTAAAAATAATCTTAGCGCATAATTTTTTTGTCTAGCTTTGTGCCGAAAAAGTATAAAAAGTTGCACAGGCATTTTTTACGCGAAATCAAAATTTTTCTTATACTTTCCTTTTAAGAAATGAATATTGTCATAAGTGTAGTATTATTAAGTTGTTTTAACTGAAAATTTGATAGGATGTATTGTTAGGCGCCACAAATCTGCTGTCCAAATTTCAGCTCGATCGGACAACGGGAAGTGGTCGAAAAATCGAAGCCAATTTTTGCACCATTACAGACAATGCAACTTAAAATAAAGGGAGTAACAAGAAAACCGTAAAAACAAAGTTTTTATTATACTCCCTTTATTTGCAAAATAAGTTTACCATCAGGTAATGAAATAATTTAGAAGAAATATTTTTGTTTAGTCTTCTTAGGTAGGGCCTATTGGATATTATTGGCATATCATAATTTTTAAGGAACATTGTTACTCACTCTTTAATGATCACTACGGTAGTCCGGAAGATTGCGCATTCTTAATAGTTCTTCCATTGCTGGCAAATTGCAAAATGCTTTATCCTGTACCTTAGAACAGTCGAGTTCCTCTATTCGAATTCCTTCGAGTGATCTCACTCGACTCAAGGCAACATAAGCCTGTCCTTTAGCAAAAATTTTCGAGCCCAAGTTAACGACTGCATGATCCACTGTTGAACCTTGCATTTTGTGAACGCTCACGGCCCAACAAAGGATAAGCGGCAGCATTCGCCTTTCTGCTGTTCCTGCTGATAACTTGGCTGGAAATTCAACCGTCATAGGCTCGATGATGTGTTCACCGATCCCAAAGAAATTTATTTTGACTTTTGGCAAATCTTGACTGTAAATTTGTGCTCTGCGAAACAGTGGCCAAATAATTTTGATGACTTCACCCATCGCTCCATTAACCAGTCCTTTACTTGTGTCGACATTGTAACGAAGCATTACTCGCGCACCTTCAAATATCACCATGTGTTTGGCAAGCCTCCAGTTTTGTTGATGTCTTCTGGAATAAGCCTTTCAATGACAGTATTGCTCACATCTTTGATAGCGTCTGAAATTCGATCAACTGCCTTAAGCGTGATCATGTTTTGACCTTGTTGCTGGTGATATTGAAGAGCTTGATCATTATGGAAATTGACTAAAGCGTTTGTTGGATCTATTCTAAGGGCTTTACCAATAGCAAATTCTTAGTTGAGATTTGTGTCGCCCTTACCAAGAAGAATGCGTAAGTGATGTGGTTTTAACTCACCCATTCGCAAGTCATTTAAGAGATCGATGAAAGTTGTATCTCCTCGTTGGCGCATATTTTGAGTAAGTTCACAAAACGACAAAGTTCGCAATAAATGAACTGCTGGTTCGAAACATGTTGGTTGCTGAAAAACTGGGCTCCCTCTCACGTGTGGCAGCTGCATTAAGTCACCGAAAAACAAAATATTTATTCCACCGAAAGATGCATCACTGTTTTTGATCTGTTGCAATCGTGAGTTGATCTGATCCAGCATTTCGTAGGCAACCATTGAGATCTCATCAACTATTAAGAATTGTGTTGTCCGCCATTGTAATCTCAAATTTTTCAAGTAAATGCCAGTGAGATTAGGCAATCTTAATATCTTTCTATCGCGCTGTACCGGCAATTTGAACATAGAGTGAAGTGTACGGCCGTTTATCAACTTGGCTGCAACACCAGTAAGAGCAGCGACTTTGACTGAATCCTTATCTCAATCATAGCAACGAATGACTATTTCTTTGACAAGGTTCAGAGCAAACGTTTTACCTGATCCAGCACCACCAGTAACATGAATTCTCACTCGGTCAGATGATCCATGTTGCTGTTTTTTGATACTTTGTGTGATGAAGTTCAGAAGATCTCTTTGAGCAACATTAGACTTTGCTAACGATGTTTGAAACTCGTCATCGGTTGGCCTGATTTCATTGTCCTGTTGATCGGTATCATCAATACCTTCGTCGATATTTGGATCTTCCAATTCAATGAATGCATTAGCACGATTGATTGCATTATCTAAGTGACGGTCTCGATTGCGATAAATTTCCATGTATGCATTAGTTTCCTTAAGCTCGGCTTCTCTCGCAAGGAATGCTTCTTTGGGTGAATTGTAGATTGAACCATCCGGTTTCCTTAGCAGTTCATTCTCATTACGGAACGGTACATATTGTGCAATAAGACTGTAATAGTAATTTTCGGAATCATTAGATTCTCGAAAGTTCGGCACTCGTACGACGGCGGGACGATTTCTGATCTTCATTTTTGTTCCGTCCAATAAAGTCAATAAATGTAATTGCCGAACAGCCCTCGGTTCTTCGTACGCGTCTTGATCGCCATCATCTTCATTTTCAATACCTTTACTATAACTATAATAAGGTTTAAACAACATGGAAAACTCCATCAGTGACATGTGTTCAAATTGATAAGAAGGATGTGGATCACCGGGACGCTGTCTATATCTTTCAATAATGTCTTTACAGTAGCCAGCTGCAGTATCATTGACAAAACTAAGCACCTTATAGCGTTGTTCTGCTTTGCGCGTGTTGATAAAGACGCATCTTCGAGAAGATTGCTTCAAAGGAAGATGACACAAGCGAAATGCACACTCGCATGCAGATACTTGGCGCTCATGCAGAATTTTCATACATATCTTGAAGAGCTTTGATGATGATGATGATGATTTGTATAGCGCGCCTATCCATGCTATGTTAGCATGCTCTTTGTAGACACAGTAGAAGTGCTGCTTTCCTCTTGTCGAATTGTTCTAATTGCTTCTCTCAAACCTGCAGACATCTCTGTCGGCTCATTTTTAGAACAATATTTGGCTACATACATGGCAACTGACTCGTTGTTTCCGCATGGTTGAATATCCATATTTCCCATCCAACACTTTAATAGCTTGATGTTATAGTTGTCTTCACCGGATTTACGTCTTAAGATACATATACGACCACCGTTTTTAATGAATTCATCAGATGTATTCGCAACTATGTGAGTTAAGTCACTTGGAATTCGAGGATAATTGAAACGACAGTCTCTGGAATTGTTCTTGTGACATGTATGAGTGTGATGATGTCGTTGTACGCCATTAACAAGAGCCTCAAATTCAGGATCCTCGGGTAGCTCACACGTCATCACCTCATCAATTTTTGCAATGCCCTCAGGAGTGTTAAAGTCTGGAGTTCCTTCCACCCATACTAGCATGTGAAGATGCGGTGAACCGCGATTCTGGAACTCAATGCGCCACCAAAAATCAATTAGTTTTCCTCCAAGAATAGTTTCATCAGATTTTAGCAACGACATGAGTGCATTGAGTCGAATCATGTAGTGGCGGCTTACGACGACTGGATATTTTTCGACGAGTTTTTGAGCATCGTAAGTGCTAAGATCCTTCGCAGTTTTGTCAGGAGTTCCATCAGCGTGCAATAATGCTACAATCATGTCCTCCCAATGAAAAATTCATTGGATTAGTTGAACTTATAGCAACATTTAATCCTTTTCTTGCAAGCCATATTTAAAAAAAATGGGAATAAACGATCAGGTCTTATCTTTCTAAAACAATATGTGATGAATGTAGGTCCTATCCAAATTATGGCACATAAAGTAAGAGACTCAATCTTAGATGATTTAAGAACTGCAGGTACTTTTGTAGATTCCACCCCAGACCGGTCCCATATTGATCAGCTCACTGTTATTGTGAGGTATTTTCACCAGATGACGGGCTCCCAATTGAACGTTTTCTAACTGTCCTAGAGAGGGGTAGTCACACGGGGAAAAGTATGGCTAAGATGGTGCAGAATCACCTTACAAATAATTGCGACTTAGATTTTAGTAAGTGTCGAGACCAGTCATATGATAATACTGCCAATATGTCTTGCAAATACAAAGGTATGCAAGAAATAATATTGAAGATTTACAAGTATGCTATGTATATCCAATATTCCATTTGCTGGTTATTCCCTAAATCGTGTTGGTAAAGCAGAAGTTTACTGTTGTTTAAATGCAGTAAAGGTTTTTGGAATAGTTCAAGAAATATATATAATTTCTATTCATCTTCTACACATAGATAAGAGTAGGCCTACTGTTGTCATTCTTTAAAGATGATTCAAAAGTTGCAGTAGGCCTACTGTTGTCATTCTTTAAAGATGATTCAAAAGTTGCAGTAGGCCTACTGTTGTCATTCTTTAAAGATGATTCAAAAGTTGCAGTAGGCCTACTGTTGTCATTCTTTAAAGATGATTCAAAAGTTGCAGTAGGCCTATTGTTGTCATTCTTTAAAGATGATTCAAAAGTTCCCAAGTCTTTGTCAAATACTAGATGGGAAGCACATTCAATGGCCAAAAGTGCAATACTTGATAGCAATGATGGAATAATTTATGCATCGCACCAGCTGCATATTGATACTGCAGAGAAAGGCGAAACAAGAAATCAAATTTTGAATAAAATGGAGGAGTTTGAATTTATGATAATGTTATATTTGTGGAGTTACTTGCAGGGTGAATTTCACAAGACTAGTCAATCTCTGCAAAAAAAAATAAAAAAATTAGTCTATATCTAAGCTTATGTAGGAAACTGTATGTTTCACTTTCGGATTTTGTTAAAGGTTCCAGTGATATGTTCGATCTTTTGAAGAAAAAGGAAAGGAAAAATTGCCTAATGTTGTTTACAAGAAAAGAAGATATAGAAGAAGACATATCAATGATGATGAAGATTATGCTTTAGAGAACCTTGAGCCAAGAGCCAAGTTCAGAATCAAAACATTTATACCTGTGATATCTGGCACAGATTCAAAGGGCCTCAGTATATAATGATGCTGCAAAAAAAAAATCTTAACAAAATAAGAAGGTACAAAAAAAGAGATTCGTGGAGGAGTTAGTGCTTTATGCCATTCATATCCCGAAGACAAGAATCTTGTAGGAGAAATCAAAAATTTTCATCAATATGTTAGACATAGACAAGCCTATGGTTCAGCGGAACACGATAGTCTGACACATCAGGATCTGTCTAGGGTAATATTTAACGATCGTGTCCAATTAGTATTCTATAATGTAGAAGCAATGTGGAAATTGTGTTTTAGTATGATGGTTGCAAATTACTCTGGAGAAATAAAGTTTTCTCAACTGAAGAGGATAAAAATTGAATGTAGAATAACAATGACTGAAGATAAATTATGTTCCCTCAATCTCATGTGCATAGCAATTGACAAACTACGCATTTTATCATTTGATGATAATGGCAAAAGCAAGAAAGAAAATATTTATTTTAATATAATTCCTGAATCCTTATAACATGTGTCAAGAGCTTAGATAATAAGCCTTTGTAAATTGTGCCTTTTAAAATAACTTTTGTTTCTTTTTACCAGAGTTTGCATTTTTAAGTTTGTTTTGAATAAAAATTATTTTAAATTAAAGATTTATTATTTCTCTATCTATATACTTCTTAATTGATTTTCAGTTTAACCCTCTAAGACTCTAAGTATTCAACAATCATATTTGGCACTGACTTAAAATATTTTGAGACTTATAAAGGGCCCCATATCTCAAATAGCTTAGGGCACCATCAAGTCTAAATGCGGCCCTGACGGTTTCATACAAACAGATTCATAAAGACAAACAGTTTCATATTAACAAACATTTTCTTACAGACAAACAGTTTCATACAGACAAATATTATAGTTTCATATTAACAGTTACCCCTCAGATACAGAACAAAATAGCTGTAACCATACAGTAGCAGAACCCATAGCTGTACCCCATACACTGGCTGAACACAATAGCAGTACCCATACAGTGGCCGAACACAACAGCAGTACCCATACAGTGGCTGAACGTAATTTCAAAGCGCATAAACCTGAAGAACATAATAGCAATTCCCATAAAGTGGCAAAACTCAATAGCAATACCCATACAAAGGCAAAACATAAGAGAAATACCCTTACAATAGAAGAACATAAGTCACTATCCATACAACAGCGAAAAAAAAATAGCAATGCCCATACTTCGGCCAAACAAAAGCAGTGATAGAAGTAAAGTGATAGTAAAACGATACAAAGTTGGCTTTCGATAGTAGGCCTAATACCCATAAGAGACGGCATATTATAGTATTACCCACACAGAGAAACATAATCGTAATATTCATACAGGGGAACACAAACTATTCATTTAAATTTGCAATGAATGAAAAACATGAAAAGAAATCATACATGACCATAAAATATACAAAAGGAAATACTAGGCCTACAGAAGAACAAAGTATACATAAGAAAATATAGAAGAACAAAATATAAAGAAAAAAAAATACTAATTGAGAACTAACGATGCACAAAAATAACAACACAAGAACAAAAGAAGCTTTATATGGACCAAATACATCTTAAACTAACATTACTGTTTCTGGACTTGTTTATGGACACAATTCATCCTAAACTACTATTGTGTCAGGATTCAGTCTAAATCTACGTAAGTTTAGGTTACTGATCCTAATTGAAGTAAGTTATTCTAAAAGACATAATTCTAGATATTAAGTATATATTTAATTATTTTTTTTAAATAGTACCTTTTCTTTCCAGGCGCCAATCTTGATTTGTTATTATTGAATATTATTTTTCCATCTGTTATTTTCATGGCTCTAATAACAACTTTATTCTTCATGTATGTTCTGCATTTTAAAAAATGCACACAAGTAAAAAAAAATAAAAATAAAAATGAAAGCGACAACTTATTAATAATATTAATATATCGATATTATAGATATTGTTACGTCCACAATCCCCTTGTGGCCAGAGCTGTGTAGATCTTGCTGATAATTCTCGTTAGTCCTAGGGGAGACTTTAATTATTAGTATTTATGTTTCAGTATTACACGAACTCTTCTTATAGTCCTGGGCACAAATTCAGTATTTGTATTCCAACATTTCCTTTCTTGTAAATTATGGTAGTAGATAAATCTTATAGTAATGTATACAACACAATAGGATAGTAACTTGACAAAGAAGCTTCAGTGTAACTGTTGTTGATAGTTTATTTCAGGTGGTATGTTCAATATATACAATATATCTATTATGTACAGTTAGAATAAAATAGTGCAAACACAAACGTTCAAAGGAACATATTTTGAAACTCTCTGTCTTTCAGACAAAACAAATCATTAAATACTATCCGAGTGGTGCAAGGGACAGACCCACTACCAGTAGGGGTGAAAATCATGGTAACATTACAAAACTCATAACAAAACGATATGAACTTCCCCTATTAAATAATGAGTCGTTCCCAGACTCTGAGAATTTGAGATCAACACAGAATCCCAGCATTACCTAGAACCTTTCGTTTTCCTACTAAACGTCCTAATATCGCGTGTAGTAAGAAAAGAGAGAGAGAGGAGAATAAACATTGCGTGTTCCAATTCTTGGAAAAACAATATACATGACACGCCCCCACCCAATGAAAGAAATAATGTACCATAATTACCCAAGTAATACTCAACATGGTACATTTTTCGTACTTAACACTATCGTTTTAATAACCAACAATCAATGGAAGATTATTAGACAATTTAAGCAAACATGGCTCACTGGCACAACTAAATTATAAGAAGTGTCACTACCCAATGGTAATTGTGATTATAACGTGATGGACAAATATTTCACCGTTAGTATTAATATTAACTAATGTCTCAACAAGTACAAATAATTCAAAAATATTCTAGTCATTCTTATTTTAACTATGTACAGTTGTGTGGATTTCCACCAAAAATTTGCAAAAAGTTTTAATCTATTAAACAAATATAACATTGCTCAAACTCTTGTCAATTTCCAACAGTTTACTTCTAATATACAAACCAAAAGATAAGTAATACATAACTCGAATCAAACTATAGGTTACTTCCCCTTTAAATTACAGTGTCAACTTGACATTAACAGGGTGCATACCTAAGATGATGATACTTCCCCTTTTCTCAAATATGAGGAGAAAATACGCTCTAGTTACGATTACTACAGTAATCTCAATATTAAAATGTAATCCACTATTATGCGTTTTTGGCAAATTTGAAAGTTTAATATAAAAGATTGTTCAGGGTTGAATGAGTGCACACCTTTAGGTACCTTTATTTCCCTCCATTCCCGGATATATGGAATATATAACAACCTATATACAACATAGTGAATATCCACTAGTTTTTTCCCATTCTATTGCCATGATATAACAATTTAGCAATAGATTTCCAATATTATCTATTAATTTATACCAATTAAGATTACATCTCTTTCTAAGATAAAAATTGTACATATTATTATTTAGTTCCATTCATTAACTAAAATAATACAAGATAATAAATCAATTAGCTTAAAGTTTCCAACTTAATTGCATGTGATGACAATTACTTTTATCCATCCATATCAAGTAAATACGTGCATATTATATATTTATTGCATCATGCATCAACATTTAAATGGAATTTCTTTTCCATAATCAAATGAATTTAAAATATATCAGAACATCAATATTATACATGATTATAAGAATTATTAATACTTTCAAAAGACTTGACTTCTGTATGATACAAGTATTCTATAGGTATTCCATAATCAAAATTCAAACGAATGATAGGTTATCATGACACATTCTTAATGAATAGGTGAGATGATCTGAAAAAGAAGTATGGGGTTATTCAGTCAATCATGTATCACCCGAGATAGAGTATCAGCTATGACCTTGTCTCTATCTTGTCGATGATACGGGGAATGGGATACCAGTCGGTCTTTGTCAAATTACTTAATTTCCCAAAGTCTCTATAAAACTGCAGTGTGTGGTCGGCTTTTGGTACCATCACACAGGGTGTAGACCATTTGCTATCACATTTTCCTCCTATGTCATCTTCTAACATATACTTTACATTTAATTTAATATGCTCAGGTCTGATGGGGTCAAATGGATGCTGTTTAATAGACCTGGCACCCTCGGTTAACACTACATCGTGCTCTATGACATGTGTCCTACTGGGAACATTTGTAAACATTGACTTATTTTCATGTACCAGCTCAATAATCTTCTCCTTATCTTCTACCGGAGGATGTTCTAGTCTTGTATCTAAACTCTTAAGGGCATCTGTATTATTAAGTTTACTTTCTGCAAACTTATATTCTATCCTAGATAAATCCGTCGGGACCCTAGCTAATGAAATCATGGGGACCTCCGGTGGTTTACTCTTTTCCCTGGAAACATAGGGCTTAAGTAAATTAATATGGCATACCCTCTGTTTTTGTCTCCGGTCAGGAGTCTTTATCAAATAATTGACCTCGCCAAGCTTTGACTCTATCTCATAGGGTCCACTAAACTTTGCACTTAAAGGCTGATTTTGCAAAGGTAGAAACACAAGAACTTTGTCACCTGGTGCAAAAGTTCTAGCTGTAGCTTTACGGTCATAGTTCTGTCTCATACGCTCCTGCATCTGTGGAAAATGAATCTTCACATGGTTAAAAGCATGATAAAGCCTATTTTTAAATTTATCTACATATGACAAAAGTCCAATCGGTTCACTGTCCGTTAGCCAAGTTTCATGTAGAAGTTTCAACGGACCTCTGACTGAGTGTCCATACACAAGTTCGAATGGGCTAAACCCCAGGGATTCCTGAGTGGCCTCCCTTGCAGCGAACAGTACATAAGGCACACCCTTATCCCAGTCTTTCTCGTTTTCATAACAGTACTTTTTAAGCATCGATTTTAATGTCTGATGAAACCTTTCCAGAGCTCCCTGGCTCTCAGGATGATAGGCACTTGATAGCCTATGGCTTATCCCTAATTGTTCCATGACTTGTTTGAAAATGTTCGAAGTAAAGTTAGTCCCCTGGTCGGACTGTACTGTCTTCGGTAGGCCATAACGTGTGAAGAAATTTGTCAGGGCGTCTACCACCTTCACTGTTGTTATGTTCCGCAACGGAATGGCTTCCGGGAAGCGAGTGGATGAACACATGACTGTGAGCAGGTATTGAAAACCGGCTTTTGTTTTCGGCAACGGGCCCACGCAATCAATGAGTATATGACTGAATGGTTCGTCGAACGCTGGTATCGGCTGGAGTGGAGCGACAGGAATTCGTTGGTTAGGACGTCCTACCATTTGGCATACGTGGCAAGTCTTGCAGTATTGTTCGACATCTCTTCTCAGTCCTGGCCAGTAGAAGTAAGGGAGGATACGGTGGTGCGTTTTTCGGACTCCCATGTGACCAGCGAAAGGAAGATCATGCGCCATACGCAGTATATCTTGACGATAGCACTTAGGTATTACAATCTGGTGAATACTGTCCCACTCGTTTGTACCTGAGTTGAGCGGTTTCGACTTTCTCATCAACACTTCATCTTTCATGTAGAAACATTCCGCCATTGCATCTGCAGTCTTTTCATCAACAGCTTTCATTCTGAGTTGCATTATTACTTCGTCATTCAATTGTTCTTTCACCAATTTCTGCTTTGGTGACAAAATGTTATCGTTCTCGGTTGCATCACCAGTTGTTAGTTCAGCAAAGAACGTAGCACTTAAATCGATGTCAGGTGTTTCTGTTATCACTGTTTCATTCGCATGTGTGTCTTCAGAACAGACAAACACATCTTTCGTTGCACTACACGGCGTAGCAGGAGTCTTTACCGACTTCTTTTTCTGCATTGCTCTTGTCAGTGCACATGTTGGGCGTTCATTGGCAGGACGTAGGTTTTTGTCCTCCGCCATCTTTGTCTCCAACACTTTAACCATGGGCTCGACAGTGACTCTGCCGCCCATAATGTCATTTCCTAATATCATGGAAACGCCTTTGACGGGTAGTGCGCGCCACACTCCCACTACGATGTTACCTGTAAAAATATCCGACTCGAGTTTTATTCTGTGCAGTGGAGCTTCCACAGCCTCCATACTAGCACCTCTCAGCACAACAGACTCACCGGTACTGGTGGCATCCGTTAACGGCACACTGCCCTCCAGGATCACGCTGACAGCAGAACCCGTGTCACGTAATATCTGTATTTTCTTCTTGCTGAGTACATCGACTTCTGTCGACACTGTCCCCTCGTAGACAAAGGGTCGAAAATCGGATAGGTCGTCCTCTTCCGGGACTTCAGGAACCATCTGTTCCTCACGGCCTTCTGAAAGCATAATAGATTGAGTACAGCTATTCTCTTTTACCTTAGATAGACTGTTCTCAAAAACCATCGACTCCACAACTATGGGCGATGCCGGCCGCATTTCTTTTGAGTTTCTTGACCCTGTGTTGCACACTTCTTCTGTCTGCTTGCTATCTTTCTGCACTCTGGCACAGTGTAGAATAGCACCTTGCTTCTTGGTAAGGATCCAACAATCTTTCTTCATGTGGCCCTCTTTCTTGCAATTGAAACATACCACCTTTGCTTTATTTACATCTGTCTGCTTCCTGAAATGAACTAAGTTACTATTATTATTTACACCACTGTTCTTATTATTGTTTTCACTTGTCTCTTTTGGTTTACTAGCCTCCTTGGGCTCTGGTTTGTGCACTTTGGGTTTGTCAGCATAATATGGCTTTATGCTGGCGTGAATTATGGCATAGTTATCTGCCAATCTAGCAGCTTCATGCACATCTTCAACCCCTCGGTCTGAGATGTGGGTTTTAATATCCACTCGAATACAATCATTGAATTCCTCAAACAATATTAGGTTCTTGAGTTTATCAAACTCACTTACATTCTGTGACCTTAGCCACTGTTCTAACATTTTCTCCTTTTGTCTCAAAAAGTCTACATGAGTTTGATCATATGCCTTCTTTCTGTCTCTAAATAGCTTTCTATATTTTTCTGGTGTCAGGGAATAACTTTTTAGCACCCTATCTTTGATTACTTCATAGTCATTTATTTCCTCGGGTGTTAAACTCAACACTACGTCCAATGCTTTTCCTTTGTTGAGAGTTGACCTTAACAATAAAGCCATCTTATCATCAGGGAACTGATAATCTACAGCTATCCTCTCAAAAAGCAAAAAGAAATCTTGAACATCTTCTTCTCTGAATATAGGCAAGTGTTGCTTCATTGCGCTAATATCCATACCATTGCTGTCCCTACGATGGTCAGGTCTGTTCATGCGTGCCATCTCTATCCTTTCTCTGCTTTCAATCCTAATTCTTTCATTTTCCCTTTCAGTTTCTATCCTAATTCTTTCATTTTCCCTTTCAGTTTCTATCCTAATTCTTTCATTTTCTCTTTCAGTTTCTATCCTCATTCTTTCCAATTCCATTCTCTTCATAGCTAATTGGAATTTTAGGTTTTCACTCAACCCTTCATCTTCATCATTGTTTGATGATCTAGATGACATATTTCTTACCTCGTCTCCGTGGGCAATTACCTCGCCCCCACTGGGAGCTACATAACCTTCATTGATATCGTTCTGTCCCACTTCAACTACACTACCAGTGTTCATGGCATTCTGCCCGTTCAAACATGTCATAATTTCTTTGGTCAAACGATTACGATTAGGTCTTGCCTGTCCTGCCTCAATCCGAAAGGACTCAGCTAATTCTTTTAGTTCAGCAAATGACATGGCATTAAGTTCCTCACTTGATATATTCGAAGCCATAGTATAGCGTTCGAAATATTTGTTATAGTAGAGTAGTATATATTGTATAATAAAATATAAAGTTCCAACTTACGATTTGTCCAGAAATTTGCACAATATAATATTAAACACTTCGTGGAATCTTCACACTTCCCAAGGAATAAAAACGCAAACCAGATCTCTCCTCTATTTTAAAAAAAAATAGTTTCACAGTCCTGAAAACGAAACACAAATATGCCGCTCTCAGTACTACTAATGTCACAAAATATGTATAGGTCAGGAAAAAATATAACTCAAATTTTCCAGACGAGATCAACAAATTTTTTCCAATCCTAGATCAAGAAAAGTAGAACTCAAATCTACCGAACGAGACTACCAAATCCTGTCAATCCTAGGTCAGGAAAAGTAGAACTCAAATATCCCGGACGAGCCCCCAAATTTTGTTACGTCCACAATCCCCTTGTGGCCAGAGCTGTGTAGATCTTGCTGATAATTCTCGTTAGTCCTAGGGGAGACTTTAATTATTAGTATTTATGTTTCAGTATTACACGAACTCTTCTTATAGTCCTGGGCACAAATTCAGTATTTGTATTCCAACATTTCCTTTCTTGTAAATTATGGTAGTAGATAAATCTTATAGTAATGTATACAACACAATAGGATAGTAACTTGACAAAGAAGCTTCAGTGTAACTGTTGTTGATAGTTTATTTCAGGTGGTATGTTCAATATATACAATATATCTATTATGTACAGTTAGAATAAAATAGTGCAAACACAAACGTTCAAAGGAACATATTTTGAAACTCTCTGTCTTTCAGACAAAACAAATCATTAAATACTATCCGAGTGGTGCAAGGGACAGACCCACTACCAGTAGGGGTGAAAATCATGGTAACATTACAAAACTCATAACAAAACGATATGAACTTCCCCTATTAAATAATGAGTCGTTCCCAGACTCTGAGAATTTGAGATCAACACAGAATCCCAGCATTACCTAGAACCTTTCGTTTTCCTACTAAACGTCCTAATATCGCGTGTAGTAAGAAAAGAGAGAGAGAGGAGAATAAACATTGCGTGTTCCAATTCTTGGAAAAACAATATACATGACAATATATATATCCATAAAAAAAAGAACGACAAACGCACCATTTCCATCCGTATTTGCTGCTTCTTTTGTTATCATTGACCAGTATTAAATCTTATGCATGCGTATGTTTTGGATGCAATTTAACCCGATCCTATTAGCTAAATTTGATATTAAAAAGGGTTGCTTTCTCGGCTTAGTTTCCTGCACAGTGGATATCTTGGCTTGATACTTGAACTTTTCTAAAAGAAATTTTAAAAAAATCTTCTCAAGGGAATTAACTCATTCAAATGTATACATATCAAACAAATCATAAAATGAAAACGTGTAGAGTGACTAACTTTGAAATTAATGTATCATTCAAATTATACATATCAAATAAATCATAAAATGAAAACGTTTAAAGCGACTGACTTCTAAATTAATTTCTAACTATTCAAAGAAAAGGAAAAAAAAAACGCACCATTTCAATCTGTATTTGTTGCTTCTATTTTTACCATAGGCCATAGACTATAATATATATTATAGTCTATGATTTTTACCATGAGCTGTGTACTTGTGTCCTTCTGCACTTCTTTTCCTGCACAGGTACAATCTTGGCTTGAATCTTGACATTTTTTCTGCAAAACAGATCTTCTTAAGGGAATAAACTCATTCAAATAGAAATATATCAAATAAATCAAATAATGAAATTGTGTAGAGCGACTGACTTTTAAATTAATGTAAAATCATTTAATTGTATACATATTAAATAAATCATGAAATGAAAACGTGTAGAGCAACTGACTTTTAAATTAATGAAAAATCATTCAAATGTATACATATCAAATAAATCATAAAATGAAAACGTTTAGAGCCACTGACTTTTAAATTAATGTTTAACTATTAATAGAAAAGAAAAAACAACCGCACCATTTCCATCCGTATTTGTTGCTTCTATTGTTACCATGGGCAGAGTTCTTGTGTCCTTCTGCACTTCTTTTCCTGTACAGGAGAAATCTTGGCTTGAATCTTGACATTTTTTTCTGCAAAAAAAAATCTTAAGGGAATTAACTCATTCAAATAGATACAAATTATATAAATCAAAAATGTAAAAGTGTGCCATCAGCTAACCTAGTTTGTCTACCCAATTCTAGGTACGGTGTTAAGCATTCAATTATAACATAAGTCAAGGGGTGATGTTGACTGAGGAAGGTGGGGACAGAGGGAAGTGGGGACAGGGGGAAGTGGGGACAGAGGAAAGTGGGGACAGGGGGAAGTGGGGACAGGGGGAAGTGGGGACAGGGGGAAGAGGGGACAGGGGAAGAGGGGAAAGAGGGAAGTGGGGACAGAGGGAAGTGGGGACAGAGGGAATGGGGACAGGGGGAAGTGGGGACAGGGGGAAGTGGGGACGGGGAAGTGGGGACAGGGGGAAGTGGGGACAGGGGGAATCGGGAACAGGAAAATGGGGATTGGGGAAACCAGTAGTAAAAGATACGGCCTACACGTTTTAACTAGATTTGTAAACTACCAAATAGTACAGTATATTGAGAGAACTAGTTAGAAGAATGGAATATTTGAATGAGAAAAATTAAAACTAGAAGATCCAGTAGTGAACAGCTGCTATCGAATTTAAATGGGTTGATACACTAAACCATAGGTTCTCAACCTTTTTCGGCTCACCGCCCCCTTTTACATTTTTTCCCGCTCACCGCCCCCCCCCCCCCCACTCCAACTTTTTTTTAGCACCCACTCCCCCCACACCATCTGGAAGTTGTAGGGTCAATATAGTTTCCTAAATTTACAGACAATAACCAAGATTTTTAGGGAAAAGGGGGGGGGGGGGTCTATAAGCTGCGTGAAGTAAAATTTAAGAAGGGTGTTAAAAGACTTTCAGTAACTAAATGTTGTCACACAATAGACAGCCAATATATGGCATCCTTCCATCCTCAAGGGAAGATGGCGTTGTCTCCTTTCGCTCTGCCTCTCGCCTTTCTCCTGGCTCGTTTCTCTTCGCTTCTTTCTGTGAGGGTGGCTTCTGCAGCTTGAGTGCCCTCGCGCACCTTGGACCGCCAGGAGGTGCGTTCCTCAGCATGGCTCTCCCACGTGTTGGGCTCAATGCGTGCCAGTAATAAGTCTTTCTTGCAGACGTCTTTGAACCGCAGGCAAGGCCGACCCCTCTTTCTTGTACCGGCTGCCAGCTCTCCATACAGTAGGCTCTTGGGATGCGCTTCGCACCCATCCTGTGGACATGGCCTATCCATCGCAGGCGCCTCTCACTCAAGATTGAGTTTATGCTCAGCATATGGCTTCTCCTAAGCACCTCCACATTTGTGACTCTTTCCTGCCATTTGATGTGGAGTATCCTGCGCAGGCATCGCAGGTGAAAGCTATTGAGCTGCTTAATTTGCTTAGCGTATGTAGCCCAGGTCTCGCTTCCATAGAGAAGTGTGCTTAGCACACAGGCCTGGTATACAGAGATTTTTGTCCTATCAGTGAGTTGAGCATTATCCCATACTCTTTGGTTGAGCCTTGCCATTAAAGATACTGCCTTGCCGATTCTGGTTTGTATTTCTTTTTCCAGGGACAGTGAGCTTGAAATGTTGCTGCCAAGGTATGTGTAGTCCTCGACAACATCCAGAGTGTTTCCCTCAATTGAGATTGCTGGGAGGCATTCAGTACTTTGCCTCATAATATTGGTCTTTTTTAGGCTTATTGTTAGGCCGAATTCTTTGCACGCCTCCGAGAATCTACTGACCAGTTGCTGGAGACCTTCCTCAGTATGTGAAACAAGAGCTGCATCATCAGCGAATAGCGATTCTCTGATTAATACGGTTTCCACTTTGCTCTTTGCACGGAGCGGGGCTATGTTATAGAGATTTCCATCGGCCCTAGTATGGATGTTCACGCCCTCGGAGCAGTTCTCAAAAGCAAATCGGAGGAGTACTGAGAAGAAGATTCCAAAGAGTGTTGGTACCAGGGCGCAGCCCTGTTTAACCCCGCTGAAAATAGTTCTGATGTGGCGCCGTCGAAGAGAACTGTGCTGTGCATGTTGTTATGGAAAGCCTCAATAATACTTAGTAGCCGGGGCGGACATCCAATCTTTTTCAGTATGCTAAAGAGTCCAGTGCGGCTAACTAGGTCAAAAGCCTTAGTCAAGTCAATGTATGCAATGAAGAGGACCCGGCATTTTTCTTGTAACTGGCGCAGTGAAAAAACCATATCCATAGTTGACCGGCCAGCCCGAAAGTCGCATTGGGATTCTGGGTAGACGTTTTGTGCCAGAGTTTGCAGGCGTGCCAGAACCACTCTTGCAAAGGCCTTTCCCACAATACTGAGTAGTGATATGCCTCGATAGTTGTTAAAATCGCTACGGTCACCCTTATTTTTGTAGAGGGTTACTATCTTGGCATCCCGCATGTCTTGTGGGATGTGGCCACTTTCCCAACACTCGCAGATGAGGTCGAGCAGAGGCTGTAGTAATACTGGCTTACCGCACTTGAGGACTTCTGCAGGGATGCCATCATTTCCTGGAGCCTTTCCACTACTGAGGTGATCAATGACCTTGCTGAGCTCCTCTATCGAGGGCAGGGCATCGAGTTGATCCAGCACTGGTAGTGCTGGAACTCTATTTAGGGCGGAGTCAGATACAACGTTCTGCGTCGCGTAGAGTTCCAGGTAGTGAGACAGCCAATATATATGTAACAAACTACTTTCTTTTTAACTACAACATCAATCCACTATACGCCATACCAGCGCCGCTAGGGGGATTTCTTTACACTTAAATGTATTTTAATTAAAGGGAGATAATTAGCCCGTTTCATTTGAACTAATATTTCTAATATGTTTTTTTTTCTTTAAAATAATATTAACGGCTTACAATTTAAAACTTTGAAATGATAAAACTGTAAAAAGTATCTGAAAATTATATATAAATTTTATAAAACTAAAGAATTTATATGGATATTTTCTAACATTACATTAACTACCTAATTTTTATAATTACTACGCATTTATTCCGCTAACAATAGATGTCTTAATGACTTTAAATTGCAAATCAAATAAGATTACATCTCAGTAAATTTACTGAGATCAAAATATTATTTATGTAACAGGGTGGGGGGAAGTCACAGTGAGATATACGTAGCGTCCAAGTACACCAAAAAGGAAAAATCTACGAACACGACACAAAAGGGTCAACATGTCATGAAATGGGTAATAAAGGCATACAAAAGTAAATTTATCATTTTCATAAAAACATAACAAAAGGAAAGAAAATGGTTAAAAATAAAAAGTAAACAGAAGTGTAATGAGAAAAGAGCAGAGTCCTCTCCTGGAACAGCTTGACGTCTTGTTTGGCACACTGATTTCACATTAACTATAGGGTCCACCGAAACCGTTTCCTTAACCACTTTCAAGCCATGTAACCGTGCCGCATGAACCATTCCTTTATTTACTACTGGTACTGTTGGCACAACTACCTTTAACATAACTGACTGGGGTCTAACAGTTTGGGTATTCCCAACTTCGGGTAGAACACTGGCAGTTTGGTTGGTAAATAGGCTCTCCGTCACTGTGCTGACCAGGGAACCTGTGTCAATCGGGGCCTCACAACATAGCCCCTTGAGGCTGACATTAGCGGTAGGGCAGGTGCCTACTATCTTGCTCGTCAGAGTGGGATGCTCATCTTGGTGATAAGTCATGCCACTCGCTCCGACAGTTATCTGCATCCCTTTCAAGCACTCTCCGGCAAGGTGGTCAGGGCTTCCACAGTTATTATAGTCGTATCCAGAATGACAATCGTAGTGGTCTGGTTCACCTGAAGGCTGTGGGTATGGTCGAGAATCCGGGCTTTGTTGTGAAAACTGCAGATACTCTATTGTTGATGATAACTCACCCACCTGTTTGGCCAGTGCCAACACCAATTTTTCCAACTCTGGGCCCGGCTGTTTTGGCTCAACAGTCGTAGCTGCAGAGTGCATCAAGTGGTCGTCACATTCGTTCTCGGACCAGCGGATAGCCGTATCCCGCAGGTCTAGGAAGGAGGTCCTAGGGTATTTATGGATCTCCTCTCGCAGGTACTTCCTCAAGAGGGGGTCCAGCAAGTTTTCTGCAAAGTGGTCCCTCAAGATTACGGCATCTGTGAGGGCCACTGAGAGACAGGTGTCACGATGTTGCTGTTGGGAGGGAGCAATTCGTCACAATGATGACACAGAGAGGGGGGGTTCAGGGTAATGGTTGAGTGGGGTTAATGGTTAATGGTGGCTGGTTGTCGTGGGGGTATGAGATGCCGATGCTGCTGCAATCGTCCTGGAACAATGATTATCTCTCTCCTGGCTCGTCTAAGATGTTACAGAGTATACAAACAACAGTTCTAAGATAAGCAAGCAAATCACTGGTTACTGTTCAGGTGTTTATTACGTTCGAATATCCAATGGTGAGAAATACATGTGAAGTTATACAGCAATATTGACACTAGTATATGCGAGTGTTATGGAATCCAAAGTTAGGTTACACAACTTATACTGGTGGAAAATGCGAATACTGGCTAGACCGATATATATGTTAGGAAAATAACATTGAACACAGTTGAATATGTGCTCTCCCCATCCTGCTATCTCACATTTTAACATGCTCTTTAAATTCTTTTCTTTTCTTTGTTCCTTATTAAATGCCTTTTCTGTATTATATGCAGTTTTAAAAATGCTCAAACATTTGAGTAAATGTTCATGGGACAACAAATGACTTTATTTACTTTTGTAGTACACTGAGTTGTATATTTAAGACAGGATCTACACGTGTATGTAAAATATGGGACAACAAATGACTTTATTTACTTTTGTTGTACACTGAGTTGTATATTTAAGACAGGATCTACACGTGTATGTAAAATATGGGACAACAAATGACTTTATTTACTTTTGTTGTACACTGAGTTGTATATTTAAGACAGGATCTACACGTGTATGTAAAATATGGGACAACAAATGACTTTATTTACTTTTGTTGTACACTGAGTTGTATATTTAAGACAGGATCTACACGTGTATGTAAAATATGGGACAACAAATGACTTTATTTACTTTTGTAGTACACTGAGTTGTTTTTTAAATGTTTCCGTTTTATACAACTTTCGATTTTAATTTTAATTTTTCATTGAGAAAATCGAAGCGATTCAATAAAACGGAAGTGCAATGGAAACAACGAATCGGAAATTCCGAAAATCAGTGTTTCGAGTCATCATATAGCAGAAATACTAAAGCAAGCGGTCCATGTATATTATAGTCTATGATAATACATTTAATTTCTTACCTTTGATATCATGGTGTCAACCCATCGGACATTTTATGGGAAATGGCTGATAGTGTGTCGAAGGAAAGCATTCCGTGAACATTTACTCACAAACAAAAACAGTCATTGGTTAGGGAAATAAACAGAAATGTCACGTGATTTAAAACACAGGAGAAAATGTGTGCTTGTGGAGGGGAAAAAGAGGGTAGGGGCAGGTTTGACCAAAATAAAATGTTCACAAACTTTTAACAAGTATTATAACTCCTGACTGAAATGGTTTTCAGGAAAATGCAGTCAAATTAGTTGATAAGATAAGATAAGATTTCTATGTTTATGTTCTATATCATATTATATTTAGTCTTCATTGTAAATGAAACACGCACACAAAGAGATAAACGGGTGAATCCCAAACCTAGACGAAAGATTATTACCATCATGACCAAAATTACAAATCGATTAATTTTGAAGACACTTATCTAATATTGCTTATCTTTGACTAAGTGAACCCGGCAAGTATGTAGGGCATAAGAAATGCAAGCTATTTAAATATTTCTCATCGGCGGAATATCCGTTTGACTTTTGCTGTCTCCTGGATAGACAAGAACAAAGTATCACAGCTTGGTCTAGGCTGTCTCCTGGATAGACAATAACTAAGTATCACAGCTTGGTCTACTATCTCCTGGATAGACAAGAACAAAGTATCACAGCTTGGTCTACTATCTCCTGGATAGACAAGAACAAAGTATCACAGCTTTGTCTACTATCTCCTGGATAGACAAGAACAGAATATCACAGCTTGGTCTACTATCTCCTGGATAGACAAGAACAAAGTTTCACAGCTTGGTCTACTATCTCCTGGATAGACAAGAACTAAGTATCACACCTTGGTCTACTAGCCTTTAAAGGGCTTCTATGGTTGGAACTTGTAGTTAAAATCAGCGATTTCCTAACAAATCCAACGATGTGTTAGAAGGAAGCCGGCTTACACAAATGCTAATAAGAGATAGCTCATGGAACTACTCGACATTTTGCCACAGAATGACAACCCGATGACCAGAGAATGTGACTGGTGTTGAGAACATAACAGAGTTTCAAGAATGACAAATTGCAATGTGTAATGTTGTATAGAAGGAGAAAGAGGAACATCAAGTGTAATGGTGTCTAAAATTAGATAGTTGCACTGAGACGTGTGCAATGAGGTCTAGAATACGATAGTGGCACCAAAAAATGTGTAATGTTGTATTGAAGGAGATAGTGGCACCAAGAGATGTGTAATGTTGTATTGAAGGAGATAGTGGCACCAAGAGATGTGTAATGTTGTATTGAAGGAGATAGTGGCACCAAGAGATGTGTAATGTTGTATATAAGGAGATAGTGGCACCAAGAGATGTGTAATGTTGTATTGAAGGAGATAGTGGCACCAAGAGATGTGTAATGTTGTATTGAAGGAGATAGTGGCACCAAGAGATGTGTAATGTTGTATTGAAGGAGATAGTGGCACCAAGAGATATGTAATGTTTTATAGAAGGAGATAGTGGCACCAAGAGATGTTTAATGATGATTAGAGACAGTTGCACCTAGATATATAACATATAAAAGAAGTGTTGAAATATATTAAATGTATAATAATGTATGATACTTGGGAATGAAAATACATAATAAAATCTAACAATTCTTGGTAAATAATTTAAATGTAGATTATACAATTTTAGCAAAAATTTGTTTTTTTTTAAGATTGAAACCCTATGTAAATAATTTAATAGGTCCTGAGCACTTTTGTGTCCAACCTGGACCACAAGGACGGTTTGCTCATTATAATACAATTAAACCACTAGCGCCCGTAGCCTACTCAATAGGTTCAATGATGCCACCAATAATGCCACCAATAATCACTAGGATTGAGTTTCTATTTATTATTTTATTCTGCCCACAAAGACCACTAATCTTTATATATTTTAATATATTATATAGCTCAGTGACAACGACAGACACATTAACATTACCAGCACACAAAAAAACAACAAAAAAAACAACTCCATAGCCTCTCATGTTATATAGCCTGATAATCCAGGTAACGGGTAGGCCTATATTGTTGCGCCTATTCCTTCCTCGACTCCATCGACTATCTAGTATCTAGGTGGGTTATCGCCCAAGAGTGTAAATCACCCATACGCCCCCAATTAGAGTAAACCGGTGGGCTAATGACGCATGGTGGACGTCTGAGAGTCATTGCACGGGTAAGAACCACCGTGGCGGCATGCCTCGGACAGGATCTTGGTGTCTCCTCCCGCCCTTGACCCACTCTATCTACGTCAGGCTTTCGAAAATAAATGCATGCGAAAAATAATTCGACTCCCCTACGTAGAACACAGGACTAATGCGTATGTTTGGGACTCAATTGCAGGCCGTCAAGAAAACATTATGGCAACAATCAAACGGCACAAACTGACATGGACATGGTTCGGTCATGTATTGCGGCACAATGGCCAGCCAAAAACAATCCTCCAGGACAAAAGTATAAGGTGGGCGTAAGAGAGGCCGTCAGAGGAGATGCTGGTTAGACAATGTAATGCATTGGACAAAGTGGAGAAAGTTGACTGCCGAAGTGTCCATTCGCTACCCCCAACGGTCATAGGATTGATGATAACAGGATGCCTCTATATAGTTCAGTGCACATATTTTATCATTGGTTTTTATCACTGAGCTATAAATAATATAGATAAGTTGTTTTCATTGGCAGTGCTTCCGGCAAACTATCAATAGCCGGAAAAAAAAAATATTTAATTTCACTTTCGTACTTTTCAAAACAATAATAATATAGCCTACAACTAGTTTACATGTTTTAAATGTAAGGTATATAGGCACGATAATAACGTATGTAACGTAATATTCGAGTCTGCACTGATAATGGCATTGGTCGACGAAAAATAAATAGGCCTACAATCTACAAGTAACAAGAACTTTCAAGAAGCCTTAGGCCTTAGGCCTTAGGCTTAGGCCTTAGATTTAATTTTAATAATTTTATTTTAATAATAAAGTTGCTGATAACTGATAACCTTTTAGTTTATCGTCTGTAATGTATAAGATAAGATAGCCTAAACTAAATTCTATTAATCTATTCATATTCTATTTAACCTATTATTTACTGACTTTACTCAATCTAGAATCTAGGCCTAAATACTAAATAGTTTAAAATAGGCCTACTTCAAATTCAAATACTTTATAAGTATATAAGTTAAGAAGTAAAATATTTAAAAGATGAATTAAATAGGCCCTAGTTTAAAATAGGGTAGGTATTAGGTAGGTAAAAGTAGGTTAGACTTCTAAAGTACTTAGATTAGACGTTCCTATACTATAGCAAATGGGGCACGATAGTCGAGCGGCAGCGCATTCGACTGGCGATCCAAGGGTCCTGGGTTCGAATCCTGGTGCAGGCTAGGATTTTTTCCCTGGATTTGAGGGTGTCCCTGAGTCTACCCAGCTCTGATGGGTACCTGACCTTAGTTGGGGTAAAGTAAAGGGGGCTGTGCATAGTGCTGGCCACACGATCTCCTAGTATAATGCCGTGGCCACAAAAACTGGTGAACGCTGCTTCACCGGCCCTATGGATCAATTTGGTCTGACGGGATATTTAACTTTTTTTTATACTATAGCAAGGGTCGCAAACTTTTGTTAATTGAGGGGCAAAGTAAAATTTCTAATTCATTCAGCGTGCCAACAGATTAAAAGTCATCTGGCTCTAGCACTCAATTTCTTGTAAAAGAGACTTGAATTGCCATTATTTATGGAGGTCTTCTGGGACGTCTGGGTGTTATTGAAAATTGCTCTGCATGCCAAGTATGGCATGCTTGCCATAGGTTGCCGACCCCTGCTCTAGGCCTATTGAATTGTATAGAATCGGTACTCTATAAGATAATGACTATAACTCTATAGTAATATAATAGTAGTTATAATTCATAGAAGTCATGGTAATATAGTAATAGTATTATAATTAGATTCTCTTAGAAGGATAAGGTCTAAGACTCTAAGTCTAAGTGAGTCTAAATTAGTAGTAGTAGTTGTATCATCAGTTATTAAAAGTGTATTTAAAGTTAAAGAGAAAATTGCTTTAATAATATGAAATATCATTATCTCTTAAGCTGTATTTATAAAATTAAGGAAAGTTAAGTTCCAAAAATGATTCTTTTTTTAAATATCTTCATTCAGATCTAGTGACATTAGGTTTGACCTAAACCTCAAAAATCTCCTTCTTAATAGCATGTCCACATGCTTTTTTGTTTATTAAATTCTACTTGAATTATTGTGTTTTCTGAATAGATCTCAGATAGCTGATCACAGAACACTTTGATTTTTAAAATTCGGACAAATAATAAGCGAGTTATGTGTAATTAAAGACTGTACATTTTGACCATTTTTAGAACATTTTTGGCTCAGAACAACAAGAATTTTATGGCACCGTTCATTGGAGTTCAATTTTAACAAAAATAAGCAAGTGTTTTTTAGTTATCATCATCATTTGTTATTAAAAACTGATAAAATTTGGTATCCTGAAAGAAAAAGACATGCCGAATCCAATGGTAAGCTCAAAAACTCCACACGGCATGTAAAAATTGCCTAATTTGCATAAAATTTGCATATTTTATGCAAAATAAATTGCAAGCCGATTGGCCAATATTAAAAATTGTCATAACTTTCTTATTTTCTGTACGATTTTCATAATTTTTTCATCACTCTCATCAGAATGCCCTGCACTTATTAATTGGATAGACATTTCCTTATGAAATTATGATTTGCATATATAAATAACAAGGCTATGCAAAGACCAGGCGTCATTTCAATTAGGGTACCCAACTTCGTGGCTTAATACCAAAGCGAGATCACAACATCCTAACATAAAAATTATATCACTAAAAAGCTGAAAGAATACAGATTCTAACAATATATGTATAGTTAGGAAATGTTGGCTCTCAATAACTTAGAATTTAAACAGAAAATATGACGCAAATTTAAAACTATTTTTCTCTGCTTTGGTCGAACTTATGGGAAATATACACATACTAAACTGCTCAGTAAGGTTTCCTCTAATTGCTCCCAAAATTTGGTTATCATCCAATGAAAAATGACTTTGGTATTCACATTGCAAGAGAGCAGGTATAACGCAAAGCCCTACATATTACAGTGCCATTTTGTGTCACGCCAGTCGGAAGGTGTTTTGGTCGGGTTTATCCATTATTGTTTGCAAAATACTCACATTTTTTACACAAAAACAACATAAACTTTTTGTCCATACATATATTTTAAACTTTCATTCTCTCAGGCTTAACAAATATGCATTACATTAAATGCAACGGCCTGTTAAAGTCAACCACTGCAGTCTAACAGTGGAATTCCACCATTTTGACAGGGGGCTTTGGACATGCTATTCTTAATCTTAATTCTTGACCATTGCTTTTTTGTTCTTTGTAAGAAGTAAAGTTAGTTAGTTAATCATAGTTAATAGGAAAGTTTAATTACAATGAGCACTGGGTTACTCGCTACTAACAGTTCAGGCCCCCCCCTCTAACATTTGTTTTGTAGATGTGGCCCTTCTACCCATACATTCACTATTCACATAGAAAATTGAAAAGTTTTTAAAAAGACCATCACAATGGTAACATATTTAATAAAACCTCAAATTGAACACTTTTATTGATGGGCTGATTTAATGATTATAATAATGCAATTATTTTACTTCTTTCTATCTGTTCTGATTGAGAAAAATTTAACTATCTAATGTAATTTTTTTTTTTTTTCTTCTACAGAATATACAATGTGTTTCCAAATGTCTTAATTATAACTTGAGGAAACAGAAATAAAATCTCATATATATATATATATTTTGCCATGCATGGAAATTACAATCACAATATCCCATCTGCAAGGCGTAGAATAGCTCGCATACGTTGTTTGCAGGACTGTATTACCAGTTTAAGAAAGCGACAGCCTTTTCCAGATTGTCTTTGTTACATACCATCAGAATTAGAATATTCAACATCATACAAAACTACATGGAAACTATTAGAGTCACCAAGTAAGACTTCAAAAGTTGTAAAGGAAATACAAGCTTCTCCTTCCAGCCGTCTAATTGTCAGTGGTGAAGATTTGTGTAACGGTGACGGCAAATGGCTCAGTGTGTTGAAGGTAAATTTAGAAAGCTTTTGTTGAACTTTAAGCATTATAATAGTTCTAATTAAACTATTGATTGTTACATTTATAAATTTAGAAAGCTTTTGTTGAACTTTAAGCATAATAGGTCTAATTAAACTATTGATTGTTACATTTATAAATTTAGAAAGCTTTTGTTGAACTTTAAGCATTATAATAGTTCTAATTAAACTATTGATTGTTACATTTATAAATTTAGAAAGCTTTTGTTGAACTTTAAGCATAATAGGTCTAATTAAACAATTGATTGTTACATTTATAAATTTAGAAAGCTTTTGTTGAACTTTAAGCATTATAATAGTTCTAATTAAACTATTGATTGTTACATTTATAAATTTAGAAAGCTTTTGTTGAACTTTAATTATAATAGTTCTAATTAAACTATTGATTGTTGCATTTATAAATTTAGAAAGCTTTTGTTGAACTTTAAGCATTATAATAGTTCTAATTAAATAAACTATTGATTGTTACATTTGTAAATTTAGGAAGTTTTGTTGAACTTAAAGAATAAGAGTTCTTTATCTAATTAAACTATTGATTGTTATAGCTGTAAAAAACAATTTCAGGGAAATAATTTAATTTTTTTTCAGTAATAAAAACTAGGTAATAAAAAGACAAATTTATATTTTTATATTTTTAATTATACTGAACATTTTAAATTATGTGATTAACAGTTAATTATTATGTATGAAATGCTGACATATTCAAACAAATATGAAAGTTTCATTTATACACTCCATACTAATTACATTGGAAATTTAAAACTTTTTTCTACTTCTTAGTCTTTCAACTGATGTCATTAACAATCTTTTGTTAATTTTGATTGCTGTCTAATAACATACTTTTATATATCTTTTAGTAGATACTTGTTTAGTCATGTTGTTGCTAATTAAATTTGCTCAAAGATTACATGACGTATTAGAAATACATACATATATGTGTATAGCTCTTTCCTGATATATGTAAATCTTTAGTGAATAAAGTGAAGTAAATCTAGTTAATATATATAACCGGGTGCCGTATATATAATGTAATTATGTCTCAAATTGTACAGTTTGGATTTTGATTATTGAACTTTTGTTGTTACTTCAGTCTTTGCTGTTATTATTGATTTTTAAAAACTATCTACCTATAAACTATTCAATCCAGTTGCTCCCAATGAGCTGTAACCTGCTGTTATGGTTGTCCAATTTTTTCTGTAATTTAAAAGAAACCATGTTCACCTAACTATTCCCATCAACAGACAAGATTAAATGCCAGTGAAGACTATGAACATGTCCCTGGAGAATGCTTGTGGCTGCTGCTTTTCTCAAGTCGTAGTTCAACAGAAGAAACCCCATCAGCCGTGCCAGTTCAAGATAATATTGCAAGCTACAGCAAAAGTAAAAGTCACCTCCTGAAGAAGCAGCTACAAAAAATTAAAAGGTTAGTGCTGTTTATAATTATATTTAAACTAAAGGTAATTATGACTGTTCTATGTTTTCATGGCCGATTAAATTTAAAGCCTTCAAGGGTTATATGAAACAGTGGTCTACTGGCAACATGTTTGGATTGTCATTCTTATAGTCTTGTATTCGAATCCATGTGTAAACAGTTGTTTTTACTTAGTTCTGTAGTGTCCTGGTGGGTGTCCCTGAGTCTACCCAGCTCTGATGGGTACCTGACCTTAGTTGGGGTAAAGTAAAGGCGGCTGTGCATAGTGCTGGCCACACAATCACCTAGTATGCTGTGGCCACAGAAACTGGTGAACGCTGCTTCATCGGACCTATGGATCAATTTGGTCTGACTGGTACTTTACTCTGCAGTGTCCCTTAATCTACCCAGCTCCAATTAAGTACCTGATAGCACTTGGGTGAAGTAAAGGCAGCTGGGCATTGTGCTATTCACACAATGGCTTTTATATGCCAAGTCATGGAAGCTCGTGAATGATTCTTCACTAGCCTTAAAGACAAACATGGTCAGAAAGAGACCTTTTCTATACAAGTTTATGAGTTTTTTATTGTAACTGTAATTGACTTTTGTTTAATAAAGCATATTTTTGTTGCAGCTGGGAAGGTGTTATTGAAGAGACCTACTCGCCCATCCTTAAAAAACACAGAGCCTTTATTGTACCACCAGATAAAGAGGCTGTGGAGAGGCTAAAAGCTCTGGACAAAAACTGGACGCTGGAACATGATGCAGCCTTAGTGCAGGTTATGTCTAACAACACTCCCCAAGAGACGGAGAACCTTGGCTCCCTTAGGGGTTTTGTAGAGTCTCTAGGTGTTTCTTCCTACTCAGTAAGTCTTGATTCCATTTTCATGTTAGTATATGCATTCCCACAGAAACTTGTTCAATTTCTAAATGTCTAAGTGTACAAAAATATAGTACTCTTAATTTTTACACTGGCAATGTATTACAATTATAATGTCCCTATAATTTACCAAGTCAGGTGATGGAGAAAGTGCCAATCTGACTGATGATGACCCCAACACATACTGGGAGACAGATGGACAACAAGGTCAACACTGGATCAGGCTAACAATGAAGAAGGGAACAATTATAAAGTAAGCAATTTTAAACAGTCATAATGTATAAGTAAAAGTGTTCTTTTGTTACTAGGGATGATAATTTCTGATTATCATTTCAAAGCTATAACCGGTTTTGAAAGGGATTATTGGTTTTGTTCAAAGGCAATCTTTACCTGAGGTGACATACAATTGTATTGGTTTGAGGGCCATATTTTTAAAGAGCAATGTTAGCTATTCTTACAAAACAAAATCTTACATACAAAAAATTACGACTATTGCTCAAGCTCAAGCAATACCATTATGACTCTCCCAGCATGTGATGTTAAAGGAAGTGGGGGGAGGGGTTATTCGCTTGGTATGAAGGACAAAAACTTATAATGAGTTTAAAATCAAATTTCTACAAACAATAACTGGTTAATAAAAAAAAAGGTTGAATAATTCCTAGTGGCTGTGTTTACTAACTCTACTTTAATGAGTAGAAAAGTTTTTTTTGTTAATTCTTTTTAGCAGAGCCTGGTTGACAGAAGAAGACTATAACTGTTTAACCCTACAGTTAATATCATAAAGATAAAAAATATGCAAAGCTAGCAAATATTTGTTGAAAACCTGCGTTAGTTAAAAGGGTTAAAATATGTTTTGTTCGACCATGGCTTATTATAATGAAGGTTTTATATTTTTCTATTCGATCAGATCTCTGTCTCTAATTGTCAACCTTGGAGATGATAACTACTTACCAGAAACCATTGTAGTTGTTGCTGGAGAAGCAGATGATGTTAAGGTCTTAAACAGTGTCAACATTGTCTGGTAGGAACATTTCATTAACTGGACAGTTTTAAAAGTTGAAGTATTTCACATTTCATGGACTTAACCCTTTGAACACTGAATCCCTGGCCCTTAAATTCCCCTTCTCCTAGGCTCCGGAGGAAAATCAACACACAACAGACACACATGGAAAACATAAGGCATTTATTAATTTAGGGCATCAACTTCTTTGTTATTTATTCAATATCCATTTAAATCACTATAGGATAAATATTCCTTCTTAGCATGCTAGTCCGTCTAGTATTTAGACATTTGTTCAGAGCATAGTAGCTTAAATAGTCATTTTTTGCCGGATCCCTCTTTCACCCATTTACTTACTCAGTTTTCTCCATGCTGGCTGGGGCAATCAAAATAACTCCATCTATTTCGGTTCGCTGCAGCTTGAGTGGCTGTTTCTAACAGGCCTCTAGCCTTCAAGTCCAGATCCACCTTTCTTCTCTATTTTCTTAGTCTTCCTTTTGAGCTTTTCCTAGGGGGTCCATCTTAGGGCTGTCCCAACCATCGCCATCTCCTGGCTGAGATGCTCTCTGCTAGTGGGGTCATTCCTGTTATCTCGGGTAGGTAAGTAGTAAGTAAAGTATCCCGTCGGACCAAATTGATCCATAGTGCCGGTGAAGCAGCATTCACCAGTTTCCGTGGCCATGGCATACTAGGTGATTGTGTGGCCAGCACTATGCACAGCCGCCTTTACTTTATCCCAATTAAGGTCAGGGACCCATCAGAGCTGGGTAGACTCAAGAGGGACACCCTCCAGACCCGGAAAAAAATCCTAACCTGCATCAGGATTTGAGCCCGGGACCTTCGGTACACCAGCCGAACGCGCTGCATTTGGAACACCTCCAGTTTCCTTCCAATGGTGGTTGTAGTTTTCCAGCATTCTGATCCATACCAGAGCATGCTGAGAACATTAGTTAAAAAAAGTAACACACACACAAAGTCATAATGCAAATAAAAGAAAGAAAAACAATCTGCTTTCAAATAAAAAAAAATATTTAAAAAAGTGAAATGCTTTAAAAAAAATTTTTTTTTAATAGACTAGTTTAAATATTTCTGCAGCACATCATATTATTTAGATTTCTTACCTGTTATAATGAATGCTGTAACTTTCAATAATTTTTTGTGCCCTAGTTAAAATTGAATCGATAAGGAATTTATGTATGAAATAATTCTATTGAGCATAATTCATTTATTTATGTATTCATTAAAAAAAATATATCTTTGGAATAAAATGTTTTTAAAAAGTTAAATAAAATATTTTCATAAATCACAGTTTTTTTTCTATCCCAGTATAACATTTTTATTTATTTTTGAAACTACTTGAATGATAATTGTTTATACAAATAGTAAACAGTGAATCCAAAGAATATTTAGGACATGAATGTTGTGATAGAATGTTTAATGTTTTATTATTCTGCCCACTGTATTTGACAGGACTGCACAGTCTAACACTGAAATCAAGCTGTTAGAAAACCTCTCAGAACATTACTCTATTGTCACAATCAGGATTAAGTCTTGTAAATGCAAGTACATTTTCTTTATATTTGTTGATATTTGATATTTTAAAGTCATCACTTTCTTAGAAGCATAATAACAATTTGTCAAACATCAACATTCTTTGAAATGAACAGTAGATTATAGTGATGTGTCTTGCCCAACTGTACTGTTGCTTCCAGGTTTTATACATTCAAATATTGCTGATTTCTGGCTTTTCCCATAAACTTCTATTACTGGATTCCACAATAATTCTTTATTACTTTTTTTTGGACCATCCAGTGAGTATACAGAATAATAATGTCCTGGGTACAAGGTATTTTTCTCCTAAGAATAAATACAGGTCCAAAAAAAATAATTCAGTAATTTGTTGATTAAAAAAAAAATGATTCTACATTGAATAAACATTCTGCCTGAGACTGTGACCAACGGTTGTTTTCTTATTTTTGGGTTTAGATGCCTTTCTTTTTTTTTTATATGACACCTTGGCCCATGGGAAAAAAATTGTCTGGTGGAAATATATTCATGCCTGGTCCAGGAAGGGTTAATTGTTTGAACATTCATCTTTGGCTTCAGCTTTTTTGGAAGGAAATCCCTTCTTTATCAATTTGATGCTTACACTAAACATGCTCATCACTAAAGAATTATTGTATATACTCGCGTATAAGTTGCACTTTTTTTACCAAACATTTTGACAAAAAAGTAGGGATGCGACTTATACACCCAACATGGTTTTTGAAAATTTCGGTAAACATCACTACTCTGTCATAAAGTTTCCTACATAACCCATTGAAATTGAAATGTTAAATATTTTAGGTTTTTCAGACTCCCCCTCCCCCTTTCCTTTTGAACTTTCGGAACAATTTTGTATTGCCGAAACGTAGTGTAAGTTTAACGCGACATTTTTCATAGGCCTATTGAATGCAAATTACAGTATGGAAAGAATCATAATAGTGTGAAAGCCTGTCTAAGCCTAGAATGTAGGTATAAGCTTGTAGACTAGTAGCTTAAGATGCGTTTTATTTAGGACCTATGGCCTATGTCTCTAGGCTAAAGCTTACAAATAAGGCAGTGATTAGCATTCCGAGAAAACCACGCCATGTCTAAGCAATGTTTCCAACACTACAATTGCACTAAAGTAAATTTTTGAAAAATTCTGCACTGAAACTTTTTTCTTCAAATCTATATAGAACTAATGCGTGAAATGTCAATAGTGTGTTTCATTTTTTATTCGTCGCATGTAAGCGTTGAAAAAAAAAACTACAGCTTATTGTCGGTCGCCCAGTTGCGTTTGAAATTATTACAAACAATGTTAATGGTAATTAGGGCATTTGTATAGCAGGTCTTCAGTTACGGCGCCGCTCATTCTACACTCCAGTCTAGAAAGTGCAATTCAAAATACTTTTTTTGTGTTGACCCACTATAGTGTAACTATAGGGATAGTAACTTGAGTAGGTAAGGGACTTACATGAAGAAACAGGTACAATACTATCCCATATGACAAATGGTTATATTGATCGGTTGTTTAAAATAAGTGAAGCGCTGCCTTTATTTGATTATGTTTGCCATTTTTTAAGGAAAGTTTCCAAATTAGGGTGGATATTGAGTAACTTTTATGTTTAAAAGGTATGCATTTTTTAGAAGTTAAAAGGCAGTGTAGCCCCTGAAAGTCAGGGTGCTACTTATACGCAGGTCAATGACAGCATATAAGAAAGAAATCCTAAACTAGGGGTGCGAGTATATACGGTAACCCATAATTAACCATCACAGTTTCTTTCTGAAAATGTAATGACCTAAACAACAACAAAAAAAAACATTAATTTATCAATATTACTATTTAACCCTAAAGTGAACAGTAATTGTTTCCACCAATCAGCTCATGGAATCGATACTCGTATTCGAGGCATCAAGCTGCATTGTTTGGAGGAGAGGAGCTTAGGATTCGATGAGGAGTTTTTCTCAGGAGAGAAACTAGTGCGTTACCCACTGCTCCAGTCATTCTCCCCTTCAGTTAATTATAGACGTTCGGTGGTCCTGCAACGGTAAGTTGTCAACTAAATATTGTTCAAAATCATTCTAACTTCTAGAACATGTGTCACATTTATCTGTCTGCTTGGATATCATCCTATATGTTTTTTGGTATATCACCTGACAGGTTCTTGTGGCTGATGGATAGTGTTATCCATTACTTAATACCTGCCTGGCAGTCATCCATTGAAAGCTGTCATCTTCAGGAAGGAAACACTCTGGTCAATCTAGAAGTAAGTGCTTTACACTTAGTGGCTACACATAGTTACAATGTTACACAAAGTTACATTAATCTGGAAGTTAATGCTTACACTTAGTGGCTACACATAGTTACAATGTTACACAAAGTTACATTAATCTGGAAGTTAATGCTTACACTTAGTGGCTACACATAGTTACAATGTTACACAAAGTTACATTAATCTGGAAGTTAATGCTTACACTTAGTGGCTACACATAGTTACAATGTTACACAAAGTTACATTAATCTGGAAGTTAATGCTTACACTTAGTGGCTACACATAGTTACAATGTTACACAAAGTTACATTAATCTGGAAGTTAATGCTTACACTTAGTGGCAACTCATAGTTACAAAGTTACACTAATCTGGAAGTAAGGGACAGCACATAATGGCTACACTTAGTAGCTACACTCAGTTACAATATGTTACATTAATGTGAAAGTTAGTCCTTACACTTAGTGGCTACACATAGTGGCTACACTTAGTTACACTAATCTGGAAGTTAGTACTTACACTTAGTTACAATAAGTTAGATTTCTTTAGTGCTTGAACATGTGGCATTATAAGTCAAATAATTCTATATTGATTCACATATAGAGTATACGTCAACTACTTCCATTGTCCAAGAAAAGGCTTGCATTGATTGACACCTTGCTCAAGGGCTCGGCATCTGAGTAAGTGATGCTTGAATTTTTTCTGTTATAACAATTTATTTGTTATTTGTATAAATCATTCACCCAACTCTTCAAACGTATTACATATTAGTACCGTACTCATTTACAAACTTATTTGCATTCATATTTGTTCCTTCTGGTACAAAACCTATAGCCTGTGTTCATCCAGTTTATATAGTTAGCTACACTTAGTTGTAGTAATTAAAAATGGTTCAGTATTGAGCTGGTCAAATAATCCCTTGGTTCCTAGTTTTTAAGAGGCCAGGAAACTGTTGAAATATTTTTTTTTATAAACAACAGATGTTTCTGAAATTAATGTTTAATTTTTTGTTGTGTACAAGAGAGGAAGCAAACAGTTATTTAAACAACCCATAAAACCAATATTTTTCAATGAAGCCCTTTAAATGTATTAAAGTTATGTATTAAACTTACCAAGATTTGCTCTTGGCAACAGAAATTATTAAAAGTAAAATAAATAGATTACTAAATATTGAAATGTGTTCACAAGAAATCTAAATGTACATCAATAGATGACAATAAGATTTGCCTCCATTTAGGAAAAGTATCAAGGCTAAAGAGTAAAGAAAAAAAAGTTAAAGTTAAAAACTGATTTTTGTGGGTTGGGGATGTATGGTTGAAAATTTGATATAATGTGTTGCCCAGGGCTTAACCTCTATGTACCAAGTTTCAGCTCCATAGCAGGACAGGAAGGGAGTCACCTAGCCATTTGAGAGTCCGGTCTGTCTCAATGAACTTTTTGCTGTCAGTTTATCAACTTGCAGCATTTTGTTTTAACTTCATAGAAATTAATAACATACTTTTTCAATGTCCATTTAGCCCATCAGACAGGAAGATAGTCTACATCAACCGCCATGCTGCATTTGAACATAGAGTAAATCCAACCGATTATTCCAACACTGTCTTCATGCAGCTCTTTGAAGGTCTAAAGCCCAGAGACAGGACAGCTACTCCACTCACATATAGGTTTGTGTTCCAATTTACTACCGTCCACATAGTTTTGTCTTCAAATTATGCTGTTGGCTTGAAAAGTTATTTTACACACACAAAAAAGATGGTGCTGTGAAAGTCCTTTAGCAGGGGAAATTTTTATTTTAATTCTAAGTGTTTCTTTATTTATGTTTGGCTAATTAGGTATTGTTGTGAATATCATTGCCTATAACTCCATTTATAGTGAATGTTTGTACACTGTATTTAGGGCTTTAAAGCAACTACCAGCTTAAAAATATTTTCAGACCTGTACAAAAATGTTTGCCAGAGTCTTGCCAAGCCTACATTTTTACTGTTAATGAGTAAATACAATATATAAACATTAAAGGATTGATGGAAAGGTAATCACACAAAATCTTGGTCAGCTATTGAATTTGACACTTTGAACTCTTTGCTTCAGATGGTCATCTCAGAATGACCAATGGTGGGAATGCAAGTTTATTTCTGAAGGAATCATTGACCAAGGAGGAGGTTTCAGAGACAGCCTGTCAGATTTAGCTGAAGAACTTTGTCCTTCTGACCCTGATGCACCTATGGCACTTCCATTCTTTGTCAGGACGCCGAATCAGGTAAATTTGTCATGACATACCTAATCAGGTAAAGTTGTCATGACATACCTTATCAGCTAAAGTTGTCATGACATACCTTATCAGGTAGAACTGCTGTGACACTAATTCATATAGAATTGAAATTGACCTCTAATATAGAAATAATATTTTTTTTAAATTAATGGCTGATTGAATGACTGAAATTTAGTAAAAGGTATCTTAGTAAAAACACTTAGTGACTGTTAGATGAGACAGAATCTGTTATCTTCATTCACTATTCTTCACGTAACTAACTGTTGGCATTTATTAACTTTCATGTTTTTACAACTCTTTTGCAGAGTAATGAAGATGGCAATGTGAATCGTGATTGTTACATTCCAAATCCTTCCTGTAATAGCCTAGATAAATATGAGTGGCTTGGACAGCTGATGGGAGCATGTTTTAGAGGGAAAGAAATATTGGTTTGTATATTTACCAGTTTCTCTGATCTCAACATTTATTGTATTTTTACTATTTTAGACTATTGGGAGGTAAATTATCTTTGAATTTTAAAATAGATCATGTTCAGCTAGGATGTTGATAGGTCAGATCATACATGCTCCACAAAATTGCAAAAATGTTTTTTCCAATGAAATAATTGTCCATATTCAGAGCATTTGAACTGTATAGATGTGTACATTCTCTTGTTAGGGCGATTGATTATGTCAAGTATTTGCATTTGTAGTGGGATACAATTTTCTTAATCAAAATCCACTTTACAGGCTGAAACTAAGGTATATATAAATCATTAAATGCAATTGCTGACACAATAACAGTTAAATCACTGTTTAACTCTTCTATCTGTTTGCACTTCTCTCTGCAGCAACTTTCCCTCTCTATTTACACTGTAGTTGGAAGAAAGCTTGTGAAATTCTACAACACAATAGAGCAGCAATAGTCTTAAAAATCTTAAGAAAAGTAAATATTTAAGAAAAGAAGAAAAAAATATAATAAATATTCTTGTCTAATCACAATTAACCTTGAACCAAATTTCATAAAAAGATACAAAAGCATAACACACATGTACATATATAACATTATATATAGGAATACTATAATTCATAATTGAGACGTAGTATATATTTCAATGTTTTACATATATAACATTATATATAGGAATACTATAATTCATAATTGAGACGTAGTATATATTTCAATGTTTTACATATATAACATTATATATAGGAATACTATAATTCATAATTGAGACGTAGTATATATTTCAATGTTTTACATATATAACATTATATATAGGAATACTATAATTCATAATTGAGACGTAGTATATATTTCAATGTTTTACATATATAACATTATATATAGGAATACTATAATTCATAATTGAGACGTAGTATATATTTCAATGTTTTATTCCTTTTGCTTTTCCCCCACCAACAAAATTATAGTACATTTCATATTGTATTTTATTTTCATCTCATGCTATAGATTTTATCTCTGGCTCCCTATGTGTGGAAACGTCTAGCTGGTGAAAGCTATAATTGGTCACAGGATTTTCAAACAGTGGATGCTGCAGAGGTTGGTTATGCAATGATAACATTTAAAATGATTCGCTCGTATTTCATTGTGCTACTATTTTCTTAGTACTGCTATTATTAACAATCACATTTAGCCCATTCAACCCCACCCCTTCCAAAAGTTTTCCATCTGAAACCCCAGCCAAAGGTAACAAACTATCCAGAAAACATAGGATGCACTAGGAAAAAAATAGTCATAAATCATGTCATAATAACATTAAATAAAGAACTAAGAAAAAAATGGTGGCTTTAAATATAAATAAGAATATTTAACAGTTAGCACACTTAGTATCGGTAGACATTCCCTTACATAGACAATTCTGGTGCTATTTCTGCCCTTTCTGCCATTCCAAAAATAGAATATTTCAGGCAATGAATGTGTCTTTTTGTCTTCTCTTCTCTTTTGTCTTCTCTTCTCTAATTACCTGTGTTTTAACTTTCTTGGGTAAGTGTTACTAAGTAAATACTTACTTACTAAATGAATATCTATTTGCTAGATATAAGAGCATTATCTTTTACTCCAAGGTTCGACTGATTGATAGCTTACTAAAAATGGACAGGGAAACATTTTCAACAACTGGAAGGAGCTGGGCCATGGTACTCAGTGATGGCAGCCATGTGACCCTCAAAGTGGACAGTGACGGTAACCCACTGCCACTGGCGTATGACGACAGAGCCGAATATGTGGAGAAAGTGAGAGAGATAAGACTGGGAGAATGTGACAAGCAGGTGAAGAGAAATCCATTCAATTAATCTTTCTTCTAATCATTTAGCCATTGCACAATAAGACATTAATCAGTCCAGTTTTAATCAGCCCGTTTTAGTCATTTAATTTGTTAGTACTAATTGAAATAATTTAGTATTGTGATCATGATTTTATGTGTGTTTCTTTGTTTGTGTTAATTTAGATGAAAGCACTAAGAACAGGTTTACTAAAAGTTATTCCTGAAGCTGTACTAGAGCTGTTGACATGGCAAGAATTAGAAACTAGGATTTGTGGAGAGCCAGAGATTTCTGTAGAAGCACTTATGAAAAATAGTAAGCAAACTTGAAGAGTTCTTTTAGTAAGCAAACTTGAAAAATTCTGATCAAATGTTTTGTGTTATAAATTTTCTTCAGGCAATATGGGGGCTCTACAAAACTTTACCATTATGATTTTAGTATTAGGAATAGATTGCAGATTTAACCTTTTTTTTTAAAACTTTCAACCCAACCCAGGGAGAGTCGATTATAATAGCCATAGTCGGAAAAATTAAAAAGTAAAGTACCAGTTGGACCGAATTGATCCATAGGTCCGATGAAGCAGCGATCACCAGTTTCTGGAAAAAATAGTGGGAAAAATGTACCGGTAATGCAAATTCCTTAAAAAAAATTTTTTAAATAAAAATGTTCTAGATTGAACATAATAGAATGAAAAACATTTATGTAGGGATTTAATTATTTTATATATAAACTTTATAAACTTTAAACTTCATTTATCTTTTAGGAAAAGAAGTGTTACATTGCGCACAAAAATTAAAGTGTTACATCGCACACAAAAAAAAAAGTGTTACATTGCACACAAAAATAAAAGTGTTACATTGCGCACAAAAATAAAAGTGTAACATTGCACACAAAAATAAAAGTGTTACATTGTAAACAAAAATAAAAGTGTTACATTGCACACACACAAAAAAGTGTACATTTAGACATTTGTCACGGTTTAGTATGTGGCTTCAAAATTAAATTTACCTTGGTTTCAATCAACCTCTAGTTTCAAAAATTGATAAATTTTGATTTTGTATTAAAAAAGAAGTTCCTTTTTTTTTAGCCTTCTACCATCACATTGATGAAGATGATTTGAGGGTGAAGTATTTTTGGAGTGCAGTGAAAAATTTCTCCAATGAAGACAGAAGTCACTTGCTAAGATTCATCACTGGCCGACGCCGTTTGCCAGTTTCTATATTTATATCTTCAGGCAAAAAGTAAAATATTAGTTTTGCATATATTAACACAATAACTCTGGTATAGTTTTTGTGAATGCTTTAAAAAATATTTGATAGTATTTATAGTCTGTATGAAAAAATGTGATAGTTGATAGAACTATCTGTAGTTGTTCATATAAAATGTGATAGTTGATAGAACTATCTGTAGTTGTTCATATAAAATGTGATAGTTGATAGAACTATCTGTAGTTGTTCATATAAAATGTGATAGTTGATAGAACTATCTAGTTGTTCATATAAAATGTGATAGTTGATAGAACTATCTGTAGTTGTTCATATAAAATGTGATAGTTGATAGAACTATCTAGTTGTTCATATAAAATGTGATAGTTGATAGAACTATCTGTAGTTGTTCATATAAAATGTGATAGTTGATAGAACTATCTAGTTGTTCATATAAAATGTGATAGTTGATAGAACTATCTGTAGTTGTTCATATAAAATGTGATAGTTGATAGAACTATCTGTAGTTGTTCATATAAAATGTGTTCTACTTTTACATTATTTATATTTCAATTTCAATTTATATAATTACCCTGAGTTTGTTTATATGTTTGTTTATATACATGTTTGTTCGCTATAGGCTTCTAGGCCGTTTGACCGATCGGCACAAAAGTTAAATGTATAAATTGGAAACATCCTCCAAAATATCTTTTTATTATATGAACAAGATTGCTTAATTTGTCAATTTATTATGTTTTATAAATTTGGGCCTATTACTAATCACCATATTTTAAGGTTCTAAACTGGCTGCTTTTTAAAAAAAAGTTACACACTCTCTTTTAACAAAACACATTGCAGTTGTAGAGTCTAATCATTCGTTTCTCCTTCATTTTGACAGGCATAGCCACTAGTAATATACTAGTTGACATAATTAACTGTAGTTGTTAATATAAAATTTGTTCCACACTTTTACAGTCAGTATTTATATATATATTTGAATTTAACATACTAGTTGACAGAATTATCTGTAGTTGTTAATATAAAATTTGTTTCACTTCTACAGCAGCCCAGTGAATCCTCTTCCAGAGTCATCAACTTGTTGCAACACTTTGCACTTACCTATATACACTGAGTGAGTAGCAGATTTAGTTAAAACATCCCTATCTACTTCTTGTACACCTAGACTGTAGTACTTTTTGTCTTTTTATCTTCATTTAAGAAAATCGCTAGTCATTAATTTTGTGTACAACTAATCAGCTTTTTTTCTTCCTTTTGCTTTTCCTAGTGAGAAGGTAGCGGAAGAAAGACTTCGCTATGCAGCTTATAACTGTGTATCCATTGACACAGATGAATAAATCCACATTTACACAGATGTTTAAACACTTTACCAAAATAACAACAACAGCTGTTTGTGATAAAAAAATAAATTGTAAATAATAAGTTCATTCTTTGTGATTAAGGTTTGAGCAATAAAATCTTCCAATGGTGGGCATGCAGATGACTTATGACTTGTATTTTTCATAGTAAGTCATTGCATGACTTGATCTCAATATTTAACTCATTGACTTTGATATTATAATAACATTGACAATAAAAAGGAATATCTTTGTTCTTTATTCAATGTCTTAAGGATATTACGGATAAATGCAGACAAAGGATACATTTATCTTATCTAATATTTATCCAAATATATCCCAACAAAATTATTTTTTTACACTTATTAAGTTTTATAATGTGACCATCAAAATGATATAATGTGACCATCAAAATGATATGTTCAAGAAAAAAAAAGCGATAATAAATAATTTCCAAAATGTATAATTAGAGTTTTTACTTTTCTTAATAATATAATACCAGTTAGAAATAATGTGCAGTTTTAGAAACAATTTTCTTGTAGCTAAAATGTAATAAATTAAAAACAGTTTTTATCTTCTAATATAATCTCTTGCCAGCTATTTAAAAAGGATACTGTGTTTATGTATATATATTTAATAAGTAACAGGTGTATAACTTTATAAAACATAAAATGATAAAATATAATGTGATTATTTTTTTTAATGTTGTCTGTAGATACCAAAAAAAAAAGGTTTATTTTTATTTAATTTCTATTAAATACAATATTTATAAAAAATCTCATTAAATCTCATTTTAAAACATTCAAGACTAGATATATATGGTATATTATATGCTATACTTTTAATTTCAATTACTTTCATTTCATAAGAGAATTCATTTCTTTTTTTTCTTTTTAAACCTTTTATTTTTATTAGTTGCTATTATTTGTCTATTTTTTCTCTTACCAATGAAATTTCATATAGGCATGTTGCTTTGCCTGTAATTGCTAGAAACTAGAAATTGATGTCCTAATTGAAGTTGAAGATTACTTGAAGTGGAATATAGAATAGAAGAATATTTTGAACACAATCAAACATAGATACAGTACACATTAATGCTTTATAAGTTTATACCGTATTTGACTATTGAAATGGTGTGTATAATATAATTCTTTCATTTTACCCTTTTTACTTGTGGAGCATAATACTAAATAATATTTAATACTGCCAGACATTCTTTAAAACTAAGTGTCGGCTTTTCTTTAATAACTCTAACTATTTGATCAACTTAGTATTTATGGTGTTCACAATTTTCCATTCACTTATATGTTGCCTACCACAAGTTTCCGTGGCCACAACATACTAGGGAATTGTGTACCCAGCCACCCATCTTATCCCCAACTAATGTCAGGTACCAATCAGAGCTGGGTAGACTTGGGACATGTACCAGACCTGGGATACAAATCCTAGTGTTTATCAGGAATTGAACCCAACAATTTTGGTATGCCAGTCGAGCACACTGTCACTCGGCCACCGTGTGAATCCTGTGTCAGGGACTCTATATATATCAAATGGGTCTGACAGGGATATTTTATACATATCCAACGTGCTTTAATACCCGTCAGAACACAACTTTATACATATCCAACGTGCTTTAATACCCGTCAGAACACAACTTTATACATATTCAACATGCTTTACTACCCGTCAGAACACAACTTTATACATATCCAACGTGCTTTACCACCCGTCAGAAAACAAAAAAAGACTAGTATCTGGACATTAAAAAATTGATATAAAAGGATGGTTTTAGTGTGATGGCTTTAGACTTAATAAAACTGATAAAAGTAAAAGGCTATGGATCGACTCTACGTTTATATCTTGAGATTTAAAATGACTTAAGAACTAAAAGCTTTCATTAAAGTAAGAACATTTATGTAGAGTCAAACACTACTATGCAGTCAACAAATACTCTGTTGAGCCTATACATTTTTATAATAATATTTGGCATAAAATCAAGAAATTAACCATTGTATAATATCTGTGACGCCTTAACTAAAGCTGTAAATACAAGACCTTTAACTTGCCTAATTATATTGTTGAAACAAATGTACACAGACTTTATTAATCATCATAAATACCATGACCATTGTGGTCGTTGGGGGAGCAAATGGACACATCAGCAATCAACTGGATAAACTTATACCGTACTTTATTAAGATTCAGTTTTAATTAATGAATGGGCTACGTGCAAGTGCAAGGAAATTTATTGGGTACAAAGAGACTCATTGGCCTAAACTCGCTATTGAAGAAATTACTAAAGAATATATCAGCTCAGTGCACAAAACTGAGTAGTAAACACAAAAAATTGACAATGACACAGACATGTCATGGTATAAGTCATAATAAGTGGTATAAGTATAAGCAAAAAAAGATTCAAGTTTAATCTTTCAAAAAAAGTTGAAATCAATTCACAAGTTGGAATAGTGTCAAACAAACAAAATCTCTAGCTTTTATTTAAATACTTTACATTTATGACTAATACTAATATGAAAATGATACTAGATCTTTATTATATAGTAATATAGTTATGTAGTTAATATTTAGTATATTATTATTGTTATTTTATAACATAACATGTTATCTTATGTCATGTTGACTGTATTTTGTATTATTGGTGTAGAAAAGCAAAGCCAAAAACATAGTTTGGTATATCTGGTGATAAGTGTAAGCCCAATCTTATAATTAACATCATAAATTTAAGTATACGTTTGGTTAATATTGAGGGTGAGTTGGCAGTCGATATATATGTGTATTTTTTTACAATTTTTATTGTTCATTATTTTGAGGTTGGGCAAAAATGTATGATTGTATAGATCAGTGATGTTGTTACAAATCCATAATTTTATATAGATCAGTGAATGAGTCAACTTTTATTTTGTAAATAAAGATGGCTACATCTGAATTTCCCTTGCATCAAAGTGTATTTATTAATGATGTTAAAAGCGTTTCTAAGCTTATACGGACCTGTGATGTATCACAAAAGGATATTCATGGTAACTTTAAAAATAGTGTGTGGTGTATTCCGTTGCCTATTTGTCAAACAAAGACAAAGATCATGCACAACACTTCATTCCCAATCACCTGTCATCACATTCATTTTCATTGTCATTCAATTTTCAATGATTCATTTTAATTAAAATTAATTTTAAAATGAAATTCTAGTGACAGTTCAAGGAAAATAAAAGACAACACCACTCAGTTATAGGTCTACTACATAACATAAACCATTACTTTCTTCATCTTAACTGTAACAAAGCAATGCATTATTAATGTTAGTTGAGAATCCATCTGCTGCCATCTCATTTTTAATTTTGAAGATTTAGCTTCAGTTTAGGTTAGGTAAGAAGTCTTTTTTGACTTTGAAGATTAGGCCTAATTTTATAATAAATGTTATTAATTTTATTATTACGTTGTAAGTCTTAACTAAGTCTTTAAGACACAATCACTATCACTGCCTTTTTAGTAGTTATATTAGGACTATTTTTTATATATTATTTTTTAAGTAAACTCTGTCCCTATACCTATACCGTATATACCCTATGATAAGGTCCTGTAGACTGTAGGCCTACCATCTGTCCATACTTAGAGTCACTAAGACATAGTCATAATGCACTAAGCCCATACATTCAATGTCCAATGTCAGAAATGTCATTCATCATATATATTATATATTGTACAGGGGTCATGAAAGGCCCTTTTTATATTACTAGTTTTTATGCCAGTCAAAATGATGTAGAAAAGAATGACTAGGTCCTACATTTGGAAAGGGGGGGGGGCACGATGGTCAAGCGGCAGCGCATTCGGCTGGCATACCGAAAGTCCCGGATTTGAATCCTGGTGAAGGCCATAATGTGTTTCCGGGTTTGGAGGGTGTCACTGAGTCTACACAGCTCTGATGGGTACCTGAATTTAGTTGGGGTAAAGTAAAGATGGCTGGGCATTGTGCTGGCCACACATTTTCCTAGTATGTCATGGCCAATTAAACTGGTTAATGCTCTATATAGAAGATTATGGCATCATACGCTTATCTGTGGTATAAGTCTATATATTAGTTCATGCAATTGGCTAATCGCTGTTTTTCATAGCTCATGCATATGTTAAACCTTTACCTCTAAGCTATTTAATAAAAGTCAAGACCTTATTAGTCACAAAGGGCATAAACGTAGTATAAAACTTCCATTTTCCATGAGCCAAACAAATTTTTGTCCTGCTTGGTGTAATTTTGCAAAAGCATAGGCCTACTTATGGGGCACGGTAGCCAAGCGACAGCGCGTTCGACTGGCGAGTCAAAGGTCCCGGGTTCGAATCCTGGTGCAGGCTATGATTTTTTCCCGGGTCTGGAGGGTGTTCCTGAGTCTACCCAGCTCTGATGGGTACCTGACCTTAGTTGGGGTAAAGTAAAGGCGGCTGTGCATAGTGCTGGCCACACAATCACCTAGTATGCCGTGGCCACAGAAACTGGTGAACGCTGCTTCATCGGACCTATGGATCAACTCGTTCAGACGGGTACTTTACTACTTACTTATAGGCCTACTTAAATTAACAAATATTTTTTATTAAAGCCTACTAACTTTTACTAAGCTTATTATTATATAAATAGTTGTTGTCATAGTGAATACTAGTGAGTTATATGACATTCAGCTGATCTCAAAGACTGAGAAAGACTGTCGGACAATCGCTCTCCCTGACACAGCAAAATACATGTTGAAGCAGCAAGATGAGTGGATGGGAACGGGATATGCGCTAAATACGTTTCATATTTATTTTTATTATTATTATTATGGATGGATTGTATTTAAGCTATTATATTGAGTTTTAAAATGTTGTATTTTTAAAGGGTAAGTCCTGCCTGAAAATCAAATACGTAAAGTATATATTTTCTGAAAGCTTATTTAAAAATAAGATTTATCAAATATTTTATTTATTTTTATTATTTTGAAAAATGTGTTTAATTAATTAATAAATCGTGTAATTATTGATTGACCTAAAAAACGACCATGCAGTGACTTCCCTTCCTTGTGACGTCACAAGTGTCAGACAGGGTGAAGTCTTACATAGCCTACTATTTGCCGTAAACATTTTGTGCGAGAGGATTTTGTAAACATTCTTGCAGTCGAGAAGGGCTTTCAAAAGAAGAAATCTTGAATGCCTAAAGCATTCCGTCCATTCACAAGGATATCTGTTCCTTAAAAAGCAAAGTTAGGTGGCAAAACAATTACAATGCAGGCCTAAATCTAAGACTGATTCGGAAGCACACTCAAACAAGACAGACGATCGGAGAAAAAAAAAGCATAGGCCTACTCATAAGAGATTTGAAAAAAGAATTATTATCAAAGGTAATTTTTTTTTTAATTCATAAGACTCTTATTACTCTACTCTTTGGCTAAGCAACTACATTTTTAAAAAGTTAATAGACTTTTGACTTAAGCCTATACCTGCCTATGACCTATGTCCTATGTAAATGTCATGGCCTAGTCTATAACTATAGACTGTAGACTCACTATATTATAGTGTCTATAGAGTAGGCTATAGTAGGCCTATAGTATAATTATAGGCTTATAGGTATAGACTACTATAGATCTAACTACTACTATAAGTCTAAGTACTTTAAGTGGCTTTAGGCCTAGCCTATCCTATATTATAGATTATAGCCTATTAACCTATTATATAGTCATGCAATTGCCTCTATTAGACTACAGTCACAAACAATAAATGTATAGGGCTTTATTATAGGACCTATTAGTTTACAAAATCTATAGGCTTAAAGTTTACTTGTAATAAACTGTATCATAGCTAAAAACCCATGTTGTAGGCATAGTAGGCTCATATAAATAATGCAAAGGCCTATTTAATATATAGGCTAAAAGCCTAATGCCTAATGGTAAATACTAAAATTCTGATTAGAGCCTATGCTTTCTTTAAAGGTCTACTATATATCCATTACATCATACATGCCATATATTGTTAGCTATACTTTGCTATAATTTGCTTAAGATGTTATATTATTGTAATTGTTGTAAATAACAATATATAAAAAAATTATGTGGTTGTAAAAATGTAAAATATACTAGGTGATAGTAAAATTTGTAATCATTTTATAATCAGGAAATATAATCCACGAATAGAGAATCTCTTTCAATGGACCCAATGCCACCGCCACCACTGAGTGAAGCTTTGACTTGTGAGAACCAACAATTGCGAAGCCATAATTTATGTCTGTAGATCTTCAGATCTTATGTGGATCACAGTTCCAAAGAGGACAAGATGATACAGACAAATCTCATATTCAGAATGAATCAGAAGCAAGGGTAAGCATTCAAAAATACATTAATGATAATTTATATATATATAATATATTTAATATTTTGACTAAACCTTATATAGCTATATAAGGACTATAATATATAAATACTTTTTTTTTATTTCACTTTTACTCATGCCATTTGCTTTGTAGGCCTACATATATTACATTACAACCTATCTAACAATACTTTTTAAGGAGTACAAACTGGGATTAAAACATGCAAGTCTGTAGAAGTTCAGACCTGTGAGCCATAGCCGAGACAAGTCTTCAGTGACCTACACCAATAAATAAGTTCCAGATAAAGGTGAATATGAAGACGATGAATCTGATATTAGCGAAAGGTATCTTACAAGATAGACATTTTAAATTAGTTTACTAATTAGTCTTATTAAATATCTGCAATATTTGTCATATTTAATTAATATTGCTAAACTTTGCTTTAATTTTAATCCTATTTAAGAACAAATATTTCATACATTGGTATTAGAAGTCTTGAAACATTTTGTTCAACATTGATATAATAATTCCTTTAAATAACTTTTTTTATCAGTGAAAACTAGGGCTGTGGAGTCGAAGAGTCGGAGGAAATTTAAAGTACCTGGAGTCGGAGTTGGAAGTACAAAAAGTTGAAATTTTTCTTGGGGGAGCTACCATCTCCTACCAAGGGCGTCCCCAGGTGGCGAATAAGGAAATGGTCTTTATATATAGAGGTCAGTTGTGAATACTGAATAAGCTGCCGTGGACCAACTGGTTTGCTGCCATGGAGGGTAGGTGGGATATCCTGTGTTAAGCTCTTTTAAAAGTGCCTAATGCTCATAAATCCAAGGAAATGACTGCAAAAAAGTGAACAGAGGATGATCGACTGTTTTCCAAATGCACTACCCAGACCTGCCAAGTACTACGAATTTTTCGTAGTTTATACGAAAAACAAGGTCCAAATACGAAATTACGAAATGGGCAGAAAAACTACGAATTTTCTGCAATTTTCGATAAAAAGCAAAAAACTACGATTTTTTTCTGATTTTCTAAGAAAAATACAAATTTTGTATATATAAAAATGCGAATGGGACACATGCCGACGCTCTCTGAGTTAAAATTACGATTTCCGGCCGGAAGTTGCATTTAATAAATATTTGTGTCCCTCACTGATCTATATAAAAAAAAGTTCACATGCTTTAAAACTGGGATTATTCTTGGCTACTGTATTGTTTCTATCAACAAATGAATAAATTTAATAGCATTATCTTTCGTTCCAACGGCTAGGCAAGAGAGTAGGGTTAATGAAGCCATGAAACCTAATGCACTAATCATGCTAATGTTTACTAATGACTATACTAAGGCTAAGACAAGGCGGATAAGCCCAAGTCCGGCCAAGGGTTTCTTTCAAATTCTTGGCTAGCATTCGTCTCTAATTAAAATTTAATTGAAATGGATTCTAATTCCAAAGTTCTAGTAACTCATTTAATTTACAATTGAATTAAAATAGGCCCCTATGGGCCTATTATATGTTATATTAAATAGTGTATACTTTATGAAGCTTCTTAGGCTTCTTTGAAATGCATATGACTCATGAGTGAAATAAATACACCGTGTAAAACGTGTAAAAATGCTTACAAATATTACTACTAATTGACTACTGATTTGGGGGTCTAATGAATACGAATTTGGGGGTCAAAATACGAATTTTGGGATGGCTCACTACTAATTTTGAAGTTTTCAACTTGGCAGGTCTGACTACCTATTAATTATCAATCATGTCATTTTGTTTATACTGTGTTCAAAAATGTATATAATACATGGGCATATTTGTTTAAATTAGCAACTATATTGAAAGCAATAAAGACATTTCATTCAAATTTAATCCTTTTATTTTATAACTGTTCAAAGAAATATACTAATACTTTAGAACTAAGCCTGTACAGCTTATTCTTTATCAATATCGGCCCATTTGAAACCAGTTAGTCTGCCTTCTGGATAGGCCAACATTATTTTGTTTAAAGCACAAGCAGGCAGCGGTGTGTGAATTTCATGACCAAGTATGCCAAAACACAAATAAACTGAGTTCCTGTAACTGTACGCTGTGTATCACATTGTCCTGAAAAAAAAAAAAATTACTGTTTAGGTTTTAGTCAATACTTTTCATAATTCAGCTGTTTTTTTAACATTTTAACATATCACTATTTGATGTATTTTTATATAAATCACATATAGGCCTACAACTATATTTTTTAAAACCCCTCTTGGGTAGGCCTATATGACATATTTTTATAGTATAGAGCAATTGATTCAATTAAAGGTTGAAATGCAAAAAGTGTTTTTTTGTTTTGTTTCAAGCTTGAGCTTATATAGCCTAACTATAAATTGGACTAATTTTCATTATTTTATCTAAAAACTGTTGCCAATGTAATCTTTTAATAATCATAATCAAGATCAAATAAAATTAATCCTAAGTAGCTTTAAACATTGAACAGATAGGTAATAATCACTGGTGGTAAAGATAAGAGGATTGATCACACCCTAAGAAGAGGACCAGGAAACAGCTAGCCCCTATTATGCCTGTTACGGCCGGTATTCCTATGTCAATAGTCAATAGTCTACCTTTACCAATCTGTAGCTTTTTTTACAAGTTATTAGTCTAATTAGTCCGTCACAATTCATAATAACTACTTAGTAGCGTATTCATTCTAAACTAAATCGCACAAGTAAGCCTCATATAGTCTATAGCCTATAGTATACAGGGTAGTCATACAGTCACAGTCATAGTAATTAATATAGTAGGCAATAGCTAGCATATAGGGCCTACTATTCATATAGCTTAAAAGTTCCGGTAGTAAAAGTGAATTTAAAAGTCGTTTTATGTAGACTAGTGTGAAGATTACCTACATAGGCCTATCTTTAACGTAAGTCAGAAACTAAAAAATTGATAAAGTCAAACCCTAAGGCTATGATTCACTATGATGCTAAGGCTAAGCCTACTAAAGTGTCGAGAAACTGCATAGCCAGTGCGGCCATAGTCAAAGTCTATGGCATAGAGCCGCATAGACCTAACCTAGGCAGGACTGTAGGAGGCTAATCAAGTAGGCCAACTTACCATTTGATATTTCCGATGCGTGATCCATTTTTCTCGATTGATTGATATAATATGCTGAATTCAGCGTTAAAATTCCTTTCGTCCTCGTTGTCTGATAGATTTTTTTATATTGTTCAAACATGTAATACATGTATGGTTCTACGTCGCGTGAAGCCATGTCGATTATAGCATAGTCGATTGATTGTAAACAAAAATCTTGGAAACTTGTGACGTCACTACCTGTTCGTGAGTTTCCGGCCCGTGGTCGACAGTTTCCGTAATTGGCAATGTAATTTAATTAAATTAACACATTTATCGTCCACTCTCAAAAGAAAGACTTGTATATTTGAAAATGATATTTCAAAGGCTTTAATATGGAATTAAGTTAATATTTAGGCAGGACTTACCCTTTAAAAGTCTCCAAGTCAATGCCTAACTGTGGATGCATTTCTGTACAATAGGGTAGTATTTATGCTAAATTGATATTTATATCTTTTTTAATTTGTAGTCTTTTGTATTTTTATTTAAATTTAGTTAATAATAGCCTACAGTAGAGTTAAATGCTATTTATTTCTTACTGTGTGTTTTGTTTTTACAGGCAATACACCTCTACACATTGCAGTTATGTTGGGGCACAAAGGTATTTGATTTTTATTTAGACCTATGAAAGTTTGGGACAACTTTGAGATTAGGGAATTGATCAATTTTTATCTGGATTTGAACCAGGGTTCCTAACCCTGAAACAGATATCATTAGATTGGCTACTCAGTAAGCTGCAGCTAGACCGCTTTGACCTGCTAATAGATATATATATATTATACATTTCATGTTGTATGTACACAAATACTTTTTTATGTTATTTTATATACATGCATATTATTATTAGCTGAATTTTTCTGAAACAATTTTATATGAAATGCAAAGACAAACATTATTTTACAGAATGCATTCACCTGCTACTGGCTCATGGCGCTCCAGTCAAAATAAAGAATTCTCTTGGTTGGACACCCTTAGCAGAAGCCATTAGTTATGGAGACAGGCAGACGAGTAAGGGCTTTTGTTTAGCTTGTTAATCCTAACAAAATTTGTTTCAATTTCATTACTTCTAACAACTTCAAAACATTGTCAAAATGGATGGCATTTTAAGAAATGTTAAAGTTAGCTTTAGTAAAAATAAATCACTGCACTATGAAAGTTCTAAGTTATAATTAATGCTTTCGTTCTTCAGTTCTCTCAGTTTTGCGGAAGCTAAAACAACAGTCAAGAGATTCATTAGAAGAAAGAAGACCAATGTTAGTACAAGCTTTAAAAGATATTGGTGATTTTGATCTTGAACTTAAGTGGGATTTTCAAAGTTGGGGTATGTACACAGTTATATGGTATTGTTTTACAGGAAATATCACTAAAGAATTTACTGATCTGTTTCAATTTCAATCAGCACAAAAGACTATATCCAAAACATTTGAGCTAACTACTATAAAACATTTTTCTTTAGCAAATAGGTGCAGATTTATTCATAAATATTGTCATTAAGTCTATGAAATTTTTTAGATGTTAACCATTATATCTTAAAGATGTAAAATGTGTTCACTGTTGGTCATCTGTTTATTAAATTGTATACCCTGCAGTAAAATGTTTGATGTTTACTTGTTTATTTTTATTTCTAGTGCCGCTAGTGTCAAGAATATTACCTTCTGATATTTGTAAAATACGAAAAAAGGGGTCAAAAATTAGGTAAATGCAGTTAAGATTTGTCAATGTGCAGTATTTTAAATTGTAGTCCTTTTTCTTTTATACCTTTTTTTTAATAAACTATTCAGCCTAACATATAATATATATATTTTTTTAAACTTTAGGGATAGTCTAAGTTTTTCTAAGAAACTATTGAGTTTTTGTTTACTTGACATATTTAAGTCCATCTTCTTGTCACAGGTTGGACACAACATTAGTAGATTTTACTGAGATGCGCTGGGAGCGAGGAGATATAACATTTTTATTTAACGGGGATGCCAAGCCTCGACAAAGTCTTACAGTTCTAGACAACAAAGCTGAAGTTTATCAAAGAGTTAGATATGAGGTAAACTGTTCAATCCACATAATTTTAGAACATTTTTCTTTTATACATGGCATAGTAAATTATAGCAGCTTTCTCATTTCTATAGTTCCTTGTTGAATTGACAAAGCAGTAGTTTTTGTTTGTTTGTTTTTTCTACATTCATAAAATACATTATGAAGTATCAAAATTTTGAATTGTTTCTTTAGGACAGTGAGCTAGAGTTGGAAGAGGAAGTAGATATTTTAATGAGCAGTGACATTGTTGCAGCACAGATGTCAACCAAAAAAATAACATTCACACGAGCACAGAGTGGCTGGCTGTTCAGGGAAGACAAATCCGTAAGCTTTGAAAATTGTTTAGTGTGAGGTTAATCAATCTTTATTTCAGCCAAGTAATTATTTTTAAATGTAATACTTTCCTTCAGCAATGAAAAGCTGCTTTAGTTGATATTTTAATTGAACTTGTTGTTTTCAATTTTGAAATAAAAAACATTTTATCAGTTCTTCAGTCCAGAATCACTAATTTGACCTACTTTTGAATAGTAAATAGCTAAAGTACTGTTATAAAGGTTTTAATTTTTTTTAATAACCTTTACTCTCTTCTTTAACTAGGAACTAGTTGGGGATTACAAATCTGATTTTTATAGTGTCAACAACCTAATTCTTGAGTCCAAAAAGAGGTTTGTGTACAACTATATATACTATATATTAATAATTTGGATCCCTTTTCAGCCATTAGGTTTCTGGTTTATTTAACAAATCTAGAAACAATATTTCTCCAATTAGCAAAAGTGAATATGTATTTGTATTGTTTCAGACGTGAACATCTATCAAGTGAAGATATACAAAAAAATAAAGCCATCATGGAGAATTTTAGCAAAGGGTCATTTGAAAATGCAGAAGCAACCAATGGGGTAATTTGATTTGGTTATTTGAACTTTTATTTTGAACTTCTAAAGAAACTGTAAAGCTTTTTATTTTGTAAGTGGTGTTGAGTCTAATATATAAATAAACTTAAAATCACGAATCGTAATATTTATATTTTGTGTATTAGGTGGAGAGACGAAGGTCATTACAGCCACCGGAACCAACAAAGTATAGTTGGATTGATTACATTTCAGCACCAGACGGGAATCCTCCTTGTTTAGGACGTCAGTGGATATCTAAGGAAAGCTCTAAAGCCTTCAAAGCCACCGTGGCTATGGTAAGGTGTATGAAATTAGCCGTTATAAGAATGATACATTTTTTTATCCTTTATATCTTTCAAAATTAACCAGCAAGCTTGCCTTGTTGTTGACAAATGTATTTTAAAGAATAGAAATTAAGAAAGACTGATTTAACAGCTTAATTTGGCTAAAGATTTCTAGGCATTAAAGTTTTGAATAGAGTGTTGTGAATGGTTTCCCATCAAAGTTATGTTTGATTGGAGTAAAAAACCAAAACAACTATCGCCTGGTTGAAACACGTTTCTTTCTCATTCTCTTTGAAATTGTAGAGTTAGCAAAAGTGACTGACATAAGTTATATTTTTTATTGTGTATTCTTCTCTTATTTTAATCTGGGTTGATTTTAGAAGCCATAGTATAAGTTATAGTCGTTAACTGTGAATAGTTTTTATATATATGAATATGTATTTTTTTTAAAACTTCCAATTGTAAAATATTACAAACATTTTATGCTGTTCATAAAAGAACAAATGTTACATTATTTTCAATGGTATTTTCAGAGTGATACTTTCCCTATGACAGTTGATGTGTAAGTAGAATTTTACAAGTTTGAGATTTAGAAGCCAAAACATTTCTTTATTAGAGTTGGAGTATTGTGTCAATTTTGAAAACAAAATTACAACATCGCCCTATTCAATTTTCATGACACATTTCCAAACATTTAGAAGCTGTTGAATTTGTTATGTTTGTAATTATTCCATTGCTTGAGGCTTTGTGTTGCTCTATGTGTATTTGCTTGAGGTACACTTACATTTTGTATTCATTGTTTTCATCATCCAAAAAGTAAACAATTAACTAGACTTATAGTTCACAAGGAAACAGATGTTGTTAATCCTTACATTGCTCATAATTCATTGCCATTTACATTTGATTATCCTGTGAAGTTTTACAATATTGACTTGATGATGTTGTTGTTTTTTCTTCAGTCTACTGGATGTATTAGAGGTAGTTGCACCATTTAAACAGTTTCAGAAGCTAAGAGACTTTATGACCTCAAAGTTGCCTCCTGGTTTTCCAGTTAGAATAGGTAAACTGCAAGCGTTATACTCTTTGTTTATTAGTCATACATAGATATTTAATGAAGTTTTATGATTACCTATTTTTAATTTAATGACAAACAATGTAGCTATTAAAAAAAAAATTTGAAACTATTAATATTTGAAATTCCATTAGCACTTTAGCATAAGTGATGTTGCCCAATCATTCAGTACAAAAATCAGCAAACTAATGTGGCTCACTTTTGAGATTTTATTCGATTTTTAATTTTGAATTATCTAACTTTATATCTTTGATATTTTCACATTTAAATTGTTTCTAGAAATATTTTTAAAAGGTGTTTTTATGAGGCGATTTCATAAAATAAGTTTTCTTCTGCAGATAAAATTATTGAGAAGTGAACTTAATTTTATTTTATAATTTTAAAACTTAACAACTTGTATATTCATTATCAATTCTTATTTAAAATTTACTCCTTCAGTTAATATTAACTCATCCTTTGCCAGGCTAAAATGTTGAAAATTGGTACTGTTTTTTTTTTATCTCAGAAAAGACTGCCATTACCATAACTTTTTTTTTTTAACAGTTTATAAATAAATGAATTTGTTTCTATAAAAGATCAAGAACTAAGTATATTATTTGGCCTACTTTGTTCCCAACCTGTGTTGTAGCATCACATATATAATCTGGATTTAAATAATGAGATTATTGTAAATGATCGTCAGCCATTTTGTAATTTTTAAAATCTCTCTAACATTTGTAATTAATTTCATTTTATTTTCATTATTTCAGAAATCCCAGTTTTCCCAACAATCACTGCCAAAGTCACATTCACAAGTTTCAAATGGAGGAATGATTTAGACAAAAACTTGTTTGTTGTTCCATCCCATTACAAAGAGGACCCTGGACGTTTTTCAGACTTGTGACAATACATGGAACTTTACATCATGCATATCATCTGTAGCTTAAGAGCCAATCAGCCTTACATGATCCTAGCAAATGAAACTGAGTGCGTTCCATTGGATGATAACATCTCACCATCAGCCCCATGTGACCAGCAGCATGAAGAAAATGAGCAGCAGCCTTGTTGCTACAATGAACATTTGGCTTGCAGTACAGTAGAAAACATTGTAGACACTTCCACAGACAACACAGACCCACCACTGTCATTACTTTCAAAAGGTAAACAGAAGCTACAAGGCTTCTTGCATACATTAACTACATTTAGTTTAGCCTATGAACAGCTCAAGGATGTCTCAGAGATTGAAGAAATGAAATGCAAAGTACAACAGAAAGAACAAGAGCAGACACAGATATCTCAAGCCCTTTGTGAACATGTCGCAGATTTAAAGGATGCCAAATCAGAACAAAATACTTTGAAAATATCTGGTGGAAATTGTTCCTGCAAGAAAAAGTGCCTTAGTACAAGGCCTTTCCCTGGGCCTGCCAATCCTCAAACAGCACCATATGATGATTCAGCCCTAGGCCAAGGCGTTTCTTGCAGTCAGATGAAAGATGAAATGAATAAATGTTGCACAGTTAACAAATTCAGAAGTGAATCAGTGCATGTAGCTCCAATGTTGTCTTGTAATGTACACAGCAAACAGGAAACATCTTGTCCCGTACAAGATACATGGCTAACTAATGATCACCCAGAACCCCCCGCAATGCTGAGCTGTAGGGAAAGTAAAAATAAAAGACAGAAGGCAAGATTAGTGCCACCACTAGGGCAGCATCAGTCTGCTGCAGCTCTTAGCTCTTCAACTGACAGTAATCTCTGTAAAAACACTGTTGAACAAGCACAGTCATCTTTTAGCTCAGAGTCAAAACAAACAAATGATTTGGTGGTGTGTCTAGATTTACCAGTAAGTAATTTTGGATTTTATGGTGGAGAGATCGTGATTCTGATTTAAATCTTTCAGTTCATTTTTTCATACTCATTTCTAGTGTTTAAATTAGTTCAAAGTGTTTTGATGTTTAAAATTGTCACTTTAGAAATGTTCTATATAGTAACTCTATACATAGTAACAATCTAAATTTAAAATATACAATATTTCATTTTAAATTTAGCACTGTATTTAGATAAATGATTCTTAGTCATGAAATCATTGAATGTTACTTAAAGATATTTTTGTATTGCTTCAAATATCCATGTTTAACAAATATATGAAATAAAAATGACATACAATTTTTTAATTGATTTTTTAACATTTGTTTTTCCTTGACAGCTAATTTGTTAACATCTTCTTTGACTCGTACAAATTATGTCATTGTAAATATAACAATTAATATCCCTTTAGATTATTTGTTGATTATTCAGTGACTTGTTAAAATGTTAGCTATTGTTCTAATGAAATTTCATTCATGCTGACTCATATCTGAGATTAAATGAATGCTCCTGATACTGACTGACTCTTGATTATCTGAGATTAAATGAATGCTCCTGATACTGCTGACTCTTGATTATCTGAGATTAACTGAGTGCTTTTGATTCTATGAAAGATTTTATAAATGTGTGCTAGTTTCTCAAGGAATATTGTCAACCCGATTTAAAGCTCATTTCAATGCTTTCTATTCTCATCAATTTCCTCTATGGCTTTAACTTATATCACATAACATTTACTCATATACCATTTTAATATAATTTTGAAAATGCATTGTCTTTTTTTAATTCATTAATCACATTCAAAATTACTTACCAAGGATGTGCACATATGACCAGCATATATAACATACTTACTGCAACATGTTGATGTGTTAAGAATGCAATTTAGTTTCCTTTTTGTTTGTTTTTTTAACAAGAAGTATATGTATGTGTTTGTATATATTATCATTTCTCATAAGAATTGTACAAAGTCTGACATCCTCCAATAGAACAATAGTAATAGAATAAGTCCAAGACTACCCTATGATAATAAGTCAATACATTTTACACTAGCATGTTAGAACCATGTTTAAAGGTGTGCTGCCATTTTTTTCTTTTAGTGACTATTGTAAATATTAAGTATGTAATGCTAGAATAAATGTTTTTGTTACCATCTCGAAAATGAATTATTTTTTTTTATATTTGTGTTTGAATATTTTAGTTTTTAGTCCTATAAGTACCTCATTTATTAGACTAAATTTAGAAGAAAATTGATAACAAGGCAATCTGCACTGGTGTAGTTTATCTCAGGAATGTATCTCATGTGGTCTCTAGTGCATTTAGATTATTACTATAAGCTTTCTAACTAAGAAAACTGTAATTAAAAATTTGGTCTGGTTTTGCTGGTTCTAAATTTTTAAGTGATCACATTGAATTAAATATTTAACTATAGTTATTAGTTATTCAAATAACATAACCAAATTTTAATAAAAAGGAAGAAATAGCTGAATAATTATATTTCAAACATAATTTTGGTAATTCTAGTACATTTTAAAAAAATAAGCCTTGTGGTTTGTTTTAGGGGGTACGGTGGCTGAGCAGCAGCGAGTGCAGCTGGCTTACCGAAGGTCCTGGGTTCAAATCCTGGTAAAGGCTAAGATTTGTTCCGGGTCTGGAGTCTACCTAGCTCTAATGGTTACCTGACTTAGGTTGGGATAAAGTGCTGGCCACACAATCCCTAGTATCCCTTGGCGACAGAAACTGGTGAACGCTGCTTCACCGGCCCTATGGATCAATCTGTTCGGACAGGATTATTTTCTTTTAGTTAACTTAAGGTTAGTTTAACAATAAAAACTGTACCAAGCAAAAACTTTAAAAAAAATTTATATATAGTAATGTTAGGCTTCTTTCTTTTTATCCCTTAGACCAGTGGTTCCCAGTCTGAGGGTTGAGACCCCTTTGGTGGTAGAACGACCATTTCATGGGGGTCGCCAAGACCATCAGAAAACACATATTTTTGCTGGTCTTAAAAACCGAGACACAGTTCATCTATCGGTCTCCAAGCGGATTTGCCCATATGCATGTACACCCACATATGAGCATGTGGCGAGATTAAAACCGGTACTGAGCTCCTTGTGATACTAATAGATATATAAAAGAAAAATAATAAAAAATAAACCATAAATAATTTATGGTTGTGGGTCACCACAACATGAGAAGCACTGTTAAGGTGTCGCAGCATTAAGACGGCACCACTGCCTTAGACAATTTTTTTTTCAAGAGAAAGTTTAGCATATTTTAGTATTAATATTTTAGAAAAAGAAAATGTAATCTCAATTTTACAGGCTGTACGACATACAGTTTAATATAATTACTGTTTCACCAGTCAGCTTTCACGTGAATTATGACATGAACCTGTACTGAACAGTAAAGCAAAGGCATAATTTAATCAAATTAATTATTTTTTTAATAAAGTGAGAGAGGAATGTATATTTCAACAAATGCTATGTAACATATAATTATATACAAGCATTCTGATTTTGTTTACTGGAAAGCCAATTGCTTAATTTCTAGTGGAAATGGGTGCGTTAGGTTTCAATATCTAATCTACACACAAGTTATCTTTATTACCTCCCTTGGAAGCTTTTACAAATTATCTTAGATCCTAACTTTCTATGTCAAGTTATGCCATTGAGCATCAGTCTATTAAACCTATTCTCTATTAAGTAAATTCCAAAACACTTTATTGTTTCCTTCTGCTTTTGGGTTCTTATTTCCTAGAGTTAATTTTTTTCTAAATAATAATAACTTAAATACGGTAAGCAATTCTTTAAAGACTTTCAAGTTGTCAAGAACAAATGACAATGTAAAATTTACAAATTTGGCAGCGCTATGTAACCTTTACCCTTTATTCGCAATTTTGAACATAACATTCTCTACGATTCTGTAGTCAATGCTTTGGTCGGTAGCATGGAAAAGTGATTAGTTAGTACGATTAAAAACTTCACTATAGAAATATTTAATTAATTTTTCAAATCACATATGCATGGGCTATAGTTTAGACGCAATAAGTCAATTATTAAAATTTATAAAATGCCCTTATTGAATACTAGTTAAGTATTTATAAATTTATACCTCTTTTAAACTTTTTTATTTTAATCTCACTTTAACTTTAATCTTTATTTAATCCTTTGCCTTTAATTTTATTTTGTAACATTTAATCCTTACGACCTTTTATTAGAGTTTAGAGTTAGCCTATGACTTATGTCATCTGTCATTTATGACTTATCATTTATGACTGATTATAAAACTATAATAATTATGTAGCTTGAACTATTAGACTTTTTTTAGTTTAAAACAATTTTGTGGTGGAGGAGAGGAAGTGAGAGTGAAGAGACAATTTATATAGATATAGCCTTAAAAAGTTGTCAGAGGGAGGAGGAAGGGGCAAACTAAAATTTGATTGTATAGACAGTAGGTATAGTCTGAGTATAGTATTGTCTGTGACTGTTAATAAAACGTGCCTATAGCATAATGTAGCCTATAGCATAGCCTATCGTCTATAGTATAGTTAGTAGGCTGTAGTGTAGGCCTATGCCGATATGGCATAGGCCTACACTATAATAGGCTCTATAGGTCTATAGGCCTACTATAATCACTATATATACATGATTATATTTATATTGTTTAGTTAAAAAAAAAATAATAGGAGAGTAAAAAGGAGAGGAAGCAAGCACCAATATGGTCAAAATATATATAGGGCCTATGAATATATGGACTGTGGATGTCAGTATATATGTTTAATACAGAAGATATTAGGACCTATCAGGGAAGTAGAGTAGCCAAGTCAAAAATTGTTAAATTAACTAGACTATATGTCTATGTTACAATGCTCACATAAACATACTAGACTATGTCTAGGGCCTATGTTACAATGCTCACATAAACATACTAGACTATGTCTGTGTTACAATGCTCACATAAACATACTAGACTATGTCTGTGTTACAATGCTCACATAAACATACTAGACTATGTCTATGTTACAATGCTCACATAAACATACTAGACTATGTCTGTGTTACAATGCTCACATAAACATACTAGACTATGTCTGTGTTACAATGCTCACATAAACATATTAGACTATGTCTATGTTACAATGCTCACATAAACATACTAGACTATGTCTGTGTTACAATGCTCACATAAACATAAGGGGAAAAAAATCACTTTTCTTATCCCATAGGTTGGCACTGGCATATATAAGATCTAGTGGGGCACGGTGGTCCGAAGGTCCTGGGTTCGAATCCTGGTGGAGGCTAGGATTTTTTCCCAGGACTCAAGTGTGTCCCTGACAGAGTATACCCAGCTCTGATGGGTGCCTCACATTAGTTGGGGTAAAGTAAAGGGGGCTGGGCATTGTGTTGGCCACGCATTCCCTAGTATGCTGTGGCCACAGAAACTGGTGAACGCTTCAGTTTGGCCCGAAGGGTACGTGTACTTTACTTTGTCTATATATATATACCGTAGTTTAGAAAACAATTTAAGAGGATTACTATGCCAGTCTCGGTTTTGAATTGAAAGAAAAATAACAGGGTTTCCTCCATGTACTGAAAGGTACCTGACATTAGTGGGAGAAATATTAAGGTGGCAGGGCAATAACAATGCCCTAGTATGCCGTGGCCAAGGAATATAGTAAAACTAAAACCCTGCTTAACTTTAAAAATAAGGTGATACTTAATTTAATTTTCAAAATGAGAGTGGACTCTTTCTTTTGCTACATTTTTATATATTGTACATCATTTGTTGAAGAATAGTAAAGACGGCTGAGCAATGTGTTGGCCACACAATCCCCTAATATGCTGTGGCCACTCAAACTTGAGAACGCTGCTTTACTGGCCCTACAGCCCTATAAATAAAATATTTCTGACTAATTTACTTTTACTAACATTTTTAAAATGTCTGGTCACCCCATTGTAGTCCTATAGTATAAACTCATTTCACCTTAATATTATAGAAATAATTTCTTTTTTGTCCTTTTTTATTTTTTAGGTATAGCAACGCAGATAAAGGTAATACAGTTAGAAGCGTTTTCAATGTGATTTTCATGTACATGTCTAAAATGGCTACTTGGATAATCAGGGGAGGTAAACTTTTTTTTAATTATAATTTTAGTCTCTTTTTGTTATTTAGTTTGCTAATATTTATGACATCAAATACAGTTGGAACTATTACAATACAGTTTGTATAATTTATCCATGGAATTTATGGATATTCATAGTAAGAATGGATGTGTGTATTAGAAAATTTAAAGAAATAAAATCAACTAGTTGTGAGTTTCATTTTCTTCTGCACTTTTCAATAGTCCTTTATATTTTTCTTTTTCTAAATTATCTAAAGGCTTTGTAATGACAGCCTCATGCCAATTATTGCAGTTTTAAAATCCATTCCACTTAAGGTGACATCTCGCTTGATGACAACTGTTCATCAGCCAGATTTAAAAGTCATAAGAAGAGAGTTGGAACAATTTCCAGGCGGTTCTGTAGACTTGATTCCAGACAATGAAACTGGCATTGCTCTTATGATTATCAACAATCCAGAAAAAAGGAATTCTTTCTCAGGTAATATATATTAGCTATAGATGGTAAAACCTTGTCATCACAGTTTATTGGCCCAATATGTAAATACTGGATCAAACCACTGTTCAAGAAAGAGATGCACCATATTGAATTTGTAACATTGGTAGCTATTTAGCTTTATTTACCAATATATAGACCAACATGTTGAAATAATAGATAACATGCTTTAGACCACTACTGTCTTACTTATATGTTAGGTCAGTTGATGCTCCATTTATTTGATTTGTCCATTATTTGTCAAGTTTTAAATCATCAATTAGTTTTATTCTTATTCTAAGCCTAGATATTAGATCTGTGTTCTTAGTTGTATGTTAAATGCTCTCTGAGCTTACATTATGTTTGTTGGCAATGTTGACAGACTATACAAATATTATTATTATTTATAAAAGAAAAATTTGGTTTGGTTTCAATTGTATAGCTTTCAACAATCTTTCTGCAGGCAAAATGATGGTTGAAATGGCAGACAAAGTGCTTGAATTAGAGAATTGGTCTCAAGGAAAGGGTCTTATTTTGATGGGGAAAGATGGCTATTTTTGTTCTGGTGGAGATTTGGCATTTGTTAAAAAAGCTCTACATTTTGGAGCAGAAATGGCAGCCTTTCAGCATGATACTCTGACCAGATTTCATAATTTACCATTGATAACTGTAGCCCTATTACAAGGTAATGTTACTTAATTTAATAGCTGTAAAAACAATTTTACAATATTTCTTCACTATATCTATTAGTCTGGATTGCAAATGAGTTCTTATTTTCAATAATAGAAATTTATTTTACAATTATTCTCATTATTGCATAAGCTAAAATGTGAACTTTTTATCCTAAGGTCATACACTGGGAGGTGGAGCTGAGTTATCTACAGCTTGTGATTTCCGTGTCATGTCAGCTACAGGCAAAATAGGCTTTGTTCAGATTAGAATGGGAGTCACCACTGGCTGGGGAGCAACAACAAGACTTGTGAATTTGTTAGGCAGGAAGAAAGCATTGCAACTTTTGTCTTCCGCTAAGGTCATGACCACTGGGGAAGCACTCCAAGAAGGTCTAGTTGACCACGTTTTGCCAGACTCACTTTCACTTAATGAAGAAATAGAGGAATGTAAGAAATGGCTAGCATTAAACTATTGCAACTTTGCTTCAGATTTAATTCAGGCAGTTAAATTATCAATTGTCCATTCTGATATAAACAAAGACCTATATGAATCACTGAAATATGAACGAGAAGTATTTGCCAAGTTCTGGGGAGGTCCTGCACAAAAAGCTGCATTAGCAGCCAAACTAAAGCACAAATAAGATTAGTGTTCATGATAATGTTAAAGATTTTCTGTCTTCATGTAGTTTTTGCTTTGAGCCTATTTGTAACTTTAATTAATGTATTCATTTGTTATGGTTTATATCCCAGTATATAATTTGATTTATTATATCCTGTATTCTAATTGCAAAGTACACTAATATTTGTGATTAAAAGATTATTCTTTTTAATGGCACCTAGTCATAAAGATAGAAACTTAATAAATAAAACAGAACATGTTTTTGAAATTTGCTATTGTGAAACTTTTTAAACTTCTTAGCACTATACTTCTTAGTCTTAGCACTATTAATATTAACAGTTGATACAGCTGTTCATACTGAAATTCCTAATATAAACTTGCTAATTTGAATGCTAATTGAAACAAGTTTTAAAAAAAAAGGCTTCAGTAAAAGTAAAAGCCTATAAAATAATAAAAACAATTTGCAGATTATTATAAAATGTTACTCAAAACTTTTATTTCAAATTTTAATATAAAAACAAAGAGAGAAAATAATTTGCAATTTGTCAAATATAACTTTATATTTCATTTTATAATCTTATTGGTGACAAATGACACAATAAAAAAAAAAGGGCTAAAAAAAACACAAGATTTTAGTTATTAAATACTTATATAACTTATTGACAAATTAATAAAAATAAAGACATTACAGTACATATTAATTGAAGTTATTTTAATAATAAAAACAAATGCACACATAAAATAATTTAATTGAAGATTTAAACAAGACTATAATTAGAATTATTTATGCAGGCCATATATGTGACAGAATTTAAAAAACAAAAGGTAATCCTATGCTTTCAGCTAATCTCAAAATTATAATATTCCTTTCTATTCACTCTAACATTGGCTGATTGGAAAATATTGAACATGATAGTAGCTTTATAAATTCAAGTTAGGTAAACATAGTCACACAGTTGTGACAAAACATGTTTACACATTAGTTTGTGTTATAAAAATAAACCTTTTTGTTAAAAATAAGCTTTGATATAAAAAACTAAACTGGACATATGTAGGAACTACACATACATGAATTTATTCCAAACGTTTACTAAAACAGTTTTGAAGGTATTGTGTACTTCTTTGTCTATACACACTACAATTGTGTCCCAGTTTATATAATAAACTAGATAAAACGTTTTTGTCAGACTTAAAAAAAAAAAAAAGCAATTTATGAACAATTTTAACAGTCAAGAAAATTTGCAGCCATGAGCAATTCTAAAGCTATTTCTGGTGCTATTGGGAATTCAGGAATTTCTGTTGAAGAATTTGTGTACCTTACTTTGTATGTAAAATACATGCAGACTTTCTGCAGAACATGAGAGCTGAAAATAAATATATTTTTTTTAAATGAATAACAATACTGTCCAGTGTTAAGATAATACAGTAATCCATGGTCTAAAATGAAGAATAAAAATCTGCAAAGTAACTAACTACTTGTAAATGGTGGTCTCCTCTTAACTAACTACTTCACCTCACGAAGAAAACCCTCTAACCAATCGGTTATAGGAATTGCTACAAACATAAACAAATGAACACTGCTAGGTATAAAATGGGGGGAAAGAAACTGTGGGGAATAACAGTGACCACCTATGTAACACCATCCTTTCAAGATAGCAATTTTTTTTTAACGAGGTAACTGATTTTACTGATAAAACAAAAAATGGTGATTCTATAAGAATAGGAGGAAAAGGTGCAATTCAATGGGAATAATAAAGGCTTAGAAACTTTTCAGAACAACATAATATAATGACCTAAGGTTACAATTATAATCATAAGGATGACAATAAGAAAGATTCATTGCATACACAAAAAATATAATATCTATATAATAAAAGTCCAAAGAAATCTGTCTGTGGGAATGCTTAGCGATTTGGTTTTGAGAGTACAGACAGATGACTTAATATCAAAGAATAATAAGAGGAAGGCTTGCGCTATTTTTAGAGCTTAAGAGTCGTGTTATCGGTGCATAGCCAATAACACATGGTCCAAAAGACTTTCGCTGTATACAACTTTTGATTTTTATCTTAATTTGAGTCCTCATCTTATAATATATTACAGACGCTCAGTCTATAAAGGCATTCTTTTACAATTCTACATGAAAAGTAATGAAACAATGAAATTTAATGAAAGCGTTTTTTTTTTTATAAAACATTAATTAAAAGTTTAAATTTACATTTTATATTCCTTTAAATCTGAACAACTGGGATAAATATATTTTTCCCTTGATAAAATAGTAAATTACTAAACCTTAGGTTTATAAATCCGTTTGTGTTAGTAAATTCCAAAATATGAGTTTTTGATTCATCAAATAGCAAAAATTTCAAAGCAAGCGTTCCATCTATGGTACTACAAAATATAAATATGCTCCTACTCCTACATGTGTACATCTACATAATTTTGAATAAGGCCCCTGAATGTGACTATTTCTGCAAAGCAATTAGGTTTTTAAAATTATCTCAGATTATCTGTATGTAAATCCTGCTTTTACAAATTTATAGCAGATGACATTCACTCTTAAAATTTTTAATAGGTCTCTACATAAACGTTGTGGGCTAAGATTATAGACCCTCTCTCTTTTTGTCTCTCTGTCTGCCTCCCTCACACACACAATACATGCAAACATATACACAAATTTTAAAAAGTCTTATTGATATAATATCTATTTGTAAAATCTCTGAAGCTTGCTTCCTCACTTTATACCTTTTTATCTTTGTTATTCTTTTCTCTCCTGAGTCCTTAGCCTATATTTTATATACAAGTCATGCCCCCCCCCTTTCCATTTCCCGGTGGCTACACCTATGGTTATAATGTCTGGAATCACAATAGTAGTAGTAAAGTATCCCAGTTAAACTACTTTGATCCATAGAGACTGTGAGCATTGACAAGTTTATGTGACCAAGGCATACTAGGAGATTGTCATGGTATGGCCAGCACAAGGCCCACAATGCCTAGCCACCTTTACTTTTCCCTAAGGAATATTAGACACCCATCAGAGCTGGGTAGGCTCAGAGACACCCTGCGCACCCGGGAACAAACCCTAGCCTTCATCAGGATTCATACTCAGAACCTGACTGCAATACTGATAATGTACGGTAATTATTATTTCTGTTAGAAATCTCAATCCAAAGATTTTTTTGCAACGGCAGTTGATTCACTATAAGGGAAATACATCGCAATTTTAACACTTCAGAGATCATCTGACAATGCAATACAACTGATAGTCTTTTAATCCAAATATATCAACTTGATTCATAAACATCTAACACTCCCTTTTTTCTATAACGTCTACAATTTCCAATCATTCAAGCGTTTGTGATAGTAATTAAAAAATCTTAAGAACAGACATTTGACCATGTCAGAGTTTTCTCAAACGGACAACTTTTTTTGCTCAAGCGTGTAGAAAATAAACACTCAACAACAACTACTGCAAGGTGAACAAGAAATTACACTCAAAATTACTTTTAAGGAAATGTTTATCTTTGAATTGCTATAGTGAAGCAAATTATGTTTATGTTTTAGGCCTATTTAATTTGATAAAAATTTAAACATCATTTTTAATTTTAAATCATGACTTAGACCTGCTTTACTTTTACAGCTCCTGTTTCCCGACTTTTGAAAAGCATACCAAATATATAAATACAACTCACAACATAATGAAAACAAATTAAACAAAATTCTTTACCCCAGTGGTTTCACACTGGCTATTTCTAGTGTGTGTGTATATATATATATATTTAGTCATAAAGGCTTTTATGTTCAGCGCAGTAAGCCCTCTATCCATCTGCTGACAAATCAGACATGGGTAGGATTACAAACATAACGTGAGCGACAAAATTTCAAGCCAAGGGATTTATTTTTTAATTTTCATTTATAAATTAATAAATTATTGCAACAAAAAACAGCAGTTTTTTAACATCATAACTATAATTCTGTAATAGAAATAATTGGTTGCTTTTTTCATTCAAGTTTTAATTTATGATCAAGGGTTTCTGTACATAAATGTAATATTATATGGTTATTTAAAAGGCCTACTTACGGAATTTCTCGAAAGTTGATTTCATTGTTCTCGTGCTCAGAAAACTGACCTAGTTAAAAAAAAATAAAACATATTGGTCAAATTATACATTCAATATATATTTTGATTCAAAGATTAAAAAAATATAGTTTAGCTCATAGAAATAATTACACGAGTACATTTGTAAAAAATGGTCAAACTAAAACAACAGCCCAACTTTTCAACTACTTAAAAGGTGTAGGCCTAGATATATCAATTACCTGGTCCTCTTAACATTGCTTTGATGGTCCCAGTAGTAAATTAAACTAATTGATTCAACTACTTAGGCTTACATATATCAATTGCCTAGCCGACTTAACATCACTTTGATGGTACCAGTAGTAAATTAAACTAATTGATTCAACTACTTAGGCTTACATATATCAATTGCCTAGCCGACTTAACATCACTTTGATGGTACCAGTAGTAAATTAAACTAATTGATTCAACTACTTAGGCTTACATATATCAATTGCCTAGCCGACTTAACATCACTTTGATGGTACCAGTAGTAAATTAAACTAATTGATTCAACTACTTAGGCTTACACATATCAATTGCCTAGCCGACTTAACATCACTTTGATGGTACCAGTAGTAAATTAAACTAATTGATTCAACTACTTAGGCTTACATATATCAATTGCCTAGCCGACTTAACATCACTTTGATGGTACCAGTAGTAAATTAAACTAATTGATTCAACTATTTAAGGTATACATATATACAAATTACCTGGTCCACTCAACATTGCTTTGATGGTACCAGATGTTAGTGCATGATCTCTTTTCACGATGAACTCATGGCCATCAGATGATATTAATTTAACATACTGTGAATTTGGTCCTTCAATACCACCATACACTTTTTCTTCAGCTTCTTTCTTCTCATCTTTTAGGTCAGACATTTCAGTAATTATCTGCTAAATGAGATAAAAATAATATCATTATTTATTGAATTTTATAAATACATAAAATACATTATTGATTATTGAATATAAATACATAAAAGTTAATTATTGAATATAAATACATTGTTGATTATTGAATATGAAAACTTTGATTGTTGAAGATAATGAATACATTGTTGATTATTGAAAAAGAATATATGTATATAGCTGACATACATCAAGACCTAGTCACATGAAATAAATTTGACTATGAGGTCATCAGTAGGATTGAGTCAGATCAGTGCCAGTAGTCAGTGATTAACTTCAAAAATGTTAACAAAATCAATGTTTTATTTTGTGTATGATAATAATAATATTACAGAATAAATGAGGGGATGTTAATATCTTTTTCAAGCCATTATTATCATTATTGTTTTTTTTGTCCTTAATAGTAAGAGAAGAAAATATACCCTTGATCCACCCCATGACTTCACAGAACTAAAAAAAAACATTGGCATTGTTTATACTGGGAGTGGGCAAACTGTTATTAATAGTGTGCAAAATTAGAGTTTTTTAATTCATTCAGCTAGCTGACAGCTTGATGTCAGGTTGCTCTATGCATACCCATTTTTTTAAAATTATAAAACATTTTAATTAAAAAAAAAGGCTTCCATCAGTAATTTATTTTTGTTTGAATTTAAATAAATTAAAACATTTCTTATATAACTAGTTTACAAGCCACCATAGATTTTAAACAAATTAAAATAATCCACTTTTCTGAATTACTGTCATAACTATTGAACAAATCAGTTACCCCAGAAAAAGATCTACTAATGATCATCTCTAAATAACAAAGACCAAAAGCAGAAAAAAACATCACAGAAGAGCTGGTGGACTTCTTTAGAGCAGGAAGCACAACAAATCAAATCTTCAACCTATGTGTTTTATGTGGGAAACATCTTCAACACCAGAGAGATCATTAGCATGAGTTCACAGACTTTAAAAAATCATTTTAAAAGTGTGAACAGCAGAGTTATGAGCAACCATGCACAAATTTAATATCATAGGAATCATCAAGAACCTGTAAAACAAAGCTACCAGCACTGTACTCTACTGCAGTAAAACAGGTGGCCATTAGAGTCAGACAGGGGTGTGTATTCTCTAACATTCCTAACAACCTCTGTTTAGAAAGGATTATGACAGATGTGCTGGAACAAATAGTATTGTTGTAAGATCCATCACCAACCTGGGCTTTGACGATGACATAGATGGCGTATCCAGTCAAACTGGAGAAAACATAGAGTGTATAGCATGGAATTAACTCCAAATAGACAAAGGTCATGGCAAACAAAGGATTCACATCTGGACTAAAGCTTGAAGAAGTCTCCGCCTTTAAACATCTAGGAGCCATTATATCAGACAAAGGCTGAGAGCCCAGAATTCTTCACAGTATGTCTCAGACAACTATGGAACTTTACTAAGCAAGTTAAAAAGCGAAAAAGCTTTCAAAGCCCAAAAAGTGTCACAAGACCATGACAACTGGCGAGAGATAATGCAACAGTCAGCAAAGGTGCCCCAACGAACCATCCACAGGTTATGGCTATGGGATAGGTGAAGGTTAAGAAGGTGAATCATAGTAAAATCACAAAATAAAATAATGGGCTTAATTTAATTTAAATGTTTAAATTATCCTGTGACTGTGTGACCTGTGTTTAGTAGCTTAGGATTTGCTTTTTCCAAGTCACAAAGATAAAATGACTCTATTCATCTATTGACTAACCTATTCAGTCCATTTTGGCTTTGTTGAAACTCAGATTGAAAGTTCTCCTTTTATATTTAAGACATTAAGTTTAAGCCTAATACTACACTACTAATAAAGAAGTCTAAAAATTGGCTAACCGTGCCGTATAGAATAGACAATAGTCAATTCAATAGACTTTATTCATTTATTGAGCATTATATCATTATAATATAATCATTATAGAGTAAATAGATAGATATGGTATAATTTAAATATAGTATTCAATAATAATACCGTATTCAATAATAACTCCAGTATCTGAGTACTGTACTTAGTCGTAGTGGCGAATAGTCTTCTAAGTAATTTAATAAGTAAGTATCTAAATGTACATAGACTACACTTCACTACAGAGACTATTCAGTTCAGTCTTTTGAGTTAGAGTTTAGAGACTGATAAGTTTACATAAACACTGAAAAACTGTTAGTCATTGACAATGTTCCATTAAAATTAACGTATGAAATGGTTTGCTTTGAAATGACAATATTTAATACATATTAAGACAATGATATATACCTGGATTTATTATATTATCTAAATTTTAATCTAAATAGGCATTCACGCTAATTTCTTGTGGCCTAATTTCGTATCCTAGTTATTTACTCTTACGATAATACTTTAACGTACTCGATTCCGACTAATAATTTTGAGGTTTGTGAACCGACTACCGTACTTAAAAAGTGTATATCTATTCTATGGTAATAGGCTATATAAAGTCAGTTATTTTTGTCGTTGTTTTTTATTTTTAGATGGGTCTTTGTTCGTTAAAATTTATACAAATTATACCATTTGCCTTAAGTCGTGTAAAAACCCTGTTATTATCAAAATAATACTAATAATAACAAAATATTGCTTGTTACAATTAAGTGTGAGCTATTAAGTCATAATAAATTTGAAACTGCCTTTATATTTATAGATGCTTCAATTTATATCGCTAGCGGCCTAATGTTATAGACTAAAACAATCAAATATGATGATATTAATGAGACAAAGTTTTTTAACGAATGGTATTGTGAATTATGTATGATACAGATGTTAAGTATTCGATACTTCTATTGACTTTCATCAGAAACGCCCGGATCTTAACTCAAGTCTATTGCTACGGTTGCAATACTTCAAAAGCGTAAAGAAAACTAATAAAAATTAAAGTAAAGCCAAATTAAAATATCCTTTGCGGTAGCGTTAAATCTAATGTTAAATGTTTTAAAACAACGAAAGACATTGATAGTTTTTTTCATTTAAATAGTTACTTTTTTTTATTTGATTCTGCTTGATAGTATGCTATCGACACCAATATTTGAACTGCAAATAGTTATCCGCTCGTATTATAACCTATTGGTACATTATAAGCCTCAATTCTAATGCGCTTGTATAACACCCGAAGGACCTATAATATAGGCCTATAATAGTCTATAAATATATAAGACTAACTTAGGCCTACAACTGGGACTGGGACCAACTAGAAAGCATGGCTCAGGACAAAGTACTCTGGGGGGGGGGGGGTGACGGGCAATGATGATATATCTTAATTATAGCCTACATTACAGACGCTCCTTCTAGTCTATATCATATATGTGCTCATATATGTGTATGCCTACATATAGGCACTTAATTATAGACTAGTATATACAGTCTGTCTATAAAAAATAGCCACCCTCAGATGCAAGAACAAACTAATTTAGTAGTGTCAGCCACAGCAATGGAAATTGGCCTTAGCATCAACAAAGACAAATCCTTACAAGATTCTGAAAATTACCCCCACCAGCACGAATGTCGTCACCCTAAACGGAAGCCAGCTGGAAGAAGTAGGCCTACAATCATTTACTTAATTATCTTGGCAGTATAGTAGATCAACAGGGCGGAACAGATGCAGATGTCAAGGCAAGGATTGGACAAGCAAGAGCAGCTTTTATACAGCTCAATAACATATGGAAGTCCAGAGAGTTGTCCAGGAACACTATTAAGATATTATCCGACTGCTCAATTCAAACGTGAATTCAGTCCTACTATATGTAGCGGAGACATGGCGGATGGCAAAGACTACCATCAGGAAACTCCAAGCATTCACCAACAGCTGCCTTAGAAGAATCCTGCAAATACGATGGCCTGACATTATCAGCAATGTCAAAGTACCCGTCGGACCGAACTGATTCATAAAGGTCCGATGAAGCAGCGTTCACCAGTTTCTGTGGCCACGGCATACTAGGTGATTGTGCGGCCAGCACTATGCACAGCCACCAGCAATGTCAGCCTTTTAGAAAAGACCGCCCAAGCCCCAGCTGAAGAGGAGATCAGGAAAAGAAGGTTGGATAGGTGACACACTACGCAAACCAGCAAATAATATTACAAGGCAGACATTGAGATGGAATCCCCAAGGAAAAAGGAAGAGGGGCCGCCCAAGAAACACATGGATTCGAGGCGTGACCTGGAAGCCCAAACCACCAAGATGGGTTTCAGCTGGAGCCAGCTATAGAGGATGGCCCAGGATAGGAGAATCTGGAGAACTGTTGTTGGTAGCCCATACTCCGACAGGGGTTGTCGGGCGTAAGTAAGTAATATACAGTCTGCTGTGGCTCTAACAAACAAAGTAGAAGGCAATTTAAAGGTTTAAAAAAAAACTAAATTTATTGACTCAGGAATTACCCAAACAAAAAATGCTTATTTATTTTATAGTTTATAGCCTAAATGACTAGAACAAAACCCGTTTGTGATTTAATTTTTAGTTATAGGTGCCCAAATTATGAGCAATGTGTGATCTTAAACTCCGCCTTGAATTTAATGTAGATAGGTACAGGGTGCAAGACGAAGAGGTAGACCAAAGAACACCTGGCGGAGGGAAGTAGAAAAGGATGTGCAGGTGATCGGGAGAACTTGGAAGGAGTTGGAGAAGTTAGCCAGCGACAGGAGGTCATGGAAAGAGATTGTTGATGGCCTATGCTCCACTAGGAGATGATAATGGCGAAGAAGAAGAAGAAGAAGAAGAGGTACAGTAGGCCTACATGTTACAGTTACAGGAGACATAATGGTTCTGACACGTAAAAAATGTAATGTCTTTGAAACGTTTTACGTTTGAATAGCAGGTGAACGATTCTTTATTCTAAAAACCAAAGATCATAATAGACATTAATGATCACTAAGGAAGAAGAACTGTTTCGAAACAGAAAAGGAAAAGTGGGTGGGTCGCAGAAGGGCGAGTTCGCCTAGTGATGTTAGGAAAATCATTCTTTTTTTCTTTCGTGTGTCAAAGTAAAAATTAATCTCGTTTTTTTTAATGACAAAAAACCGATTACTTTAATTAAATATGTGGGCCTAGGTTGTGACCATCTGCAAAACTATCCTCACTATAATTAACAGCAGGGCTTATTCAGTTATTGAGTTATTGAACGTATTAGTATTATTAGTATTAACTTATTACTTATTGACACTATCACTATCAGTACTATCAATCGACATCGACTATCACTATCAGCAATCGTCTTCCATATGCGGCGTCTGCCTATGCCGCTGGCGCATGCAAGTAACAGACAGTGACAGTGTAAAGTGAAGGCCTAAGCCAAGCAAGGGTATGTTAAAATTAAATTCGTTAAAAAAATGTTACCAAGCACTATGTTTGTACTGTGTATAATAACAAATTATAATGATATAATTATTATAATATAGGCCTAAAGAATTATAATCATAATGTGTCTAGTTTAGAGGTTAGACTACTTTAGACATTGACATAGTCATAGTCGACATAGCGACATGGCACTGTACCTCATAACGTCATAAGACAAGTCATACCAAGTCATAGCCTACTGACTGAGTCTTGAGGCTGGGCTAGGCTTATTTATAGGCATATGCCGCTCTTATGCGCCTATGCCTATTATAGTCGGCCTATATTCCCATATATTAATAAATTATTATTTATAAATTATAGGTATAGTATAGGCCTAATATAGGACATTAGTTTTATACAATACCATACAAAGTCAAACAGTGTCATACTCTGTCTAATAGGCCTACTGACAACCAAACTCAAACTAAGACTAAGTCTAAGATGTTTAAGTTTACTTTATATTTTTTGACTTTACTTGGCATTCCTTAGATTAATAATTATACTAGTATTTATAATTTATAAGAACCGTTACTGCTTGTAATTTATTGATGCTTACACTTAGCCTACACTTTACATTGATTGGATACTGATACCGATAGTTAGGCCTATTTACATTATAATAATATAAATCTTAATCTTTTAATTTTAAGTTGCTGAGTTTTCTAAGTGAAAATCTTGTTGATGGTTCTTTAACAGGCTAGAGCTTTTTGATAATTAATATGAATTTAGGGCCCAAATGATAAGTAAGTAGTAAAGTACCAGTCTGATCTAATTGATCATAGGACCAGTGCAGCAGCATTCGCCAGTTTCCGTGGCCACTGTATACTAGGGGCTGTTTGTCCAGCACAATGCCCAGCAGCCTTTACTTTACACCAACTAAAGTCAGGTATCCATCAGAGCTGGGTAGATACTGGGACACCCTCACATCCCGGGAAAAAATTCTAGCCTTTACCAGGATTCAAACCCAGGACCTTTGGTAGGCCAGCCAAACACGCTACCCACCGTGTTCCATTTAATGATATGTAGGGACTACACATTTTTTTTTACTTTGTTAATTTTGTTCGTTGACAGTAGGATCGGAATTCTCTTCGCCACCCCATTCTCATGTCTTCGAAGTACCTTTATCTCTATTTATACATAAATTTCATAAATAATGGCAGTGACAGTTGAGGATACTATTTACTTTAAAAATACTTGTAGGCTTAATAGTAAATAGTCCTGCAGATCAATACATTTTTTGTGTAATAAGAACACCAATACATTTTTTGTGTAATAAGAGCAAAGTATCCATTAAATTATATAATTGTTACCAAATAATATAGCCCGCAATTGGGTTGTGAAGTGGTAATCAGATATCCGTTTTTCAAAGAAATTATAAGATTTGTGCAAGGTTATTATTTACATATGTCATCATATGTTGGCCAAAAATTGTATTGGATTTAAAGGAATGATTTTTAAAGAATCATGTTGGATAAGCACCCCAAGAAATTATATCAAATACTAAAGTGTTTCTTTTTTAAAATTCCAGCCATTCCTTTGACTTTGACAAAGTATCGGTATAAACAACTCTATTTTGGCAGTTCAGCCCCACACACACACACACACACACACCCAAACCACAAAAATCAGTTCACAGTTTTTTCTTTACTTTTTATGGTTTCCACTGGTAAATTCCTATTGAACTTAACATGATTAACTATGTTTTGTGTAACATGATTAACTATGTTTTGTGTTACATGATTAACTATGGTTTGTGTAACATGATTAACTATGTTTTGTGTAACATGATTAACTATGTTTTGTGTAACATGATTAACTATGTTTTGTGTAACATGATTAACTATGTTTTGTGTAACATGATTAACTATGTTTTGTGTAACATGATTAACTATGTTTTGTGTTTTGAATGCGTTTTAGCACTTTCTTTATTTCTTTGCACGTTGTAGCGAATGTAACATCTTTGACAGGCTGATGTATGGACAAAAACATAAAATTAATTAAACTGCAATTTATTATTTGTGTTTCTTTTTTTATAGTCATTACTTTTGTTTTGTTCATAACTATTACGACAGCTAAATAAAATGCATATAAAGGATTGATGTGAAAATCTTTGATTTTAAGTGTTGTTTAATTACAGAATAAACTTTTATGGGGAAAAACAAAGCTCAACAACACACAAGAGAATTTCTTGTTTATAGACAAAGTCACATGATAAGTTTTGATTTCTTCCTTAGCCACATGGAATGGGTTTCCTGAAATATATTTAAATAAAAACAACAACAGATCTAAATAAAGAATGATTGGGTTTGAATGTAAAAGCTGTTTTAATATAAATATTATGTTCTAATGTTTTTACTTATCTTACTGACTACTGTTTTAACATTTGCTATTCTCTATAGGAAAAGCCCATCATGTAAACTATTATTTAGGAAATGCTAGCACGTTTTCTCACTGTAAGACTCCAAAAAGATTACAGCCTTGAAAGTATTATGATTGAAATAAAATAAGTTTTCTTTTCATATTACATTCTTTTCAGATATGGCTGGAAACCTTCTACACCATGCATTGATTCAAGTAAACATTGTGGTTAAGCAGAAAAATTCCTTTTTGAAGATGAGAAACTGTATTAAAAATGCTCTTTGCTATCAGAAGAGTAAAATGAATAAATCAACTTACTCAATGTGTCCACAAGCATCCACAATGTATGGAGCCACTGCTAGATATTTCTTTACTTGCCCTGGACAGAGGTCACTCAATAGAACTGTAACTAGTTTTAATGCTAACCTGTCCAGACTTTATTCAACTTATAGATTTCAGGAAGCACAATATCGTGACAGTTTAAAATATCACACTTCAGTCCAGAAAGGCATAAGTTTAAAAGGAAGACTACCAAATCATCTTCCCGTCTCTACATCTAGTTTCCTATCAAGCTGGCCCAAGTCTAGTATCAGAATGAAGCATACAATGCCTAGAGTGCCGCCAACAAGAATGAACAATATTTATGAGATTGAAGGAGCAATTACTGACAGGGAAGCAGCGAAACAGTTTGTGTACGCATTAAATAGTAATGAAAGGAAACATCTGTATGCAGAGCTGGCACAGTTTCATGGAGAAAGTGTTGAGCCTACTGGTGAGTATGTTGTCCTTTTGTTTTATGACATTAAAAAACTATTTTGAATTTTAACAGTGACAATATGGATAGAGAGGCTTGGTGGTGCACATTCTTTTTTTCCTTCAGTTTTTTACCTCCAGTTTTGTTCTCTTGCAGCTGTTCAGTAAAATTCAATTCAGGTTTGTCTTCACTGAGTCTTATATTTCTTTCAATCTCTCTTTCTGAAATGTTTTATTGTTGGTTTGTATCTATGAGCCGATTCATGATGTGTAATTCTTAAAAAAAAAAAAAAACACACTTCTCTATTCTTTACATATTTATTTCATTTACACATATTTTGATAACTGAGTTTTTTTGTTTTTTTTTTCATTCTATTTTGAAATATTTTATTTAAAACTATTGAGCCCTTGACTTATCAGAATTTTAAAAGAAATTTATATATTATAGCTCATATTTTTTCCTGGGCTTTTGTCTTTTTTTTCAACACTGTCAGATACTAACTGCAAACAGAAAATAAAACAAAATGAAACAATCTGAATATCTGCATTTAATTTGTGTAAAGTTCTTGGTGCATTATTTACTTTGTATTGTTTGCTATATAGGTCTCTCTCTTAACCATGTGTAAAGCCCTATTCTTGACTTACTGGCTTTCTTGTTGTATTTTCGGCCATCAAGTCTAATGATCCCTTTCTGGCAATTAACACGCTGTTTTCCGCCCATGCTGTTCTTTAACCATTTCTCAGATTCGTTTATCAAGTGTGAAAGCTGTGTTATGAATAATGGACCAGCCAGAGGTGAGTTTATTCCTATTCCCAGAGATTGATTGGCATTTGAGTTGGTATTGAAGGGTTTTTCTAGAAGCTCTTCTGTTGTTTTTTCCTATCTACACAAAGTTTTTGCCAGAAGACTTTTTTTTTTAGCATGCAGTAATTTGTGAATGCGAGACTAGTGCTCCATATATCTTAACTCCCTAGTTTTTTGCTGTGTCTGTTTTGGTTCTAAACATTTCTTGGTAGCATAATCAAGAAAAAATAATTGTGTTAATGTAATGTAATGAAATATTCATACTTCAAACATTTTAAATTAAAATGCAGGTATTAGTTGAACAAGAAGGCTGGTCCATAGATTGTCTTGAAATCTATAGATAGTCTATAGCTTGTCTTGAAGTCTATAGATAGTCTATAGATTGTCTTGAAGTCTATAGATAGTCTATAGCTTGTCTTGAAGACTATAGATAGTCTATAGATTGTCTTGAAGTCTCTATAGATAGTCTATAGATTGCCTTGAATTATATAGATAGTCTATTGATTGCCTTGAATTATATAGATAGTCTGTTGATTGCCTTGAAGTTTATAGATAGTCTATTGATTGCCTTGAATTATATAGATATTCTGTTGATTGCCTTGAAGTCTATAGATAGTCTATAGATTGCCTTGAATTATATAGATAGTCTATTGATTGCCTTGAAGTCTATAGATAGTCTATAGATTGTCTTGAATTGATTTCCTGGTCTTATAATGCTCTTACTCTGATATTGAGGACAAATCCATAAATGCAAATTTCAACAATGTTGTCATAAAACTCTTGTACTTTGGTATTCCTTTCTTCAGCAAGTATCTCTAACAAATATCTGGCTACAATTGAGTACATTATGGTGTGGAGATACTAGTTTTAAAAATATGATGGGCTGAACAGCTACAATAAATCAATGATAAGATGTGAAGAAGAAAATATGGATAAGAGCATTTACAGACGGTTCCTCACAAAGCCACTGCCAAAATTAAAGTGTTGAAATCTACAGCTGACATCTACATCGCGTGGCATAATGGAAACAAACTGAAAAGTACCACACCCACTAGGGAGAAAATCAAAGTCGAAAGAGAAGCAATAGAAGCAGCAGTCGACATACTGTTCAAACTCCACACCAAACAGCAATATAGTCATACTCACAGACACTAAAAGAGTTATACAGTCTATTCAGGACCCCAAAAACATGCAACCAATTTCAATCAGAAAAAAACTTATCGCACTATCAAGCCTAAACGCAAATTAAACAGTAGTGTAGTGGATGTCAATGCATTAAAAAAAATAGGAGGGTGCACCTCCGAAATCATATTTCTATGTAATTCATACATTTGCACTTGACCAAAATGGGTGATCTCTAATTTCTAAGACTCTTCTATTGAATGAGACTTAGTGAAATTGTTCTCTTCTCTCTAGACCTTCTGAATTCCCTCTTCCCCCCCCCCCCCCCCCCCCCCCGCTTTCTTTAATAGTTGCCAGGAGACTTGTGTTCTGCATTTGGGCAGTAAAAATGGATAAACCAGCTTTTACCACACATGTAGGGTTGCCATCCGTCCCGATATATCGGGACCGTCACCGTTATGGACTTTCTTGTCCCGACATCCCGACAAGACCCGATTTTGCAAATACTGTTACGAGCTTGGCTCAAGTACTCAATTAGCACCATCTGTTAGCGCAACATGTAGACTTAAATGCAGCCTCAGTAAGTTTTATTTGTGTCAACACGTTTATGTTGACACGGTTGTCTCACAGATGGCGTTGCATGTTGCGCATCCTGTATCGACGATGCAAATACCTTCTACATCTCGCACCGTCATTCGAGAAAATACCAGACTGACTTGCATGGAGTTTTATAAATACGTAAAAGGGAAAAAAAGACCTGCTGAAAAAGGTGAAATCTTCCGAAAAATATGGTGTATTAACTACTTCTGCCGCAAATAAGTTTCATGTAGACTAGTTCTGTTCTAAATAAAAAGTTATTCAATGAAATATTTTTTTTTACCTAATTTCTACACCCCCATCTAAGAATGCCCCGAAGAGGTCCCAGCTAGATATGGCAACCCTACACACATGTCATATTTTAATTTTCTTTTAATGTTTGCGGTAAGGTTTTGTTACCGGTAACTGTGATTGTGTTTGAGCAACAGAGCATTGATATGCCATTCTGAAGGTCCCGGGCTCATATCCTGGTGATTTCTCTGGTGTTGAGTCTGTCTTCTAGCCTACCCATTTCTGACGGATAACTGATAATGATTGGGGAAATTGAAAAGCGATTGAGCATTGTATTGACCACCGTATCCTCTTCTTTGATTAAACTGCTTTTTGTTAACATATTTCTGCCTTCATTATGGTGGGTTTTATAGAAAATATATAAGTTTACTTGTCTTAGAATCAAACACATCATCTGCATGTGACCTGTTTTAAGGGGTGCTTCGTGTTAAAACCAACTTTAACTTCCAACCAAGGCCTCACTGCTACATTGTGACGTACTGGTTGGAGGCAATCCTCTTGTTTTATAGCAGTTTTTTTTAAACAACATATGTATCTGAAAGTTTAATTTCAACTTACTCAAGTCTACCCATTTATCAAATAAATTAGGCCTACAACTGTACAGGCTATAATAAAAATGAAGTAGTAGTTGATCACTGCACAATCTGTTACTTTTGGATGTGCACTTTCCCCTGGTGTACTTTACTTAGATCTCTGTTGTTAAGGGACATTTCACTGACACAGACACTAAAACAAGTTTTGCCACCTGGGCCCGATTACAAAATATGAAAAAGTAAAGTAAATTACCAGTCGAACCAAATTGATCATTGGGCCGGTGATGCGGCGTTCGTCAGTTTCTGTGGCCACGGCATGCTAAGGGATTGTGTGGCCAGCTCAATACCCAGCCGCTTTTACAGCCACCAGCTAATGTCAGATAAAACCGCCAGAACTGGGTAGACTCAGGGATACCCTTGAGTCCCGGGGAAAAAATCCTCATCATGATTCGAACCTAGGACCTTCGGTACGCCAGCCGAACGCGCTGCCAGCTCGACCACCCCGCCTTATGTTCACAAAATCGAGGCCATAGAGAATGTGCAGCCTCGTTATGAAATGGTTCCGTAAATTAAAAATATTTACAATTTTAGAACTAATACTATTAGGCATGTTTAATGTATTCATACTAGTCTATATAGAACTAATACTATTAGGCATGTTTAATGTATTCATACTAGTCTATATAGAACTAATACTATTAGGCATGTTTAATGTATTCATACTAGTCTATATAGAACTAATACTATTAGGCATGTTTAATGTATTCATACTAGTCTATATAGAACTAATACTATTAGGCATGTTTAATGTATTCATACTAGTCTATATAGAACTAATACTATTACATGTTTAATGTATTCATACTAGTCTATATAGAACTAATACTATTAGGCATGTTTAATGTATTCATACTAGTCAATATAGAACTAATACTATTACATGTTTAATGTATTCATACTAGTCTATATAGAACTAATACTATTAGGCATGTTTAATGTATTCATACTAGTCTATATAGAACTAATACTATTAGGCATGTTTAATGTATTCATACTAGTCTATATAGAACTTTAACATTATGTTTTGTTAGGGAAATAACCTTCCCTGGCTCTTCTTTAAAAAAAAATTTGTTATGGTCTTTGTTTTGTATTATCTTTATTCTGTAGGGTCTTTAATGTACACAATTTGTATTCTGCATGATATATCGATTCTGTATGTTTTATATTTTGTGTGATCAATATTTCGTGCAATCTGTAGGCCTATTCTGTGTGTTTTATATTTTGTGTGATCAATATTTCGTGCAATCTGTAGGCCTATTCTGTGTGTTTTATATTTTGTGTGATCCATATTTCGTGCAATCTGTAGGCCTATTCTGTGTGTTTTATATTTTGTGTGATCCATATTTCGTGCAATCTGTAGGCCTATTCTGTGTGTTTTATATTTTGTGTGATCCATATTTCGTGCAATCTGTAGGCCTATTCTGTGTGTTTTATATTTTGTGTGATCCATATTTCGTGCAATCTGTAGGCCTATTCTGTGTGTTTTATATTTTGTGTGATCCATATTTCGTGCAATCTGTAGGCCTATTCTGTGTGTTTTATATTTTGTGTGATCCATATTTCGTGCAATCTGTAGGCCTATTCTGTGTGTTGTATATTTTGTGTGATCAATATTTCGTGCAATCTGTAGGCCTATTCTGTGTGTTTTATATTTTGTGTGATCCATATTTCGTGCAATCTGTAGGCCTATTCTGTGTGTTTTATATTTTGTGTGATCAATATTTCGTGCAATCTGTAGGCCTATTCTGTGTGTTTTATATTTTGTGTGATCAATATTCTGTTGTATCTACAACAGTATGATCTATATTCTGCATAAGCTATAACTATAAACTTACTCCGCATAATCTATTCTCTATTGGAAAGATAGCCATCCATACATTTACCATCTCGCCCTTCATTATTAGATGCACTTTTTTTCTTCTTAGTTACAGCTAGGTCCATAAGCCTATCTAATGTAGTGTCACTGTGTGTTCGTTTAACATAGTGTACAATAGTGTACATGGTTCTAAGCGTATTAGTGTGAACTCTCCCATTACTTTCAGCCCTCGGGTTTTACTCAGGGAGAGACTGAATATAAAACAAAACTAAAATACAGGCTCTATGCGTGACTGTGTGGATAATGTCCCGGTACAAGTGTTGGCATTTTCCCATATCACGAATAGGACGACTGCGGCGCTAACAAAATGTTTCAGGTCTAAGGTTTAACCCTAGATCTAAGGTTTAACTTGCAACTTCTCAGGAAGCTTTATAGCACAAGGTGCATAGTGGGTAATTATTCTTGTAGTAGGTACCCTAGTATAGGTTGTTACAGTAGGTTACAGTAGGTTAAAGTAGGTACCCTAGTATAGGTTGTTACAGTAGGTTACAGTAGGTACCCTAGTATAGGTTGTTACAGTAGGTTACAGTAGGTACCCTAGTATAGGTTGTTACAGTAGGTTACAGTAGGTACCCTAGTATAGGTTGTTACAGTAGGTTACAGTAGGTACCCTAGTATAGGTTGTTACAGTAGGTTACAGTAGGTACCCTAGTATAGGTTGTTACAGTAGGTTACAGTAGGCACCCTAGTATAGGTTGTTACAGTAGGTTACAGTAGGTACCCTAGTATAGGTTGTTACAGTAGGTTACAGTAGGTACTCCAAACTGGCTTCCGTTTTTTACGCGTTTTTGAACAAAATCGTAGCCTACTGGGGGCACGCAGCGCGTTCGACCGACGGTTCTGGGTTCGAATCCTAGTAAAAGCTAGGATTTTTTTCCCGGGGGCTTGAGGGTGCCCCTGAGTCTACCCAGCTCTGACGGGCACCTAACACTCGTTAGGGTAAGGCAAAGGCGGCTTTGGGCATTGTGCTGGCCACACATCCCCTCGTTTGCCGTCGCCACATCTAACTGGTGAGCGCTTCTTCACCAGCTCTATGATCAGTGTGGTCCGACGGGTAGTCCTACTTTACTTACTTTACTTAGCGTACTAAATCACCTGGCGCTTTCCGGCCATTCATGATAGAAATATAATCTCTTCATTCATTTGTACAGAAATAAATGGCCTTATTGGATTTTTTGTCTGAACCGTCATCTACTACTAAGTATTGGTGCATTATTGTATTTTGCTCCTCACCCATCGTAGTAACAGCTATCAGCTCTACACTTTTATTTGTCCAATTTTAAAGTGGGCTATTTGTGTACTGAGTAAATTAAGCCATTATTTGACAGGAGCATACAGAGTCAGTGGGTTGTTGAGAGTAAGAATTGATCGAGAACACCTCCCCTAGTAGAATTTCATTTAGAAATGCGCGCGTGCTGTTAAAACAAAACAATGGAGCACACGTTTACACACACGGATAGAGTGAGAACACGTTAGATAGAAATCTTAGCGAGTCTCTGCCATATAGCCCACTAGACTATATTGATTGGAAAACTAGATTAAAGTGACAGGTATCTACTTATATACAAAGAAGTTTTAATTATAAAACTTTACGTTTGTCTTCAGGTAGCCTACTCTATAAGTTTTAATTATAACACTTTACGTTTGTCTTCGGGTACTCTAAAAGTTTTAATTATAAAACTTTACGTTTGTCTTCAGGTAGCCTACTCTATAAGTTTTAAATATGTGTAGATGATCGTAAATGGTAGCGTGTTTGTATTGGCTTATGTTATACTACGAGTTTGAATGCTTACTGTTGGGCCTATAATATGTGTAATGTGTAGTCTGTGTTCGTGTTGCGTGAAAGATATATATAAGTTGATGTGCACTCCCGATTGACTGACTCCTCTGGAGGATAAAACAAAGGGTATGTAAGGGAGTCAAAGCTGACGTAAGAGGTGCGCTATATTCTTTAACACACGCACAAAAACGTATGAAAATAAATGACATAGAATGTTGAATTTAACAACATATTACAATGTCATAACTTCTCTTTGAATATTGATCTAATGCTAGGATGCTATAACGATTCAATCATTAAATAGAATTAAATCCTAGAACTGCTTGAAAAAAATGTGAGCGCTGTTCGACAAAGACAGACCCCCCCCCCCCCGCCCCACAGACAGACTCAAGACTCTTCCCAGACAATCTATTCAATTGATGAGTTCATCTTTAGATTTCATTTTTAACTTGGCCTGGATGGATGGAGTTTTTTGTTTAATTTCCTCATTAATTATTAACGTCTTTTTTTAATAAAAGGCCACATCGCCTGTTTCGGTTGCCATGACAACGTGGCTCGAGGTGAGTCTTAGAATAATGAAACTCAAAGATCACACGATAACCATGTTGTTTAAACTTGAAATATAAATCTGGGACTTTTTAAAATATTAGATGTGTATTATTATTCTTACTGTTTCCTTTCTCCCTTTCTTTAAACTGAAAATTAACAAGCCCTTTCGAAATATTGACTTAAAAATAAAGAAAACATAAAAGATGGGGAGATGGTTAGAAAAAAGGGGGGGGGGGGGGTCAGAAAGCAAAGTGCTCAACTAATTTGGGACTCTTCAATAATAATCTTAGAGCAATGTTGATTGGGCATATTGTGACTATATATTAATAATCTTAGAGTAATGTTGTTTTGGCATATTATTGTGATTATATCTTAATAATCTTAGAGCAATGTTGTTTCGGCAATTGTGATAGATCTTATCAATCAGTTTGGGAAATGGGAGGGGGGGGGGGAGCTTCTGGCAGAGAATATAGTGGGCAGCATTCATTTCGTTTTAATTTTTTAGTTTGTAATAATTGTACAGCCCTTACATTATGTAAACGGCAGTCGGCCTACTGCACAACACTGCGTGGTGATATGTAATAACACACAGTGTAGCGAAAATTTGTATGAATGAACGAAAAATTGCATGTTTGACTTGACTGAATAGGGAAATGACGCGGTGGCGACCTTTAGCTGTTTCTTTCTTGGTTGGTCGATACAAAATATTAGCCAAGATTTAAGACTAGGAATCATATTTTAAATTACGTATTTTACAATAGAATGGGAAGGGGGCTGGGTAATAGAGTCGAAAAGTATTTTTTTTTTTTAGTGCAGATCTAATTAGTTCCACTGGTAAACATGTGATTGAGTTGGAAAGTCTGTGCTGATACTGGAGACAACAAAAAAAAAAAGAAGAAATGTATCGTTTACTTCATTACACGTTCTGTAATGATTCCCATAGTTCTAGACTCTTCACACCACGTGACCATCACCAGCGAATGCCTCTAGGGGTTCCATTGGGCTGAGGAGATTTGTGGCTTGAGCGGAGTTTCAAGGGACTTCACTCGCTTTCTTTTGTTCGCCGCTCTGACAGGTGGTTTATCTCCCTGGATTTGATGACGCAGTACTTTGTGTGAAATATTGATTGGTCAGACTTTTGTGGTTCCTTTTTTTCTTTTGTTAGTTTTATTTATATTATAAAAAAAACACAATAAACTTTTCCTTAAAGAGTTCAAGCAGTGTCAGTGTTGACTGTAAAATTTGAGAAAAAATAAGCATTGTAAACACTTTAGTGTCAGGCGACAGCTAATTAGTGTTTCACTGACTTCGTATATTGATCAGTCGAAGTGTCGTGATTTAAAGCTTAGCTCATCTCGTGAACTTGACATACTTTTTTTTTCAAGATACAAAGCAGCGCCGCTTCTAAAACAAAATAGCATTTAGCTTTTATAGCAATCTCACATTGATCACTTACAGCATTTAGCTCTTATAGGAGACTCTCACATTGATCACTTACAGCATTTAGCTCGTATAGGAGACTCTCATATTGATCACTTACAGCATTTAGCTCTTATAGCAATCTCTCACATTGATCACTTACAGCATTTTGCTCTTATAGGAGACTCTCACATTGATCACTTACAGCATTTAGCTCTTATAGCAGACTCTCACATTGATCACTTACAGCATTTAGCTCTTATAGCAGAGTCTCACATTGATCACTTACAGCATTTAGCTCTTATAGCAGACTCTCACATTGATCACTTACAGCATTTAGCTCTTATAGCAGACTCTCACATTGATCACTTACAGCATTTAGCTCTTATAGCAGAGTCTCACATTGATCACTTACCGCATTTAGCTCTTATAGCAGACTCTCACATTGATCACTTACAGCATTTAGCTCTTATAGCAATCTCACATTGATCACTTACAGCATTTAGCTCTTATAGCAATCTCACATTGATCACTTACAGCATTTAGCTCTTATAGCAATCTCTCACATTGATCACTTACAGCATTTAGCTCTTATAGGAGACTCTCACATTGATCACTTACAGCATTTAGCTCTTATAGCAATCTCTCACATTGATCACTTACAGCATTTAGCTCTTATAGCAATCTCTCACATTGATCACTTACAGCATTTAGCTTTTATAGCAGACTCTCACATTGATCACTTACAGCATTTAGCTCTTATAGCAGACTCTCACATTTATCACTTACAGCATTTAGCTCTTATAGCAATATCTCACATTGATCACTTACAGCATTTAGCTCTTATAGCAATCTCACATTGATCACTTACAGCATTTAGCTCTTATAGCAATCTCTCACATTGATCACTTACAGCATTTAGTTCTTATAGCAATTTGTTTTAGCTCTTATAGCAATCTCTCACATTGATCACTTACAGCATTTAGCTCTTATAGGAGACTCTCACATTGATCACTAACAGCATTTAGCTCTTATAGCAATTTGTTTTAGCTCTTATAGCAATCTCTCACATTGATCACTTACAGCATTTAGCTCTTATAGGAGACTCTCACATTGATCACTTACAGCATTTAGCTCTTATAGCAATTTGTTTTAGCTCTTATAGCAATCTCTCACATTGATCACTTACAGCATTTAGCTCTTACAGGAGTTTCTCACATTGATCTTTTAAAGCATTTAGCTATGCTAGCAGACTCTCACATTGATCACTTACAGCATTTAGCTCGTATAGCAGACTTTCACATTGATCAGTTACATTATTAGTACATACACAGATTGACATGACAATACATACACAAAATGACATGACAGTACATACACCTATTAACATGACAATACATACACACATTGACATGACAGTTCATACATACATTGACATGTCAGTACATACACATATTGACATGACAGTACATACACATATTGGCATGGCAATACATTCACACATTGACATGACATTACATATACATATTGACATGACAGTACATACATACATTGACATTACAGTACATACACATATTGACTTGACAGTACATACACATATTGGCATGGCAATACATTCACACATTGACATGACATTACATATACATATTGACATGACAGTACATACATACATTGACATTACAGTACATACACATATTGACTTGACAGTACATACACATATTGGCATGACAATACATTCACACATTGGCATGACAGTTCATACACATATGGAGATGACAATACATACACAGATTGACATGACAGTACTACACATATTTACATGTCAGTGCATACACATATTTACATGTCAGTGCATACACATATTGACATGACAGTACATACAATTATTGACATGACAGTACATGCACATATTGACATGACAATACATACTTACATTGACATGACAGTACATACACAGACATGACCTTGCACAATATTTTAAAAAGACAGCACCCATACACGAACACTTTTGGCAACACTTGTAAACACTTGTCATGACCATAAAAAAAATCGTTTACGATTTTCGATTGCCCAAGTCGATTGCCCAAGTCGCCTCAGGTGCACCGATAGAACACCCTTTACGTCTTGGTATAATTTTTAATGTTGAAATGCTTGATTTTACTTAAAAGTTTGACCATAACATCACCCCCTTGATTGATACAGTTTTACCATAACATCACCCCCTTGATTTATTCAGTTTGACCATAACATCACCCCCTTGATTGATTCAGTTTGACCATAACATCACCCCCTTGATTGATTCAGTTTGACCATAACATCACCCCCTTGATTGATTCAGTTTGACCATAACATCACCCCCTAGATTGATTCAGTTTGACCATAACATCACCCCATTGATTGATACAGCTTGACCATAACATCACCCCCTTGATTGATTAAGTTTGACCATAACATCGCCCTCTTGATTGAATCAGTTTGACCATAACATCACCCCCTTGATTGAATCAGTTTGACCATAACATCACTGCCTAGATTGAGTTAAATCTATACCTTTCAGATCTGAACTGTATACCCAAGTTGCTCCTGTTAACTTCTAATATAATATTGTAAATTTCTGCAACATTGCCAAGAGTTGCAACTCTATCTAATTGTGCACATGGATTTTGATTTAAGATGTAAACATAAAGCAGTTTATTGAATTCCTGTTATAAAATACTTTATCAACTCCACAATCAAAGTTATCCTTCAAGTTGGTGCTGTGTATGGTTAGAAACAAGTCTCGAGTTTGATGTCAAACTTTTTGTTTTTTGTATACTTGCAGATCCCACACAAGAAAAACCCACCAGACAACAGTTGAAACAAGGTACTGTATACTAATGTCCTAATGACTCACACACAGAGTGGTTGTTCTTGTCAACTCTGTAAATACCTGTGTAAAAATATAGTGTGTTTTTTAAATACTTTAACTACTTTGTGTAAATAGAATGTGTAAATACACCATGTAAATAGAGTTTGTAATTACTTTGTCTCTTTTCTTTCTTTAATGAAGATTGAAAAACATCCTGGTAGTTACTGATGTATCCTTGTCTCTAAAACTAAGTGGCTTTATTCATGTGTGTGCTGTGTGTTTGTATTAAACTGGCGGTAAAAATGCAAAAGTTTAACCCTATCCCATCAATGAATTGTGAAAAAAAAAACATTAGCCACAAATTTGAATGGACAAAATCAGCCAATAGAGAAATCTAAATGTTTAAATATATATTTTTTTATACATTTAATTTTTGTGGTCAACTAACCAGTATATTTGTGTAATATTTCCCTTCTGAAAGTTTATTTGTGAAATATTTCCCTTCTGACATTATATTTGTGTAATATTTTCCTTCTGACAGTATATTTGTGTAATATTTCCCTTCTGACAGTATAGGCCTATTTGTTTAATATTTCCCTTCTGACAGTATATTTGTGTAAAATTTTCCTTCTGACAGTATATTTGTGTAATATTTTCCTTCTGACAGTATATTTGTGTAATACTTACCTTCTGACAGTATATTTGTGTAATATTTCCCTTATGAGAGTATAGGCCTATGTGTGTAATATTTCCCTTCTGACAGTATATTTGTGTTATATTTCCCTTCTGACAGTATAGGCCTCTTTGTGTAATATTTCCCTTCTGACAGTATATTTGTGTAATATTTCCCTTCTGACAGTATATTTGTGTACCGGTAATATTTCCCTTCTGACAGTATATTTGTGTAATATTTCCCTTTTAACAGTATAGGCCTATTTGTGTAATATTTCCCTTCTGACTGTATATTGGTGTAATATTTCCCTTCTGACAGTATATTTATGTAATATTTTCCTTCTGACAGTATATTTGTGTAATATTTCCCTTCTGACAGTATAGGCCTATTTGTGTAATATTTCCCTTCTGACAGTATATTTGTGTAATATTTCCCTTCTGACAGTATATTTGTGCAATATTTTCCTTCTGACAGTATAGGTCATTTGTGTAATATTTCCCTTCTGACAGTATATTTGTGTAATATTTCCCTTCTGACTGTATATTTGTGTAATATTTCCCTTCTGACAGTATATTTGTGTAATATTTCCCTTCTGACTGTATATTTGTGTAATATTTCCCTTCTGATGGTATATTTGTGTAATATTTCCCTTCTGATGGTATATTTGTGTAATATTTCCCTTCTGACTGTATATTTGTGTTATATTTCCCTTCTGACTGTATATTTGTGTAATATTTCCCTTCTGACAGTATATTTGTGTAATATTTCCCTTCTGATGGTATATAATAATAATAATATTTGTATAGCGCTGCCAACAAACATAATGTAAGCTTAGAGCGCGTTTTTAACATACAACTAAGAATACGGATATTACCCTAGGCCAGGTGACAGAGCTAAATTATTGATGATTAAAAAAGACAAAACAAATAAATGTAGTATTAACCGACCCAACCCATAAATAAGACAGTAAGTTTCTAAAGCATGTTAAATGTTATCTAAGGTAAATATTGAAATAATGAGTTTTTAAGTTCTGTTTGAAAGTAACAGTAGAGCTTGTTCGCCTCAGTTGAATGGGAAGTTGATTCCACACCTTCGGACCTTCCTTTCTGATTGTATATTTGTGTTATATTTCCCTTCTGACTGTATATTTGTGTAATATTTTCCTTCTGACAGTATATTTGTGTAATATTTTCCTTCTGACAGTATATTTGTGTAATATTTCCCTTCTGACAGTATATTTGTGTGATATTTCCCTTCTGACTACTGAATAGACCATTCATGTAATAGTAATATTATATTAGTGTTTGAAGGCATTTAATTTAAGTAGGCCTACAGACAATTCTTATACTAAAGTTTTCACTTTATTTCTCCAGTTGCCTTACATCAGATGTTTCCTTTCATTGGATTTGGATTTTTAGACAATTTCCTGATGATTGTAGCTGTAAGTAGCTTTATATATTCTGTTGTAGTGTCATAATCTAATATTGTATAATAATAATATTGTATAGCGCTGCCAACAAACATAATGTAAGCTCAGAGCGCAACTGCCATTATTTCTCATTTTTGTTTATGCCAAACAGCTAGAAAACAAAAAAGTGTATTATATTTGACATTTTGTTTCATTACATAAAGACATTCTTTCATGAACTCTATTGAATGCTTCAGCTATTCACTTAAACACATTTCTGTATTACTTCTGTCTTATTTACATCTGTCTTTTACATTACCTTTGTAGTGAAGCCAAATGGTGCATTCTATTATCAGGGTTCGTACAGCTCCTGGAAACTCCCTGAAACTCCTGGAAAACAAAAAGTTGTGTTCCAGAACCTTAAAACTCCTGGAAAAACTGCATTTAGTCCTGGGAAAATACTAAAAACTCCTTATTTTTTTAGGGAGATTAATTATTATTTTATATAAAAATCATAATCAAGACTTCAATACGAGATGGGCATCACTGATACTGCACTTCATTGGTTTACTTCCTACTTGGCAGACAGGACTCAGAGAGTTTCTATCAATCAGACCTTATCAAAAGCCACTTCTCTCATCTGTGGCGTACCTCAAGGTTCAGTTTTAGGGCCTATCCTTTTTGTTGTTTAGACTAGCCAGCTTGGCAGAATAATTGGTAGCCAAGGATTATCTCGCAAACTATTTGCGGATGATACCCAGCTGTACAAAAGCGCCCATCCTGATCATAATGCTTGTGCTGCCGCTGTTAATGCAGTGGAAGAATGCTGTCTAGCGGTGAAAGCGTGGATGACTGCCAACAAACTCAAACTAAATGACGACAAGACTGAGGCAATTCTGTGCGGTTGAAACTTCACTCTTAGGAAAGTCGATATTCCATCTATTAAAGTAGGGAGGCCTCTGATATCTTTTTGTCCAACACTGTCAGAGACCTGGGCTTTATCATTGACAGTAAATTAACAATGGGTCTACACATCAGTACTGTGGTTAGGGCCTGCTCCTTCCATCTTCATGCCCTGGGTCAGCTGCGACCTCTGATTAATAAAAAAACAGCCAATGCTTTTGCTGTTGCAACAATACAGTCAAGACTAGACTATTGTAACAGTTGCCTGTGGGGTTTACCCCAGAAACAACTGGATAGACTTCAGAAAGTTCAAAATACTGCAGCACGCATTGTGTCACGAGTAAAGAAGCATGACCATATCACTCCAATTCTCAAAGAGCTCCACTGGCTCCCTGTGACGAAGCGCATCGATCATAAGATTATGTCCCTTACCTATGGATGCGTGGAGGGCACAGCACCTGCAGATATCAAAGAGCTTATACCGAAGCATGTCCCGTTAAGGATGCTGCGATCTTCAACACAATCTCTCCTGGAAATTCCAGGTTTGGAAGGTCACAGAAAAAAGATTCTTGGTGTACGCTCGTTTAAATCTGTGGCGCCTACACTGTGGAATGGCTTACCTGAGACACTGAAAAACTCAGTGTAAAAAAAAAAGCATTCAAGAAGAATTTGAAGACTTTTCTTTTCAACTAAGTTGATGAAGTACACATCCATCAGCAAAATACTTGTTTAAAACTATTTTAAAATGTTATTGTCGTTTCGTGCCTCCATCGACCGAAAACTTGTTTAAAACTATTTTAGAGTGTTATTGTCGTTTCATTTTTGTGAGCGCGCTGAGCATGCTTGCATTAGCATGGAGTGAGGCGCGATATAAATGACCAATTATTATTATTATTATTATTCACTGCTCTTATATTGTACTTTCACTTTTCCAGAAAGCCCTATTGGAGTTAACCGGGCTTTGCCACTTTCTATTTCCGCGCACAAACGTTGATGACACCAGTGATGCCACTCCTTGTTGTTATTGTTATTTTACTAGATCTTGTTTTTTTAAAAATCCAAACTTGGGTTGTTGGGTATATAAGTCCCCGTAATGTCGTAAAAAAAAACAAAAAAACTGTGTAGTGAGATGTCTGGGTTTTTTTTAAGAGCTCAGATTGGCTTTTCACAAAATTTAATCCTGAAAATCTACTGGAACACTCCTGGAAAACTCCTGGAATTTTTAGGCAATTTTTCTGTACGAACCCTGTATTATGCAAACTATACTATAAACAAAAAAAGTATCATAATCATTAATAGATAGTGTCATCTGTATCTTTGGTTACCTGCATAAAAAAGGCCTATTTCATTGGCTGTTATTTTAGATTAAGTTATACCGGTAGATATATTTTTTACTGTATGAAACGCTATTGAAATATGCAATCTAACAAGAGTAACACCATTAGTCAAATCATTAAACCTAGAAACACTAGAAGACAGAAGGGCAAAGAGTAAAGTAGCCTATTTCATTGGCTGTTATTTTAGATTAAGTTATACCAATAGATATATTTTTTACTGTATGAAACGCTATTGAAATATGCAATCTATTATTTACCGTATATGTTTTAAATTACCGATACACCATGCTGTTGACAACTCAGAAATACTCAATAATGAGTGTTTTAAAAAGTGCTGTCGCCAATTAGCAAAAAGTCTAATGTGTGTTTAAATATTTTTTAATATACCTTTAACAATGACTGAGACAATTTCTCCTATTTAGCTAGATTATACTATATACTATCTTATGATAACATAATATACTGTCTTTCAATCATGTGCTATGTTTGGTAAAATTTACTACACAATGATTATAACTTTAGTTACCAATACCTTTATGATTTTCAATCAATCGCGTGCTATATTCTATAAGAATGATATGACTGCTGTTCACACTGTACATATGTATTCATTTTTAATAGACCAGGGGTCGGCAACCCACGGCACGGGTAACAAACATGGCAAGCAGAGCAATGTTCAATGGCACACGAAAGAGAACACAAAAAAGCAATTCAAGCGTTTTCTGCACGAAATTGAGTGCTAGAGCAGGATAAAGCTTTTGTTGTTGGCACACGGAATAAATTGAGTGCTAGAGCAGGATAAAGCTTTTGTTGTTGGCACACAGAATAAATTGAGTGCTAGAGCAGGATAAAGCTTTTGTTGTTGGCACACGGAATAAATTGAGTGCTAGAGCAGGATAAAGCTTTTGTTGTTGGCACACAGAATAAATTGAGTGCTAGAGCAGGATAAAGCTTTTGTTGTTGGCACACAGAATAAATTGAGTGCTAGAGCAGGATTATCAGGATAAAGCTTTTGTTGTTGGCACACAGAATAAATTGAGTGCTAGAGCAGGATTATCAGGATAAAGCTTTTGTTGTTGGCACACAGAATAAATTGAGTGCTAGAGCAGGATAAAGCTTTTGTTGTTGGCACACAGAATAAATTGAGTGCTAGAGCAGGATAAAGCTTTTGTTGTTGGCACACAGAATAAATTGAGTGCTAGAGCAGGATTATCAGGATAAAGCTTTTGCTGATGGCACACAGAATAAATTGAGTGCTAGAGCAGGATTATCAGGATAAAGCTTTTGCTGATGGCACACAGAATAAATTGAGTGCTAGAGCAGGATTATCAGGATAAAGCTTTTGTTGTTGGCACACAGAATAAATTGAGTGCTAGAGCAGGATAAAGCTTTTGTTGTTGGCACACAGAATAAATTGAGTGCTAGAGCAGGATAAAGCTTTTGTTGTTGGCACACAGAATAAATTGAGTGCTAGAGCAGGATTATCAGGATAAAGCTTTTGTTGTTGGCACACAGAATAAATTGAGTGCTAGAGCAGGATAAAGCTTTTGTTGTTGGCACACAGAATAAATTGAGTGCTAGAGCAGGATTATCAGGATAAAGCTTTTGTTGTTGGCACACAGAATAAATTGAGTGTTAGAGCAGGATTATCAGGATAAAGCTTTTGTTGTTGGCACACAGAATAAATTGAGTGCTAGAGCAGGATTATCAGGATAAAGCTTTTGTTGTTGGCACACAGAATAAATTGAGTGCTAGAGCAGGATAAAGCTTTTGTTGTTGGCACACAGAATAAATTGAGTGCTAGAGCAGGATTATCAGGATAAAGCTTTTGTTGTTGGCACACAGAATAAATTGAGTGCTAGAGCAGGATAAAGCTTTTGTTGTTGGCACACAGAATAAATTGAGTGCTAGAGCAGGATTATCAGGATAAAGCTTTTGTTGTTGGCACACAGAATAAATTGAGTGCTAGAGCAGGATTATCAGGATAAAGCTTTTGTTGTTGGCACACAGAATAAATTGAGTGCTAGAGCAGGATTATCAGGATAAAGCTTTTGTTGTTGGCACACAGAATAAATTGAGTGCTAGAGCAGGATTATCAGGATAAAGCTTTTGTTGTTGGCACACAGAATAAATTGAGTGCTAGAGCAGGATTATCAGGATAAAGCTTTTGTTGTTGGCACACAGAATAAATTGAGTGCTAGAGCAGGATTATCAGGATAAAGCTTTTGTTGTTGGCACACAGAATAAATTGAGTGCTAGAGCAGGATAAAGCTTTTGTTGTTGGCACACAGAATAAATTGAGTGCTAGAGCAGGATTATCAGGATAAAGCTTTTGTTGTTGGCACACAGAATAAATTGAGTGCTAGAGCAGGATAAAGCTTTTGTTGTTGGCACACAGAATAAATTGAGTGCTAGAGCAGGATTATCAGGATAAAGCTTTTGTTGTTGGCACACAGAATAAATTGAGTGCTAGAGCAGGATTATCAGGATAAAGCTTTTGTTGTTGGCACACAGAATAAATTGAGTGCTAGAGCAGGATTATCAGGATAAAGCTTTTGTTGTTGGCACACAGAATAAATTGAGTGCTAGAGCAGGATTATCAGGATAAAGCTTTTGTTGTTGGCACACAGAATAAATTGAGTGCTAGAGCAGGATTATCAGGATAAAGCTTTTGTTGTTGGCACACAGAATAAATTGAGTGCTAGAGCAGGATAAAGCTTTTGTTGTTGGCACACAGAATAAATTGAGTGCTAGAGCAGGATTATCAGGATAAAGCTTTTGTTGTTGGCACACAGAATAAATTGAGTGCTAGAGCAGGATTATCAGGATAAAGCTTTTGCTGATGGCACACAGAATAAATTGAGTGCTAGAGCAGGATTATCAGGATAAAGCTTTTGTTGTTGGCACACAGAATAAATTGAGTGCTAGAGCAGGATAAAGCTTTTGTTGTTGGCACACAGAATAAATTGAGTGCTAGAGCAGGATTATCAGGATAAAGCTTTTGTTGTTGGCACACAGAATAAATTGAGTGCTAGAGCAGGATTATCAGGATAAAGCTTTTGCTGATGGCACACAGAATAAATTGAGTGCTAGAGCAGGATTATCAGGATAAAGCTTTTGTTGTTGGCACACAGAATAAATTGAGTGCTAGAGCAGGATTATCAGGATAAAGCTTTTGCTGATGGCACACAGAATAAATAGAGTGCTAGAGCAGGATTATCAGGATAAAGCTTTTGTTGTTGGCACACAGAATAAATTGAGTGCTAGAGCAGGATTATCAGGATAAAGCTTTTGCTGATGGCACACAGAATAAATTGAGTGCTAGAGCAGGATTATCAGGATAAAGCTTTTGCTGATGGCACACAGAATAAATTGAGTGCTAGAGCAGGATTATCAGGATAAAGCTTTTGTTGTTGGCACACAGAATAAATTGAGTGCTAGAGCAGGATAAAGCTTTTGTTGTTGGCACACAGAATAAATTGAGTGCTAGAGCAGGATTATCAGGATAAAGCTTTTGTTGTTGGCACACAGAATAAATTGAGTGCTAGAGCAGGATTATCAGGATAAAGCTTTTGTTGTTGGCACACAGAATAAATTGAGTGCTAGAGCAGGATTATCAGGATAAAGCTTTTGCTGATGGCACACAGAATAAATTGAGTGCTAGAGCAGGATTATCAGGATAAAGCTTTTGTTGTTGGCACACAGAATAAATTGAGTGCTAGAGCAGGATAAAGCTTTTGTTGTTGGCACACAGAATAAATTGAGTGCTAGAGCAGGATTATCAGGATAAAGCTTTTGTTGTTGGCACACAGAATAAATTGAGTGCTAGAGCAGGATTATCAGGATAAAGCTTTTGCTGATGGCACACAGAATAAATTGAGTGCTAGAGCAGGATTATCAGGATAAAGCTTTTGCTGATGGCACACAGAATAAATTGAGTGCTAGAGCAGGATTATCAGGATAAAGCTTTTGCTGATGGCACACAGAATAAATTGAGTGCTAGAGCAGGATTATCAGGATAAAGCTTTTGCTGATTGCACACAGAATAAATTGAGTGCTAGAGCAGGATTATCAGGATAAAGCTTTTGCTGATGGCACACAGAATAAATTGAGTGCTAGAGCAGGATTATCAGGATAAAGCTTTTGCTGATGGCACACAGAATAAATTGAGTGCTAGAGCAGGATTATCAGGATAAAGCTTTTGCTGATGGCACACAGAATAAATTGAGTGCTAGAGCAGGATTATCAGGATAAAGCTTTTGTTGTTGGCACACAGAATAAATTGAGTGCTAGAGCAGGATAAAGCTTTTGTTGTTGGCACACAGAATAAATTGAGTGCTAGAGCAGGATAAAGCTTTTGTTGTTGGCACACAGAATAAATTGAGTGCTAGAGCAGGATTATCAGGATAAAGCTTTTGTTGTTGGCACACAGAATAAATTGAGTGCTAGAGCAGGATAAAGCTTTTGTTGTTGGCACACAGAATAAATTGAGTGCTAGAGCAGGATTATCAGGATAAAGCTTTTGTTGTTGGCACACAGAATAAATTGAGTGCTAGAATAGGATTATCAGGATAAAGCTTTTGTTGTTGGCACACAGAATAAATTGAGTGCTAGAGCAGGATTATCAGGATAAAGCTTTTGTTGTTGGCACACAGAATAAATTGAGTGCTAGAGCAGGATAAAGCTTTTGTTGTTGGCACACAGAATAAATTGAGTGGTAGAGCAGGATTATCAGGATAAAGCTTTTGTTGTTGGCACACAGAATAAATTGAGTGCTAGAGCAGGATTATCAGGATAAAGCTTTTTTTGTTGGCACACAGAATAAATTGAGTGCTAGAGCAGGATTATCAGGATAAAGCTTTTGTTGTTGGCACACAGAATAAATTGAGTGCTAGAGCAGGATTATCAGGATAAAGCTTTTGTTGTTGGCACACAGAATAAATTGAGTGCTAGAGCAGGATTATCAGGATAAAGCTTTTGTTGTTGGCACACAGAATAAATTGAGTGCTAGAGCAGGATAAAGCTTTTGTTGTTGGCACACAGAATAAATTGAGTGCTAGAGCAGGATTATCAGGATAAAGCTTTTGTTGTTGGCACACAGAATAAATTGAGTGCTAGAGCAGGATTATCAGGATAAAGCTTTTGCTGATGGCACACAGAATAAATTGAGTGCTAGAGCAGGATTATCAGGATAAAGCTTTTGTTGTTGGCACACGGAATAAATTGAGTGATAGAGCAGGATAAAGCTTTTGTTGTTGGCACACAGAATAAATTGAGTGCTAGAGCAGGATTATCAGGATAAAGCTTTTGTTGTTGGCACACAGAATAAATTGAGTGCTAGAGCAGGATTATCAGGATAAAGCTTTTGCTGATGGCACACAGAATAAATTGAGTGCTAGAGCAGGATTATCAGGATAAAGCTTTTGCTGATGGCACACAGAATAAATTGAGTGCTAGAGCAGGATTATCAGGATAAAGCTTTTGCTGATGGCACACAGAATAAATTGAGTGCTAGAGCAGGATTATCAGGATAAAGCTTTTGTTGTTGGCACACAGAATAAATTGAGTGCTAGAGCAGGATAAAGCTTTTGTTGTTGGCACACAGAATAAATTGAGTGCTAGAGCAGGATAAAGCTTTTGTTGTTGGCACACAGAATAAATTGAGTGCTAGAGCAGGATTATCAGGATAAAGCTTTTGTTGTTGGCACACAGAATAAATTGAGTGCTAGAGCAGGATAAAGCTTTTGTTGTTGGCACACAGAATAAATTGAGTGCTAGAGCAGGATTATCAGGATAAAGCTTTTGTTGTTGGCACACAGAATAAATTGAGTGCTAGAGCAGGATTATCAGGATAAAGCTTTTGTTGTTGGCACACAGAATAAATTGAGTGCTAGAGCAGGATTATCAGGATAAAGCTTTTGTTGTTGGCACACAGAATAAATTGAGTGCTAGAGCAGGATAAAGCTTTTGTTGTTGGCACACAGAATAAATTGAGTGCTAGAGCAGGATTATCAGGATAAAGCTTTTGTTGTTGGCACACAGAATAAATTGAGTGCTAGAGCAGGATAAAGCTTTTGTTGTTGGCACACAGAATAAATTGAGTGGTAGAGCAGGATTATCAGGATAAAGCTTTTGTTGTTGGCACACAGAATAAATTGAGTGCTAGAGCAGGATTATCAGGATAAAGCTTTTTTTGTTGGCACACAGAATAAATTGAGTGCTAGAGCAGGATTATCAGGATAAAGCTTTTGTTGTTGGCACACAGAATAAATTGAGTGCTAGAGCAGGATTATCAGGATAAAGCTTTTGTTGTTGGCACACAGAATAAATTGAGTGCTAGAGCAGGATTATCAGGATAAAGCTTTTGTTGTTGGCACACAGAATAAATTGAGTGCTAGAGCAGGATAAAGCTTTTGTTGTTGGCACACAGAATAAATTGAGTGCTAGAGCAGGATTATCAGGATAAAGCTTTTGTTGTTGGCACACAGAATAAATTGAGTGCTAGAGCAGGATTATCAGGATAAAGCTTTTGCTGATGGCACACAGAATAAATTGAGTGCTAGAGCAGGATTATCAGGATAAAGCTTTTGTTGTTGGCACACGGAATAAATTGAGTGCTAGAGCAGGATAAAGCTTTTGTTGTTGGCACACAGAATAAATTGAGTGCTAGAGCAGGATTATCAGGATAAAGCTTTTGTTGTTGGCACACAGAATAAATTGAGTGCTAGAGCAGGATTATCAGGATAAAGCTTTTGCTGATGGCACACAGAATAAATTGAGTGCTAGAGCAGGATTATCAGGATAAAGCTTTTGTTGTTGGCACACAGAATAAATTGAGTGCTAGAGCAGGATTATCAGGATAAAGCTTTTGCTGATGGCACACAGAATAAATTGAGTGCTAGAGCAGGATTATCAGGATAAAGCTTTTGTTGTTGGCACACAGAATAAATTGAGTGCTAGAGCAGGATTATCAGGATAAAGCTTTTGCTGATGGCACACAGAATAAATTGAGTGCTAGAGCAGGATTATCAGGATAAAGCTTTTGCTGATGGCACACAGAATAAATTGAGTGCTAGAGCAGGATTATCAGGATAAAGCTTTTGTTGTTGGCACACAGAATAAATTGAGTGCTAGAGCAGGATAAAGCTTTTGTTGTTGGCACACAGAATAAATTGAGTGCTAGAGCAGGATTATCAGGATAAAGCTTTTGTTGTTGGCACACAGAATAAATTGAGTGCTAGAGCAGGATTATCAGGATAAAGCTTTTGTTGTTGGCACACAGAATAAATTGAGTGCTAGAGCAGGATTATCATGATAAAGCTTTTGTTGTTGGCACACAGAATAAATTGAGTGCTAGATCAGGATTATCAGGATAAAGCTTTTGTTGTTGGCACACAGAATAAATTGAGTGCTAGAGCAGGATAAAGCTTTTGTTGTTGGCACACAGAATAAATTGAGTGCTAGAGCAGGATAAAGCTTTTGTTGTTGGCACACAGAATAAATTGAGTGCTAGAGCAGGATAAAGCTTTTGTTGTTGGCACACAGAATAAATTGAGTGCTAGAGCAGGATTATCAGGATAAAGCTTTTGTTGTTGGCACACAGAATAAATTGAGTGCTAGAGCAAGATTATCAGGATAAAGCTTTTGTTGTTGGCACACAGAATAAATTGAGTGCTAGAGCAGGATTATCAGGATAAAGCTTTTGTTGTTGGCACACAGAATAAATTGAGTGCTAGAGCAGGATAAAGCTTTTGTTGTTGGCACACAGAATAAATTGAGTGCTAGAGCAGGATAAAGCTTTTGTTGTTGGCACACAGAATAAATTGAGTGCTAGAGCAGGATAAAGCTTTTGTTGTAGGCACACAGAATAAATTGAGTGCTAGAGCAGGATTATCAGGATAAAGCTTTTGTTGTTGGCACACAGAATAAATTGAGTGCTAGAGCAGGATTATCAGTATAAAGCTTTTGCTGATGGCACACAGAATAAATTGAGTGCTAGAGCAGGATTATCAGGATAAAGCTTTTGTTGTTGGCACACAGAATAAATTGAGTGCTAGAGCAGGATTATCAGGATAAAGCTTTTGCTGATGGCACACAGAATAAATTGAGTGCTAGAGCAGGATTATCAGGATAAAGCTTTTGCTGATGGCACACAGAATAAATTGAGTGCTAGAGCAGGATTATCAGGATAAAGCTTTTGTTGTTGGCACACAGAATAAATTGAGTGCTAGAGCAGGATAAAGCTTTTGTTGTTGGCACACAGAATAAATTGAGTGCTAGAGCAGGATTATCAGGATAAAGCTTTTGTTGTTGGCACACAGAATAAATTGAGTGCTAGAGCAGGATTATCAGGATAAAGCTTTTGTTGTTGGCACACAGAATAAATTGAGTGCTAGAGCAGGATTATCAGGATAAAGCTTTTGTTGTTGGCACACAGAATAAATTGAGTGCTAGAGCAGGATTATCAGGATAAAGCTTTTGTTGTTGGCACACATAATAAATTGAGTGCTAGAGCAGGATAAAGCTTTTGTTGTTGGCACACAGAATAAATTGAGTGCTAGAGCAGGATTATCAGGATAAAGCTTTTGTTGTTGGCACACAGAATAAATTGAGTGCTAGAGCAGGATTATCAGGATAAAGCTTTTGCTGATGGCACACAGAAAAAATTGAGTGCTAGAGCAGGATTATCAGGATAAAGCTTTTGTTGTTGGCACACAGAATAAATTGAGTGCTAGAGCAGGATTATCAGGATAAAGCTTTTGCTGATGGCACACAGAATAAATTGAGTGCTAGAGCAGGATTATCAGTATAAAGCTTTTGTTGTTGGCACACAGAATAAATTGAGTGCTAGAGCAGGATTATCGGGATAAAGCTTTTGCTGATGGCACACAGAATAAATTGAGTGCTAGAGCAGGATTATCAGGATAAAGCTTTTGCTGATGGCACACAGAATAAATTGAGTGCTAGAGCAGTATTATCAGGATAAAGCTTTTGCTGATGGCACACATAATAAATTGAGTGCTAGAGCAGGATTATCAGGATAAAGCTTTTGCTGATGGCACACAGAATAAATTGAGTGCTAGAGCAGGATTATCAGGATAAAGCTTTTGCTGATGGCACACAGAATAAATTGAGTGCTAGAGCAGGATTATCAGGATAAAGCTTTTGCTGATGGCACACAGAATAAATTGAGTGCTAGAGCAGGATTATCAGGATAAAGCTTTTGCTGATGGCACACAGAATAAATTGAGTGCTAGAGCAGGATAAAGCTTTTGTTGTTGGCACACAGAATAAATTGAGTGCTAGAGCAGGATAAAGCTTTTGTTGTTGGCACACAGAATAAATTGAGTGCTAGAGCAGGATTATCAGGATAAAGCTTTTGCTGATGGCACACAGAATAAATTGAGTGCTAGAGCAGGATAAAGCTTTTGTTGTTGGCACACAGAATAAATTGAGTGCTAGAGCAGGATTATCAGGATAAAGCTTTTGTTGTTGGCACACAGAATAAATTGAGTGCTAGAGCAGGATTATCAGGATAAAGCTTTTGTTGTTGGCACACAGAATAAATTGAGTGCTAGAGCAGGATTATCAGGATAAAGCTTTTGTTGTTGGCACACAGAATAAATTGAGTGCTAGAGCAGGATAAAGCTTTTGTTGTTGGCACACAGAATAAAATGAGTGCTAGAGCAGGATTATCAGGATAAAGCTTTTGTTGTTGGCACACAGAATAAATTGAGTGCTAGAGCAGGATTATCAGGATAAAGCTTTTGTTGTTGGCACACAGAATAAATTGAGTGCTAGAGCAGGATAAAGCTTTTGTTGTTGGCACACAGAATAAATTGAGTGCTAGAGCAGGATTATCAGGATAAAGCTTTTGTTGTTGGCACACAGAATAAATTGAGTGCTAGAGCAGGATTATCAGGATAAAGCTTTTGTTGTTGGCACACAGAATAAATTGAGTGCTAGAGCAGGATTAGCAGGATAAAGCTTTTGCTGATGGCACACAGAATAAATTGAGTGCTAGAGCAGGATTATCAGGATAAAGCTTTTGTTGTTGGCACACAGAATAAATTGAGTGCTAGAGCAGGATTATCAGGATAAAGCTTTTGCTGATGGCACACAGAATAAATTGAGTGCTAGAGCAGGATTATCAGGATAAAGCTTTTGCTGATGGCACACAGAATAAATTGAGTGCTAGAGCAGGATTATCAGGATAAAGCTTTTGCTGATGGCACACAGAATAAATTGAGTGCTAGAGCAGGATAATCAGGATAAAGCTTTTGCTGATGGCACACAGAATAAATTGAGTGCTAGAGCAGGATTATCAGGATAAAGCTTTTGCTGATGGCACACAGAATAAATTGAGTGCTAGAGCAGGATTATCAGGATAAAGCTTTTGCTGATGGCACACAGAATAAATTGAGTGCTAGAGCAGGATTATCAGGATAAAGCTTTTGCTGATGGCACACAGAATAAATTGAGTGCTAGAGCAGGATTATCAGGATAAAGCTTTTGCTGATGGCACACAGAATAAATTGAGTGCTAGAGCAGGATTATCAGGATAAAGCTTTTGCTGATGGCACACAGAATAAATTGAGTGCTAGAGCAGGATTATCAGGATAAAGCTTTTGTTGTTGGCACACAGAATAAATTGAGTGCTAGAGCAGGATAAAGCTTTTGTTGTTGGCACACAGAATAAATTAGAATTCCTTCTTTGGCACACTAATATCAAACAGTTGCCGACACTTGTAATAGACTAATATATTGACATTTAATTAGATCTAATGTTTTTGTTATTATTAAAAAATGTTGTGTGTATTGATGTTCTTTAGGGTGAATATATTGATATTACTCTGGGTGTCACGCTGGGCATCAGCACAATGGCAGGTAACAATCTTTTGAATTCCATTTATGAAAATACCTTAAGTATTGTACATTACATATGCTACATGTAACAAGAAACCTAAAAGAATAATTTACCTCTGGAATAAATGTAACACAACAGAACTACATCAAGCAGCAATAAAATTCCAAACCAATTTTCTTACTAAATACAATATAAATAGTCCAGATGAAGATATTTGGCAATTCATAAAAACCAACTTAAAAGCAATAATGGCTGATTCTGTGCCAACAAAACAAACATCAAATAAAATTAACAAATGTTGGTTTAACACTAAACTAAAGAAACTGTGTAAACAAAAAGAAAATCTATTCAAAAAGTTTAAGGCAACTAATTAAATTAGACTATATAAAAAATACCTAAAAATTAAACATTTAACTCAGAAACTAAGCAGACAGCTGCAAAATGAATATGTAAACAATGTAATTTCTAAAGATAATAATAAAAACTTATGGTCCTACATTAAATCAAGAAAAATGGACACTACAGGCATAGCTCCACTAAAAGGCCAAAACAATGAAACTTATAATGATAATGAAACCAAAGCTAATATCCTTAACACACACTTTGCATCATCTTTTTCAAATCCAGGTGACAAAGAAATCTTCATAAATTTAAACAAACTAGAAGAGATAGGACATATAAATGTAGATGAAAAAGGTATTAAACAACTCCTAACCAACTTAAAAGCAAACAAAGCTTCTGGCCCAGATGAAATACCAGCAAGACTGCTTAAAGAACTAACCAATGAAATATCTCCAATCTTTAAAATACTTTTTCAGGCCTCTCTAAACCAGGGCAAAGTGCCCAGAGATTGGAAATTAGCTAATGTAACCCCCCTTTTCAAAAAAGGAGATAAATCTGACCCCGGTAATTATAGACCTGTTTCTCTAACCAGCATAACATGTAAATTGCTTGAACATATTATATATAGTAGTATAGTAAATCATATAGACAAACTTAATGCACTGTGCCCACACCAACATGGCTTTAGGAAAAATAGATCATGTGAGACTCAATTAATAGGCCTAATAGATGACTTGTCAAAGGGATTAGATAATAACAACCAAATTGATGCTATATTACTAGATTTTTCAAAAGCATTTGATACAGTTCATCATTCTAGTCTACTAAAAAAAATTAAAATATTTTGACATCTCTGGTCCCTTACATCAGTGGATTCAGGACTTTCTTATAGGCAGAGAACAAACAGTGATAATAAATGGCTCTAAGTCATCACCAATAACTGTAAACTCAGGAGTTCCACAAGGAACTGTTCTAGGACCCCTACTATTTCTAATTTATATTAATGATCTGCCAAATTGCATTAACACAGGAACAAAAGTAAGATTATTTGCCGATGATTGCATAATTTATAGAATAATAAAGACAGGAAAAGATAGTGAACTCCTACAAAAAGACCTAGATGAACTACAAAAATGGGAATCAAACTGTCTTTTCACCCAGAAAAAAAAATGCCAACTAATAAGGGTATCCAAGAAAAAGAAACAAATAATAGCAAACTACTTCATTCATGGTAAAGAACTAACTCAAACTAACAATGCTAAGTATCTAGGAGTAATAATAAATGATAAGTTATCTTGGAACCCTCATATTGATGAAGTAATAAAAAAATCAAACAAAACTTTAGGATTCATAAAAAGGAACTTTTACAAATGTAATAATTACATAAAACTAAAATGCTATCTCACATTAGTTAGGCCTATACTAGAATATGCAGCATCTGTATGGGACCCATCAACTAAAGAAAACATTAAAAAATTAGAACAAATTCAAAAAAGAGCTGCAAGGTTCATAACTAGCGAATATTCCCAATTAACAAGAGTAACACCATTAGTCAAATCATTAAACCTAGAAACACTAGAAGACAGAAGGGCAAAGAGTAAAGTAGTAATAATACATAAGGCATTAAACTCTAATTTAGAAATACAACACAATAACAACCTGTTGCAAATTTCAGATAAACATAAAGATAAAAACACTTTCCTTGTCCCTTATGCGAGAACAAATGCATATAAGTACTCTTTCTTCCCGAGTGGCATTTGGGCATGGAATGGGTTGGCTGAACAAACCAGGAAAACCAGTAACTTAACATCATTTAAAACATTAATAAAAATGCAAGACTAGACTCGGACCACGGATGAGCGTAGGACGCAATAATCTTCTTTATAGAAGGAGCGTCTGTAATGTATAAGATAAGATATTACTTAAAATACACAACATGCAAGTTTAGGCTGTTAGAAACAGATTTCATGTTATATCAAACTATTTGAAGAAATCAATATAAAATAAACTTTGGGATCTGGAGACTTACTTTAACTTCTCTATTGCCATTTAAAATACATGAAAATTTAATTTGATTTGATAATGGTAACCTCCCCTTGGGGAAAGTGGTTTCTTTAAAAATGCAACTTCTAATAAACCTTTTAAAACACCAACACCAGCTCTATGGGAATTTTTTAATTATTACAAATACGACTTGCAGTGTAATACCAAACTGTATACAAATAAGTATGCTTATTTTTCAAGTAAACAGTGATACAAAATGCAATCAAATTCTTGTTTTAAAAAAATTATTTGATAGATCACTAACAATTTAAAAATGTGAAATATTTAATAATTCGTTTTAATTGTTTTTTCTTCTGAATTAGCTGCTGCATTGGGGAACCTTTTATCTGATGTTGCTGGATTAGGGTAAACACTTGTTAAAACTTTTATAAACACTTGTTAAAACTTTTGTAAACATTTGTTAAAACTTTTATAAACACTTGTTAAAACTTTTATAAATACTTGTTAAAACTTTTATAAACACTTGTTAAAACTTTTATAAATACTTGTTAAAACTTTTATAGACACTTGTTAAAACTTTTATAAATACTTGTTAAAACTTTTATAAACACTTGTTAAAACTTTTATAAATACTTGTTAAAACTTTTATGGCTTAAATATGAGCTATTTATAGCTTTATAAATTCATGAATATCTCAGGAACAGAAATAATTGAGTTCAGCAGTTTGATGATTCTGGATATCATTTTGTTGCTCAGATTTGATGAGACAAGAAAAAATAGTGTCTTGTTTTTTTTAATAAACATTAAAAAAAAAATAATATACTGTATTTGACTATGTTTATGACTTCATCAAGAAATTAGTCACATGATACTTTTTCTCCCTTTTGTAGCTCGGCTCACTATGTTGAGATTTTAGCAGCGAAGGTTGGAGTGAAAAATCCTCACCTCAGTCCGACACAGGTGGACATGGGCAGTACCAAGTTTGCTTCTAACATGGTCAGATGTTTACCTTTATAAAAATATGCTTACATGGGTGGTTGATAGTGAAAATATAATGGTGGGATTCATGTTGTTATTTTAATTTGTTGTAATCTTTTCATGGGGATAATATTACATGGCCTTTAAGATGATAACTAAACCTAAATGTTTGACAACTCATTTGCTGATAAGGGAATCTGGGTTGTTGTTTGAAGTCAGTAGTCAAAGAGATGCATTGTGGGAGCTCATCAATGCAGAAGTTAATCGGTTTTGTCCAGTTTTAAATAAGAATTTTATCACAAATCTGACATAAGTGTACTTTATCATTAGCAAGACATATACCGATTAGTATTTTTTATCAACCTGACAAAAGAGCATTTTATCTTTAATCTGACAAAAATAATTTTATCATTAACGGGACATTAAACCATTTTATCATTGACTTAACATAAAGAATATTTTATCATTGATGTGACATTTATGTAGTTATCAAGAGTAAGAATAAAAAGAAAACAAAAAGAGAAAAACCAATCATGTATTCCCTATCCAGCAATCTACATTCTTCTACTTCCAGGGTAAAGTGATTGGTGTGACCATTGGCTGTATACTTGGGATGCTACCTCTGCTGTTTTTCCCAGATGAGAAAAAGGATGAGAAAAAAACTACACCAGAAATCAGCAAATAACAACAGTGTATGTGTATTTATGTAGATAGGATTACTTTCTATGTAGTTTTGAGTTTTTTTGTTGCAAAGTTTTTTGGTTTAGAACTACAGTAACACTTGTTGATCCAGGACACTGTACACAATAGTTAAAGCAGTTATAATTATTTCTATATATATATATATATATATATAAGTGATTTTTTCTCTATAAACTTTAAATTTTATTTAAAAAATAATTATCAATGTACTGTAACCTATGTAAACAATTAATGTTATCAATGTGTGTTAATAACTCATAATTATTCTTGAGACTTCCAAAAAAATGTCCACTGACTATAGGCCAGTAAAGTAGAAACACACATGAGGATTGTGTGGTGGGTTGATGACTAGCCACTTTTACATTCCTCAAATAACATCAAGAAGACTCACTGACACAATCCAGGACTTGGCACCAAAACAAAACACAGCTTTGTCTCTTAAATTGAGTCCAAGGGACAGCACTCTGGCATCTCACAATGCACTCTGCTCATTGAATGTTTCAGTCTTTCTTGTCTAGACTCTAACCCACGCATTTTCCTTGAAGTATTTTTACTATTTAAATGTAAACTCAAAACCATATTGCAGTAGCCTTGGTGTATCATTACTTCTGTACTAGTCTAATAAATCTTTAGCACTTCCATGAGTAAGATTTTTTAGCTTCTGCAATAGAAGAGAATTTGTAATTAAATTGAAAAGTAATGTATTAATGAGCCTTATGCCTGACACTTTGAGCTGAACACACATTTGCTTGTTGGTGGAACTTGAGTTGGCAAGTGTTTTTTTATAGTTAAGAATTGATCACATACCTATATGTTAGTTTGAATGCAGCGTGAACAAGGTTTTGCTCTTTGCTGTACATATACCAGTGCCATACAACATAATATGAGTACTGTAAGACTTTGTGCAACAATTGAATACAAGCAGTTTCCATTTTATTACCATCTAACTGTGCGGATATATCAAAGAAACTGTTCATTACTCAACATGAGATGTAACAATTATCTTTGCTTTTTAAAATTAATATTGCATTGAAAATCGTCTGAGTTTTTTTTTAACTGAATTTTTAATTTAACGAATCATAATGATTTACAGTCTTGCCTCCAAGCTAAGAGATTACTCTAGAATTTTACAGAACTAATTTAATGAAATGAATCCCAAGCTGATCAAGCTGTGCTTCTATTGACAATTATTGTTAACATAATGTTACAAAATTCCTAAAACTATAATATTACTTTGATTAAAGGAACATGGAATTATCTATACGCAGTGATAGTGGTAAGGAAATTTTAACAAGTTATGTTTTAATATTCATTTTATAATTTAATAGAGGGTTATAAAATAAAGAAAATTAAAAAAAAAAACAATAAATCTGCCAAAATGGAGGCAGATATTTTTTTCTATTATGCCATTCATGGATAACAAGTGTAAATCCACAGACTCATGAGGCAAACATCCAATCCATTGAAATTAATGATAATTCTTTTACTGTTGTTTTCACTGATTACCCTTTAAATGCAATGGTTTGGTTATTGTTTTAGACTTCCTTAAAGAAACATCTGATTTTACTTAAGCATATCATAAGAAAGTATGGGGTCACATGACACACAAGGTTCAGCAAGAAAGATATTGTTTTTCACAAAGTCTTTTGACATGTTTGGCCACATTTATCAATTATGTCAGCATTTCTTCCAGTAGGCCATAAAAAGTTAGTGATGATGTCTTGATAACAGTTTTCATCATCTTCCAAAAAAAAAAAGAATGGAACAATAAGTCTTCCTCCCCCAAGAATAACCCCAGATCTTGGTTTGTATGACAGGCTTTTGGACACCTACATGGCTTTCACCACCTCAAATGTGTCAGTTTTATTTGTACACATAGCCCTGAGAGAATTGAGTTTTTGTCACTAAAGATTGTTCTTTTTGTTTTCTTGTGAAATGTTCTTTTTGTTCTCTTGTCAAAATACAATCTGTGAATCTTCAGTTTTCATCATGGGCCAGTTTCAGCTATTGTGTCAACAAAATCTTGTAGGGAGCATTTGAAGACCTTTTTTTTTCAATATTCCATTCACTGAAGATGTTGATTGGGTTCATCTTTCACACAGTCTTGCGCCACTGCAATGTTTTTTCTGCATTTGCAATTATAGCGTTTAACCCTGACAGTTTTTCAATTGGGCAATTTTATTATTTCAACTGACCCAGATTTTTAAAATTCCCATTCCAGACTCAAAACTGTTATAGTGTTATGACACGGTCACATAAGAACTCCCCATTTTCATAATAATTTTTTACAATCTGAAAAGCATTTCTTGATTACTGACTACTAAATGGAAAAAAAGAACATTCACCTTCTAATCAGTGAGATAATGAAAATTAAAGAAACAATGCTGTTAATTTAAAAAAAAAAAGAAGCCAATAAATAAAAAAAAATTGTGTATTTTATAAAACATCCTGCATTTTAATCCATACAATTGCTAGGTTTTTATTTATGGTGTAATTCACATCCATATGTTAACTGTGAGCAACAATAAATGTGTGTAAACTGAAAAGTTATAGTTTAACAATTATTGTTCAATTCTAGTTCACGTGCCTTCCATAAAATGTTCTATAGACAATAATTATTTTGAAAGATAATTGAGTGTTCACAGCTCATTGTCTATAGTGAAGTTTTAAAATTCCTTTTTTTTTAATGAACCTTGATACTCCATGATAAGTTTCTTCCAAGGGTTTTAATAAAACTGTTTGATGTTTAGAAGTACTTGCTTTTATTAAGTGATATGGTAGAAAGTTTATTTGATATATGTTTTTTTCATATTTATATTTTTTAGTTTGTGCTTTATTTTTATGCTTTATTATGATTTTATATGTGTAATGGGGATATTTAGATGGCTTTTAAAACTTTTTATAACTTGAACTGTAGAAATGTTTTTATTGTATACTACACATTATGATTTTAAAAAATTGTATCACCTTCGTAGATATTTTTAAATTTTTTGTTACAAGGTCTTAGAATTTTTAATAGTATTTTTTTAGCTTTTATGTAAAGTCCTGATTTAAAAAATAACTAAATTGCTATCTAGTTTTTTTTTGTTTTTTTTTTCATTTATGAAGGTTGTGAATACCTTGTTGAAATTGTCAAACGTAAACAATACAAATTTTGTTTTTCTGTACCGCCTTATGCTGTCAAATTCATTTCTTTAAATATATTTATACATATCTGACTGATAGATGTAATTAAAAATATAAACAAATGTGTGACTGTGAACAAATATTTTCAAAAGGCTTGCTACTTGTTTGTTCAATCATGATTTTTTAGCCAATGATCAGGTCACAAGCTAAGGGTTCTAGCCTGACATTTCAAAATAAATGCAGACCTTTTACACTGTGTATTAAGAACGTAAGGCCTCACTATAGTCCTTCTGCTATTCACTTTCTTCTTCCCTTATAGTGAACAATAACAATCAAATGTTTATACTTGTTTGTTTTATGCCTAAAGCATTATCACAATGTTTAGAATCTATTCATAAATATTATAACAATAACAAAACTGTATTTGTATTCTGTAACAAGACATTTCAAAGTAAGTCTTTTAACCACAATATCAATCAATAATGAGCCTGTTATTAGCCCTTCAAATTCCTTTCTTCCCTTCCTATTTCCCTGAAGCGGACAATAACAATAAAAAAAATAATTTTGACCTAATTTAATTCATGACTATTTTAATTTGAAAACTATATCTGTATCAACATATTATGTTAAATATTTATGTTATAAGACTTTGTCTTCAGTGTTGTCAAGATCTGTTTATCTGTTGTGATCTTATTTATTTATTTATCAATTTTTATTTTCTATTCATTTACATTGCACCTGTTCCATGACACTTTTCGGTTGTTCTTTTATTTTGCTTTACTTCAGTTGTTTTTAAATAGCTGATCAACAAACTGTTATCCACTATTTGACTACTGCATACAATCAATATGTTTTTTAGCTGTATAAAATTTTATTAAGCTTCATGTGTAAATGCTATAGAATCTAGTCAGAAATTGAGCAAGTCTCTAGTAGTGTTTTATTTTAACTGTATTTTGCCTTGGTGCTCAAAGTAAAACCACTAGGGAAGATGGATGTTTTTCTATAACATCAAATTTTTTGTTCTTGAAATGATTCCTCTTCATCTAATCTGCCTAGAAGTGAAGTTAATTATGAGTAATGAAAAAACAGATAGCAGCTTTTCATGAACTATTGGAGTAAGAAATAAAGCCTTAACGCCTTAACCATTACAAATTAACTATTAAAGGAATTGTATGATTTCTTTTTTAATTTCTTTTTTTATTATTGATAAATAATTATCTTTCAGGGGAGGCAAATATTGGTTGGGGTTACATTTCTAGACCCTTCAGCAAATGCACTTATTTTAGACAGACAATTAAAAAAAAGGCCTACTGATTCCTATATTCATATGTTAGAGACTAAATTTGACCTCAAAACACTTCATATTCATTTAAAAATGGATGCCATAATTTAAAATTATACTCACAAAAGTAAATGTATACAGTAGTGTACTCTACTAAAAAGTACAAACAATAGATCAGTACATACAATACTGAAAGTAATCTATGTGCATGTCTACTGTCATTGTGCTCAGCCGCATCTTCTCTAGGATACTGAACTCTCATGTTCACATCTTCTCTAGGACACTGAACTCTCATGTTCACATCTTCTCTAGGATACTGAACTCTCATGTTCACATCTTCTCTAGGACACTGAACTCTAATGTTCACATCTTCTCTAGGACACTGAACTCTCATGTTCACATCTTCTCTAGGATACTGAACTCTCATGTTCACATCTTCTCTAGGATACTGAACTCTCATGTTCACATCTTCTCTAGGATACTGAACTCTCATGTTCACATCTTCTCTAGGACACTGAACTCTCATGTTCACATCTTCTCTAGGACACTGAACTCTCATGTTCACATCTTCTCTAGGATACTGAACTCTCATGTTCACATCTTCTCTAGGATACTGAACTCTCATGTTCACATCTTCTCTAGGATACTGAACTCTCATGTTCACATCTTCTCTAGGACACTGAACTCTCATGTTCACATCTTCTCTAGGATACTGAACTCTCATGTTCACATCTTCTCTAGGACACTGAACTCTCATGTTCACATCTTCTCTAGGATACTGAACTCTCATGTTCACATCTTCTCTAGGACACTGAACTCTCATGTTCACATCTTCTCTAGGATACTGAACTCTCATGTTCACATCTTCTCTAGGACACTGAACTCTCATGTTCACATCTTCTCTAGGATACTGAACTCTCATGTTCACATCTTCTCTAGGACACTGAACTCTCATGTTCACATCTTCTCTAGGATACTGAACTCTCATGTTCACATCTTCTCTAGGACACTGAACTCTCATGTTCACATCTTCTCTAGGATACTGAACTCTCATGTTCACATCTTCTCTAGGATACTGAACTCTCATGTTCACATCTTCTCTAGGATACTGAACTCTCATGTTCACATCTTCTCTAGGATACTGAACTCTCATGTTCACATCTTCTCTAGGATACTGAACTCTCATGTTCACATCTTCTCTAGGATACTGAACTCTCATGTTCACATCTTCTCTAGGATACTGAACTCTCATGTTCACATCTTCTCTAGGATACTGAACTCTCATGTTCACATCTTCTCTAGGATACTGAACTCTCATGTTCACATCTTCTCTAGGATACTGAACTCTCATGTTCACATCTTCTCTAGGACACTGAACTCTCATGTTCACATCTTCTCTAGGATACTGAACTCTCATGTTCACATCTTCTCTAGGATACTGAACTCTCATGTTCACATCTTCTCTAGGATACTGAACTCTCATGTTCACATCTTCTCTAGGATACTGAACTCTCATGTTCACATCTTCTCTAGGATACTGAACTCTCATGTTCACATCTTCTCTAGGATACTGAACTCTCATGTTCACATCTTCTCTAGGATACTGAACTCTAATGTTCACATTTTCTATAAAGCACTGAATGCTTTGCTACCATTTTCTTTTCTTACAATATAATATTGTATGAAATTTTGGTACAACCTCTCTCTCTTCTTCTGACAGGTATGTACTATATATACCATATATTATGTACATATACATATATATATACATTACAAATAAATTAAATGTTTGGGTGATAAAAAACATGTACTGTACACAATAAAATAACAAAGACATACACAATATTAAAATCTGTGTATGCGTACTATTAGCTTAAACATTTTATGCATGTTTGATTCCAAGGAAAAATGTCTTTATTTAGGAAGATTTACATTTAAAATCATGAATTTTTGGAGTATTAGTGTATTAAAAAAAATATATTTATTCTTATCTTACTAAAGTTTAAGATTGTATACTGTAGTTGTGTACTATCCACATTCCCCCTTATGTCTTTAATACTTTCTTCCAGTAACATTCCTGTTTTGTTGATAACCTCTAGCTAACTCAGAAAAAGAACAAAGAAAATATTCAAAGAAAACTTTTTCATATTGTCAGATGAAATGTTTACATTATTTTGTATATTTATTATTTGAATGTACTTGTGTGTGTATCTATTATCATGTTAATGTTAGTTAAAAAGAAACAACTTTTCAAACCACAGTTTTTATTTTACTGAGCTAATCGTGTACCATAGTTATATTTTATTGTTACATTAAACTCAATTTTATCTCATTAGTTTCACTTTGTTCTTTTTTCTTCATTAGGTTAAACACAAAACCATTTAAAAGAAAGTGAATAAAACAAATTAGGCAAATCAAAGGAGAGACTAGAAATAAATATTTCTATTAGTGAACATTCTATCAAACCCGTCTGTGACATCAAGTTTTAATAGTTGATAGATTTCCTTCTTTTGCCCTGAACATTATTTTTTATATATATATATTGCAATATTTTTTTAGTTTTTCACTTTGACATGTTTGGGAATGAGGTCAAGTGGTCTAAAAGCACAACATTAAGAATGTCATTAAACATTTCTTGTGATTTATTTCTAGGAAAAACAAATTGGAAGTTCCTTAAACTACCCAACTTTGAACAAACGTTCCCCTTGAATGACATGGATTCTATTTTCTTAAAAGGGTTTACATGATAATGAGTAGAGTTTTGGCATACCATTAAATAGTGACATTTAGTTTTAAATGCTGTCATTGTGGATCATTGTCAATATACACTATGACCTGTTTCATACACTTAACAAATTGAATTTATCTCCTATATCATTACATTTATTCATACTATTTAAAATATACAGTACCGTATGTATATTATACATTTACAAATAATAAACAAAACATTAATATCTTAATTAGTATTTGTATATTTATAGCATCATTTAAAATGTAAAATCACCATGTAATGTTTCCTCTTTGACTAAAAAAACATAAGACAGCAAAATTTTAAATTACATTTAGAATTATTAACTTAAATTAATAATAAAATTAAGTACTGGTAGTCTTTAAATGAACAAAGTATAAACTCAAAGACATTTTATGTTGTAAGTGTTTATTTAGGCCATTAAAGTACATCTATATATAGATACTAAAACCAATAGGAAATACATTTATAAATTCATGTATAAGTTTTGGTAATTGTGGATATTTTATTCAAAGTGAATATGAGTTGGTTTCAACACATTGTCATGGTTTGAAAAAAAAAAGGTAAATCAATAAATATATCAAACATTATGTAAATTAGAAACAAAACATGGTAGCTATTCATTACTTATAAATTATATTTTTTGGACTAGAAATTTAATGTTTTTTTCTCACTACTTACTAAATAGAAAGATGAAACAAAATGTTCAAATCAAGTGAATATTTTACTACTTGCGCTGGTAGCATGTATCCATTTCACTTTGAGAATATGGCAAGTAAAGAAGAAGAACTGTCACACAAGGAAACATATGAAAATCTGAAGCAAAGCAAGTTTTGATATTTTGAGCAAAAAGATCTTCCACAAGATGCACAATAAAACAGCAAAATCACAGCAGTCAACTCTTATTAAAACACAATGAAATAAAACAGCACATTTGGTTTCTAAACTATCACAGCAGTCAACTCTTATTAAAACACAATGAAATAAAACAGCACATTTGGTTTCTAAACTATCACAGCAGTCAACTCTTATTAAAACACAATGAAATAAAACAGCACATTTGGTTTCTAAACTATCACAGCAGTAAACTCTTATTAAAACACAATGAAATAAAACAGCACATTTGGTTTCTAAACTATCACAGCAGTCAACTCTTTATGAAACAGAATGAAATAAAACAGCACATTTGGTTTCTAAACTATCACAGCAGTTAATTAACTCTTCATTCAACACAATGAAATAAAACAGCACATTAGGTTTCTTAACTCTTTCTCCGGAACGACTTTTAAAACGGCCATTTTGTCAATTAGTTAATATACGTTTATTTCATTTTTTTTCAGCGCTATTTTTTAAATTTCATTTTTACATAAATCTAGAATGGTTTCCCTTTAAATAACACCCAGATTTGTGTGTTTACATAGTTTTTTCATTGAAACAAATGCATTTTTATGGATATTTATTCACCTGTGTAGGGCTATGTGTGGTGGGTAGTGATCATAAATGATAAAAACGGGCTTTATATTTATATTTTTTAAGAAATATTTGTTTCTAATAGCCTTGGAATTTGTGTTTTGTAAGACTTTGGTGAGTAATTTTTTTTTCATTTTTGTTTTAAAATTATTATTTTTTATTACAAGTTACACACTATTTTATATTCTCTGTAAGGAGCTTTTAGTTTCCTTTAATTCAATACCAAATATGATATTGTCTGATTAAAACCAAAAAAGTTATTAAGATTTGAAGATAGCAATAGTAATGACAAAAAGAAAAAAAAGATAATTTCATCAGAAAAGGGAAAATAATTCCGGAGAGAAAGAGTTCACAATCACAGCAGTTTACTCTTCATTCAATTCAACTAGCACTTGAATGTACAATTACTTGGACGCGATCAGATTTGTATTCAGGAATAGGAACATTTTTACCACAACAAAATATTATGAATTATTTTGTTTCAACGGAAAATATGTCACACACATATATATATAAATATAAATACGATCTTAGCACCACAAAAAAGATAGTACAGTATCGATGTTCTGTGGAGACACCTTTAAGATCCTTTCTGTACTTTTGTTTGAAAAACATTGTTAATGTGTTTTAAAACTATTTCAACCTAGATATTTTACCATACACTAGTGTTGGTTGCTTCAGCTAAAAAAAGTCTGCAAAATGTAAATGCTCTCCAGGAGAAACGACAATAACTTGCCTCTCTGAAAACTTCATTTGATTCTCTATTTCTCTAAAACCTTTATCTCTGGATACAATGAAAAATGGGATGGAGGTAGGCAATCTGTCATCTAATTTAGCAATCTGAAAGTAATGGTACACACATAATCAATCAATTGGTAAACATTTTCTTTCAAGGGAGTTGACTCACCAGTTTCTAATCACAACATTTTATAAAGTATTGAAGTTGAAGTAGCAAACTATATTTTTTCATGTGATACTAGGCCTAGAAAAATTAAATAATAGTATTGAATTCAAGTAACAACCCAGCACTGAATGAAAGTAACAACCCAGCATTGGAAGAACATTACAAGCCAGTATAGAATGAAAGTAACAAGCCAGTATGGAATGAAAGTTACAAGCCAGTATGGAATGAAAGTAACAAGCCAGTATAGAATGAAAGTAACAAGCCAGTATGGAATGAAAGTTACAAGCCAGTATGGAATGAAAGTAACAAGCCAGTATGGAATGAAAGTTACAAGCCAGAATGGAATGAAAGTAACAACCCAATATTGAATGCAAGTAACAACCCAGTATGGAATGCAAGTAACAACCCAGTATTGAATGCAAGTAACAACCCAGTATGGAATGCAAGTAACAAGCCAGTATTGAATGCAAGTAACAACCCAGTATTGAATAAAAGTAACAACCCAGTATTAAATGCAAGTAACAAGCCAGTATTGAATGCAAGTAACAACCTGGTATTGAATGAAAGTAACAACGCAGTATTGAAAGCAAGTAACAAGCCAGTATGGAATGAAAGTAACAACCCAGTATTGAATGCAAGTAACAACCCAGTATGCAATGCAAGTAACAACCCAGTATTGAATGCAAGTAACAACCCAGTATTGAATAACAGTAACAACCCAGTATTGAATAAAAGTAACAACCCAGTATTGAATGCAAGTAACAAGCCAGTATTGAATGCAAGTAACAACCTGTATTAAATGAAAGTAACAACGCAGTATTGAAAGCAAGTAACAAGCCTGTATGGAATGAAAGTAACAACCCAGTATTGAATGCAAGTAACAAGCCAGTATTCAATGAAAGTAACAACCCAGTATTGAATGAAAGTAACAACCCAATATTGAATGAAAGTAACAAGCCAGTATGGAATGAAAGTAACAACCCAGTATTGAATGCAAGTAACAACCTAGTATTGAATGCAAGTAACAAGCCAGTATGGAATGAAAGTAACAACCCAGTATGGAATGAAAGTAACAACCCAGTATTGAATGCAAGTAACAACCTAGTATTGAATTTGAATGCAAGTAACAAGCCAGTATGGAATGAAAGTAACAACCTAGTATTGAATGCAAGTAACAACCTAGTATTGAATGCAAGTAACAAGCCAGTATGGAATGAAAGTAAAAACCCAGTATTGAATGCAAGTAACAACCCAGTATTGAATAAAAGTAACAACCTGGTATTGAATGAAAGTAACAACGCAGTATTGAAAGCAAGTAACAAGTCAGTATTGAATGCAAGTAACAACCTGGTATTGAATGAAAGTAACAACGCAGTATTGAAAGCAAGTAACAGGCCAGTATGGAATGAAAGTAACAACCCAGTATTGAATGCAAGTAACAACCCAGTATGCAATGCAAGTAACAACCCAGTATTGAATGCAAGTAACAACCCAGTATGGAATGCAAGTAACAAGCCAGTATTGAATGCAAGTAACAACCCAGTATGGAATGCAAGTAACAGCCAGTATTGAATGCAAGTAACAACCCAGTATTGAATAAAAGTAACAACCCAGTATTGAATAAAAGTAACAACCCAGTATTGAATGCAAGTAACAACCCAGTATTGAATAAAAGTAACAACCTGGTATTGAATGAAAGTAACAACGCAGTATTGAAAGCAAGTAACAAGCCTGTATGGAATGAAAGTAACAACCCAGTATTGAATGAAAGTAACAACCCAGTATTCAATGAAAGTAACAACCCAGTATTGAATGAAAGTAACAACCCAATATTGAATGAAAGTAACAAGCCAGTATGGAATGAAAGTAACAACCCAGTATTGAATGCAAGTAACAACCTAGTATTGAATGCAAGTAACAAGCCAGTATGGAATGAAAGTAACAACCCAGTATGGAATGAAAGTAACAACCCAGTATTGAATGCAAGTAACAACCTAGTATTGAATGCAAGTAACAAGCCAGTATGGAATGAAAGTAACAACCTAGTATTGAATGCAAGTAACAACCTAGTATTGAATGCAAGTAACAAGCCAGTATGGAATGAAAGTAAAAACCCAGTATTGAATGCAAGTAACAACCCAGTATTGAATAAAAGTAACAACCTGGTATTGAATGAAAGTAACAACGCAGTATTGAAAGCAAGTAACAAGCCTGTATGGAATGAAAGTAACAACCCAGTATTGAATGAAAGTAACAACCCAGTATTGAATGAAAGTAACAACCCAGTATTGAATGAAAGTAACAACCCAATATTGATTGAAAGTAACAAGCCAGTATGGAATGAAAGTAAAAACCCAGTATTGAATGCAAGTAACAAGCCAGTATTGAATGCAAGTAACAACCCAGTATTGAATGCAAGTAACAACCCAGTATTGAATAAAAGTAACAACCCAGTATTGAATGCAAGTAACAAGCCAGTATAGAGCGTTCTTAGTGGGCTTGGCTTAGGTTTTTAGTGACGTATTTGTGTAAATAAAGAACCCACTTGAGGTACAAATGTAACGTGGTAAATTCACATCTGAATATTGGCTATCCTACTCAAAAATAAGGAGGTAATTAGTAGTACTGTAGATTAATTGATTAATGTGATTAGGCTAGGGCCGGCTAGACCTATTTACACTTTCAAATTCACTTCATAGGCCTACACTTTTAATGTTTTGTAGGCTAGGCTACGATGTCAAGTGATAGTGTTGGGTGAATAGGCTATCTAGTCAAGTCACTAATAGGCTCACATCGTCTATGAGCTATGTCTATGATAATAATAAAATAGCCTATTTTATTTTATACATAATACAGCTTAAATCTTAAATAGACTTAAAACACAACACATCATTTAAAAAAAGCTCGAGCCTATATGAAACTTTATTAATACAGCGGCCATTATTACTTGTACACCATTACAGAAAGTAAACACAAATCACTTGCTTTTTGTCACGTGATTGCAAACGCCCTATTGAATAAAAGTAACAACCCAGTATTGAATGCAAGTAACAACCCAGTATTGAATGCAAGTAACAAGCCAGTATTGAATAAAAGTAACAACCCAGTATTGAATGCAAGTAACAAGCCAGTATGGAATGAAAGTAACAACCCAGTATTGAATGAAAGTAACAAGCCAGTATTGAATGCAAGTAACAAGCCAGTATGGAATGAAAGTACACATTTTTCTTGCAAGAGACAATAAAATTGAAAATTATAGAACTTACTGCTAAGCAAAGTGCAAAATCAGCTGCATCTTTACTTGTTCCTATGTCTGTAGAGATGTGAACATACTCCAGTTCTTTCAAGGCAAGATACAGAGGAAATCTATTTTTAGAAAAATAACAAAATACAAAAACTAAATAAGATTCAGAAAAAAAAAAAAGAAGATATCTATACAAACGGAAAAGTACAAGATACGGTAGATATTAATAATATACCAAAACAAAATAACCAGTTACAAAAGCTATGCAGAAACAAAAATCAAACTTCACATCTACTTAGTAAATAAGCCTACTTATAATAATAGTTTTCCAAGTGAAATGGACTTCTAGGTCTGGCACTTATGAATCCCCAAACGTAAGTCCAGGGCAAAATAGGTCCCTTGCACGATTTGAAAAACTGATAGTTTTCAAGGTCAGCAAAAATAATTCTGTCCATAAATGCCAAATGTTTCATCTGAAAAAAAAAGAAATTACTCTACAGTGTTCAATATGTTGGTCTTTTACAAGTCCAAAAAGTTTTAAATGCAAGTTGACATTTTTTGGTAGAATTTCAAGTTTGTAAAACTGATCATTTATTAGATTCAATTATAAATACTTCTCTGATAAAGTATTTCAGTATTTATGTTTCAGTTGTATGCTAGTTTTGTTGAATATCTTCTTCAGCAATGACCCATCTATTCTGACCATTTCATTAAAAAAATATGTAATCCATAATTGCAACCATTTATTATTTCTTTATACTGGATTGTAGTGCACTTAGGCCTTAACCCTTTCATGACCCAGAGCGATTTAATTCAATGAAACACACAATCCTTATAAAAAGATCTCAAGATCTTGCTATCAGCTAACAAAGAGTTTTATAAACACAAATGTTTCTGATCTACTTATAGTCTGTTCTAATGTCAATGTTATTGGATATGACAGAGTAGAAGAACTATTCCCTCAGAATGAGAGCCAAGCTATTCAAGAAATAACAGTAACAGTACGAACTAATCCAACAATAACTAAATAAGTAACACAAAATCTCATGCTCTGTGACAATGACACAATGTTTAAATAGAATGTTTACCTGTGGGGAAATCATTTTTTTCAAGTTTGCACACTCTGCTACAGAAGGTTTTTTAGAGGTAGCACCAGAGAATGGCCCATTTAGTCTGAGCATAAGAGGTGTTTCTCTGTATGATGTGATTCTTTCAGAGCCACGGCACTTATATACAGTGGCAGCTTTTATCATTGAAGCAACATGTATGTTGTCCATGACAGATTGCTGATGATGATGCAGTTTGTAATAAAATGGGTTTGATGATGAGTATTTATAGGGAGATTTTTTGCTCACACATTCCCAGTATCTGTGAACCTTTCTTTTTGCTGTTAAATGTTTTTTTCTACAAGGACCAGGCAGTTGATTTAAGGGAATGTAGTCTGGATATGCAGTATTTCCATACTTCTCCATCTCACTGTCTTTTTTTGTGGCTCTCTGTTGGCTGGAGTCATGTAGTGAGTTTACAAAATTTGACCAGTTCTTCAATTCATCATCTTCATTTGTATCTAATTCAGTGTTGAAGTCACCCTTCACTTCAAACATCCAAGAAGTGTTGTTATCAATTAGGAAATACCCTGGGCTGGATAAGTTAGGATTTCTAAAGTGTTCTTCTCCGCCATGTTCAAGTGTGGAAGTTTGCGTGCTAGCCATACAGAGAGCTCTACATATTGATGACTTATCTTTTACTTCACTACCTGCAGCATCAGCCAATACCATGACTTTTATCGTTGGTTCTGACATTGACGTGAAATCACACTTTCGTTTTAACTTGAGGGCATCTTGGACCAAATGTTTATCTCTTCTGAAATTGCTGCTGTCAGGACCATTGGTTTCTTTACCAGTTACTGATTGGACATGAGAACTGTGGCCTAATTTGGATTGACAATAGTTCATTTGTTCAAGGCATTGTTTAGATGTGCCCTCTCCGTATGGGTTAGAATTATTGGCAATTGAAGGATGGTTCTCCATAGTTTTCTTTGTGGATTCAACTTTACTCTGTCCTATCTTGGGTTCATCCAAGCAAGGTTTGCTTCTGGGAGTTTTAAAAACCTTTTTTACATCATTATCCAGATGGCCATTTAAAGTTAACATATTTTCACTTGCTATAGCGATATTGATGTCTGCAATACCGCAACGAAGTATGAATTCCTTGAGACTTCTTGCTTTGAGTGTTATCACAGGACCTTGTAAAGGACAAGCGGTATGAATGCAAAGCTGTTTCTCTGGGAATGGTTTATAAATGAACTGATGGCATTCAGCACAAGACTTATCAGTCAGTAGAGTTGAGAAAACATCAACCTGTCAAGTAAAAAAATAATATTTACATTTCTCTCTGTATACATCTTTTGGTTTAATCACATTAGATATGAAATGTTGTCAGGTCAGAAAAAAATGTCCTTACTCAACCATGTAATCTTAGTTTTAACTTTTTCCTAACCATTTAACTCAGTAACAGCCTGATCCGCCTAACATAGGGATCACAAATCCTAGCATGAAAACTTTTCTAGCTATTTTATAAAATCTTACAAGCTAATACTAGGTGATCACAAGGGAGCTAAATGTGATATATTTATTTATTTCTTGTTGGTGATCTCCAAAAAATGTTATTGTTAAAACAGTATTTTTTTAAAGTTTGATCCATCAACAATAGATGAAAAAGCAGAAGTTTTAGTTGAAGTACTTGAAGTCTATCCAGCTCAATGGGTAGATTACTTGGGGAAAAGTAAAATGCGACTGGGCGTTGTGTTGGCCATACAATTTCCTAGTATGCCATTGCCACGTAAATTGGTGAATTCTGCTTCACAGGCCCCGTGGATCAATTTGGCTAGATTGGAATACCTTACTTTAGAAGTTAGAGGTAATGATATTAGCCCTAGCCTTAGCATTTTGCAGGAACTATACCATAATTGCCTCAACACAATTCCAACAGTCGTGTTTAGGCCTAGGCCTATGTAAACTATATATAAATATAAAGGATCGGCGTTTGCCCGGCTGATACTAATATTACAAAAATGCATATAACTCAGTAACTATAAGGGATATTTTCAAAATTCAAAATGCAATCTGATATAGGAATAGATATACTTTTAGTGATTTCAAGCCTAATAGGATATCTGCTACGCATACCATATAAAAAAATGTTAAGATCGATTTTAGTGCTCCTTTTTAAAAAAAAATATTTTTTTTCTCTAAAAATTACTAATAAAGATGTAACTGTTATTATAATATTGGTTTAACTTCTACTTATTATTATTCCCTGTTAAATTTCCTTTAATTTGATATGAAGTACAGGTATCTTGCTAAACAAATTCCTTTAGAAATTTATGAATAAATAAGGGCACCCTAAAAAAATTCAAGCCGCCTAAATATGACCTGGCACAAACGAGGTAAACCCCCTGGCACAGAATGAGTTAAGACACGTTACCCTATGTAATATGCAGAGTTGTTTCCCTTTCGCTAGGGTTTCATAGGGTAACATTTTGACAGGGGCGGGGTTGAATGGCTTAAAATTAAAACAATAATTTCCCTGGTTTCCATGATTCAAGCCACACTAAATGTGTAAAGAATAATCAAGGCTATTTAGATACTGAAGAAAACACACTTAAAATGTGTCTTTTATAAAGAGGCTAGAACCAGTGTTGCTGTAATGACAATATGAAGAAAATAAATAATCCTAATGGCACTATTCAAATTCTGCAACTCACAGCTTTTCTGTCACATATTGACAGCACTGTGTGTTGGTTGTTGATATGAAACTGCAACTGCTGAGGTGAGTAAAGGTTCTCAAGACAGTTTTCACACTGTAATACATATTCAGCTTGCTGGCACCTTGAAACAAACTCCATCATAACCTTGCAAGGCATTGGTATTGGACATGGTTCAGTTCTGTTATTTCTATCATCTAGAAGTAATAAAAACCAAACAATATGATGTGTTACTTTCATAACATTTAGCCTGAGACTGAATAGAATTAATGGAACCAGTAATTATAACCACACTCTATATCAATATCAGATCAATTTATCAGATTTATATTCTCAAACAGAATTTTTAACTCACTTAAAAAAGATATTTTTTAAATCTTCATCTAAATAACAACATCAATATATATATATAATTACAGTGAGTTTGTTTATATGTTTGTTTATATATATATTTATTTATATATATATATATATGTTTGTTCGCTCTAGGCATCTAAGTCGTTTGACTAAACGGGACAAAAGTTAAATGTATAAATTGGAAACGTCCTCCAAAAGATAATTTTATTTTAGGACTTATATTCATGAATGTGTTTATTAAAAAAATCCAAAATGTTATATCAAACTATGCAAATAAATATAACCCTACAAATCAAATGGCCATTTCCGTTCATTTACTATGGTGAACGCAAGATTCACTATGTTGAACGCGAGGGTCTTATCGGATTTTCCCAATTCTGCTGTTGTTTTTTCAATGTGGCGAGACCTTTTTTCAAAAAGTTACCCACCGCAATTTGGCTTGGAGAGTTTGAATGGTGTAGGCTACTTTAAAAAAAAACAACTAGCGTATGACATAATGTCTATCAAATCATTTCTTTTTTCATTATAGATGTTTGCATTATCTTTTAAGTAAAAGTAACCAGCACATGTTTCAATTATTTAATGGATGCACGTCGCTATTGAGAGCATCCTATAATAGGCGACTTTCTACCCTCTAAAAATTAAATTATACTAATTATAAAGGACAAGTGACAAGTTATAAATGATTACTTTTAAATGGCAGAAGCCTGACAGCAGCAATACAGGTGCCAGGGCAACAGGACACAATATAAAAAAAACTAAATACCGAAAGAAACATTCGCAATACTGTTTTATTGATACAATAAGCAAGAACAAAAATTATATACAACAAAAAATCGTTATCACTAGACTATAGTTTTTATTGCATTGAAATATAATTTTCTATTTTTTTTTTTATTGTTTACCTTTTTATTGTTTTGTATTTGTGTTTTTTTTTCTTTTAGATAGTATATTATTGTTAATTTAATATTATTAATAACAAGTCAAGTCAACACAACTGTTCGCTACATTTTAATATAGAATTAAATAGTATCTTTAAAAAAACCTGGATGAGCCTTTCGGCTCGTGTCCAGGGCGTAACGCTTAGGATTGAGCAATCTCTGTCCGGGCTCCAGCCACCACACGGCACGCCAAAGGCGTTGCAGCCGTGTAACAGGGAAGGTTTCCGCAGCCCAGCAATTGATCACTGCGGTTCCCTTAAGGATTATTATTGTGGTGGCTCACCAGTAAACCTGTACTGTCACCAAGTAGCACAAATCATATACTATAGGTACATGCATCCAGGCACCAGGTGGTTCTCGAGACGGGATTGCAGCGTCCATTGCTTCCTCCCCATGAGACTAGTGGCCTCTCGGCAGTGTAATGGATCCCCGCTTCGCTGCGAAGGCTGTCCAACATGCGTTCACCCGCCGGTGTATTCTTAATGGGAATGTATCGGCGGTTTACACACTACGCCAGTCTTTGAGGCCAGAAGCTTGACAGCAACAATTCTTATGAATATGCCAGGGTCAGGGCGACCAGAAACAATTAAAAAGAACAAAAACTAAATACCGAAAAGAAACGTTCTCACTCCAGTTTTTATTGTAATATTGTCCTTTGTCTTTCTCTCTTAACAAAACACATTGTAGTCATTCTTTTCTCCATCATTTTGACGGGCATAACCACTAGTATTATAATAATTTTCCACCATTCAATTAATGCTAACAAGTTTTCTTAACATTCTAAATTGATAGATTGAATAATATTTATCTTTCCGAAAGACTTGTGCTAATTTTTTATTTGGAGAGGGAAAGGTAATATATTTCTTATACATTTACATTTGAAAAAAAATATTCTCCTATTCTTGGGCCCGACTCATCACAAAGATGATTTAGCTGCTATTGGTATAAAGGTAAATAGTTTTCAGGTAAAAAAAAAATGAATTTTTAGGTTAAAAAATAATTAGAGGCTTATTTTGTAAAGATAATGTAATGAAATAAAAAAAAATAGAAATTTAGTGTATGCTATAGGACAGAAAAGAACTACAAATACCCCAATTTTAGAGTATTCAATAGAAGTACATAACAGAAGACCAACACAAAGGGTAAATTTGGGAAAACCTTTAACAAAAATAATTGGCTTTTTATCAACTTAACTCTTTATGACACCTATAGTTAAGTTTACATTTGACATTTTGTACACATATTATCAACTTTATTAGCACACCATTAATTTAATTTTTGACATTTATCATTATAACTTTATATCTGACACTAATCATAAACTTCATATTTTATAGGTCTCTTCTTATTATATACTTTAGATGACATTATCATTATGTTTATATTTGACTCTTATCATGATCCAAATATAGTTAACACTTATAATGAACTTTATATTTGAAACTTATCATAACATTTACATTTGACACGTATCATTATACATATATGTTTGGTATTTATCAACACAACCTTTTATTTACCATTCATTTATCATTAACCTTTATTTGAAACTGTAAACTTTTCATAACATTTACATTTGACACGTATCATTATACATCTATGTTTGGTATTTATCAACACAACCTTTTATTTGCCATTCATTTATCATTAACCTTTATTTGAAACTTTTCATAATATTTACATTTGACACGTATCATTATACATTTATGTTTGGTATTTATCAACACAACCTTTTATTTGCCATTCATTTATCATTAACCTTTATTTGAAACTTTTCATAACATTTACATTTGACACATATCATTATACATCTATGTTTGGTATTTATCAACACAACCTTTTATTTGCCATTCATTTATCATTAACCTTTATTTGAAACTTTTCATAACATTTACATTTGACACATATCATTATACATCTATGTTTGGTATTTATCAACACAACCTTTTATTTGCCATTCATTTATCATTAACCTTTATTTGAAACTTTTCATAACATTTACATTTGACACATATCATTATACATCTATGTTTGGTATTTATCAACACAACCTTTTTTTTTGCCATTCATTTATCATTAACCTTTATTTGAAACTTTTCATCAAAGTAACTTTGCTTTTATATTTGAAACATTTATAGCACTGGGGTTTCCATTTAAAATATAAGCCGATGATAAACATAAAAATCAACTGAACTTCAATACTATAATGTAGAGTTCAATATTTATGAATATTCTATTCAATAAATGTATATAAGAAGTGTCCTTGCACAAGGTTATGCTTAGAAAATATGCTGCCTCATTACACTCACTTGAGCAAGTTAATTTAACATAATTATGTTATTATACTAAATGCTCATGAATGAGCAAAACCAAGAAACCCTAGTAACTCACCTACGAATGAAAATGCTGTTGTATAATGATTGCTGCGGTCCATATGCTGTAAGGCTAAGCTAAAGGATGGGAAGAAAGACAAACACTGTGGGCAAGTGAAGACAACGAAGGGTACAGTTGGCAGTAGAATTGCATGTTTCTTTCTGAACATATGCTGTAGGCAACTATTCTCATCCTGAAGAAGATATATATTAGATTCAATAAAACCTTCAATTAATAACACAAAATAAAAATTTAATAGCAACAAAAAAAATATCTTTTTTTTTTTTTATGATTACAGACGTTCCTTCAAGAAAGAAGATTATTACGTCCACTAGGCCCAAAACTCCTGCAGGGCAACAGGGATCTGTCGGTGGCAGGGATAGAACCCGCGACCTGTCCATTGGTTTTTGGTTGACAGTCCGGTGAACTAACCGCTGGACCAGCCGGCTTCTAATGTATAAAGAAAGTGAGAATTTTCTTGAATTGAATGTACATTATTTTGCAACCTGTAAATCTATTGCCCTTTCATCGGTTTGACATTACTTAATTTAAATACCTCAGTGTACTTTGAAAATAATTCAATATTCTCAAACATTTTACAAACTTAACACAAAATTGAGTGAAATATAATGCTAACTGGTGGTATATTTAGATAGACTGAACTGAAATTTTAGTTGTGGATTTTTCAGCTCTCATAGAGCTTTTTAAATGTAAGCTGAAGATGCCTTTTGTTAGAAAAATGTGTCAATAACAAACAATTTTATGCAAAATTAAAGTATCTTTTTAGACCATGTTGGTCCATGAAGTGACAATGAAGGAGTGTTCACACGTGTTAATTACCAAAACATACAAGGGTTTGTGTGGGTAGCACAGTGCAGATTTGACTTTACTTTCACAAACACTGACTAATGTCAGGTACACATCAGAGACATCCTTGAGAACAAGGAAACAGAAACTCTTGCATTTAACCTAGACTAGAACCTAAGACTTTAGAAATGACTATCTGGATGTGCTGCACTAGACCCATTGTAAAATTAGAGTGTGATGAAAATGTATCAAAAATTATATTTGCTTTCAATCTCTCTATAAAAAAATCCATTTGCAAAGGGAACAATTTCTTTTTAATATAATGACACAATATGCAGTTCATACTATGTATTTGTAACAATCAAAATTTTCTTAAAGACATTTTTGATTTATTTGTAACAGACATTATTGTACTATGGTATCAGATCCTTTTGATTGTAACAGTTTGAGCTTTAATATGGTATCAGATACTTACCCAAGAGATGTGTCCACATAATGGGCACATACAACGACGTGATGTAGGTAATATTCCATTAAGCAGTGATGCCGCAGGATTGCATGAGGAATGTTCCAGATCGGACATGTGCTTTGCAAGAAGATTTGGATCATTGAAGCACACCCCACAGTTAACTACTGGGCACATCAGTAAGGTATCTCTATGATAATCAGTTTCTCCAACATCACTGCACTCCTTTACATCTACCACATCTAGTTGATGTGTTTCTTTGCTCAGAATTTTTAGCTCTCCATCATCTTGTATATGATCTGTGTTAGTCAGATAATTTCCTCCAATTTTATCATTATGGCAACAACAATTGGAATTTGTTTCAAAGACATCTGATACATCTGTAAAAGACCTCTCCAAATGAGGTCCAGAGTTTGAAGAATGGGTCTCACTTGCACTTTCAAGATGGAAACTAATCTTAGGACCCACTAAAGTAGATTTATTAGTGTTTGATTCACGTTTGTCTGTTGAGCTATTGCTGCTGTTTTGGTCTTCTTTAGGTGAAAAATTTTCCTCAGATGTATGAGAGCTATTGTTTTTGTCTGACCAAGACAGGACTGAACTGTTTAATTCCTCACTTATTTCATTACTAGCATGGCCAAACAAGAGCTTACTCATTTCATTACAATGGTTTTGTGAACCATATAGTAGATTCATATACTGACTGGAATTCATTGCTTCACTCAAGGATAACTGAGAAATATGAAGTCTCTTAATTGAAGATGTTAAATCATCAAACATTTCCCTTTCTGATGAATATGTCATTGGGTTATAAGGTTCAGAGCATTTATACAATTTAGTAATTGAATCAGAATTCATGCCCAGTGATGTCCAGCTGTTTTCACTCTCAAAGGAATTGAAACTATCACATTTTCTTTCCCACAAAGGTCTACAATTGTGATATGATCCATTTAAATAGCTTGCATGACTTTTATTTTTCAAAATGCTTTTTCTTGGTATATTTCTGCGTTTCATACATATATCATCTTCCAAATAGCTATCATCATAACTGGAAACTAGGTTATCAAAATATCTTCTGTTGCCATGATTATGTGTGTTAGCTGGCCCTAGTAAAGTTGACTGACTACTGCATGATTTGAGAAAATCCTTGTGACTTAACTTGTCTATTTCCAAATCACTTAGACTTTTTGATCCAAGGACTAAAAGGAGAAAAAAAAATAGAAAAATTGATTTCTTTTTTATGCTAATTTTAACTGTTAAAAATATTCAGCTTAGAAATAATACAAATAATTTTAAAAAGAAGATTAAAATACCTTTTAAAAGAGCATTAAATCTCAAAATAAATATTTGGTTTTGTTAGAACATGATTTTTCTAATTAGGCCTATTCTATTTTTTTGGAAATCTTCACATTTGCAATAGACCAAAAAGAGACAAAAAATCTATTGAAGAAATAAAATTCCATGAGCTGCTCGTCATAATTTGGGCTGTCAAGATGAACATCTAATATATTTGTTATTATTTTTTTCCTGTTAAAAAAACAAAATCTTAAGATTTAAAACTAGTGAATTGAGGTCACGTGTTTTGAAAATATACCTCTCCTTTGCTGTTTCATGCTCAGAAGTTCATTAAGACTCTTGTGAAAACTGTTCTTCTCTGAAGATATAATCTCCGGGTTCACATTAAACCACACTTTCAAATTCTTTTTAACTTCCATATTTTTTGGCTTGCTTTTTTTAAATCCAAGACTATTAGGATGCAAGGCATTGGGAGGCCTTTGTCTTGTAGCTTTACATGGTGGCTTCATTGTGTGTTTTTGTGTTGTTATTTATGTTCATCAACATGTGATTAAGTAGGAAGGCCTACTCTTACTCTAGACTTGACTGTACTTACTTGACAAGAATTGAATCTACCCTGAAATAAAACATTATATATAGAATATTTTTAAAATATATTTTTGTATTTAACTGTAAATTTTTACAAAGTATGTAGAATGACAAGGGGGAGGGGCGAAGGTAAAAATTGCCTTAAAATTGTTGACGTAGCCGGTAGCATAATTAAAATTAATGGACGACCCCGAATTTATATAATATTTTGTTAGACTTAATTCTTTTTCTGATTTACACTTACGAATTATTTGAAAATCTCTATACCTTTTTTTATCACAATAAGTTCTGAACATAGCGGTCATACTTATTTCCGAGAAGCCCAAGCCAAAACAAACATTTTATTTATTCATAAAATGTTAGCCATTAACTGTCAAGTAACCTCAAACACTTAAAAGGTCGGAGTTCCTTTTTGTATCATATAAGCTGCAAAACAATTGTAGTTAATTATATTCGCTCCCTTGAGAAGAAAGATGTGTGGATAGGTCTAGAATAGACTGTAATATGTGACATGTCTGATCAATTTCGGGTAACATAAGTTGGGGGATGAAGGGTGATTAAAGTTGAGTGAATAGGGTTACCCTTCACAATAAATGTTCGTTATATTATAAGTATCTTATCTTATCTTATAGGCCTACATTACAGACGCTCCTTCTATAAAGAAGATTATTGCCTATATAATGAAGGTTTCCCAAGCCAAGTAGTATTGAAGTAGGCTAATAAAGCTTAGTTGCACAAATACATTAAAAAAAATTATATTCTTTAAAATTAGGGCCTATAGGCCTAGATTTTATTTTAAAAGTATAGGCCTACTTAAATTAGCTCTAATAAGCTTAGTTAAGCTACACATCTTTTTTTCTATGATTGATATTTAAACCTTTTCTAATTCGGTGAGAACAAAATAAATCGTGGGAGCTAATGCAGGCCTAAAGATATTTTAAATAGGCTTACTTCTATTAGTAGCAGGCCTATGGCTAGATCTAGTTGAAAAAAGTCTATGGAGTGTCTACATACAAAGTCAATCGCCAGGAGGAATAGCATTGGTGACAAGATGCAGCCTTGTCTAACATCCTTTTGATCTTGAAGTAAGCTTAGGTGGTGTCCCCGTCATCAGTCCTTATACAACATTCCGAGCCGTCGTACAGGTTCTTGAAGATGTCCACGAATTTCTGCGGGGTGCATATGTTCGGGCTATCTTCCATAGGGTTTCTCGGCGTGCAGACTAGGCATAGTATGGACACCGAACCAGCGACTGGTGGACCTTGACTTCGCGGACGACATCGCCTAATTTCTTGGTCAAACACAACCTGCCCTGCGTGATCTCACATTAGCGATAGAAACCCAGGCAGCCAAAGTTGGCCTACGAATCAGCAATGAGAAAACGTAGATCCTTCGCTTAGGGCACCCCAGCCCCTATTTCCATTAACGTCGAAGAAATGACAGAATTCACGTAGCCTACCTAGGCAGTACCATTAATGAAACCGGTGACTCGTCCCGAGGCACAATATGTCACATTGGCAAAGCGTTCGCTATCTTCCAAAAGCTGCACCTTCTCTAGAACTCAACATCAGTCTCGCTCCAAACAAAGATATAGATCTACGTGTCTTCAATGCCTTAGTAGCCTAGTCCCAATCGCCCTCTACGCGAGTGAAACTTGGAGAAAGACAGTGGTAAGCGATCGGAAACTCAACGCATTTCACTAAAGATGCCTCAGACGCATACTTAGATCACCTAAGCTTATAGACTAGAAATCGGGTCACCAATGAAGAAATTTATCGCTGAACAAAAACGCGCCCATTATCGACACCGAACGTTGCCTCAAATTGCCGGCCACACAATACGCCAGCCTGAACACCGGCTACACTTGCTACACCACACAGCAATCAGATGGCGGCCGCCCAATTGACGCCGCGGACGGGGGGCGACCTAGGGCAACGTGGCGTTCAACAGTCGCCGATGACCTCCGCCGTGTTAACGTTGAGTGGGACGACGTCGATGCCGTTGCAGCAGCTGTTGCGGATAGGGCCAACTGGAGATCTCTCATTGTCCGATGCGCCGAACGGCGCGAACGGATCTAAGTCTATTTGTATAATTAATATACTTCTAAAGTGGTAGGCCTAGCCTAAACACTTTTGCTTTTTTTAAAAAACATAAAATTCGTTGTAATGCAAAATGTAGGCCTAATGGTTTGCTGATTCAATCATTATAGGACATGTCACATCATAGTCACATATAATATCCGCTACGTAAAGACTGCAATTAATTTACCGTATTATTTCCTAAAACTCTAGGCTAACTAAACTTATAACTTTTTGTAACATTGCAGAAACCACGTTTAAACTAGACACAGCAAAGACGGAATTGGCAAAGAGAACACAGAAAAGACAGATCGAGTTGGCACAGTATGGACACATGGAATTATCGTAGTGGACACAGAAAAGACAGATCGAGTTGGCACAGTATGGACACATGGAATTATCGTAGTGGACACAGAAAAGACAGATCGAGTTGGCACAGTAGGCCTATGGACACATGGAATGATCACAGTGGACACATAAAAGGAATGATCACAGTGGACACAGAAAAGGAATGATCATAGTAGACACAGAAAAGGAATGCTCATAGTAGACATAAAAGGAATGATCATAGTAGACACATAAAGGAATTATCACAGTGGACACAGAAAAGGAATGATCATAGTAGACACAGAAAAGGAATGATCAAAGTGGACACAAAAAAGGAATGATCATAGTAGACACAGAAAAGGAATGATCAAAGTGGACACAAAAAAGGAATGATCATAATAAACACAGAAAGACAGGGTTGTAATCGAGAAAATCAATCATTGGGAGGCTTAAGTCAAGCGACTGTTGTGCACGAAATTGGTTGTGTATGGTTCATTCATTTCTCTTTGTAGGGTGCACTGCCTATACATTAAATAATGGGCTTGGAATTTTGTTTTCATTACTAGTACTTGGGAAATCTCTGACTAAAACATCAGAGATTTGTAGTCTCCCACTTGACAATACAATAGCATCCTACAATAACACATACTTGAAAATACAATTACAGTATAAAAGTAACATAAAACATCTTACTTAACAATACAACAACAGCCTAAAGGTAACACATCTCACTTGACAATACAAGGGTCTAAAAGTAACACACCATCTTACTTGACAATACAAGAGTCTAAAAGTAACACACCATCTTACTTGACAATACAATAGTCTAAAGGTAACACATCTTACTTGACAATACAAGAGTCTAAAGGTAACACATCTTACTTGACAATACAAGGGTCTAAAAGTAACACACCATCTTACTTGACAATACAAGAGTCTAAAAGTAACACACCATCTTACTTGACAATACAATAGTCTAAAGGTAACACATCTTACTTGACAATACAAGAGTCTAAAGGTAACACATCTTACTTGACAATACAAGAGTCTAAAGGTAACACAACATCTTACTTGACAATACAATAACATCCTTATTCAATACAATAACAGAGATATGACACTTGATATACACTAAAAAGACAATAAGAAAACATCTTTAACATAAAAAAGATAATATAATATCAATATGACAAAAATGTAAACATAATGAATCAACATCATTATTCTTGCATAAACAGTTTAATTTCTCAAATACAAGTTACAAGGAGGGTAGTGTAGTTTCTGATAGCAAGAATGGACCATTCTTACAGCAGAAGAAACAAAACATCATGATGCAGGCACATAGCAACAAATATGAAGTGGAATAATAGATCAGAAGACATTAATAGCTATGGGCAGGAACAATTATACATATTAACTCAATATATTTCTATACAAGAGTGTTTCAATTACGCACACACAAAAAATGAGTATAAAAAAATGAATGAAGCAAAATCTTAAAAGAAAGTATAATAAATGACTCCAGGTTTACTCCTAGTGTGTTGTTATAATAAATGACTCAAGGTTTACTCCTAGATTGTTGTTAGAAAGAATGACTCAAGGTTTACTCCTAGATTGTTGTTATAATAAATGACTCAAGGTTTACTCCTAGTTTGTTGTTATAATGAATGACTCAAAGTTTACTCTTAGTTTGTTGTTATAATGAATGACTCAAGGTTTACTCCTAGTTTGTTGTTATAATGAATGACTCAAGGTTTACTCCTAGTTTGTTGTTATAATGAATGACTCAAGGTTTACTCCTAGTTTGTTGTTATAATGAATGACTCAAGGTTTACTCCTAGTTTGTTGTTATAATGAATGACTCAAGGTTTACTCATAGTTTGTTGTTATAATGCTTTTCATATAATGTTTAAATGCACATCAATGATTCAAATCCAATGTTTAAAAAATATATATATATGCAGAGCCCTTCTTTCTCCAGAGTTTTCATAAAGAATGAGTTAGCGTAGAATACCAAAAATCAATCATCTTTAATATTGCAATTTGCGTCATACAAATAATTGTACCAAACAAAAAAAAAAGCATGTATACATTGGTATGGATGCAGGCAGATGCTGTGATCCAAATGCAAACTCACTATATAATGTCATATCCCAACACAGACTCAGAATCATTGCCTTTCTGTGCCCCTAAAAATGTATACGATTTAATTCTTCTTTTCTTCAACATTAAGGTCACAGTAAAACAAAAAAAAACAATATAGAAAACAATGTTCATGTTTAAATGCTTATATTGCATGTACGTGTAATGTATAGGTACTCCTGTAAAACGCACGCTATGTTAGTTAACTCTTTCTAAACAGAAACATTTCCGTCAACAATTGTTTCATCTTGTTTCCCGTTCAAAAAATAATAAATTAAAAACTTGTGTAAAACAAGTCAAATAAAATGCTCAGATCAATTATAAAATAATGTACTTAATGAAACAAAACAAAAGGTGATTTTCTCTCCAGCTCAAAATAAAATATTTGTGGAATGACAAATGTAGGACAATCTCTCATTTTAGTTGTGTGTTTTTTTCTTCTTCTTCATTCTCTGTGAGACTGCCTAGTGTAATTTAAAAACAGGTAAGCAGCAATCACAATTAGTCATTATTTATATTTAGAACTATAACTGTAGGAATTTATAATGTAAAATTACTAAATATATGAAATACAGGTACATTCATGTTATAATGGGATACACAAAACTCCCCTAACAAACTACAGCCATAGAGTTGACAAAAAAGACGATGTGTTTGAAACTTTAAATGTTCTTAAGAAAAATGAACCCAGAGATATGTTAGTGAACCTATGAAGCTTACAAAAACAAAACAGTATACTCCTCGTGTAATTTTCTAAGATTACAAACAATATTTTAAAATGTTTTTCTAATGTCACTCCAGCTGTCATTATAAAAATATAGCGACAAAAACAAATTGTAAAAGTAATACGTTTTTATATTTTGGCAGTGAAATCCATGAAAAAAATAATTAGAAATTAAACATTTATTTTGTGTTAATTTTAAAACAATGATTACTTCCTCTTAGTCGAGAGAGAAATATTTAAAACTGTACATTTGTATATCTAGTTGTACACAAAATACATTAAAGATTTGATCTATTTACACACTTTTTTTTATCAAGCATGAACAAAGTGTTCATAGGTCACTGTCTGCCTCTTGATGTATTTATTGTCACAATAAAGATGGGATCTCTGTTTAAAAACATACTGCACAGTTTTAATGAAGGAAACAAATAATTTGCCAGCAAAACAAAAAATAAAAGTCTGTACAATAGATAACACAAGTTACAATGATATCATCTCTCACCAAGTGACATCAAGTCGAATATCTTAGATCCAAAAATATAACAAATAAAATAGAGATTGTTTTATAAATAATATTTCCAAGTGTATACACAAACAGACAAAACAAAAAATAAAAAAAAAGAACTCCTACAGCCTTAAATCATAGCAAATATCTGATATGATCAAAGTCTACCACAAGAAAATACACAAAAAAAAAAAGCAGCAGGCTTCTAAATGGAAACTTTGGAAAATGAAAATCTTTGGTGTACATTAGACAAACAAACAAAGAAAAGGGTGAGGGGGGAAGGGGAAACAACACTGATGCAGAACTTTCTAGACTTTTGTAATAATTACATCAATGTATATAGGGAACAGCTGTTTTAAAAATTAATTATTCATTAGTTCCCACTGGGAGGGGGATGCACTGTTTCTTTTGTCGGTTGCTCGTCACTCCATCTTCAGCAATTCTATGTCAAATATCAAAGTAGCATTTTTCGGAATGGTAGACAGAATTAAGGAAAGGTTAAGCGTAAACAATGTTAATTGATGATAGACTAACCTCAGATATAGAATAGACTAATCACAGACATAGAATAAACTAACCACATACATAAAATAGACTAATCTAAGATATCAAATAGACTAACCACATAAAATATGTAGAATAGACCAATCACAGATATAGAATAGACTAACCAAAGATATAATAGATTAACCACAGACATAAAAAAGACTAATCACAGACATAAAATAAACTAACCACAGATAGAGAATAGGCTAATCACAGACATAATAGATTAATCAAAGACATAAAATAAAATAGATTAACAACAGAAATAAAATAGACTAACCACATATGTAGAATAGACTAACCACAGACATAGAATAGACTACCCACAGACATAGAATAGACTAGATGCAATAATCTTCTTAATAGAAAGAACAGCTGTAATATACAAGATAACCAAAGTCTAAGATACATAAAATTTTAATATTTAACAAAAAAGTTAATCTCAAACTTTATTTTATGTTAACTTGTTTTTTTTCATCTATAAAAGGAATTAAAATGTTTGTTTTATAAAGGATATGCCCCAGGATAACCCCTGGCACCATACGCGAAATCTGGAGAACACACAAGCCTTGCTCTTTCACCCCAACTCATCTGAAATTCAAAGCAAAGATTCCATTAGAAAACTCGCTCAACGCTGAATTACTCTTAAAAACAATATAGCTATATAAGCTGGCAAGAAACTTTACACTGAATTTATAGTGTTAAAAACTAAAAAATAAATGAAAATGACATTTAAAAAAAAAAAACAACTGCAATAGTTCACCAGGAACTTGTTACTGGAGACTAAGATTAATAATAATAATAAAATGCAGCATTACCTTGGAAATTCCTTCATCCCAACCTTTAAAAAAAAAAAAAGGACAATTTTAATTTGAACATTAGTGTAATTATAAGACACTGGTTATTATCTGAATGACCAAGAGTATAGTTAAAAATTAAAATAACATAGAATTATATCTTTGAACATTTGTAAAGATTTATTAAAAGCTTAAAGAACACTCCACCAACCTTTTATCACTTCACCCTTGCCTATTCGAAATTTAAAAGGGTTTCCTCTATCCCGAGATGAGTCTATTTTTTGCCCATCAGATAATGATGCTGAAAAAAAAAACAACAACACAGAAATACAAATGTATATCAATCAAAGGATTTGACAAATTGTAATCAGGTAAAAATAAAAGATACACATAAAGATAAAAAAAAAAAAAGATTTGTCCATATTAAAAAGGCTCTATTACACCAAATATAATCCAATACACCCAATAACATGGCCTTTAAAAGCAAAGCAATATTTCTTGAAGAATGATTAGCTCCCATGATGTAAAACAATATTTCTTGAAGAATGATTAGCTCCCATGATGTCTAACATAATAATCTCTTAGCTTACTACTTAAAAAGGTTGATCACTTGCAAAAGGTTACAACAGCAGTTTAAAATAATTTTCTACAAAAATCCCCTTTTTTGATCAACAAAATGTTCAAATTGTGTTACATTTGAAACATGATGTGCCTAACAACAATGTTAATTTTTATATCTAGACTTAGTTAAACATTGACTTAATATAAACTTTGGTAAAAACTCATTTTCTTTCATAGATGAAAAATGATGAAACACCTTTTTTTCAATTGAAACACTCAAAAGAATATTTTCTAAAGAATAAATAAAGAGGTACACATTTCACAACATTTCAAGGAAAATTTTTTATTGTCAGTGTAGTAATTTCCCCAATTAAAGAGTAATGGCAATGGGTACTAGGAGAAAAAACAGAAGTGTGTGTGTGGGGGGGGGGGGGGGGGGGAAGAGGATTGAAACTAAAGTATTGTTTTCTTCTTTACATAAAAAAAAGATCATACAAAAAAAAAATGAATGCCAATGTCAGCCAATTATTGTAAAAGCTTACTTGAAGAAAAAAATAAAATAAATATTATAACTTGAATACTGGAACGATTAGTGGGTCCTGAATATGACCAGGCGAAAGAATAACCCCACTGCTTAGTTCCACTTGCATGCCATAAAAGGTGACTAATAGTGGGTTGTGCATATGGTATAACCCAGGAACGTAAAACCTGTACCCCCTGGTACTATTTGACAGAGGTCCAGATTGCACTACTCTGGATAGAGCACCTACTGCTGTGGGGGGAGATGGGTGGATGTGAAGTCCTGAAGGGGCCTGGACCCAGTCTGTGACAATTACATAAAGTATTTCCAGACTCTAAAAAACTAAATGGCACAACTGAGTGTCATAACCATTTAGAGAGCTCTGTGGATGGCGGAAAATGGACCATAGGCCAGCCCCACCTCAGCACTGACTCAATGTAGCCCTATCCTGGAGTACCATTCGCAGGTCTTGGTCGCAGAACCAAAATCTCTCTCGAACTGCGGGGTTTGAAAAAAGCCACAAAGAAAAACCCAGAATAACAATGCCAGTGTGTCTGGCATTGAATGCAAGAAAGCAAACTACTCTGCAGACTGGCTAATAGAAGAAGAATACTGGTAACTGTTAGCTTTCAAAATTTGTGTTTAAAAATATGTCATGCGTAGGCCTACATTATAAAATATGTACAAATCGTTATTCTTACCTGTATAGTGAATCACAACCATTTGACCAGTTTTGGGGTAAGTGGCACCTAAAAAGCAAAATGATAGATACAACATTTTAAAATGATCCGTTGATCATAGTTGATGTCAAAAGCAAGAAGGAAAAAATGTGCTCCTAGTAATAATATAGTTTTTGCATAAAATAACTTTCATATATATATATATATATATATATATATATATATATATATATATAGCAATACTTATAATAAAGACTTATTACTACTTAAATGTTCTGCTATTCAATAAATACAATTAAATTACTGTTTATGCTAATACTAAACTGTGCCTACCATCTCCAGGGCTTATAATTTGTTTTTCCACCCCCATCGGCCAACTGACTGAATCATTGAGCTATGGCTGTTCAATAACGAATGCCCTGAAGAAGAATATACAGCCTGTGTGATGGATGGAAGGATACAAAATATATTATTTAAAACACTAATAGAAATGCCGGACTTGATTCAAACTGCGGATGAGCGTATGACGCAATAATCTTCTTTATAGAAGGAGCGTCTGTCATGTATAAGATTTGATTTCTTAGATTTCCAGCAAGAGAGAAAAAAGTAATTGATATTGGTATAAAACAAAGCAAATGTTGCTCTATTATAAGCCTTATAAGGCTCAAGTCATATTAATTTGCCACTGCTTACAAAAGATCGTCTGGCCAGAACTATGCCCAGCTGCCTTTACTTTTCCTAAAGGTATTCACGTCTGGATAGTGCTTGGCAGTCTACCATCCAAAACATTTCTTGTTGTTGGGTTATATAAAGCCAAAGCCAGATAATATAAAGTATTGATGCAACAATAGGAGGGCCACAAATTCAGAAAATGTATCTAGGGCTACATTATTAAAAATAGACCAGCATTAAAAACTATCTGGGCCGTGTCTTACTCTATGGTGCTGAAACGTGGAGGACCACAGCTACGAACACCAAGAAGATCCAGACTTTCATAAACTCATATCTCAGGAGGATTTTGCAGATACGCTGACATGATCAGTAACGATGAGCTCTGGGGTCACACAGGTCAACAGGCAGCCGATCTGGAGATCATGCCAAAAAGATGGAGATGGTTGGGTTTCCAACATCACCAGACCGTCCCTATCCGCCTATTGTTAAATCCTCAAAGATTCAAAAGAGGGGGCCAACTCCAAAACAGCTGGCGGCGCCGTGACCTGGACGACAATGCCAAGAGAACAGGTCATTCTTGAAAAGACTCGCTCAGGCCAGGATGGCTGGAGAGCCCCTGTTGGTAGGCGTAAGTAAGCTGTTCCTGTACAAGTAGTCTAATAGTTTAATATAGTAAGTATGGAAGTATAGATTTTAGAATCTAGACAGTAGAGTTTATGCAGCCTGGTGAGTAGGCTATAACACTATAAGCAGCAGCAAGCGCCCGACACTGTTTTTTGAAAAGTTTGAAAAACATCACTACTCTGTTATACAGTTTCCTACATAACCCCTATAGTTGATTGGAGTTATGTAGAGTTATTAGGATATGCCTTTATTTGATTATGTTTGCCTTATGCACGATTAAAACAATTTTTTAAGGAAAGTTTCCAAAATAGGGTGAATATTTAGTAACTTTTATGTTTAAAAGGTATGCATTTTTGAGATATTAAAAGGCAGTGTAACCTGGGAAGTCGGGGTGCGACTTATGCGCGGGTCAATGACAACGTATAGTAAGGAAAAAAATCTTAAACTAGGGGTGCGACTTATACACCAGTGCGACTTATACGCGAGTATATACGGTAAGCTCCTAGCTGGTTAACAGGCCTATCTCATTCTATAGAGTAGGCTATATAGTATAGACAGTATAGAGAAAATGAGTTTGCGATCTTATCTAACTAGATCAAGTGGAGTAGTGGTATGCTCATCTTATGTAATAATACTAATACTATTACTAGGCTACTACTACCACTTACTACTACTACTACTGACTGTAACTAGTGTAAGTAACTGTACTACTGTCTACTACTTATTATACTACTTACTGCTTACTTAGATCTTAGACTTAGGACAACTACAACTTACTAAAATAACTTCTAACTTAATCTAGACTCTAGTAAGATAGTAGGGTCAACCGGGGTAAAATGGGTATAAAATTGACCTAGTTTTCTGTTAGCAGTTGCATTGGTTGAACTGTAATTAATTTTATCCAAGGTTTTGTTCATAAAATTTACATTGCACTATTTAGGAATAAAAAAATATAGCTAGTAAATATTTCTATTGAATATTTATTTAGATAAGGCCTATACCCATTTTACCCCATAGTATACCCATTTTACCCCATGGTCCGGGGTAAAATGGGTATACTATGGGGTAAAATGGGTATAACGTTCGGACGATAATAAATTAACACAGATGAATTTTTTTTTTTTTCTTTAGTTAAACTGAAACAAAAGGACACTTTGTGTGATTAAAATTTGCTAGAATAAACACAACTGGCTAAAAGAAATTATCTTTTTCACGACTATTGCATGATGGCTTTGGTAATTTCTTCAAAATATCTATAAAGTTCTTATGATAATAAATTAACACATGAATTTATTTTTGTTTCCTTTAATATTTAAACTGAAAGAAAAGGACACTGTGTGTGATTAAAATTTGCTAAGAAAAAGAATTTATACTGTTCACAACTGTTGCATGATGGCTGTGGCAATTTCTTCAGGATACAAGATATCTGTAGCAGCAATGTTATCAATGTCATGTTTTTCAGGAAAAACATACTAGGGTCCTACTTTTGACTTGGTAAAAAACTTGTACAGTATACAGGTCTTCATCTGGAGTTTCAATCACTAATCCATAGAACTCATGGATTACCTTTTTCCCTGCATACCTAACCAGCACCCAGTCTCCAACAATAACGTTTATGTTTTATCAGTCATTATTTCTTCTGATTGGGTTTGAGTTGGACATTCATTTCCAACACTGTAACTTTGTTTTTCTTTGCCATTCTGTCTTTTTCTTCTTGAAATATCTTGGCTGCAACATCCTCCGATGTTAAGATTTCTCCCTCCTATGCCTGCACTCATTTTCTTTCAGCATTGCTGATTGCATCCAAGTTTGTTGGTGAACACTTTATGGAAATTGTTTCTAAAATTGCTCTCTACAATACTTTAAATAGTGAAACAGATGAAGTGTCAATGTGTAGAGTCTCAGAAACTGAAAGTTTTAAATGGGATTTTCTTTTACTTTGAAACTTTGTCTTGCATTTTCCAAGTCCTCCTTTGTATATTTGGTTTGTGTTTTGCGGATATAGGCCTACTTTCTTGGCATTTTAAATCAAATTAACTGTAGGTCTGCAAAAAAAAAAAAATATAAATAAAAATAAACTGGTGTCCCTAGAGCTCTGAATTGAATTCATATAACATAACATATGCTTCTAGACATCATTGTGACAATAGCCTCTTTGTTAATTGAGTAATTAACACATTATATTCAGTATACCCATTTTACCCCGTTTTAATTTATCAACTCAAATTTCAAAATGTGTAATTTTTCATATTTCTGTTATTATCAGTTGTATAGAAGAACTTCTCCTGGTTATAAATATGTAACTTATGACTGTGTAGGTTAAATATATATTATTTTACAAGAAAGTTTTACCTTTACGTGAAAGCATGTGAAATCCAAAATAAAAATGGTAGCACTTCTTGTAGAGCCGTAGTGAAGTAATCAAAGGTCCTAATTGTAATTATCCATGCAAAAAATATTTCTCTATAATAAAAACATACAACTTACTTCATTACAATAACAGTGCTTTAAAAAAAAATTATTTTATCTGATATACCCATTTTACCCCGTCTACCCATTTTACCCCGGTTGACCCTAATACTTTTACTTTTAATATTTTAAATTTAATAATTACCAACATTAATATTTTTAACTGATCTTTACAATTAAAGAAGTAAATTTCAATTAGTAAAAAAATAGCTACTTAGGCCTACTTAACTTACTAAGTTACTACTTCAAGTACTTCAAACTACTTGTTACTTAAAAAACCTCTTCTATTTTTTTTTCTCTAGATTTCTAGATTCTAGATCTAGACTAGTCTAGTAATTTGAGTATTTCTACTGACTGTTAGTTCGATTAGGCTAATCAAAATTACATGATATTCTTTGAATAATTAGCACAAAAATAACAAAAACCCACACAAGTGATCTTGGCCAAATCCGTCTTATTATGGTGCCCTGTAATAAAAGAGGTGATAATATTGCGTTTATTGTTCTCCTAACTGATAGGCAACATTGATGTTTTTATAGTCGTTCATTTTGGGAGTATTGTCTAGCACCGTTTCTTGTGAGATATTACGTTACTTAGGATAACTCTAATCGAAAGCGCGGCAATAGTAAATAGTAAATAACGTACCGTTCAATAATCTGAGTCAGCGGTAATGTTTCGTTGTACCGTTAAAATATTTAATGATTAGCCTACACCATTTTAACCTTATCATTATCCCATTACTTAAGTCGACAACGATCTTTGTCAATTCGACAGTAATATTTCAGTAAGTCTTTTAGTAAGTTTATTTCACAAATTAAAAGCTCAACTCAGACTCAACTGGTCCATGTCCGAATGACTTCAATGACGAATGATGTCGGAATATAATATAATATCATATTCATACTCATACTAACTTAATATAAAACTAACCATGACTATATGTTACTGTTACTATGACTTGACTATGACTATATTGACTAGTATAACTTCTATGATGATTATGATGGCTATGACTATGAGTAGTATGAGTAGCCTACTACTACTACCTAGCTATGACTATGTCAAGTATGTCTACATGCAGATGCTTTTTTGTTTATTAAATTCAACTTGAATTATTGTGTTTTCTGTATAGGCCTAGATCTCAGAAAGCTGATCACAGAACACTTTGATTTTTAAAAATCGGACAAATAATAAGCAAGTTATGTTATGTGTAGGCCTAATTAAAGACCGTAAATTTTGACCATTTTTAGAACATTTCTGGCTCAGAACAACAAGAATTTTATGACACCGTTTATTGAAGTTCAATTGAACAAAAATTTAGCAAGTGTTTTTTTCTTATCATCATTTGTTATTAAAAACTGATAAAATTTGGTATCCTGAAAGAAAAAAACAAGCCGAATCCAATAGTGCGTTCAAAAACTCCACACGGCATGTAAAAATTGCCTAATTTGCATAAAATTAGAATATTTATTATACAAAATAAATTGCAAGCCGATTGGCCAATATTAAAAATTGCCATAACTTTATTATTTTCTGTACAATTTTCATAATTTTTGCATCACTCTCATGAGAATGTCCTGCACTTATTAATTGGACAGACATTTCCTCATGAAATTATGATTTGCACATATAAATAACAAGGCTATGCAAAGACCGGGCGTCATTTCAATTAGGGTACCCAACTTCGTGGCTTAAAATACCAAAGCGAGATTACAAAAGCCGAACATAAAAATTATATTACTAAAAAGCTGAAAGAATACAGATTCTAACGGTATATGTATAGTTAGGAAATGTTGGCTCTCAATAACTTAGAATTTAAACAGAAAATATGACACAAACTTTAAACCATTTTTCTCTGCTTTGGTCGAACTTATGGGAAATATACACATACTAAACTGCTCAGTAAGATGTCCTCTGATTGCTCCCAAAATTTGGTCTTCATCAAATGAAAAATGACTTTGGTATTCACATTTGAAGAGAGTGAGTATAACGCGAAGCCCTACATATTACAGTCAGGGGCGAAGCCACAGGGGGGGCTTAGAATTTTAGAAAAAATTGTTCTTCAACAGTTTTTTGTTAAAATATGTACTAAATTCGCAAAAAATTTAGTAAATGTTTATCACGCGAAAGTTTAGCCCCCCTTGGAATTTGGTAAATGTTTGCCAAGCGAAAGTTCAGCCCCCCCTGGAAAAAAATTCTGGCTTCGCCCCTGATTACAGTGCCACTTTGTGTCATGCCAGTCGGAAGGGGTTTTGGCCGGGTTTATCCATTATTGATCGCAAAATACTCACATTTTTGACACAAAAACAACATAAACTTTTTGTCCATACATATATTTTAAACTTTCATTCTCTCAGACATAACAAATAATATGCATTACATTAAATGCAACAGCCTGCTAAAGTCAACCACTGCAACTAACAGTGGAATTCCACGCTTTTGACAGGGGACTTTGGGCATGCTAATCATTGACTATAACTATAGACACTATAGTCTGGTCATGATGATCATTTAATCATGGGTCATAGTCATAGTCGTCATAGTGAAGAGTGATAGTGACCATCCATTATCCATGCTACCCGGACACCCCTAACCGCCCTAGCCCTGCCTAGCTCTCACTAAGTAACTGAAACTGGCCTAACTTGCCCCTTAGCCTAAGTAGCCCTAATTAAGTCCTAAGCACAGGTAAGCAGGCAAAGCCTACAGTTACAGTACTACTAGTTACTAGTAAGGCTGAGCAAGGCTGCTTGAACTACTACTGCTTGTTTTTCATTTTGGTAATTCTTTAAATATTAGGTGTTATAGTTACAGCTACATGATGATGATTCATTATTATTTAATTTGTCCGATTAGTCGAATAGATTAGATAATTACAGACTATGACTATGACACAACTGAAAAAAAAATATTTTTTAAATTTTATTTTTCCCACTATTAGTATTACTGTTCTAATAGATATATATATATATATATATATAGGCCTATTCAATCTACATACATAGGCTATTCAATCATAAATCATATTGATCATATTGTAACATTATTATTAAAAACAATACATTTATATAATAAGGCTAGGATATTAGCCTATAAAGTATAGGCTATAGACTATAGGCCTAGTAGTAAGAAAGTAAAGTACCCCTTGGACCAAACTGATCATAGGGCTGGTGAAGCAGCATTCACCAGTTTCTGTAGTCATGACATACGAGGGGACTTGTGGCCAGCACTTGATGCCCAGTCGCCTTTACTTTACCCCAACTAGTGTCAGGTACCCATCAGAGCTGGGTAGACTCAGGGGCACCCTAAAAAATCCTAGCCTGCACCAGGTTTCGAACCCCAACCTTTGGATTTCCAGTCAAACGTGCCGCCACTCGGCCACCATGCCCCATTGTAAGTAGTAGGCCTATATATTATAATAATACAAGTAGTATGTAGCCAGTGTAGGCGGAGGGTCCAAATGATCCATTGGCGGTATTGGTGAGTGTTGAGAATTGAGGGAAAAGCGGAGGTTACATATTATGGTTAGTAGGCTAAGCTAATAATTAATAACTTAATAAGTTAGTATAGTTATAATTTTATGTAATATAATATGTTACTAAATTGAAATAGTAGGATTGTTTGCTAAAATATAGGCCTCTATATTAAAATTTATATCTATGCTGTATAGGGCCGTATAGGCACATGTATTTTTAAGATATATTTAAAAGACTAATATTTAATAATATACTTAATTGATTTGATCATTTGGATGAGTCCACTTCATTTTCATTTAAATTAGTAGGAAGTATGCCATTATAATGGGCAATTTAGGGGATAATGGGGCCTTGTAACACAAGTGGCCTAGCAAGCATAAACACAGAGGCAAAGTTAATTTTAGGGCTAAGCTCCCCAGAAAGTTTGGGCAAAAATTTTGTTAGCAGTTTAAAAAAAACCTGCACAAAATTTGATAAAACTTAAATTTACTTGATTCATGTCTATATAAAACTGTAGTTTGTTGAATAACTGTTTCAATATGTGTTATTTGTCTAGGAGCTATGGATTTTTCTGATTTAGACCAGACTCAAGCAATAACATTTGATGATGTGGAGGAGGAGGACTTGACTGATGAGTTAGATTCTGATGGCACAAAGAATCCTGTGAGTAATGAGGATCAGAGTTAACAGTGGTCAATTTTATATATTTACTCCCATCTGTACATTGAAATGAACATGCCTTACAACTAAGACCTAACCCTAGCCCATCGCAAAGAACAATGTAACATATTTTGGTTAAGAACAGGACACATAGCTCTCTTAAATCATGAAGTTAAATGGCATCTTTACAGAAGAAACCCAACACACCCACCTAATTATTGACATTGCCTAGTTTTCACTAATAAGGTTGGCCCATTGGGTGGCCCGCAATCCTTCTGGAGTGCCCCAAGCTAACTAGCTAACCTAACATTATTGCCTCTCAATCAATCATTATCTACAAACTCAATAACAACACACAACTGCTAAAACAAGACATGCAATGAATAGGCTATGTTTGTCTGGTTAAAAGAAGAATAAAATCACTTAAAATTATTATATAAATATGAATCTTAATTTTTTATACTTTAGACAAGGGGCTGGCAACCTTTAGATTATAGTGTGCCAAAGTAGGTTTAGCATTTTTAAATCATTCAGCGTGCCGACAGCCTTAATGTCACCCTGCTCTTTTCATACAGAAGAGACTGGAATTTCCTTTTTTTGTGGTCTTTCGCGTGCCATTTAAAACCGCTATGCGTGCCAAGACTGACAATCATGTCATAGGTTGCCAATCCCTGCTTTAGATTATCGTTTTTATTCTTATATTTTTAAGTTAATAGTTTTTAAATGCTTGTAATTGTAATTATTTAAAACATGGCACCACTGTTTACTGGGGCTTGAAAGCAGGCTTACCAAAAGTCTTTTTTTCATAAGACAATGTTTTTCTCAGATCTCAGATACGGTAAAGAAAACAGCACAAATATTTGACCACAAAATCTTTGATACACGTTTAAGCTCTAAACAAAAACTTCTACTTCAAAGTTTGTCCACTAAAAAGATGGTCTTGTTGCTATATTTTTTTATTTTTTTTTTGTTGTCTTCTAAAATTCTGTTTGCCTATAACCTAACTACTAACTTTATTGTTGCAAATCTTGTGATGGCCATGTATTCACATAAAGAGAAGACACCAAAAAGGGAAGCACACATTTCTTTTAGATAATCTCAAAGTATAGGCCTACTGTATTTAGACAAAGCTGGGATTCTAACTAAAGACACATATCCTAATATTCTTTTAATAAAATGTTTTTTAAAACAAGAATTTTGAAGAAAACATATTTTTTAACAGGAAATTTGAATACTACATGGTATAATTTTTTTTTTAGGTTGCCTTTTTAAAAGTGGTACTTCAACGTGGACTAAGAGAAACCACTTATCCTCTTTATGAAGGTATTTCTTGTGTGTAAACACAAAACAACCACACAAACCAAATCTTTATTTAATCATATAATATTTAACAAAGTTCAGGACTAACATGAGGAACAAACTAGATTAAGCACCTTAATTTTTTGTTTACATCTTCCCTCCAGGAGACAACATTGTTGGTCGCAGTGCAGATTCCTGCCACATTTGCATCTTTTCTAAGGTATGTAGTACATGAAGCAACTTTGTTTTAATTCAGTTTGATTTGCTGCTTACAAAAATCTTGTATTTAAAAATTTCTTATTGTGGCCAGATGAGAGAGTATGACTTTAGAGACAAACTATTTACTATAGAATAAATTAATTAATAAGTGATTGCAAATGTAAACAATGATACATCTTAGCTACAAAAGATGTAGGTAAATAAGAAGAAAAGACGACATCATGACAGCATAGAGAGTAGACAAAGTTAGTTAAATTGGGCTTTAAAACGCTTTGAGAGACAAGACGTGTATCATGATTTAGTTTAAGGACTGATGATCTTTTAAGACCTTGCGACTGTTCTTTGTGACTATCGACTGTTGTACGTAAACTTTTCGGATTAAAGTTATAGTTGAATTTTGAACAGCATTATTAATTTATTAGTTACGATGTATGTTGCATGCCCTGTGTGTTTGATATGGGAGTCTGTAATCATTATAACGGCTAAGCTAGATCTAATAAAAAAGAACAACTCTATCTGTAACACTTATAGAGAGATTTAAAATGTTATTTGTCCAAATATAATAGGAAATTACAATAAATCTTTTCTTTTTTTTCAATCCTCCATTTAGTCTTTGTCAAAGGAACATGCCTGCATTCAAATAATTAATAATGTTCACATGATTTTTGATAAACAAAGCAGAAATAAAACAAGGAGAGGCAAGGTATGACTTGAAATTCATATATTTTTTGTGACACTCAGACATTCAATTGTTTTATGTTTTATTTATGAACACAATGGTCAATGGTTCTTTGATAAAAAAAATCTTGTTCCTTTACAGTGTGCTCAGCAGTCTTAATCCTCCAATTACTGCTATGTTTCCAATCTTCTAAGACTTTTGTCTTACTTCCTTAGTTCTTAATGCTGTAATTATCTGTACTGTAATTATCTTTTTCTTAGAAGGTTTGTCTGCAATTTTGTTTCATTTATAATGTTTAAAATAAATTATGATTTAATGTCTTAAAATGAAAATTTTTATTACAGCTTTTTTTACAGCCAGAAGTTCGCTACGAACTAAAGGATAAAGATGAGATTTTCTTTGCTGATGTTAAGTGTATCTATCTCATAGAAAATGAGGTTAGTTTATAGTGCCTGTACAATATTTTCAAATCATCAACATACATAATTATATTGCATCGAGTTTGTTTACATGTTTGTAAATTAATTAATTTATATGTTTGTTTGTTATAGGATCCTAGTCTGTTTGATCGATCAGCACAAAAGTTAAATGTATAAATTGGAAATGTCCTACAAAAGAAATTTTTATTATATAAACAATATTGTAAGGGGCACGATAGCTGAGCGGCAGCGCGTTCGGCTGGTGAGCCTAAGGTCCCAGGTTCGAATCCTGGTGCAGGCTAGGATTTTTTCCCTGGTCTGAAGGGTGTCCCTGAGTCTACCCAGCTCTGATGGGTACCTGACCTTAGTTGGGGTAAAGTAAAGGCGGCTGTGCATAGTGCTGGCCACACAATCACCTAGTATGCCGTGGCCACAGAAACTGGTGAACGCTGCTTCATCGGACCTATGGATCAATTCGGTCCGACTGGTACTTTACTTTTTTTTTTTACTAAACAAAATTGCTTAATTCGTTAATTAAAAAAAAAACAATTTTAGACATAATGATAATCATTGTATGTTAAAGTCTTAAACTGAGCACCATCTCAGAATGATCTCCCTTTGAAATGCTTTCAATAAAAAATAACAAAAACTAAATACCAAAAGATACACTATAGTTTTTATTGTAATAGTGTTTGTTATTGTTTTCTTTCTCTTTTAACAAAACACATTGTAATCATTAGTTTCTCCGTCATTTTGACGGGCATAACCACTAGTAATTTTATACAATTTGTTTTACTAGTTCATATTAGGATTACACATTATCCTATTTTATATTATATTTTTCAGGAATCTCGTCTGATGTCACCTGACCAACCAGGTATGAATCAGAAATAATTTCAGTAATTGGGCTTTTTATGAAATTCATACTGTACGGAATGACCTACTGTTGAGATTGTTAGTTAGGTTTTGAGTTTATAAATGCCTTTATGACCATATAGTTAACAAATGTAATTGATATTTGAGACCAAAATATTGTTATGATTTCATTCTGTCATATTTTTTTTTCTTCCTTTTTTCTGCGGTGTTTAATTGCGATTGTTTTTTTTATTTTCTGTTGGATTTAAGGCAAATCGTGCATTGACTCTAGATAACCAGCCTTTGCAAGTGAAATATATCACGTTATATTGATACTAGCTGATAAGGAAATTACTTTACCTATCATGCCTAATAAAATATGACCGCTAATTGTCAGGATAATAACAAAAGCCTTGTTTAGTCGTAACAGATTCTTAATAAACTTTTGATTAAGCCACTGCAAATTGAATATTCATACTGATGACAATGTTAAGACTAGCTAGCTAGTAGGCTTATCTATAATACATTCTATCTATATCAACCAGATGTTTTGGCAGCCAATACACCAGAAAAGGAGAAACTGACAGGTAGGCACAAACTGTTTGTGTTCTTTAGACTTAGTATTTCAGCTTTCTTTTAAAAATAGGAGAGGACCAAAAGAAAGCTGAACTACTCACCACATTTTTTGCCACCACTAACAAAGCTAATAAAAAGACTGAGATAAAGCCTGCATTGACGAACTGAAGTATAAAGAAAAATCTTCAACTACAAGCATTGCACTTTTTGAAGAAGCCTTTACACTAACCGAGTTTTAGTGAGCGGTGACTACACTAACCGAGTTCTATTGAGCAGTGACTACACTAACCGAGTTCTAGTGAGCAGTGACTACACTAACCGAGTTCTATTGAGCAGTGACTACACTGACCGAGTTCTAGTGAGCAGTGACAAAATTGAAATCTCACCAATTTCTAGTGTCAGTTAAATCCACAATGAGATGATGAAATCTTGACCACAACTGAAAAAATGCAATACTTCATCTTATTAACAGAACCTGGGGCAAAAGTGAATTTCTTAAAACATGGAGAAGTGCCACTATCATCCCTATCCTAAAATTGGTTTGGAAGATCAAAACTGGTTTTCAGTTTAAAACCAAAAACCAGAATTTTGGTTTTTGTTTAACATCCCTACTTTAGACATAGACTGTTTGTGTGCTTTAGTCTTTGAGCATTAACTGTGTGTATGCATTAGCTTAGCTATTTAGTTCAATATTTAACTTGTGAAATGAACTGAAAATAACTGAAACCATTTTTGAATCCCCCTTCCAGCTGTGAAAACATTGTCTGTGGCTGAATCAGAGAGTGAGGAAGAAGAGGAGAACGTTCAGAAAAGGATAGAAGAAACTGTGTTGTCTGATGAGGATTCAGGTAAAAAAAACATTTCTCATTAATATCTGGGACTGCTGTTTACTGTTGAAATGTAGGCTATTACTTTTTCACATTTTTGTAATAAAGAAAAACCTAACAATACTTTTCAGACCCAGACCAAAGCTGTGACCAAGAGGTGTACTATGCTGCCACTCAACCCTATGGACTTCAAGGAGATGATGATGATGCTGAAGGTAATATTTTGCTAATATAGTTTTGACCCAAATAGTCTTGTTTAAAATGTGTTAGTGATGCACTGCCAAAATGACAATTATATTAAAACATTTAAAAAAAACTGTAAAAAGTCAATACTAAACCTGTGAGTGCTTGACCAGTTCTTTTGGTTTGAGCCCAGGTTTCACTAAATTATATAGCTGGTGGTTCTGTTATTAAAGATTAAAGCTCGCCGTAAATTCAATTGTTACTTTCTAAATAGCACTAAATAGTTTGAGACTCAATTTATCACATGTTTAATTCCTAAAGATGATGCTTCCAATTTGTCAGAGAAATCATCATCGGAACAGAAAGAAGAAAAGGCAAGAATAGGAACACCCCCCCCTCACACTTTTTTTACATTATATTATATTGTGCCAAACTAAACTGATTTAAGTTTGTTTTTAACGCTTTACATCATATTATATTGTGCCAAACTAAACTGATTTAAGTTTGTTTTTAAACGTTTTACATCATATTATATTGTGCCAAACTAAACTGATTTAAGTTTTTTTAACGTATTATATTATATTTTGCTAGACTAAACTGATTTAAGTTTGTTTTTTAACGCTTTACATCATATTATATTGTGCCAAACTAAACTGATTTAAGTTTGTTTTTAAACGTTTTACATCATATTATATTGTGCTAGACTAAACTGATTTAAGTTTTTTTTTTGCATATTATAGAAGCAATTATTTAATAAAAAAATATTAAAAAATGTTACAATCATGTTAAAAACCATATTAAGTTAGCCATTCTGATGACTATAAATATTTTGTTTACTTTGACAGGTGAAATCTCCTGGAGATGTGAAATCATTGTTGGAAAATGCTCTTGACAAAAGTATCTATTGTTTGATTGTTCTCTTTTTTTTTAATCTCTTTTTTTCAAGAAAAAAATTCCATAGTGTTAATTTTTTTTTAAAGATTGTCATTTTCTTGTGGCAGTTAAAGAAAATCTGAAGATTTGTATTAAAAGTATATAAAACAGATTATACAGGCTGTAACAAAATTGTTAACCCTTCCAGTGCCAGGAGTATTTATATTTCCACCAGCCAATTTTGGCTTCCATATTCCCAGGCATCTATATTTCCCCCTTATACAAGGAAATTAATTTTAAACAGAAAATTACGGATGTAACCTTTCACCTTGATTCCAAGCAGAATGTTTAATTTTGGTTTAGAACAAATGAAATATTCATTGGCTTTGTTTCTCATAAATTAATAAGTTTTGTGCACAACTGTATTTGTTGTCAAACACACGGCATCACCTAGCGGATATTAATGTTAAAATAGTAGCTGGTATTGGTACTGAAATGGAGCATGGTGTGGCCAAGCGTCAGCGTATTCGGCTGGCGAATGCAAGTTCCTTGGCTGAATCCTGGTGAAGCCTACGCTCAGGGTGTCCCTGAGTCTACCCAGCTCTACCTGACTTTAGTTGAGGTAAAGTAAAGGCGGCTGAGCATTGTACTGGCCACACAGTATGTAGTAGCCTAAGAAACTGGTAAACGCTGCTTCACCCTTCACTTCTATGGATCCATTTGGTCAGGCAATATACTTTACTTTATTAGTACTGGAAGGGTTAACTGAAACTTCTATGGTGCATTTTATGATATTTAAAAAAAAATGTATTTCTCTCTCAATATATATATAATTTATTAACAGTTGTCTTTTCATATGGTTTTATTAGATGACCAAGTGAATGACCCCTCAGGTGGAACTTCAGCAGGTGAATTTAACATCAGTAATTTGGACAGTGATGGTCCTTGTCATTTTTCCATGTCTACTTTGGCTTGTGATAAAACTGTGTTAGAAAACCAGACGAGTGACAGCGAAGAAGATGATCCTACCACTCATTGTGAAACTGTCAGGATTACAGAAACAGCAGAGATTGAGAGCAGCACGGCCAGGTACCCCCAGACTGAGACAAATAATAACAAGTGCAAAAAATACAAGTTACAGAAGAGAAAAACAGAAACGATTTCCACTGGTGATAACCAGGGGACTTTGGTCCTGGAGGAAAGTTTATCAAAGCAGATGAATGAAGAGGAAGTTCCTGCAAAAATGGCTAGGAGATCTTCGGCTAGAAGAGGGAGGCAACATGTCACAACTAGAGGACGTCCAGTCAAATCTAAAAATAAGCAGTCCACTGTGGAAGAGTCTAGTAGTGATGAACCAACACTAATTGTGAAGTCCCAGGACCTGGACTCTTCAGATTCTCTGAGCCCAATAGTAGAAACAACAACAGCTGATAATTTAAGAGACTTAAAGACTTGTGTTTTAGTAGAGGAAACACTAGAAAGTGATAAATCAACAGACAGTGAAGAAGACTCTGATGTTTATGAGCCCACCCAGGCATACACTATGGGCTGTGATAAGCCCACCCAGGCATACACCAGGTGTTTGGATGAACCTACACAGGTATACCCTAAAGACTTTAATGAGCCTACCCAAGCAGAGAGCTTAAATGAACCTACTCAGGTATATCCTAAATACTTAGATGAACCTACACAGGTATATCCTAAAGGGTTTAATGAGCCTACCCAAGAAGAGAGCTTAGATGAACCTACACAGGTATATCCTAAAGGCTTGGATGAACCTACGCAGGTATACCCTAAAGGCTTTGATGAACCTACACAGGCAGAAGACTTAGATGAACAAACGCAGGCAGACCCTAAAAGCTTTGATGAGCCTACACAGGCCTATGCCAAAGACTATGATTCAAGTTCTGATACAGCTGAAGATCAGGATGAAACTCAGAAATTTGATCTTCTTGAAAGTAATACAACAGACACACATGAAAATGAAGAAGATCCAACAGAGAAAGTGTAAGTATGACACTATTTATAGATTTGCCTGCCTACTTACAGATGCTAAGAAAAATGTAATTTTATTTTTGTAAGTTTGAGGAATTGAACTTGTGCTTCACTAGATTGTTACCAACAGTATGCATTTAAAAAAACCACCATTCAATTAATAAAGCTTATTGTCTCACAATAATTTTTACAAGTTTCAAACTAAATAGGCAAAATATGTAAGCAATACTTTGTAAGGAATTGTTCATTTCTTAGTTATAACAAGATAATAATATAAACAATATGCTACAGTTTCTAACTTATAAATAAAATTCAGTGCAGACATTTTTTGTGTATGTATATAGCCATCCCTCCCCAATATATAAAAAAAAAAGGCATTTTTAAAACAAAGTAATTAAAAACATTGTAATAAGTCAAGATTTTGGCTTGCAGAAAACTAATTTTATTAATTAAGATGGGCAAAGTTTTGTTCTTTTGTACTACTCTGTGTGGAACAGAATGAAAGTATGAGTAACTAACACTTATAATGTAGTTATCATTTATTTACATAACAGTAACAATGAGGATCTGGCAGTGGAGGAGAGTGTCTCTGAGGATGATTCTGATCTGGAGGCAGACTCTGTTCTTAAGCCTGATCTAGCAGAGTTGGATTGTGAAGACCCCGAGGTAACTGCTTGAGATATTTTGGATGAACTTCTTTTTCCTTTTTTTTGGGCTGATAATGATGAATGAAAATAAGGGTGTATTAATTAAATTTTAAATAAAAAAAATGACACTTATTTAGATTGTGTTTTTTTTTTCTAGATTAGTGATGAAGGCTCAGCCATAGAGGACAAAATGTTACATCTGGATGTAACAATTAACAATGACGGTAATAAGCTTCCTTATTATGTCCACGTTGTAAGCTCAATATTTATGACTTAAAATTATCAGTTTATAAACATCATAATTAAGTTTCTAGGGTAAATTAATTATAGCTGTTCAAATGTGTTCTAAAGAGCTCGTTCTCCAATGCAGCACTTGTCTTCTGCTGTTTAACTTGTATTACCGGTATGATTATGTTTATATTTTATTTAGTTAAACCATTATTGTGGTAAATTAATAACCGTTTCTGATATTTTTTTCGTCCTGCTTTTTTTGCACTGTAATTAGTTAAAGAATAATTTAAGTTTTCTGGTCTAGTTAAAAAGAAATATGCATTATAAAAAAACAAACAGGTTACAAAGTTAAAAAAAAGAGCAACTCAATTCTAAATCATGAATCATTCTCTATTTTACAGATAACATGAACATATCTACAAGTAAAGAGGTGTGTATGATTTCTTCAAATTCAAACAATTAAAAAACATTTCATAGAATTTGTTTTTCAAAATTAGTCTATAAACTTGTTCAAATGTTTTGACTTTCAGCAAATGAAGGAGACAAGCCAAGAAGTACAAATGGAAGTCAAGTCTCCAGTCAAGTCTTTTAACTCCAAAAAAGTATTTGATGCAACAGTTATGTCCCCTGTCAAATCCCCCTACAAGTCTGCTCTAGCCAGCAAGAGAGGCCTGACTTCACCAGCACCCAAACATGTGGCATTCACTGAAGATGTAAGAGCAAATGTTAGCTTGGTGAACCATTTAAATTTCTTAGAACAATCTTTTTTGAAGCCAGTGATTGAAATGTTCATATACTTGTAAACTTTGTAAACATTAGGCTACATGACTAAGTTATCATATAATAATTGGGACTATGGATTGTGCATGACACACTTTGTCTTAAAGAGATTTCAATTAATTACTTCAACATTCATATAATGAAAAGCTAAACAATTTAAATTTTAATTCAATATTTTTTTTAAGCATTTTAGCCTTGTCATTGTATTTGTTATTGTTAGTTTTTGTCTTTAAAATTATTTTTTTTCCTCAGACCAAGAAAGACTCTCAACTAAATTCAGGTATAAACTTGTGCTTTTATAATTTTATTATCATATGGTTGCATTTACATTATCTGGCAGTCAGCATTATGTCAATCTTATTTGTCTTATTTACTCAATATTGTTTTAGAATATTAGTAAGTTTTGTACTTTTGTACTTACTGTTTCAATTATAATATTAAATATTTGGTTGTTTTCTAGGTAAAAGTTCACCATCTGACAAAATGAGTCCACTAAGGCAAGCCAGCACTTCAGCAATTGATGGACAAACTAAGGAAGTGAAAAGTACTGAAGAAGTCAGAACTGCAGTTGAAAATCCTGAATTGGCATCAGTGATAGAAGAACAGAAAGTAACCCTGCAACAGCCAGATCCAGTAAATGATACACCTCAAACAACAGAAAGTCCATCCATAGAGAAGAGTTCCGCTGTTCAAAAGAGACGAGGAAGAAAACCTAAAGTAAAGTTAGATTCTTCTGAGGAAGAAACGGCTTCTGGCGACAGAAAAAGTAAACAAGCAACAACTAGTCAAGGTGAATCAAGTATATCAGCTGGCAGTGCTGCAGTTCAAGTTGATGCAAACATAATACCAGAGAACACGATTGAGACTGTAGGTTTAACCGAAGATATGGCTGCAGATAGTGTTGAAGCTACAAATGAACGAAATGATGGCATTGAGGTAATATCAATAACAACAGTAAGTCCTTCCATAGAAACTAGTTCCGCTGTTCAAAAGAGACGAGGAAGAAAGCCAAAAGCAAAATTAGATTCTTCGGAGAAAGAAACAGCTTTTAATGATGCAAAAAGTAAACAAGCAACAACTAGTCGAGGTGAATCATCAGTTCAAGTTGATGCAAACATAACACCAGAGAACAGGATTGAGAATGTAAGTTTAGCTGAAGATATGGCTGTGGATAATGTTGAAGCTATCAGTGAAGCCACATATACTGCTGACAAAATGGAGATAACACCTCAAACAACAGAAAGTCCTTCCATAGAAACTAGTTCCGCTGTTCAAAAGAGGCGAGGAAGAAAACCAAAAGCAAAATTAGCTTCTTCTGAGGCAGAAACAGCTTCTACTTCTAGCAATACAAAAAATAAACAAGCAAAAACTAGTACAGGTAAATCCTCCGTTCAGGTTGATACAAACATAACAACAGAGAACAGGATTGAGAATGTAAGTTTAGCTGAAGATATGGCTGTGGATAATGTTGAAGCTATCAGTGAATCCACATATACTGCTGACAAAATGGAGATAACACCTCAAACAACAGAAAGTCCTTCCATAGAAACTAGTTCCGCTGTTCAAAAGAGGCGAGGAAGAAAACCAAAAGCAAAATTAGCTTCTTCTGAGGCAGAAACAGCTTCTACTTCTAGCAATACAAAAAATAAACAAGCAAAAACTAGTAGAGGTAAATCATCCGTTCAAGCTGACGCTAACATAACAACAGAGAACAGCATTGAGAATGTAAGTTTAGCTGAAGATAAGGCTACGGATAATGTTGAAGTTTACAATGAACGGACTGATGGCACTGAGGAAATGGAGATAACAACTACAGATACTGGCTCCAGTGTTGTTGAAGGAAGTTCTTCTACAGAAGATTTCAAACTGAGCACCACAGAGCAAAATGTACGTGTGAGTACCAGGAGAAAAAGGGTTTCTAGTCATCCAGCATATCTGAAAGACTTTGAAACTGCTACGCCTAAAGCATCAAAGAAGGAAACTGCTACACCCAAAGCATTGAATCAAGATTCTAAAAGTCAAGCAGATTTTGAAACGGCTACAGAAACTGCTACACCTAAAGCATTGAAGAAAGATTCTAAAAGTAAAGCAGATTTTGAAATGGCTACAGAAACTGCTACACCTAAAGCATTGAATCAATATTCTAAAAGTACAGCAGATTTTGAAACGGCTACAGAAACTGCTACACCTAAAGCATTGAATCAATATTCTAAAAGTAAAGCAGAAGTTTCTGTTGATAAATCTGTAGATAGCCCCAAGCCTGTACAGTCTAGAGGTAGAAAAACAAATAGAGGAAACAAAAATTCAACAGTTACCACACAGCTGTTAAATACAGAAAATACAGCCGAAAATACTTCAAAAGAATCCCAGGATCTTGAAGACTTTACAAATGTAAGTCCACCAAAAAAAGCCAGAACCATAGATGTACCTAAAAGTAAAACTTCATTAAGAAAATCTAAAGATATAAATGAATCTACAAGTGCAACTTTGACAAAAAATTCACATAATTTAGGTGAATCTTCAAATGCTACTCCAACAAAAAATTCACATGGCCTGGATGAATCTACAAGTGCTAATTCAGGCAAAATGTCCCTTGATTTAGACGAATCTATTTCTACAATGTCAGCTGCAAGCCCTATACCAGAGGGCAGTATATCTAAGGCGCAATCACTAAGGCGCCAGCCTAAAGCTCAGTGCGAAGACAAGAATTTAAAATCAGGCGGCAAGACTTCTACAGGAAGGGGTCAAAGAAAAAACACAGAGCAAATCAGCCAACCAGACCATGAAATGTCAGTGGCAAGTTCCAGCAGCAGTGTAAGTACTAAACATAGCTCTAAACTATTTCTTCTTTGTTTCAATAATTATTAATAATATCATCAATATCATTTTTGTCAACTTTGTGCATGATACAATAAACGGAACACCATACATCACTATAGGGCACTGTGTCTGAGAGGAAGCACGTACGACTGGTGTACCAAAGGTCCTGGGTTCGAATCTTGGTGAAGGCTAGAAATTGATCCTGGGTCTGGAGGGTGTCTCTGAGTCTACCCAGCTCTGATGGGTACCTGACTTTAGATAGGGTAAATTTAAAGCTGCTGACACAATTCCCAAATATGCCATGGCCTCTGAAACTTGTGAACGCTGCTTCACCTGCGCTATAGATCAATTTAATCAGCTGGGATAGTTCACTTATACCATACAACACTGAGATAACTACCAGTGACATGTTTTTCATTAGGCTTCTAGCATTTGGGGTTTTCCCTAATCTGTCATTGTGATGATGTTTATTTTGTTGTATCTTTCCTTTTCTTTCTCTGAGGTGTCAGCTAGAGGGTTGATTCTTTGTATGGACTTAAATGGTCTGCAGCTAATGTACCCCCACTCCACCATATACCCCAACCAATTCAAGTGGAGATAGTATTGTATACTGCAGCCAAGATGACTGTTCTCTCTCTGATAACATATGCAACAATAAATATTGTCAGTGACCAAACAGCTGCTGCACTGGCTGGCTGGCATATGAAGGGTCCCATGTGAAGGCTAGGATTGGTTCCAAGGGTCTGGAGGGTGTCCCTTAGTATACCCAGCACTAATGGTGATGGTTATCTAAAAGTAGTTGACAGCTGGGCATTTTGCTGGCCACACAATCCCATTGCATGCAGTTCAGACTTGTGAATGTTACTTCACTTGCTCCATAGATTAAATTGGTCAGAAAGGGATACTGTTAATAATTCCAACAAGAATTAGTTGTGAGAAATATTAAATACTGTAGGAATACTATCAGTGCTATTAAATACTGTAGGAATACTATCAGTGCTATTAAATACTGTTGGAATACTATCAGTGCTATTAAATACTGTAGGAATACTATCAGTGCTATTAAATACTGTAGGAATACTATCAGTGCTATTAAATACTGTTGGAATACTATCAGTGCTATTAAATACTGTAGGAATACTATCAGTGCTATTAAATACTGTAGGAATACTATCAGTGCTATTAAATACTGTAGGAATACTATCAGTGCTATTAAATACTGTAGGAATACTATCAGTGCTATTAAATACTGTAGGAATACTATCAGTGCTATTAAATACTGTAGGAATACTATCAGTGCTAGCATTTTCTTTTTTTTGTAGGGTCAGTATCATTCAATATTGAGCAGGATAGCCAGCAGCAGGTTCTGGGTTCAAATCCTGGTGAAGGCTATGATGTGTTCTTGGGTCTGGAGGGTGTCCCTAAGTCTACCCAGCTCTGATGGGTACCTGACTTTAGTTGGGGTAAAGTTAAAGCTGCTGGGCTTTGTGCAGGCCACACAATCCCCTTGCATGGCATGGTGACAGAAACTGGTGAACACTGCTTCAATTTGGTCTGATGGGATACTTTTTTTTTACAGTCTCAGTCAATGCACAAACTCTCCTTTTTTGGTGTTATACTTTCTGGTGGTGTGACAAATTAATTCAATTCTATCTATGTTTTTAAATTACCTGTATTTATCTATGCTGTTTCAATCAATCAAATTATTTTAATTAATGATCAATGATTTAAGAATGTATTTTTTCTTTTAGTGGATACCAAATAATAAGAGAAAATTTAGATATTTCCAATGAGTATACATTTTTTTTTTAACCCATTACATCTTAGTTCTCCCTTTGTGCCACCTACATTCAAAATTAAAACTAATGGAATGCTTATAGGCATTGGTCTTGGCTAGTCTTGTTAAAAACAAGTTCAAATTATAATCCCACATTCAGGCAACAGCTTCCTCTTCTAAAAAGCAGACACCGCCTTCCTCGCAGAAAAAGGGAGATAAAGCAATCAGCAGCCAATTTCTGCGAAGGTCTTCATTGTTTCAGAAGCCAAAGGTCATGTTTACTGGTCTTGTTGATGAGCCTGGAGAAAAGGTAGTGATTATGATTTATTACAAGGGTTATAGTGATTACAGCAAATAGATCTTGTGGAAGAAAGGCTTTTCATTGGCTGTTTATTATACATTGGACAATACTTTAGTAATGTTTGTGCTCCATATTTTACAATATAATCTCAGGTTTTTATAGGAATTTTTTTTTACAATATTACCATCAGATGTCATGAAAATATTTAAAGAATATTTTTTATAGGCTACAATAATTGTATATTTTGCCAAGCGTACATTTTATGAAATAAATATTATGTGCACAAAAGGAAAAGAAAAAAAAAGATGAACAGTTTGTTTATTATAAAGTAGCCAATTCAATTTGATTGAGTTTTAAAATGATTGTAGTACACTCAGTGGCGTAGCTAAGGGGGGGCGAGGGGGGCGGACCGCCCCGGGTGACAGCCTATGGGGGGTGACACTTTGTCACCTTTAACAAAATTTTTCAGCCAGACTAAGGTTCAAAAATAGTCTGAAATAGTAATGAACAATCAAAGCATCATCTGTCGTGCTTGGAGAAGTGGAAAACACTGGCTTCAGTACTCCCGCTGCAAACAACCATCGATGCAGCAACCATTTCCCTGGTGGAGAAAGAGAAAAAGAAGTTCAGAGACATTCTGCACAGTGTTTTAAATGTGATACTTTTCCTTGCACGACAGAACCTGTCATTTAGAGGACATCGAGAGGATGCGATATCATTAAACAAAGGTAACTTCTTGGCGATATCCTCGAGAAACTAGAAAACGAAGTACTGGATATTCAGTTATGTCGCGGTCAAGGGTACGATAATGCAGCAAGCATGTCCGGAATCCAAGGTGGTGTGCAACAAAAGATCAAAGACATTAATCCAAAGGCAATTTTTGTACCTTGTTCCAATCATTCTTTGAACCTTTGTGGCAAACATTCGTTTGCTAACAATCCGTCTTGTGTAAAGTTTTTTTGGAAGTCTTGAGGCGCTGTACACTTTTTTTTGCTCTGTCGACCCATCGCTGGGATGTACTAGTGAAATACACAGGTCTAACAGTGAAGAGACTGTCCACAACTCGATGGAGTGCACATGCTGATGCAGTGAAGCCAGGGATACAGAAGTTTAACCAGTTTGTGGAAGTTATTGAAGCTCTGAGTGATGTCGAAGAAAGCGTCGAGACAAGAGGCGCTGCGCACAATCTGTTACCAACTATATGCAACTTTTCTTTTATTTCGTTCTTGTTTTTTCTGGGGTGACATTTAACAAGAAGTCGACTTAGCACAGAAGTACATGCAAACACCAGGTATTACTTGCAACCAAACTAAGGGCTCTCAGGGTCTTTTTGGAAGAGCAGCGTACGAAAGTTGTTGACAATGCCGTCCAGCAGGCACTTGCGAAATGTGAAGAACTTGTTATCCCTACAGAGAAGAGAATCATAAGAAAGATAAGATTACCAGGAGAGGGGGCAAGAGATGCTGGATTGTCATTGCAGCAAGAGAGCAATGTTAGAGTGTCTGGACCGTTTTCATATGGAGTTAGATACGAGAGGAAAGGCAGTGAATGACATTTTGCTGACTTTTTCTGCCGTTCAGCCAGACCATATTATTTGTGCCAACGACGAAGAAATGTAGTTGCCTGTTACCAAACTCACAGCCGTGTATGATAATCAGTCTGAAGTAGACCTTTGTCTAGAAATACCACGTTTAAGGCGAACCTACAAGCAGCCGAAATAAACTTGGAGGAAGCCAAGCACTGGACTGTACTGCAATTCCTACGGTTTATCATCAAGTGGGACTATGTTGAATCATTGCCATATCTTACGCTGACTCTGACAATATGTGTTTCTGTGGCCTTGTGTGAAAGCAGTTTCTCCAAAATGAAACTTAAAAAAAAATTACCTCCTGTCAACCATGAGCCAGCGGAGATTGTCGGATCTGGCTGTTCTGTCAATTGAACACAAGCTTACAAGACAAATTGATAGTGACGATGTCATTGACCTGTTTGCCACAATGAAAACAAGAAGACATTCCTTCTAGGACTATAGTGTCGAAAGACATTCTTTTGGCCTGTGCATTGCCGTGTTTTGCACTTAGATGTTCTGAAAGTGAACAGTTGCATTTTAAAAATCTTTGGATTTGAACTATTTGTTTTGTGGTATTGGATTCGGATTTTGTCTTGGATCATACATGTAAGCAGTAACGTAACCGGTCAGTAGACTAAAGAAGAGCCTAGAGGTAGAGTATGTGAGAAAATTTAGGTACACCTAACCATTCAGCATAGGGTCATGTAGGGTCACTGGGGTGACATTTGAACGGACCGCCCCGGGTGACGTTTACCCTAGCTACGCCACTGAGTACACTCAACCTTTTTTTGTTAAAGTTTCACATGGGTTAGGAAAGTTTAAGAAAACAGACGAGTTTTCAAGTTTGGAAAAGCAAACTAAAGTTATAGAAGCCACAAACTGATTTAACTAAACGTTTTGTATAATATGTGTATATTTACTTATGAATGGTTTGATTGAGCTGCCTAAAAAAAAAAGTAGACTTATAGTACAGGAATGTAAAATTTAGAAATTATAAACTATTTCTGGATCGCTGCATATTATTATTTTTTGTTAATTTCATCTTCCATAAACGGATTGTTTCAAATGTAAAAATTTTTATTTTCATAAAACTTTTATTTTTTAAGTTGTTTTTTTTTATCAACATTTTAATTAGGAAAGCATCCTTATTGAAGAATAAGAAGTACTGAAAAATCCACAAATAAAATGTCTATTTTGACTCTTTGTATACACTACTGCAAAATGTGAAGAAATTGCACACCATTATACATTTGAGCATTTTGAAATGATTTTAGAGTAAGAATCCGTTGGTAATTGTTTGTGTCTTTGTAGAAAATTAACAAAGAAACTATGTAGTTTATTTCCTATTTTTTTGAATAACTACTATACAAATGTAGTTTGCTTTATAAAATTAAGTAATTTATTGCTAAATAAGTTAGTTTGAGGTTTATACAGCTTTTTGTTAATGTTTGCCTTTGATCCATTGCATAGGTAATTTTAAAGTACTAAGTTTTATTATCTGATAACATCATTATCCCAGGTAAAAAAAACTCATTTAGAACGAGAGTATGTCATACAATTTTTTGATTATTAATACTGTTTGACATGTAGAGCTTATTCTCTTTGAGTTGTTTACCTTTACCATCTCTGCACTCTGCAGTTGCTCCCCTTGAATATTGGTAGAACGAATTTGTTTTGCAGATTGTTAAGGATCTAGGAGGAGAGATAGCTACAGCCATACAAGACTGTACTCATTTGGTGACAGATAAGGTGGGTCTTTAGTATAAATTTACACACAGATAAAATACTGGTAGATTTTTTTAAAACCGGTAGATTCACTTACAGTGAAAATTGATTTCTGGATGTATTAAGATTGCTATAAAGTAAGTCAGTTTAATAATTCAAATGATTCATTGTTCAGAGTTATCTTTGTCATCCTAGATTCGAAGGACTGTGAAATTTCTAAGTGGCTTATCTAAGGGAATTCCAATAGTTTCACCTTTGTGGCTGGAAAATAGCAAACGAGCAGGAACATTTTTAGGTAAGCTTATCCGTTTCTTGTTTCCTTGCAGTATCCTAGTATTAGATATTATTTAAAGAAGATATTTATTTTAATGGATGTATTGTCCTGTGACTCTCAGCAGGGCAATATAAAAAAAAATGTCTTCTATATCATCATATTCACCTTCAATGTCTTAAGCAAGTTATAAATTCCAAAAGATGAGTTGAATTAGATAGGCCTATTATGATATGTAGAGATTAAATTATTTCATTGTTTACTTCAGTAGTCTTTAACAAATATTGAATTGAATGAAAACATTTTTTTATGTGAGCTGTAAATTCTAAATTTTCTTTCTTATCTTGTTTGTTCAGCATTTTACAAAAAAGATGTACCCTCTTGAAAACAAATTGTATATTTTAAGGTCAATGGGATACACCTGGTCTGGCCTACCATAACATGTTACACTTTAAAATATAAGCATTGACATAGATATGTTATACATTTTTTAAATATTAATATATTCTTGTCTTATTCCTCCCGTTGTTAGAGTTTCTTCACACTTTAATCATAAATTGGCTTTATTTATTTCAATAGATGGTCATAAATTTCTGGTGAGTGATGCGGCTATTGAAAAACAATACAAGTTCAGTTTGTCCGCATCAATCACCAAAGCTGCTAGTGGTGGGGGTCTCCTTAAAGATTACAAGGTTCATGTCACAAAATCTGTGACACCAACACCAAACCAAATGCAAGGTAAATATTGAGCTACATTATACAATGTACAGTTATACAATGTTCAGACATTCAGCAAAAATTATGATTATTAATTCAGTTTGCCCTGTTACTTTGACAACTGATGTGGCATTTTAAGATCATTCCCAAATTGCATTATTTTGTATTGGGTCTGAATGGAATCCCTTAGTCTACCTAGCTCTACTGAGAAGGCTTGGTCAGAAAAATGTTACAATGGTTGTACCATACCCTAAGTCTACCTAGCTCTACTTGGCAGTATTATCATCATCGGCTGTTTCCCCACCTGGTACTACAAACAAGAGCTCTCCAAGCAATTTGGTGATGGGCACTAGTTTCTCTTGCTGCCTCTAGGTTTGTTTCAAGGAGAGCCATTCATTCCCTTGGCTGAATTTGCCTACGAGCTTTAGGTTTTTGTAGAGTTTTTTTTTAAATATGGGTAGTGGGTTTTTCAATCTGCGCAACTTTCCTCCTCTCTCTTCCCATTACTGGGATGTAGGGAAAGGCTAAATTGGCCTGTGCCCACAATACCCATTTATGCCTCCCATAGACAAAGTACACCACTTCACTAGTCTTATGATGTACAATGGTCAAAATTAGAACACAACTTGTATATGGATAAATGGTAAAACACTTGTATAAGAAGAAAAGAAATATTTTATGATTTGCTCTATGACATAGTTTTATTAACTAACAAAATCGAATTTTTTTTTTACTCTTGCTAGAAATTCTTCTTTGTGCTGGTGCTGTGGTAAGTTAATTAATGCTCTCTTAGTTTTGTACATGTACACAGCTTCTATAGGCAGCAAGTAATAGTGGAGCTGTTTTTTCAATCAATAAATGTTTTATAAGAAAATAAAATAAGCTACATCAATAACTGCAGGATCCAAAATGAATGTGTGATAAGTTTTTTAATATAATTATGATGCGCTTTGAAGAAGCTTTTTGATAAATTTTGCAAAACTAAAAGAGAGAGAATATGTACTTTGTATAGATTGTGAAGTAATTATTTAAATTATGAACAAATAGTTTAATGGACAATGCATTTAATCTAGTGTAACTATGAAAACCTGTTGCATTCATCAGTGTAACATCCTGTGATATGTTAGCAACATTCAATGACTTTACTTTACTTTAACATTGTTCTATTCTGTCACTTAAAGTTGGCATTTTTTTATGACTTCTGTCAGATAACTTTCACTCCTTTTTTTGTTTATTCTTATGTTGTTTTTTTTTTTTTTTTTTTTTTCTGCCTCAAATTGACAGTATTTAAAAACAATGCCTAAGTCTGCATCTGAAAAGACTATTGTGATATCCTGTCCCGAAGATAACAAGTTGTGTCAGCCTGCCATCAAAGTTGGAATACCTGTAGTAGAGGCAGAGTTTGTCTTAACAGGCATACTTAGGCAGGAAGTGGATTTTAAATCGTATCCTTTGTTATTATTTGTAGCCAAAGTCTGAGCAGTGGTTTTGTTTATTTCACTAAGTATATTTTGTCAAGGTTTTTATTTCAATGTGAAACTTTAAAAATAGTTGCTGGAGAAAATAAAAAAAAAAAAATGCTAAATGATCTTTAAATACTTTAAATGTTAATCAGTGAGTAATTAAAAAGTATGTAAAGTATCCAGTCGGACCAAATCGATACATGGGTCTGAACTTAAGTCAGGTACCCATCAAAGCTGGTTAGACTCAGGAACACCCTCCAGACCAGGGAACAAATCCTAGCCTTCACCAGGATTCATACCCAAGACTTTTCGTATCCAGTATGCTATGCCAGCCAAACGTGCTGCCGCTCAGCCAACGAGTCCCATGTTAATCAGTGAAATTTTGTTCCATTTTCTAACCACAGACAGTGAAGTAAAAAAAAAAGTATTATCAAAGTCATCTTAAAATCAGTGTTTATTAGTATTCTATAATTCTTTTCTCTGCCGATTTCAAGTGTACAAAATAATTTGTTTAATTTTCTAGGAATTAAACTTGGCACTGATAGTGTTCAATTCTTTGCCTTAACTTTGCTTTAGATTTTCTCTAATCACAGAAGAAAGCACGCCTGTTGAAAAACGGAAGAGAAAATAAACATAAAATGAAACATAAAATATTGATTCTGTTGAAACATAAAATATTGATTCTGTCTGCTTGGAGCATTGCTGTACTCTTGAATCCATGAGATTGTTATTTGAATACTCACCCTTGCTAAGACAAAGATAAAGAATAGTTACTTTGATTGAAATATTTGAACAGTTCAAACCAAGCTTCTAATTCTAAGGGAGATAAAAAATAAACTTTAAAAAAGTATTTTAAATTGTATTTCCGGCCCCGTTTCTGTTCCCTGATTACTTGTTGAGTTTTTACTCGTGCAATTTTAAAGGCTTTCAAGTTTTCTGGAAATGGTTTTGTCTTGAAAATTCTAAGTTGTTTGTTTCTAGTTTTAATACTGTCTTTACAAATTAATGTTTGTGAGCCATTTCTTATTTTAGATGTTGTTTTATGTATAGTTCGTTCAAAGATTTGAAATAATGATTGTAAAAAGGTTGAATATTGTTTTTCAGCATTAGAATGTATATTTATTTGAGAGAGTATTCTGACGCATTCCAATTGAAATGTATTCCAATCTGCTCTTTTAAATTCCGTTTTAATGGTTGTTGAGCTGGTATTTTGGAGTTAGTAGTAAGCAGGACAGGCTGGTGATCTGACCCATAATTCTTTTCTAAAACAATCCAGGTAAAGTCCGTAAACAGAGTTGAATCTGCCATTGCTAGATCCAGATGAGATGTAGATAAATTCGTAGTAGCACTATAATGGTACTTCAAACCATCATTAAAAATACATAGATTCCTTTCCTCGAGTAGTCTTTCAATTAATTTTCCTCTTTGGTTTGTATTATGACTTCCCCATATAGGGTTGTGGGCATTTAAGTCTCCCTTAAGTATTATAGGAGGTGGAAGTTGTTTAATGAGATCATCCAGTTATGACTATATTATTGTATGATCTGGTGGAACATAAATTGAGCACATAGTTCATGATTTTATTAATGTAAATCTTGGTGTGAATGCAGGTATTTATTTTATTCCTCCTATGTAAAATATTAGATGCTATAAAAATGGAAGTACTTCCGCATGCAATTTTTTTAGAATGTATATGGTGATAAGCGGTATAGCCACTCAATTCAAATGATTCTGTGTTTAATTTTAGACAAATTACTATAGGATTTGTCTCGGTTATAATAACTTGTATTTAAAGCACTCATTAGCTTTAAAATATCGACACTAATTGTATTACCATAATAGCCAATAGAATCAAATGTTAAGATTTGGTGGTAAATATTCAATTGCCAAACCTTTTTTTTCATTTATAAAGTGACAATTTTCTTGTTTATTCTTGGCGACAGTGTTATTTAAAGATGATTTTAGTTGCACTATTTACCACTGTTAGTATTACTAGCTAACAAGCCACTAACTAGTTCACTTTATTTAGACTAAATCACTAAATGAAAACTGTTGAAGTAAAATGTTGATTAATAATAAACAGAATCTGTTTCAAGATTTACATTATTGTAAATATTAGTCTAGATTACATGAATGAAAAGAAATCTATTTGCTTCATGGTTTATCTATGACATAAATTCTGTGGCTTTTTAACCATTACATTGTTTGTATATTTTAATGGTATACAAGTTAGTACATTTGTATATAAATTAATGTATAATAAACTATTGTCAGTTTTACATTTATGAGCTGGCTCTGTAAATACAGTGTGTATATTGATGTTGTGCAATTGTTATTTTTGAAGGTAAAATGAATGAAATTTGCTTTATCTACACTATAATAATAAATACTATGAAGTAGCATACCTATGCACAGGCTACTGACTGTATACATCTAATGATTTAATGATACAATAAACTTGTTTGTTGAAATAGATTTTTAAAAATTTCTTTCATGGCAGTTTCAGTTTGTTTTTTAAGAGCGGTGGGGTTGAGAATTAATACATTTTGTTTGTTTGTCTTTATTGGTTGTGTGCCCTTTTATTTGTTTTGACAACGAATACAAATTTATTTTGATTTATCTGATTTTCTTAGGTTTTTGTGATTGAAATAAGCAATTATTCATAGTAATAAAAAGTAAGTTGCCCCGCCAGACCAATTTGAACTAGAGAGTCAGTGACACATCGTTTGTAAGTGTCCTTGGTTACGGCATGCGAGGCGATACGCCAAATATGGGTTACCTGCACATGTCCAGCCCTCTTTACTTATCCCCAACTACTGTCAGGTATATCATATATGGGTGGGTATCGGGGTCCTGGAAATGACCAGGTGAAAGAATAACTCCATTGCTAGCCCCACTTGCATGTGGTAAAAGGCGACTAATAGTGGGTTGTGCATTGGGTATAACCCGGGTACGTAAAACTTGTACCCCCTTTTGTGGTGCTGTTTGACAGAGGTCCAGCTTGCACTACCCTGGATAGAGGTTTTGCGCAACTCCTGCTGGGGAGCTCTGGTGTTGGTAGCATGGGGATGACTGGGTGTAAAGTCATGAAGGGGCCTGGATCCAGGATGTGACAATTTTACTGAGTATTCCCAGAATCTAAAAAACTAGATGGCACAACTGAGTGTCATAACCATTTGGAGAGCCCAGTGGATGGCGGAGATTGGACCATAGGCCAGCCCCACCTCCGTACAACTCAGCCCTGACTCAATGCAGCCTGATCCCGGAGTACAACTCACAGGTTCTGGGCACAGAACCAAAACCTCTCTTGAACTGCGGGGTTTGAAAAAAGCCGCAAAGGAAACCCCAGAATAACAATGCCAGAGAAACCTAAGAAAAAACCATACGAGCTCAGACGTCGCCTCGTAAAAGGTCTGCGCACGGTAGTTTCTTCCAGGGCTGCCTGTGATGAGTCAGCGACTGGAAACACCAACCTAAATATTCTACAACTGAACATATTAGGATTACAAAAGAACTGAACTAGAACACTTACTTCACAAGCATAATGAGATACACGTCGTATTAGTACAAGAGACACTACTCCCCAATAAAAAAGTCAACATCACAGGATACACTCAATATAAATGCAACTGCACTAAATATCAAGGAATCATGACACTCATCCGAAATGACACCCAAGCAGAAGTAACGAACAACAACAATTGCTCAGACATTGACATACAAGACATAGTTCTTTGGAGAGGAGGAATGAAGTACACACTAAGAAATATGTATTGCCCCCCCATTGTCAACTGCAAGAATTGACATACATCTCCCCTACCACTCTAGAACAATTATTGCAGGAGACTTTAATGCCCATACACCAACCTTAGGGTACTCAAGCTACAACAACAGAGGAAAAGACCTAGAGGATATTGTCAACTCAACAAACCTTCAGCTACTACAAAACAAGGATTCTCCATCAACTTTTCTACACAGGGCACACAATACAACCAGCAGGCCAGATGTGACACTAATATCAACAGACATCATAAATCAACACACATATACAGTGCTTGATGATGTGGGCAGTGACCGTAGACCCATCCTAATCAACATAGGAAGATCAGGTAAATGCAAGACACAGAGAAAAACTTTCTGGAACTACAAGAAAGCTAACTGGAACACATATGCCCAAGAAATAGACTCAGAACTGTCAAGCATCCCAGGGCAGCCTTTAAATACTACTGCTTATTCACACATTGTGAACATAATTCTCAGAGCAGCTGAAAAACATATTCCTCGTGGCATTACAAAAAAATGCCATTCTGGACCTCAGAGCTAGAATCCCTAGTAAAAGATAGAGCCAAAGCCAGAAAAACAGCTGAAAAATACCCATTAAAAGAAAATAAAACAAGCTACAATAAACTGACAGCTAAAATCAGATATTACATGAAAGTCAACAAAAAAGCTAAGTGGGTCAAAACATGTGAACACCTTGACCTTAGAAAGGATGGACGCAGGGCATGGACACTTCTACATCAGCAGGCAACAAGACTAAAAGCAACCCAAGGCCCATGACCCATGGGAAAACCCTAACAACAAATAACAAGAAAAAAGCTGAGATCTTCAACAAACATTTTGCAAGCACAAACAAAACACAGTCGAGAAAGCACCTGGATAAAACCTTTCAAAAACTCATGAAAAAACAAGAGAAAAGCCCATCAGCCAACATAAACACTTTTTGAAACACTGTTTACACAACAAGAACTAAATGAAGCTCTAAAAAAACTCAAAACTAGGAAGTCCCCAGGACCTGACAGAATAACAAATGAAATGTTACAGGGACTAGGCCACACAGCTAAGGAAGTTTTACTAAAATACATCAACACTACTTGGATGACAGGGTCATTGCCAAAAGAATGGAAAACAGCAAGTATCATACCTATACTCAAGAACGATAAACCACCTGATGATCCAAAAAGTTACAGGCCTATTTCCTTAACATTAATAATAACACCAACAATAGGCAAATTAGCTGAAAAAATGGTCAACGCTAGGTTATACTGGTGGCTGGAGCGCACAAAATCACTGCACAACACACAGGCAGGATTTAGGAAAGCAAGCAGAACTGAAGACCATCTGTACAGATTCATGCAAGAAACAGTAGAAGGCTTCCAAAACAACAAACATACCACGACTGTCTTCATCGACCTCCAGCAAGCATACGACAGAGTATGCAGATTAGGACTGATTATGAAGATGAGGAAGATGGGAATACACGGAAAAATGTATCAGTGGATAAAGGCCTTCCTCCAAAACAGAACCATCCAGACTATTTTTGAAGGAGCAATTTCTGACAAAAAGACCCTGGAGGAAGGACTCCCTTAAGGATCAGCCCTTTGCTGCACACTCTTCCTAATATTCATCAATGACCTACCTGATCTCATCACAGTAAACAAAGCAGTGTATGCAGATGATCTTCTAATTTGGACAACAGAAAAATATCCAGTTTTAACTAGAACCAAACTAAACAAAGCACTGCTCACTATCTCAACTTATACTAAGCTTTGGAAAATGAATATAAATAAAGAAAAAACAGTGTACACCATCTTTAGCCACAGCAAAAAAACAGCCACAAGAATATATAACCTAAAACTAGATTCTATCCTGTTAAAAAAAAGAAGAAAACCCAACATACCTGGGCGTGAAACTTGATCAAAAACTCTCCTTAAAAAACTTCATGGCTGACTTAAAAGAAAAAGCTTCAAAAAGGCTAAACATTATAAAACATCTATCCAGCACTGCATGGGGGGGGGGGGGGGGCAGAAAAAAACACTTTAAGGAATTTATACATAGGGTAGATAAGATCAGCCCTAGAATACTGCCAGCCCCTACAAACAATAGCCAACCGGACACAGCTAAATACAATAGACACAATACAGAACCAAGCCCTGCGCCTCATCAGTGGGGGTATGAGATCTACACCCCCAGCAGCGTGTGAAATAGACTCAAACATTGAACCACTGCAACTAAGACGAGACAGAGCAGCTTTAGAAGCAGTCGAAAGGTACAAAAGACTGGAGAATGGCCACCCAAACAAAATACTTATTGAACGCAACAGAACAGCCTAAAAAAAGAAACAAAAGTCCTTATTGCAAATAGCAGACGAACTACAACAAAAACACCACCTCCCCCAAAACCGAGAACCAATTACAAGACATTCGCATTTACCCCCATCCCCCCCCCCCGCCCCCGGTGGAAGACAAAGGCAACCAAGAATTAAAACCTCTTTGAACAACAAAAGCCTAACCAAAACATCTAACCCGCTAGAACTTAAAGTAGGTGCACTAGAAACCATCGAAAGCTATACAGATACAGCCATCCACATCTATACAGATGGCTCAGCATTTAAAGCCACAATAAATGCTGGACCAGGCGCTTACCTGATCTTCCCTGATAAAAAATACCTTGCGATAAGTGCACCATGTGGGAACTATTGCACAAACTTTCAAGCAGAAGTAGATGCCATGATTATTGCCCTTGAGACAGTTGAACATAAATATAACAACAAACATCTTGCCCCAGCAGATATAGTCATTTTCACCGACTCTCAATCAGCACTTCAAACAGTAGCAAGCGAAACCTCACCAAGCTTGACAGAAATCACCCTATTAGAACACACTCTGGACTACCTCATAAGCACATACAACATCAACATAACTCTACAATGGATCCCAGGACATATTGGCATACCAGGAAATGAAAAAGCTGACAGACTGGCTAGAAAGGGAGCTAGCATGGAACAATATGAAAGACCTGTCAGCTACAACACAGTGTGCAACATACTAAAAAACAACTTTAAGGAGGAATGGCTAAATCAATGGGCTCAGGGAACAACTGGAAGAAAAATGTACAGAGAAATGAATCAGTCCAACAAACAAGACAACATAAAGTTCCTCCCCCGCAAAGAACAATGCACTATATTCCAGTTGATAACAGGACACATAGCACTCAACTCACACCTAAATAGAATAAACCCAACTCACACACCTAACTGCAGACTTTGCCCCTGCCCACAAGAAACTGTAGACCACTTCCTGCTTGAGTGCCTTGGGCTAACCGACCTCAGAAGCACCTTGCTCCTCCCTCAACCTACCTTTACCAACACATTATACAGCAGCATTGAACGACTGAAAAAGACTTGTAAATATGTTTGTCTGGCATTGACTGCAAGAGAGCAAACAGCTCTGCAGACTGGCTATTAGAAGAAGAAGAAGAAGAATATGGGTTACCTGCACAATGTCCAGCCCTCTTATCCCCAACCAATGTCAGATATGGGTTACCTGCACAATGCCCAGCCCTCTAATCCCCAACCACTGTCAGATATGGGTTACCTGCACAATGCCCAGCCCTCTAATCCCCGACCACTGTCAGATATGGGTTACCTGCACAATGTCCAGCCCTCTTATCCCCAACCAATGTCAGATATGGGTTACCTGCACAATGCCCAGCCCTCTAATCCCCAACCACTGTCAGATATGGGTTACCTGCACAATGTCCAGCCCTCTAATCCCCAACCAATGTCAGATATGGGTTACCTGCACAATGTCCAGCCCTCTTATCCCCAACTACTGTCAGGTATATCAGATATGGGTTACCTGCACAATGTCCAGCCCTCTTTATTTATCCCCAACTACTGTCAAGTATCCATCAGACTTGAACTCCATTTGGTTTGAGAGCTGAGATTTTTCATCCCTTGGAGCCCTGGATATTTACACTGCAGTACTTCTTAGTACTTTACTTCTGAGTATGTTTAAGTCTCCTTAAAGATCAATAGAAAGTGGATCAGCCCGTTCATCTTTTCTAAAGGTGACGAGACAGGAAGGGGCGGGGGCACTCCTGTAGGATTTTATTAGGGCTGGGCATATTCCGACAGACTTTTTCAGTATTTCTATTGATTTTGGTCAGTTGCTAAGGGCTCTAAATAACCTGGAGCAGGATAATGCATCAGTAAGGATCACAACTGGGACTCCTTCGACGTGGTCTAATGCCTTACTGATGGCCTCAATATTTGCACCGTAGTTGCAGAGATCGGCGCATGGCCCCCACAGTTTGTTTCTGTTTGGGTCTCCGGGATATTCTATGTAGACATCCAGGTCGGCTGTACCGGTGTCTACATTTACCGACCAGTTGACGTAGGCATGGACTGCCCCGGGCGGGAGGGCGCTTATCGTGTCCAGTGCTACCTTTTTGTTTTAAAATAGAAAATTTATTTTGGACAATTTGCTTGCTGAGGTGTCCATCAGCTTCGTTCGTATTTCGGGGACCTGGGATGTGTTCCACCCGAGAGAAAATGTCTGACTAGGTACCGGTAGCCTTGATTCGGGTAGGTTGATTTCGGACGTGTCTGTTAGCACTCTGGGAGGCTTTTCTCAAGTCTTTTATAATTTATAGCGCTCATAAGTCGTTATGATGGTGCGTTCTCTTCTTAGCTAAAGTGTGCAATGCTAGCCATCACCTCAACTGCGGCCACTAGTGGCCTCAACTGCGGCCACTAGTGACGTCGAAAACTGCTGCAGATAAAGCGTGACATAGTGCTTGGTTTTGTATTCGAATGACTCAAGGGCCGTATTGGACGCATACACCTTCATAGGGGCAGGCTATATTCCATTTAATTTGTGATCTTGCGTTTCCTGTAGGCCCCTACACATGGTCTTTTGTACTTTGGCATTAGCACCCCACTTCATGCTAGCCAGTTATTTTACCAGGCTAAGCTTATTCGAAGCTTTTCGGGCCAAATCTTGGAGGCAGAGCCTTTACTACGAGTCGAGCTTTCTGTCGCCTGGCCACACCTGTTCCATACTCATAGTGATATAGTATAGTAAATACTAGGTCCATAGTACCAGTGAAACAGCATTTACTACTACAAGAGGAATGTCTAGATCTGGAAGGGAGGGGGGGGGGAGGGACTGGTGTGTATCCTGGATTCAACGCCTGCATTGAAACCCTGGGAATGACCACCTTAATGTGAGCACTATTTAGCCTACTATGAAATAACAGTAATAACAGTGTTTGACACAAAGTCAAATTGTAATATTTTCGAAAAGCTTGGATAAATGATAATACAAGAAATAATACAAGAAAACAAGATGGTGGTTTGTTGTTACTACACTGAATTATTTATTATGTTTCAAATTTTAAAAAATGCATTTCCATCAATACAAAGGTAGATTAAGGTTTTGTCTTGATTCAGTAGGCTCTATCCAAAGCAGACGTCAGTAAACTTGTGGAATTAATGTTATTGTATATCGATAAAGCAATAAAATGAGCCAAATCAAAAATTAATTTGACAATAATTTTAATGTTTTAACTGACAATAATATGCTAAACAACGTAATCTTAAAAAAAAATTGTAAACACAACAATGATTTCATTGATATTTACCCTTTTTGTTACCAAAACTTATGTCAACCAATGGATGCAAGCATATTAGATAGGCTGATAGGCTAATATCTATATTTTTTTATTTTTTTTTTAAAGCTCATTTTATCTCGGTAAGCCTATTCATATAATTTAGGTAACATTGTTTGAGTATGGAATTGTAAATATTATGATAATACTCTTCTTTAATAACCACACCTAAATATTTTATAATAAGGTTAAAATATAGAGAAAAATATTCAGAGTTGTCAATGTTTTCAAAGTGTAACCTGGGCTGTCCTACTTGTAAAATTGTCAAAGCTGTAAAAGTCTACTTAAGCGTAATTGCAAAGACAAAAGTTAAAGTACTAAGAAAAATGTAGGCTCACCTGACGAATTTCAAGGGTTTAAGCTTGTAAGCTCAACTGTAGGCCTATAGAAAATGACATGGGTCACTTCCACAGCATTAATCTTAATGCTTTTACGCTTTCTTTTTCAGCTCAGATATTTAGACCTACAAAGTGTAACTTCTCCAATTTATATGTGGACAGTGAAATCTAATTTCAAGTTTTGACATAGGCATATTAGTTTATTAAAAAAAATTGGGGGCATCATAAAAAAAAAAAGTAGCTTAATTGTAACTTTCCTCGTAACTTTCCATCTAGCTCCGTAACTTTTCGTCTATAAACGTGAACGTCGTACGCTAGGGTTGCGAAGGTTCCGTGAATTTAGAAAGAAGGCATTAGGGTTTTGTCTGATAAAATCTGGGACTAGATTGATAGGTCTCCTAAATACGCCTGGCGTGCTGTTTGTGCTGTTTGTGTTAATTGTGCTATTTTCAGATTGATCCGGTGACATGGTGGTTGTAGTCAGTGGCGTGGCGTCCTCCGCGAGTTGGTTTGGGGAAGAAGGATTTTCCGAGAAACGTATGCTGGAAGAATTCGGTCTAACAAAAGGGGATTTGGTGATGTTTAACCCAGAGTCAAGGAAATCAGTAGGGCGAACAATGTCAAAGTCAATATTTCGTGAACTACTTGTCGCAGTCAATGCCACAGTGTCAGCAGTGGTAGTCTTGTCAGTAACGTTTAAAGGTGTAGACATTCCTGACATGACAGTATTGTTCTGCTCTAGGGCGCGAAAAAGGTCAAATGTTGAATTGATCGCCTCTGTGGGCTGACTTCGACTGCGGCTGTCCTGGGTCACGCTCTCGCTAACATTAAACTGGGTAGAACTGTTATTGCCCAAGTTAACTAGAGTTGTATCACTAATTCCTGTTCCGGCTTTATTGATACCAACTATTCCGCCTTGAGTGGTACTTCCTGTGCTAGACTGTTTATCATCTGTGGTTTTGATACTACTGCTTTCAGTTGTCACCGGAGTGGTAGTGCCACTGTCAATGTTGACTATTGAAGAATGTGTACCTCCTGTCGTGGCATTTTCGTTTCCACCAACAACAGTGACTTTAACTAAGGAATTTATCCAGAATATATCAAATGATTGGACAAAAGTACACCTGGAGAAGAATGAAACATATAACTGTCATATAAATGTACCGTGTATCAACTATTAGAAAACATTATAGATCGGATCTATTTCATAAAAAAAAATACTATTCATATCATGCTGTTAAATTATTGCACACATTTAAAAAATAAATACTTTCATTTTGTATAAAATAGTATATTACATTAAAGTGTACCATCTCTGGAACAGACCTTATTTTGTATAAAATAGTATATTAAATTAAAGTGTACCATCTCTGGAACAGACCTTATTTTGTATCAAATAGTATATTACATTAAAGTGTACCATCTCTGGAACAGACCTTATTTTGTATCAAATAGTATATTACATTAAAGTGTACCATCTCTGGAACAGACCTTATTTTGTATCAAATAGTATATTACATTAAAGTGTACCATCTCTGGAACAGACCTTATTTTGTATGTGGAACCAATGTTTGCATCTGCGGGAACTGCCCAATCAAAACTTATTTGTTCTTTAAAGTCCTTGTTGACGTGAGTAATTCCTGTATCAGTAGCTGAGCCCTAAAGGAAAAAATAATCAGCTCTTAAATCTTTTTTTCAAGCCTTGAAATATGTCAGTACACTCATCGAACACTTTACTGTCTGTTTTTTCAGCGTCTCCATTCATATACTAGTCAATCTCTACATTCGTCTGTTTTTTGTTACCTATTTTTATTTTAAATCTACCCGTTTTCTTTAATACCATTTTGAATGTATTCTTGAAGGCCTATGTTTTCTTATTAGCCCAAATTGCCACACATCATTTGCTCCAAAAAGTACGTTTATTGTGAATGTGTTGTTGATGTTGTCATAATTATGCAAGTTTTACATTATGGTGTCAAATGTTTATATGGATGGAGCCATGCTTAATTATAATGAATATAGCAAAACCAAGTAGTACAGTTGGCCTAGAAAATATTAAATACTAGGTATGTAATAAATTGACATATAGTAAACTATCACTTTCATACCAGGAAGGGTTAGGGAAGAAGCGTTCATAAGTTTCCGAAGCCCAGGCATTTAAGGGTATTGTGTGATCAGCTCAATGCACAACCGCTTTAACTCTTCCCTAACCAATGAGCTGTGTAGACCCAAGGACGCACCCTAGACCGGCGTAAAAATTCTGGCGTTGTGTTTCTGGATTCGAGACGAACATCCTCAAAATGACAATCCTACTCGCAGTCTGCTAGACAATAAAGCACTTAAAGTATTCATTATATTTTACAAATACTTACAGAACATTTCAAAAGTTGTGCTTTGTCTGAAGAAGCAGTTGTGAGTGAAAAAACTCCACACGTATGGTTGGTTTCATCATCGAACACGCTGGCTGCACACATAAATCCCATGAATGGTGTAAGATTATTAGAGTTTAAACCCTCGAGTAGAACTGAAAGTATTGAAGAAATGTACATTGTAAAGGTTGAGTATAACTAAAAGTATTGAAAAGTTGTGAAAAATTTAATGTAACTGAGAGTTTTCATAGTTCTAAGTTGTGAACGATCAAATGTAATTGAGAGTATTCAAAGTTGTAAGTTGTGAAAGATCAAATGTAATTGAAAGTATTTAAAGTTGTGAAAGATCAAATGTAATTGAAAGTATTTAAAGTTGTGAAAGATCAAATGTAATTGAAAGTATTTAAAGTTGTGAAAGATCAAATGTAACTGAAAGTATTTAAAGTTGTGAAAGATCAAACTACTAGACATATTCACCACTTTATATAACAGTTGTAATTAGCTAAAATAAAAATAAACAAAAAAGAAATAGTTAAAATCAGCATATATATATAATCTTATAAATGCATTACACATATACAAAAACTCCTAAATATACTTTATGCTTTTTCTCAAGAAATCTTGTTGATAGAGCAAAACCAATGGTACCGCTGAAATCAGCATACCAAAATTATGTAAGGAACATTAAAAAAATTAACATAAACAAAAATGTTGTTACATGGTGTTATTGACGCAAAGTATGACAAAGTGAGTCATTGTGAATAGAGATTGTTGACGCAAATTAGTGCCTATGACAAAGAGAGACTTTGAGATTAGAGATTATTGACGCAAATAACAAAGTAAAACTTTGTAAATAGAGATTATTGACGCAAAGTATGACAAAGTGAGTCATTGTGAATATAGATTATTGATGCAAAGTAGGCTGGCGCCTATGACAAAGTGAGTCATTGTGAATATAGATTATTGACGCAAAGTAGTGCCTATGACAAAGTGAGACTTTGTGAATAGAGATTATTGACGCAAAGTATGACAAAGTGAGCCTTTGTGAATATAGATTATTGACGCAAATTATGACAAAATATGAGACTTTGTTAATAGAGATTATTGGCGCAAATGGCAAAGTCAGACTCTGTGAATAGAGATTATTGACGCAAATGGCAAAGTCAGACTCTGTGGATAGAGATTATTGACGCAAATGACAAAGTGAGACTCTGTGAATAGAGATTATTGACGCAAATGGCAAAGTCAGACTCTGTGAATAGAGATTATTGGCGCAAATGGCAAAGTCAGACTCTGTGAATAGAGATTATTGACGCAAATGGCAAAGTCAGACTCTGTGGATAGAGATTATTGACGCAAATGACAAAGTGAGACTCTGTGAATAGAGATTATTGACGCAAATGGCAAAGTCAGACTCTGTGAATAGAGATTATTGACGCAAATGGCAAAGTCAGACTCTGTGAATAGAGATTATTGACGCAAATGGCAAAGTCAGACTCTGTGAATAGAGATTATTGACGCAAATGACAAAGTGAGACATATATCTTCACAAAATAAGGAACTTTCAAAAGTTGTTATTTATTAACACATACAAATTATTTATATTTATACATTAAAAAAAAACAACCCTCTCACCTGAAGTAGTTCCCCCTAGTGGGACGGAAGTACGGCTCACACTCAGCTTATATGGTGGACTTGAACTTTTAGGTTCCTCATTATGGCCGGGCAGAAGACTCTTGCATGAGTAGTAAGGCCCACCGTTCGGGAAAGCCCAGGTAAAGGTGCCTGCAGCCAAGACGAAGAAGATACGTGCCAAACAGCTGGTCATTTCAAACTCTGTTAAATTATGCTCCTAAAGATCTGTTGCTGTTACTTTAGTTTTATGTCTGAAAAAAAAAAGGGGTATTATTATTTATAACTCATGTTGTTTCACTTTATGTTTGGGTGAAATGTTTGTTTTCATTAGAAAAGCTATAAGCCTATTTTACATCTTATTGTTTACAGAAGCTCCTTCTGAAAAAAAGATTATTATTGTGCCCTGCGCTCCTCCTGTTCCATTATTGACCCTACCTACCATATAAGTTCTCTTACCAGCTCTATCATTCACATTACCAGTAATATACTTGGTTCTGCTAGCTCCATCATTGACCTTACCAGTCATATACTTTGTTTCACCAGCGCCATCATTGACCTTACCAGTCATATACTTTGTTCTTAGCTCCATCATTGACCATACTAGTAATATACTTTGTCCTACCAGCCCCATCATTGACCTTACCAGTCATATACTTTGTTCTTAGCTCCATCATTGACCATACTAGTAATATACTTTGTCCTACCACCCCATCATTGACCCTAGCAATCATATACTTTGTCCTAACAGCACCATCATTGACCTTACCAGTCATATACTTTGTTATGCTAGCTCCATCATTGACCAAAACAGTCATATACTCTGTCTAAAGAGCTCTATCATTGACCTTACCAATAATATACTTTGTCCTACCAGCACTAAAATTGTCCTTAACAGTCATATACTTTGTCTTACGAGTTCTATCATTGACCTTACCAATAATATAATTTGTCCTACCAGATCCATCATTGACATTTGCAATAATATACAATCTCCTACCAGCTTTATCATTGACCTTATAAGTAATATACTTTGTCTAAAGAGCTCTATCATTAGCCTTACCAGTCATATACTTTGTCCTACCAGCCCCGTCATTGACCTTACCAGTAATATACTTTGTCCTACCAGCCCCGTCATTGACCTTACCAGTAATATACTTTGTCCTACCAGCCCCGTCATTGACCTTACCAGTAATATACTTTGTCCTACCAGCCCCGTCATTGACCTTACCAGTAATATACTTTGTCCTACCAGCCCCGTCATTGACCTTACCAGTAATATACTTTGTCCTACCAGCCCCGTCATTGACCTTACCAGTAATATACTTTGTCCTACTAGCCCCGTCATTGACCTTACCTTACCAGTCATATACTTTGTCCTACTAGCCCTATCATTGATGCTTTCTTTTTGCTCCAGATCTAAATGACGCTGTTTACTGGTATGAAAAGTAAGTTAAATTGTGTACAATCTGATAAAGCCCTAAAACGTTTACCTGCTGTCAACATTTTTTTTTTTTTTTAAGGGAGGCTAATTAGAAGTAGTATCCGTGTGTGCTCTTCCTCGTTTATATAAAAAAACAACAACTTAAAATGATGTCATTGACTAATTTACCTGTGTTACGTGTACGTGTGTAGACGCTTTAACATTAATGTGTACACTTTTTTAAAGTTTGGGTATTTTAGTTCTTTGTAATCATGAATATGTAGAGCTTTATACAACACACCCTACCAACAAAACAAAAACCAACAAACCATCACACCGCAACAGAAACACATCATAACCATAACACCAACAAAACAATAACAGCAAAGAAAGTCACCAGTCATCACGATATGAAGAATTGTAATGTCATCTCTTTGTGAGATTGTAATTAGCGAACCAGTTTTTTTTTTTTTTTTTTTTTTTTTTTTTTTTTTTTCAGGTTAAACAATTTGACGAAAATATTCTTACAAAACATTTTTATTAGTGCATCGACATCTTATATACAGTGGCGTAGCCAGGTTTTGACGCTAGGGGGAGCGAAATTTTAGTAAAAAGGCCCCACTTTTAGCAATTTTTCCAGATTAATAGAATAACTAAGAATTCGTGCTTATCAAGTGTTAAAAGAAAACCCTGTGCCTCAGGATACACACACTGTATAATAGTGCAGTTTTTATTTAACCATTTGCGATTCTTTTTCTAGCAGCTAATAGTGATGGGAATTTCTGCACAATTGATTGCATCTACTGTTCATTTACTGTTCATCTACTGTTCATCTACTGTTCATCTACTGTTCATCTACTGTTCATCTACTGTTCATCTACTGTTCATCTACTGTTCATCTACTGTTCATCTACTGTTCATCTACTGTTCATCTACTGTTCATCTACTGTTCATCTACTGTTCATCTACTGTTCATCTACTGTTCATCTACTGTTCATCTACTGTTCATCTACTGTTCATCTACTGTTCATCTACTGTTCATCTACTGTTCATCTACTGTTCATCTACTGTTCATCTACTGTTCATCTACTGTTCATCTACTGTTCATCTACTGTTCATCTACTGTTCATCTACTGTTCATCTACTGTTCATCTACTGTTCATCTACTGTTCATCTACTGTTCATCTACTGTTCATCTACTGTTCATCTACTGTTCATCTACTGTTCATCTACTGTTCATCTACTGTTCATCTACTGTTCATCTACTGTTCATCTACTGTTCATCTACTGTTCATCTACTGTTCATCTACTGTTCATTTTCGGGATAAACATCGAGTATCGAAAAGTATTTATAGAATAAACGCAAATGCTCTATAGCAGGCAGGGCCGTATTTAGGATTGTGGGGGCCCTGTTCCCAGACTTATGTGGTGGACCCTCGTGGCCTCGCCCTGTTTTCCACATACTTCAGAAAAGTGCCGTTAATTAATGTTACATTCTGTAAAATCATAAATTGATTGTATGTTGCGCTTAGCTTGGTTGGACTGAAGCGCTTAAAATTGAATTTTATTGTACATTTTCAACTAAAGAATGAGGATGTCACTAAAAAAAATCTTTTTTGTGATGTGTGGGGCCCCTTTTCTGTGGGGCCCCTGTTCCAATGGAACATTTGGAACATGCCTAAATACGCCACTGATAGCAGGGGTCGGCAACATAAGGAACGTGTGCCAGACTTGGCACGCAGAACCATTTACAATGGCACGCGAAAGACCTTTCGACTGTTTCAGTTCAGGAATGTTTGTATGCAAAGCTCCCATCATTGGACTTGCCATCTGTGATTGAATCTAGTGTTAAGATTGTCAATTGTATAGTTTCTCAAGTCTCTTCTAGAAGAAATCGTACGGATTATGGAGTATTGGTAAAGTCTTGGATAGATTCTTATCTTGTCTGCAAGCAATTAAGATGTATCTTAATGGAAAAAAAAATCCGTTATTGAAGCCAATGTTTCTGTATGACTTTTTGACACGTTTAAGTGAGTTAAACTTCCATTTACCTGACTGGGTCCAAAAGCAATTGAATTGTTGGGCAACTGGAATGGATTTGCATTGAAACTGTGCATATCTTTCCGTGTAATCAATTTTAAAACATTCCATAATTGAAGACAAATTAAGTTAGATAAGCATTTTTAGCCGTATACTAGTTATATTAAAACAATTAGATCTAACTCGTTTGGTATCACTAGCACCTATTTGTCAAATTTAAATGAAGGGAGATAATTAATCCGTTTTCTTTACATTAATGTTTGTTTCTTTTTTGTTTCCTTTAAAAAAAATTAATGGCTAACAATTTATAACTGTAAAATGATCAAATTATACAAGATAGTTGAAAATTATATAAATATTTTATGACTAAAAAAATTTACATGTACATCTTTAAACATTAAAGTAACTACCCAGATTGTATAATTATTAAATATCTCTTCCTCTATATTGTAATTTATCTCAGTTATTCTGAGATAAAATATATAAGACGTTATATTTTTACTAGAATAATTTCTTGACAACTATATTCCAATGTTGATAACTATTACCGGTAATGTGTTAGTTGAGTAATGGAATTGTGTATTAGCTATAAATGGATTATTTTTTTAAAGCTGATAATAACAAACGGGTTAATTTTTTATTAAATATAAAAGGCTTTAATGATTTTCTCATTACGCTCATTTTCTTTTGGTCTTGGTCTTGCTACGACACTAAATAAATTGTGTTATAAAAATAATATAGTTGATCAGTTTGACTTTCACGCTTTTGGCACGCTGAATGATTTAAAATGATTGTAAGAAATTTAATTGTTGAGATGCAATTTAATTTAAAGAAAAAAAATTGAAACAGCATAAATTGTGGTTCGTGGCTTGTTAAAATTATTACTTAAATAATTTTTTTCCCGAAAAGGCCCTTGTTTTTCGAAAATGGTCGTAGGGGGGACGGTCGCTCCCCCTGCTCCCCCCCTGGCAACACTACTGCTTATATATCTCTATAAAAAAATACCGGGCGAGCATTTCGGCTCTATAAGCTTAGTCTAGGGCGTAACGTGAAAAGGGGTGGAAATAGTTGGGGCGGGGGAGGGGGACACAACAAGATACAGATATAAAGTGTTGTCATCGGCATAACGTGTAGCCTATGTGCCAAGTTTCAGCTCGATGTGATGAATGGATAATAATTAATAATAATAATCGGTCATTTGTATAGCGCTTCACTCCATGCTAATACAAAGCGCTCATAAAAACGAAACGACAATAACATTCTAAAATAGTTATTTAAACACGTCTTTTGCCGATGGAGGTGTCAGACATACATGATCCACTTAGTGGAAAAGAAATGTCTTTAAATTCTTCTTGAATGGCTCTTTTATCGCCGAGTTTGCTAGTATATCAGATAAGCTGTTCCACAGTGATAAGTGAGTCAATGAACCAACCGAAGGTCCGGTCATAATATAGATATTATAAACATATTCCGTGGGTCTAGTCACCCGAAACACACACATTATACATACATACATACTTACAAAGTTGTGCGATGTTAATGTAAAGAAGTTTATTACTAAACAACACATTTTGTTTACCTGGAAAATACAAATAGAAATAGTCAAAACACAAATTTTTTCGTTTTCTGTTCTGAGCTAGGATCTCAAAAATATAACACACGGACGCTTGCACGCGAAGCTGTTATATAAGCCGTCGCGTGTCCTCTATCTAGGTTTTCATTCATCATTTACCAAGCCCCTTGGTCACGTGACGCACAACATATGAAGCACGCAATAAAAAAAATACTTTAATAAATTAAATGTCTAAAGTCAAAGGGGCAATGTTTATTTTTTTTCTATATATTATTGTTGTAGAGAGTGCTTAATCGAATATTATTTTAAAATAAAATATTAATAATAATAATATTTGTATAGCGCTGCCAACAAACATAATGTAAGCTCAGAGCGCATTTAACATACAACTAAGAAATAATTAGACTTAATTAAGAGTAGCCTACTTCGTTTATGTAGAGAAGACTAATTATCATGGACAGCACACACAACGTTTGTATTTCTTGTGTATCATGTGATGGTAGAGGTAGATCGACATCAAGGATGTTTACGTTGACAAAAGTAAAAAAAAATGCAAATAAGATAAAGGTATGTGCACTAATTACATAACACCTGTTTTTACCCCCATGTCAACAATTGTCAAACTTTCAGTGATTCCCCCTTTTAAAAAAAAAAAAAAATTATATCAAACTATTTCCCCCCCCCCCTCCCTCCCACACACACTTGTAAACTGAGAAAAATGTATATGGTTGGCTCAAATGTTTAAAAAAAAATTATATATTATAAAATAAAAGGTCTACAAATACATTTTAATACATTTTGAAAATGTGTTTAATAAGTTTCAACTGAACTATAACACTAGGCCTTTATAGAACACTTTGAATTCATGAGCGAATTGTAACTTAAAGGGCTTTATAGAACACTTTGAATTCATGAACGAATTGTAACTTAAAGGGCTTTATAGAACACTTTGAATTCATGAACGAATTGTAACTTAAAGGGCTTTATAGAACACTTTGAATTCATGAACGAATTGTAACTTAAAGGGCTTTATAGAACACTTTGAATTCATGAACGAATTGTAACTTAAAGGGCTTTATAGAACACTTTGAATTCATGAACGAATTGTAACTTAAAGGGCTTTATAGAACACTTTGAATTCATGAACGAATTGTAACTTAAAGGGCTTTATAGAACACTTTGAATTCATGAACGAATTGTAACTTAAAGGGCTTTATAGAACACTTTGAATTCATGAACGAATTGTAACTTAAAGGGCTTTATAGAACACTTTGAATTCATGAACGAATTGTAACTTAAAGGGCTTTATAGAACACTTTGAATTCATGAACGAATTGTAACTTAAAGGGCTTTATAGAACACTTTGAATTCATGAACGAATTGTAACTTAAAGGGCTTTATAGAACACTTTGAATTCATGAACGAATTGTAACTTAAAGGGCTTTATAGAACACTTTGAATTCATGAATGAATTGTAACTTAAAGGGCTTTATAGAACACTTTGAATTCATGAACGAATTGTAACTTAAAGGGCTTTATAGAACACTTTGAATTCATGAACGAATTGTAACTTAAAGGGCTTTATAGAACACTTTGAATTCATGAACGAATTGTAACTTAAAGGGCTTTATAGAACACTTTGAATTCATGAACGAATTGTAACTTAAAGGGCTTTGTAGAACACTTTGAATTCATGAACGAATTGTAACTTAAAGGGCTTTATAGAACACTTTGAATTCATGAACGAATTGTAACTTAAAGGGCTTTATAGAACACTTTGAATTCATGAACGAATTGTAACTTAAAGGGCTTTATAGAACACTTTGAATTCATGAACGAATTGTAACTTAAAGGGCTTTATAGAACACTTTGAATTCATGAACGAATTGTAACTTAAAGGGCTTTATAGAACACTTTGAATTCATGAACGAATTGTAACTTAAAGGGCTTTATAGAACACTTTGAATTCATGAACGAATTGTAACTTAAAGGGCTTTATAGAACACTTTGAATTCATGAACGAATTGTAACTTAAAGGGCTTTATAGAACACTTTGAATTCATGAACGAATTGTAACTTAAAGGGCTTTATAGAACACTTTGAATTCATGAACGAATTGTAACTTAAAGGGCTTTATAGAACACTTTGAATTCATGAACGAATTGTAACTTAAAGGGCTTTATAGAACACTTTGAATTCATGAACGAATTGTAACTTAAAGGGCTTTATAGAACACTTTGAATTCATGAACGAATTGTAACTTAAAGGGCTTTATAGAACACTTTGAATTCATGAACGAATTGTAACTTAAAGGGCTTTATAGAACACTTTGAATTCATGAACGAATTGTAACTTAAAGGGCTTTATAGAACACTTTGAATTCATGAACGAATTGTAACTTAAAGGGCTTTATAGAACACTTTGAATTCATGAACGAATTGTAACTTAAAGGGCTTTATAGAACACTTTGAATTCATGAACGAATTGTAACTTAAAGGGCTTTATAGAACACTTTGAATTCATGAACGAATTGTAACTTAAAGGGCTTTATAGAACACTTTGAATTCATGAACGAATTGTAACTTAAAGGGCTTTATAGAACACTTTGAATTCATGAACGAATTGTAACTTAAAGGGCTTTATAGAACACTTTGAATTCATGAACGAATTGTAACTTAAAGGGCTTTATAGAACACTTTGAATTCATGAACGAATTGTAACTTAAAGGGCTTTATAGAACACTTTGAATTCATGAACGAATTGTAACTTAAAGGGCTTTATAGAACACTTTGAATTCATGAACGAATTGTAACTTAAAGGGCTTTATAGAACACTTTGAATTCATGAACGAATTGTAACTTAAAGGGCTTTATAGAACACTTTGAATTCATGAACGAATTGTAACTTAAAGGGCTTTATAGAACACTTTGAATTCATGAACGAATTGTAACTTAAAGGGCTTTAAAGAACACTTTGAATTCATGAACGAATTGTAACTTAAAGGGCTTTATAGAACACTTTGAATTCATGAACGAATTGTAACTTAAAGGGCTTTATAGAACACTTTGAATTCATGAACGAATTGTAACTTAAAGGGCTTTATAGAACACTTTGAATTCATGAACGAATTGTAACTTAAAGGGCTTTATAGAACACTTTGAATTCATGAACGAATTGTAACTTAAAGGGCTTTATAGAACACTTTGAATTCATGAACGAATTGTAACTTAAAGGGCTTTATAGAACACTTTGAATTCATGAACGAATTGTAACTTAAAGGGCTTTATAGAACACTTTGAATTCATGAACGAATTGTAACTTAAAGGGCTTTATAGAACACTTTGAATTCATGAACGAATTGTAACTTAAAGGGCTTTATAGAACACTTTGAATTCATGAACGAATTGTAACTTAAAGGGCTTTATAGAACACTTTGAATTCATGAACGAATTGTAACTTAAAGGGCTTTATAGAACACTTTGAATTCATGAACGAATTGTAACTTAAAGGGCTTTATAGAACACTTTGAATTCATGAACGAATTGTAACTTAAAGGGCTTTATAGAACACTTTGAATTCATGAACGAATTGTAACTTAAAGGGCTTTATAGAACACTTTGAATTCATGAACGAATTGTAACTTAAAGGGCTTTATAGAACACTTTGAATTCATGAACGAATTGTAACTTAAAGGGCTTTATAGAACACTTTGAATTCATGAACGAATTGTAACTTAAAGGGCTTTATAGAACACTTTGAATTCATGAACGAATTGTAACTTAAAGGGCTTTATAGAACACTTTGAATTCATGAACGAATTGTAACTTAAAGGGCTTTATAGAACACTTTGAATTCATGAACGAATTGTAACTTAAAGGGCTTTATAGAACACTTTGAATTCATGAACGAATTGTAACTTAAAGGGCTTTATAGAACACTTTGAATTCATGAACGAATTGTAACTTAAAGGGCTTTATAGAACACTTTGAATTCATGAACGAATTGTAACTTAAAGGGCTTTATAGAACACTTTGAATTCATGAACGAATTGTAACTTAAAGGGCTTTATAGAACACTTTGAATTCATGAACGAATTGTAACTTAAAGGGCTTTATAGAACACTTTGAATTCATGAACGAATTGTAACTTAAAGGGCTTTATAGAACACTTTGAATTCATGAACGAATTGTAACAAAGGGCTTTATAGAACACTTTGAATTCATGAACGAATTGTAACTTAAAGGGCTTTATAGAACACTTTGAATTCATGAACGAATTGTAACTTAAAGGGCTTTATAGAACACTTTGAATTCATGAACGAATTGTAACTTAAAGGGCTTTATAGAACACTTTGAATTCATGAACGAATTGTAACAAAGGGCTTTGTCTAGCTTCTATCGTCTTCCCATGGGGAAGCCTAATGTTCCTGAATTGTTCTAATTGTTCTAATTGGCATATCAGCTGATTCATCAAATTATCGTAGAATCGATGCACTTTTCAAGTCAACATTATAGTTGTTGTTTTTTTCTGTTTTTTTACTGATGTCCAAATTGGCAATTGTTGGACTGAATTTAAAAGATGAAATCTAGAAATAAGCTTACACCTTTTTGTATTTTTTTATGGAGCAAATAAAATACATTGGCAATTTTGTTTAATTTCAAATACCTACAAATAAAGCCAATACCCACTCCATTTGCAAAAAAACAACAACATATGATCCTGACCTTGATTGAGTTATGAACCTAAGTACATCAATTATCTTATCTTATATATTACAGATTATAAAGAAGATTGTTGCGTCCTACGCTCATTCGTGGTCCGAGAAATTGGAAATTAGGCTCCTAGAAACCATTATCACTTAGAAATAACACCGTTGTTGAATTTTTTTTTATCTACTCAATGCAAAGTTGATCGATTTCTAATTATCTGCTCAAATTTGCTTAATTAAGATGAGCTACATGGATAATCTATGGATTAAACAATATCTGCAGTCAACAAGAAAGACCTATAGTTTTCACAATTCAATTAAGAGGTCATGCGCAGGTAGAAGGCCTTTTTTTCTCAATCAATTGACACTTGAATAAATGTATTGGAGGGAAAGTGTAGTGGACCGTCTCAAGTAGAGGCCGACCGAAACTAAAAATTTGGTTTCGGCCGAAAACAAAAACATACCGAAAGTTATAAATTTATTTTCGGCCGAAACCGAAGCAAAAACCGAACGTTTAAATACACCTTCAGCCGAAACCGAAAGATAAACCTAAATAGCCAAACAAAAGATTTAAAAAGACTGCACAGAAATCCCAAACTCCATTTTTCGACATTCTTTGGGGTGATTAAAAAATCCGTTTTATATTAACTTCACTTTTCTACTTCACACAGATTAACTCGCAACGGTTTATCTAAATAAAATTATCAATAAGCAGAGTAATAGATGCAGCACTAGCGTTGCAATCTGAATTTTGAAAGTAAAAATAGATATTCAGCTGATGACCGAAAAACAATATCAGTTTCGGCAGAAATCGAAAGCAAACCCGGTAAACCGAAAGCTAACTATTTGGCTTCGGCCATTGGCCTACTTTCGGCGCCGAAACCGAAACCGAAACCGAATTTTGTCGGCCTCTAGTCTCATGATCTCGCCAGTCACTTGTTAGGGTGTCTGTATGTTTGATTGGAGGGGAGCCTTGGAGTAATTAATGGTAAGCCTACTGTACAACAAAACCACAGATCGATATATAATCTACATGGATGTGTTATATGTCTGACGTTAGATAGAGCTAAACTATGTCTGATTTCACATACCTATACAACTTTGAAAATCTTATTGACAAGTTTGAATGAATTAAACCTTTTTTTTTTTTTTTTTTTTTACAGATTTTTATAATTTTTTTTTTCCGTAGTCTAAACCAAATATTGATTTTAATGAATACATTTTATATAGTCTGACACTGCCAAATTTTGTTATAACAGGAAGTCTTCTGAATGTTTTAGGTCAGTGCTGTACACCCACCCGTTCTGATGTACATAGATATCTCTATATAGATCAGTGATCAAGACTTACAACATAGGCTTACATCCTTAAAAATACCGCTCTATTTTCCAGACATTACATTTTTAAATTATATTTTATTTTTCAATTGACACCAGGCTAACACAGGGGTCGGGAACCCATGGCTCGCGAGCCAGATGTGGCTCTTTTGATGGCTGCATCTGGCTCGCAGACAAATGTTCGATTATTTAAAAAAATGTTTGTTTTTTTTAGACTTTTTGATCGACATATTAATTGCATATCAATATTTCATTCTACAAATGAGCTAAAGTCTACTGCAGCTCAGCACCAGAAGAATTCAGAGACATAATTATTGTACTTTTAGTGTTGAAATGACAAAAAATGCACACATTTACTTGAATTTTTAGTTTTAAACATAATGTATGATGGCTCTCACAGAATTACTTTTAAAAAAATGTGGTATTTATGGCTCTCTCAAACAAAAAGGTTCCCGACCCCTGGGCTAACATATTCGCAATTGTTATATATATATATATAATATTATATTATATATCATATAGTAATTATATATCATAGTCAGATTGACTGACATTACATTAAATACTTATTAACAAGCACATGTCATGTTTGTTGTCATGTTAGTTAATAAGGTCGCATTATTTCATATATAATCTGCCTTACAGATGGTTGTTCAAAAAATGTGTTGTTCTTCATACCTAGGGTTGCCAGACGTCCGGCAAAAGGAGGACATGTCCTCCTTTTTAGCTCTGTGTCCTCCGTCCGGCAGGCAAAGCTCAAAACTCTTCAAATGTCCGGCTTTTGTACGCTAAAAGTTTTTAAAACCCTTAGGCCTAGTGTACTTTTTATGTTATTATTTACCGTCAATAAGTGGATGGGTCGGGTAAAGCAAAATACCACAGTATTTAGCAGGAAATGCAATGAATTAGATTGTGTTATCTAATGTGTTGTTATGCTAATTGTCCACCGAACTTCTTTCCACATCTCAACTCCCCTTTGCACATATACTCTCAAATGTCACAGCTTTATTGATGTAAGAGGTAGCCGGGGATAGAATCTACGCTAGTGACTCACAATAATATTACGAGTCTAAACAAACTGTTAGGGCACATGATGCAAGTTTTTAAGTGAAGGTCCTATTGAAAGAACTCTTCAGCCGCATCGGGAAACTTTTGTCCTAGTTTACAATTCGGAAAGTTCAATTGATTAAGAAGGTGAAAATAACGCTAAGCATTCAGTAGTTTATTCAATTTCCTTGTAATTTTTTGCCGTTTTTTTTTAACATGGAAATGGCTTCTACAAAGAGAAAATGCAAATTTTTTAGTACTATGAAAAGTAAGTTTCCATGTTTTGTTGAAGGACACAACAAAAATGAGGCAAAGTGTACGATTTGCGATAGTTACTTGTCTGTTGCTAACAAAGGAGCTACAGACTTGGAGCGCCATGTTGACAGTGAAAAGCATAGAAACCTTATCAAAGTGTCAGCGGCATCGAACAAATTGACCTCTTTTATTCAGCATAAGTTCTCAAAGGCTGCAAAGAAAATTCATGCGTCTGAAGCAACTATGGCATATCATACAGTCCGTCATCATCAGCCTTACAACTCGATGACTTGCACAGCTGGTTTGATGCACACATTATTTGACGATTCGGACATCGCTAAAAATATTTCCTGTGCAAAAACAAAAACTGAGGCGATAATAAACCAGGTCATCGCCCTCCACATCGTTGATGAACTAGTGAAATCGTTAGGTGGTATTTCATGTTTCGTTATTTCAACAGATGCTAGCAATCACGGTTCGCAGAAATTTTTTCCGATTGTTGTGCAATACTTTGACTTGAAGGCAGGTGGAATACAAACTAAGATTCTTTAGTTAGACATTACACCAAATGAAACTTCAGAAACTATATCAAAATATATTTTAAGAACACTCCAAAGATATGATTTGTCCTCAAAATGTTTGGTTTTTGCTGGAGATAATGCTAATGTAAATTTTGGAGGCATTAACAGAAAAGAAGGTAGAAATGTGTTCTACCATTTGAAAGAAGCCTTGAGCAAGCCATTAGTAGGCGTTGGGTGTCCCGCTCACGTTCTGCACAACTGCATCCAACATGGCACAGATTTATTGCAGATTGACGTTGAAACTGTTGTCATGAAGATATTTAATTACTTTTCTATCTACACTGTTTGAACTGAAACCTTAAAAGAATTTTGTGACTATGTCGACATTAGCCATCAGCAGCTACTCTATCACTCTAAAACTATATGGCTCAGTTTGTTTCCAGCCATTGTTGAGTCTGTTTACTGCTTTGAAAGAATATTTCTTTCTGTAAATCAGCCACCTGCTATGATATAATTTTTTTTTAAGAATGATTTTTTAGAAGTCTTTTTTTGGTTTCTTCATTCCTTGATGTCTGTCTTTCAAGTCAATATTGCGGGCATTGAAAGAAAAGAAACATCCGTGCTAGAAGTTATGAAACTTCTTCCCTCAACCTTGGAAGTTTTAAAAGACAGACTAAAGGAGTCATTTATTTCACTGTAAGTCACGGAGATACTGAAAAAAATTAAAGAAAATGGTCGAGAAAAAGAGTGTAATAAGAGAATAATTTCTTGGCAGAAGTTAGGTTGGTGTATGAAGTATGCATTAGCTACTTAGAAAAGTGTTTGCAACCTTTTTGTGAATTTGATTGCTTTAGTTGGATGTATTTAAATATAATCAAAGACAGTACCTTTGATGACCTTTTGGCATGTATATTGTATCTTAAGGAGAAGGCTATTATAGTGGATGATGTGAAATTGTTTGACCAATATTGCAATCTCAAATCATTTGTACAAGGGAAAGATGAACAGTTTATTCAAAGACTCTTGCATGAGCAGTGGAGTTTGTTTTTTCAATGTTGCCCTAATTCAAGTTGCTTTTCAGAGTTGCTAAAAATGTGTGAACTTTTTTTCTGTATCCCTGGACACAATGGAAATGTGGAAAGAGTGTTCTCATTGATAAACGCTTAATGGACAAGGGAAAGAAACAGACTTTCAGTTAACTCTGTAAAAGGCATCATTGTTACAAATGTAAGGGGGGGAATTATTACTGAGTTTAAAAGTATAGAGTGTGTGTGTTATTGAATTATATAACACACAATATTAAATTAATATACATCGATTTACATTTATATTATATACAAGGGGAGGGGACGGGTATATCTGTGCATACCTATATTGTGGTAGGCAGGTAGGATTAGCTACCTGGATGGACCAATACTAAAAACTACAATTACTAGCTAACTATACTAAATACTAGACTATACACAGAACAGCAAACGACAAATAAACAAACATAAACAACGTACACTACAACAATGTATCTATCTATCAAGGGAACAAATAAATTTTTCATAATACACAAGTTTATTCAAATATAAGCCCTAACCATCAATATCAACAACAACTAAATAAATCCATCGTCTACCAACGCCCTTTCTAACTAAATAAATCACAATCCCTACCAACTCTTAATTCACATACTACAAAATCATAATTCAAATCTTCTCATCATTTAACACACTATCTAATATCTAACTAAGAAAATATATACAAGAGACCTAGCACTTTCTAACATCTAACTTAAAAATAATATATAACCAGAGAATAAATATATACAAGAGACCTAGCAATTTCTAACACCTAACTTAAACCAACATATAACAAGAGACTAATTTAAAACCAACATATAACACGAGACCAACAAGGTAGGTTTTATCCGACGAGACTAGTATGCCACTTTCACGACCACCACCACTAGAAGGCCAACAACTAACCGGAAAAGAGATTAAATAGGGCGACCCAAACACTATCACTGACCAATAAAATTTATTGACCCGCAGCCAATCGGATTCAAACAACCTGAAAAAGCGCTCCAGTATAATTAGTTAAAAACTTAACTGTGCTTTGTTATGAAATTAACAGAAAATATAATGAGAACAGTACAAAAACACCTTGTAGACCACCTGTCTACATACACGCCGCCCACATTTTTTATCGTCCTCGATAAAACACATACCCCATACAAAGATGCTAAGTATTCCACAATGCTACAAGACCAATCAACAAAAGACTCCTGATTACCCATCCCTAAGCCAGACATTCCTAGAATATCCACAAAAAAAAAATCCACGTCAGTAAATAAGCAGACGCCACTGAAGGCACTCTTCTGCAATTTATGAACAAAAACATAGGGTGGCAACCACAATGCCCAAAGTGAGCCTTGACGACTTCACAATGACATACAAAAAGTCTCGGTGAAAAGAAATGCATCATTAAAAACACATACGCTCACTCATGTTATCTCACAACCTGGCAGCCAATTTATATACCATAAAAAAACGGAAATCAAACCACATAAGAAATCCTGGCATAATAATACATAAAAACAGTAAATTATAACAATTTGCTTCCTCAGTCCGCAACTGGTGTGGACAAGAAAAAAAATTATTTTGACCAGAACCAACGATGTTAGTCCCACATGAACTACACCGTCAGTTCACAAAGAACTTAGATGAAAAAAAATGTACACCTCTCACAAGAGAGACAAAAAAACATTGACCTATTTGAACAGTTCATAAAAATAAAAATACTGCATGTAAAATTAAAAAATTATTCCGGTCATGAAAAAAACAATAGGTCAACACACAATAAATTCAATAATCAAGGGTGTGTTGACAACAACGGTTGCATTATTTACATATGAACATAGGAAAAAAAGAAGAGGTTCACAAAAAAAGCAGTAAATATATTTACAGGTGGTGACAAAAAAATGTATGACGAAACAAAACACAACATGGCAAAATTCCTCTGGTAGGCCCAGGTCAGAACGTCTGAAAGCATCCAATTCCTGGCGTCTGAATGAAAAACACTTCTTTGGTCCATCTGTCCACTCTTGGACACAACACTAGCCCCTCCAGGGCAATACACTAGCCCATCCAGGGCACTACACTAGCCCATACAGGGCACTACACTGGCCACTCCAGGGCACTACACTGGCCACTCCAGGGCACTACACTGGCCGCTCCAGGGCACTACACTGGCCTCTCCAGGGCACATCCAGACAATCCATGGCTCCCCCTTGGCCGAGGGAAACCAGGCAGGTGGCCTTGATCGGCACACCTCTCATGGTGGTGGTGGGGCAGGAAGGTGGTACTTGCCCCAGTTGCATCTCTCCGGCAGCAGCCATCGTCACTGTCGCCCGAGCCCAGGACCCTGGTGACCCATATGGAGGTCCCAACACCAAGGCCTGGCCCAAGCATACACCGCCAGCTTCCAGGCTCCAACAGCTACAGGATGCCGGACCCTGGTGACCAAAGTGTAGGTCCCAATGCCAGGGTCTGGCCCAACACACAGCTGGCTGCACAGCCCCAATGGTCACAGGACGTCCACTGCTGCCGTCGTCTCCGTCGGCCCTACCTATGTTGGTCTCTCTCCTACCTACCGCTAACTGCCAAAACAACAACTAAGCCTAACACACTAATACCAAAAATCAACAACCAACCTAGGTCTAACAACTATCCTGCATTACTCACAACAACCTAATCCACAGAGAACTACTACTCAAACCTAGATCCAACTCCTATATACCAAACAACTATACCACAAAATACCACTCCTAGTCAAACAAAAATAAACCATCAAAACTATCCTAACCGAGACCCTAATCTACACAACTGAGGCCTAACCAAAAAGAAACTAACTATATTGGTCCATCCAAGCACAGATCCCACTTCTGACACCATTTTTAAGGGGGAGAATTATTACTGAGTTTAAATAGTATAGAGTGTGTGTGTTATTGAATTATATAACACACAATATTAAATTAATATACATCTATTTACATTTATATTATATACAAGGGGAGGGGACGGGTATATCTGTGCATACCTATATTGTGGTAGGCAGGTAGGATTAGCTACCTGGATGGACCAATACTAAAAACTACAATTACTAGCTAACTATACTAAATACTAGACTATACACAGAACAGCAAACGACAAATAAACAAACATAAACAACGTACACTACAACAATGTATCTATCAAGGGAACAAATAAATTTTTCATAATACACAAGTTTATTCAAATATAAGCCCTAACCATCAATATCAACAACAACTAAATAAATCCATCGTCTACCAACGCCCTTTCTAACTAAATAAATCACAATCCCTACCAACTCTTAATTCACATACTACAAAATCATAATTCAAATCTTCTCATCATTTAACACACTATCTAATATCTAACTAAGAAAATATATACAAGAGACCTAGCACTTTCTAACATCTAACTTAAAAATAATATATAACCAGAGAATAAATATATACAAGAGACCTAGCAATTTCTAACACCTAACTTAAACCAACATATAACAAGAGACTAATTTAAAACCAACATATAACACGAGACCAACAAGGTAGGTTTTATCCGACGAGACTAGTATGCCACTTTCACGACCACCACCACTAGAAGGCCAACAACTAACCGGAAAAGAGATTAAATAGGGCGACCCAAACACTATCACTGACCAATAAAATTTATTGACCCGCAGCCAATCGGATTCAAACAACCTGAAAAAGCGCTCCAGTATAATTAGTTAAAAACTTAACTGTGCTTTGTTATGAAATTAACAGAAAATATAATGAGAACAGTACAAAAACACCTTGTAGACCACCTGTCTACACAAAGTACAATTTGAAACATCTTACTTGTGAACAGTTTTATACATTTGTGCTAACTAACGAGGATCTTGTGCAAAAAGTGGGCTCGTCAGAGAAATATGTTGTGTAATTAAAAAGATGATAACTGTAGAATTTACTGTTTAATTTTCAAATTATATAGTATTGTTACATTTTGAAAACAAATCTCAATTAAATTTTTATTTTATTTTTACAAAACTTTTTCTTCGTTAATTTTACAAAAAAATAATTATTGGCAACCATTGTTACTCATTGTAGTAAAATTGTTCTGATTGCTGGTTAAATCTGCATTCAATTGAACAAATTAAAATGATTTTAATGTAACACTAAATGTGTCCTCCTTTGTCCTCCTTTTTGTCTCTCGGTGTCCTCCTTTGTCCTCCTTTTTATCTCTCCGTGTCCTCCTTTTGGTACTCATGTATCTGGCAACCCTATTCATACCCTCAATAGAAATATAAATAAAAATGTTTTATAATGTTTGCATTTAGAATTTCTGATATTATCTCCCTTGGTACATGTTTTTCTATTTAAGAGTACTGTGAAGCATAAAATATTGATTATGTCTGCTTTGAGTAGGCCTATTGCTACACTAATGAATCCATGAAATTGTTATTTGAATGCTCACCCTTACAAAGACAAATAATGATTACTTTATTTAAATAATTTCCAATTAAGATGCAAGGGGAGAAAAAAAACGAAACTGCTAAGAAATGTTTTCAAATATCTATTAGCTTTTCAATCGTCCCTTAGTGATTGTATAAATAACTAAAGTCATAAAATATTCAAATTTGGAGGTAAATATTTTCATTAATAAAGTGACAATTTTCCCGTTCATTCTTGGGGACGGTGTTACGACGATTTTAATGCCACTGACTGTTAGTTTTACTAAGTAGTTATAACCAACTAGCTAGTTGATACTATTTGAATATTGTTGCCTTAAAATTTAGGTTAATAAACAGAATCTGTTTCAAGAGTTACATTTTTTTAAAATATTTATTTTCATGATTTATCATTGGCATAGTTTTGTGGGTTTTCTTTTACCATTACAAACTATTTGTTCTACTGTTGAAAGGGGATTTATTGTAAAAACAAAGTGTGGTATATTTTATTGGTGCCTACAAGTATATATAATTTGATACAAATAAATGTGTAATAAACTCTTGTCAGTTTTATATTTATGGTTTGGGTCTGTATTTGATTGATGTTTTATATTTATGGTTTGGGTCTGTAGTGGATCAATGTTTTATATTTATGGTTTGGGTCTGTATTTGATTGATGTTTTATATTTATGGTTTGGGTCTGTAGTGGATCAATGTTTTATATTTATGGTTTGGGTCTGTATTTGATTGATGTTTTATATTTATGGTTTGGGTCTGTAGTGGATCAATGTTTTATATTTATGGTTTGGGTCTGTATTTGATTGATGTTTTATATTTATGGATTGGGTCTGTAGTGGATTAATGTTGTGCGATTGTTATGTTTGGAGGTAAATTGGAGGAAATATTTTTTTCTACAATATAAATATTATAAAGTAACATACTGATCCGCACATCATTGACTGTACATATACTAATGATACAATAAAATAATGTTAGGTACATATCAGAGCTGGTAACACTCAAGGATGTCCTCTAGGTTAGGGAAGAAACAGTATTTGAACCTGGATTCAACATTGAAACCCTGGGAATGACAATCTTAATGCGCTGTCACTGGACCACCATGTAATAACCCAAATAATTCAATGATTTTCCCATCCTAAAATACTTAGGTAAATAATGAAACAAGAAATAACACAAGATTGTAATTGTTAGACTGGATTATTTATTTAGGTTTCAAATGAAAAAATATTTGCGTCAATAAAAAAATGTAAGAGTATTGTATTGAGTCCGTATCCCAGTCAGGTTAAAAGCAACAATATCAATATAATGAGCCAGAGCAAAACTTAATTTCACATCAATTTTTTAAATATTTATAACAAATATGCAAAACAATATTTAAAAAAGCAAACAATTGCATTGATATCTTCCCTTTTGTTTTCGAATCTCTTGTAGGAATGGTAGAATGCATTGTTGGTTTTAAAGACTTTATTTTATAATTGGATTTGATTTGAAATAACAGTTAGCACATCATTGTCTGTTCATTGAATCGAAAAATGTATCTTTTCTTTATTTGTACATTTGTTTCTGATCCTATTTTATACATATTAAAAAAACACATTTCCATGGATTAAAAACAACATGCTAAATCTAAAACAATCACAATAAAACATTAAAAATTTTCATCAAACAATTCTTTATACATATGAAAACATTAGTCTAACATCATATTCGTGTTTAGTTTTGTTAAGTTTTGTGATTAGGTTAGTCAACAAACTTTTTTTTGACAACAAATCAAATGACAAACTATACAGAAATAAAATGGTATACATGTATTTTTATACTAGATCTATACATTAATATATATATAAAAAGACAGATATTTTGTTGAAAAATTGTTGAAAAAAGACAACTTCTCAAATGTAATTCAATAAATAATATTATACATTTTACATATTTACCTGCATATTAAAAAGATTAAGACTTACGTTAAAATCAGAAATGTTTAACATTGATCATAATAACCAAATTTACAATAATTCGTAGGCTAAAATTTGGATAAACATGCTGAACTTGTATAACTTTGCTTGCAATTGACAAGTCTTAACGATTATGCATGCATAGTCGATGTATTCCAACACTTCCGGTCCTATTCGTTAATTTACTAACAAAACATGACTATGTGCTGTGTTCTTGGTTGTTCTGCGAGTAAGAAAAGATACAGGGGATAAAATCATTTCTAAAAGATGTTGCCGAAAGAAAAAGGTTGATATTGAACGTCAGACGTAAAAAATCACTTGTTTTGAATGTAAGATATTTTAAAAATTACATTAGACGGAAGTAAACTAGAAGTACATGTATGCATAGAAATCTGACCTAAATTGTTTAGTTTAGTGTACGCTAGTTGTAAACGTACAAATTTTAATTAAACTCTTAGCGACTAAAACGTCGACTAGATTATTAACTATCGCATTTTCACTTTTGCTGTTAAAAACGCATTCCTGTAGCTAATCCTGTAGCCTTATATATTTATAAAAGCTATAAGAGCCTACTTTAAAAAAAGAAACGAAAACATTATGTGTTGCCGGAAATAAACCAGAAGATCATGTAGGTATTGAACCGAAAAGGTCAAGCCTCATTAAGACTTGTCAATGGCAATACTTAGAATTGCAATTCTCTCGTCCAAGTAATTCTAATGTTTAGCATACATTTACAGTGAGAGATAAGTTTCACAGATATTGGCACGTTCTTTCCGAGACACAGGTTTCTATGCTCTACATAGGAATTTAAGTTTATTAAATATTCTTGTGTCACAATGTGAAAGACACATGTTAGGGACAAGCAAGAATTTTATATGGAGAATAGGCTCAGGCATACAGTAGAAACCGATTCGCAGCTCATTTTAAATAGCAAGGTAATATTTCCATTCCCCCAGCTACGCATTTTGAAAAAATAAAAGAAGATGACAAGATTACGATATCTTAACTAAATAGACTATTCAGAGAAAGACAAAACGAAAATTTATAAGAAGATCTAGCTTGGTCATGTGTAGGCAATATGTGCTTTTAATATGCAACAAATTCCAGTGTAAATACAGTTCAGCAAACTAAAAATTAGAAAAGGATTTATTTTTTTTTAAATATTATTCCTTACAATTTTTTGTTTAAAATCTATGAATAACTCAAATTTAAAGCCTTGCAAACTTTTAACAAAACCACCAAAATAATGTTAGCAGCAGATACAGAGTACGTTAAGGTCAAGGGCATGGTAGAACTCTTTGAATTTGGAGACAAGTCAATGTTGTTTAATCTTTGAAACCCACAACAAGCTGAAATAAAAGAAATGGAGAAAAAAAATGACAATTTATTTATATGATGGTCTAGCCTATTTATACAATTTATTTATATGATAGTCTAGCCTATTTACACATCTATTTATATGATAGTCTAGCCGAGGGCTCGGCAACCTAAGGCACGCGTGTTAGACTTGGCACGCATAACGATTGACAATGGCACGCGAAAGACCTCCAAGAAGATTTTTCGCAGCCGATACGTGTTGTGTGCCCTCTAGGATGCTTATTACATTCAAAAGAATGTTTTTGCTAATCTCTCTTAATTAATCATAAATATATTTCTAAAAAAAAAGTGTTTGTTTTTTTATTGTAATAAATATAAGCGCATATACTAGCATTATATTATGTAATTGTTGTAATTATTAATGTTTAAAAATAAAAAAAAAACTCTTTTAACTTAAATAGACTTTATTAATGCAGAAAATGTTTATTTACAACCTAAATAAATTTATACATCTAATTATACGTTGTAAAAAGAGCATAATGCTGAATTTTTATAAATTAATAATAATTTATACCTAACACTAGTTACATTACAAGCATCACTTGCATCAAATAATATGGAGAATTTAATTCAAGGGAGATAATTAACACGCTTTCTTTGCATTAAAATTTCTAATATAACTTACAATTTATAACTTTAAAGTTATTTAAAGTGATCAAACAATAAAACATACTTGAAAATTATAGAAATATTATATGAAGAAACAATGTATATGTACATTTTTAAACATTGCATTAACTACCCAGTAAGTATGATTACTACTTATCTATTCCGCTTAACTGGAATGAACGTTTATTACCTATAACCACCAGTAATAATATGTTAGCTGATATCTCAGTTATGCTGAGATCAAACTATATTAAATTTAGAGCTAATACTAGACAACAAAATTTCATTAATGTTGATACATTAACCAATAATGTGTAAGTTGCATAATGAAATTATGTAGTAGTTATAAATGGATTTAAAAAAAAAATGAAAATAACAAACGGGTTAATTTTTATTTAAATATAAAATGCTCATTTTATTTTGATCTTGCTAGGGCACTAAATAAATTGTCTTCTAAAAATAATATAGTTGAGCAGTTTGACTTTCCAGTTGTTGGCACGCTTACTGATTCGGAAATCCTAGTTTGGCACACTATAAGCAAAAGGTTGCCAACCCTTGGTCTAGCATGTTTACACAATTTATTTATTTGGTAGGCTAGCCTATAGTATGTTTACACATTGTATTTATAATAATTTAAATGGTTGTCTAGGCTACTTACACCATTTATTTATATATAATAGTCTAGCCCAGGGGTCGGCAACCTTTTGAAAGCGGCGTGCCAACGTAGAATTTCTAACTCACTCGGCGTGCCAACAGCAAAATAGTCAACCTCTGCTACATTTATAATTTTTAACAATAACTATGAAATGTATATATCATGATGAAAAAGGGCGCTTTAATGGCCTACTAAGAAACCGTACAAAAGTCAACACAGATTAGTCACAGATTAGTCACATATTGCGATAATAACAACAATTACGTAATATAATGCTCGTATATAGCCTACGCTTGTTTTTTAAAAGTTAAAACAAATACATTTGATCTCGAATTATTTTGTGTGCTTTTTTAAAGGAGAAAAAACAAACATTTGAATGCAATTTGTCTGTATCAATTAATGTGAGTCTTGCTTCAAGAGTTAGTCGACTTTCTTATGGGATTTAAAAAAAAATGTTATTGTATGAGAAAATCTTTTATAAGAAAATCTGTTTACAAGTGTAAGTTGAGCCAATAGATGAAAGTAAAACAAATGCAACGTTTTTCAAACCAATGAACGGTTTAAGTATAGCTGACGACCTTTCTAAGCAGCTTTCTTCCAGATTTGTTCGCAATTCGGCAAATTTTGATGTGCATAAATCGGGATGTTTTAAATTCAATTTGCTGCATTTCAAAATAGACTCCAGCCAGAAAACTCCGCTTTGAGTGCTTCAATGTACTTCTTAAGCTCATCTATGCGAAATGTATATAGATCTGAATGAGTTTTAACATAGGGGATGTACTATAATGTTTTAGTAATATCACGGAAAATGTCCAATGTCCAGTTTCAATCCAAATTATTTCCAGTTAAAATGAGTAGGCCTAACCAAATAGGTTAAGAAAATGTTTGATCCTGTCCTTGTAAACACAAGTTCAACATTTAAATGAGTCGTTATGTCTGTCAAAAACATCAGTTTCATCAGGCATTCTTCATCATTTAATTACGAAAAATATTGTTTCATCAAGAAACATCGTATACTGCTTCCAGACACGAAACGAGTATATTCAACGCTTTACCTTGACTAATGTTAACTGGCTGTACAACAGAAAATCTCAATATTCACTTTCAATTTCTTGTAGTAAAGATTTGAATTGTCGGTAAATCAACGAAGAGTGGGAAACTATAAAGTTTACTATTTTAAACAACAGTTTCCATTACAGAGTGCAAGTCCAATAAAGAGATCTTTGCACACACACCTTTATGGTGTATAATGCAATGGAAGCTTAACAGCAGCCTCCCATTGTGCTTTACAAGAAGTTTGAAAAATCTTTTCTGTTTGCCAACCATCGCAGCAGCCTTTTTGTCATATTCGGACATTTTATGGGCACTTATACCTTGATATATCGCCGTATAAGATAACATTTTGAATAATTGTAAACGTTTTCCATAGGCCCCTATAGGCCTACGGATATGGTGAAATTATATTAATTTGAGGGATATTCTCTTGTTAAGATACATTTTAAATATCAAATCGGAAATATGAAATCGATCAAGGTTGTTGTTTATTTTTTTTTATTCGGGGGAGGGTCATTTCGGTGGCACACTATTTTTTTTACGTTAAATTGGAGGTTATACTTTATAATAAAATTTTATTGGACTCGCGGAAAACAATTAAGTTAATGGTTTGCAGATACTAACCACTTGCATTGGATATTTTTTTTGGGCTTGCGATATTATACAAACAAAACCAACCAAATGTAGAATAGTCGGCACATTCTTTTGGTGTAGCATTCTTTGATGTAAGCACAGGAGACGCATAGACTAGTTTTTAACCGCTGAAACTGAACGCTTTCGAACAGGCTGACAACAGAATGATTTATTTTGATTTATTTGAAAAAGATCAGCGAGAGCTAATGAAAGAAAATGACATAGCACGCAGAAGCCATTAAAAAGCACGCGTGCCGTAGGTTGCCGACCCCTGGTCTATCCTATTTGCAAAATGTTTATATGATGGACTAGCAGGGGTCGGCAACCTTTTGATAACAGTGTGCCAAAGCAGGATTTCTAATTCGTTAAGCATGCTAAATGCCTAAAGGTCATCCTGCTTTAGCAGACAACTTTTTGTAGAAGTACTTGAATTGCCTCTTTTGGTAATCCTCCGCGTGCCATTGAAAATTGCTCTGCGTGCCAAGTCTGGCACGCGTGCCGTAGGTTGCCGACCACTAGACTAGCCTATTTACACAATTTATTTATGATAGTCTAGCCTATTCACACAATTTATATGATAGTCTGGCCTTTATTATGTTTAACTATTTATTTAAAACTGTTTAATTTTGTGAAATAGCCCACTATAATAGTAGCCTATATAAGCCTTAAGAACCCGTTTTGTTTTTGAAGTAGCATTTTATTAATGAATTAGCAGCAGACGTTCATCGGTTTATAGTTGATTTATTTGTATTAGGTCTACCTGTAGCGTTTCAAAAGGGAAAAAAAGAATGAATTCACGGTTTGGATGTATGCAGTAGATGACAACTGCCATTGTCAACTGCAGTTGATCATTAATCATTATAAATAGTGACATACTGTCAAACAGTGCCGGATTTCTGTCTAGGCCTACAAGGCCCGGGCCTAGGGGCCCAGCCAGCCTAGCGCCAGGGGCCCCGGTGGCGGAATCTTTACACAAGCTCAAAAGCCTGGCTTGTCTTATCAAAAAGCTTTATCGAAAATAATATTGTAATAAATATGTTTTCTATGTTTTGCCAAAACAAATAATGAAGTCAATGGACTATGATGACGTCGTTTGTTCTTTTGCACAGAAGACCATTCGTCGTATGATTCTATAAAATTTATAGAATAACGAAACAATAGTAACAGACTGTATTATTCTGATGTTTCTTAAAGTCATCAAAGGGGATTAAAAATTATGTTCTGTACTAGTGCATTTAATTTGCTAAATGTCCCAAACAAAGCTTTGAGGTGTTTGGGGGAAGGGGGGGGGGGCAAATGTCAAGTGCCTAGGGGCCCTGTGTCTCTAAGTCCGGGCCTGCTGCCAATGTCAACAGATTATTGACTGTATATGGATATAAGTACATATTGGGGACATTGATTTACTAAACATCGTCTTCAATATATACTACATTTAAATTTAAACCCTTATTGTTCTGTTTTTTATAAATTGGAAGCTTCAGCATGTGTAGGCCTATATTTGATTTCATTTGCAGCATTTTTTGGTGAACCAACTGGTCAGTGTTCGTTTAAAGCTTATTAATTTTGTTCTACATGTGTATACCCATGTCCATGCAAAAATAGCTCAGGGCCGAACAACGAATCTTAAAATAATTTTTGTTTATAAAAAAAAGGGACTGTCAGTATAAGCATTTTTCCCTTATTTGAAGCTAGATCTTAGCTTTTCAGTTATTGTATGGGTTTCAAATTCTTAAAGTTAAATCCTACGTGAAAACATTGGTTTTCCTACGTGAAAACATTGGTTTTCCTACGTGAAAACATTGGTTTTCCTACGTGAAAACATTGGTTTTCCTACGTGAAAACATTGGTTTTCCTACGTGAAAACATTGGTTTTCCTACGTGAAAAACATTGGTTTTCCTACGTGAAAAACATTGGTTTTCCTACGTGAAAAACATTGGTTTTCCTACGTGAAAAACATTGGTTTTCCTACGTGAAAACATTGGTTTTCCTACGTGAAAACATTGGTTTTCCTACGTGAAAAACATTGGTTTTCCTACGTGAAAAACATTGGTTTTCCTACGTGAAAAACATTGGTTTTCCTACGTGAAAACATTGGTTTTTCCTACGTGAAAACATTGGTATACTACGTGAAAACATTGGTTTTCCTACGTGAAAACATTGGTTTTCCTACGTGAAAACATTGGTTTTCTTACGTGAAAACATTGGTTTTCCTACGTGAAAACATTGGTTTTCCTACACGACAACATTGGTTTTCCTACGTGAAAACATTGGTTTTCCTACACGACAACATTGGTTTTCCTACGTGAAAACATTGGTTTTCCTACACGACAACATTGGTTTTCCTACGTGAAAACATTGGTTTCCCTACGTGAAAACATTGGTTTTCCTACGTGAAAACATTGGTTTTCCTACGTGAAAACATTGGTTTTCCTACGTGAAAAACATTCGTTTTCCTACGTGAAAAACATTGGTTTTCCTACGTGAAAAACATTGGTTTTCCTACGTGAAAAACATTGGTTTTCCTACGTGAAAAACATTGGTTTTCCTACGTGAAAACATTGGTTTTCCTACGTGAAAACATTGGTTTTCCTACGTGAAAAACATTGGTTTTCCTACGTAAAAAAACATTGGTTTTCCTACGTAGAAAAACATTGGTTTTCCTACGTGAAAAACATTGGTTTTCCTACGTGAAAAACATTGGTTTTCCTACGTGAAAAACATTGGTTTTCCTACGTGAAAAACATTGGTTTTTCCTACGTGAAAAACATTGGTTTTTCCTACGTGAAAACATTGGTTTTCTTACGTGAAAACATTGGTTTTCCTACGTGAAAACATTGGTTTTCCTACGTGAAAACATTGGTTTTCCTACGTGAAAACATGGGTTTTCCTACGTGAAAACATTGGTTTTCCTACACGACAACATTGGTTTTCCTACGTGAAAACATTGGTTTTCCTACACGACAACATTGGTTTTCCTACGTGAAAACATTGGTTTTCCTACGTGAAAACATTGGTTTTCCTACGTGAAAATATTGGTTTTCCTACGTGAAAAACATGGGTTTTCCTACGTGAAAAACATTGGTTTTCCTACGTGAAAAACATGGGTTTTCCTACGTGAAAAACATGGGTTTTCCTACGTGAAAAACATGGGTTTTCCTACGTGAAAAACATGGGTTTTCCTACGTGAAAAACATGGGTTTCCTACGTGAAAAACATGGGTTTTCCTACGTGAAAACATGGGTTTTCCTACGTGAAAACATGGGTTTTCCTACGTGAAAACATTGGTTTTCCTACGTGAAAACATTGGTTTTCCTACGTGAAAACATGGGTTTTCCTAGGGGAAAACATGGGTTTTCCTAGGGGAAAACATGGGTTTTCCTACGTGAAAACATGGGTTTTCCTACGTGAAAACATTGGTTTTCCTACGTGAAAACATTGGTTTTCCTACGTGAAAAACATGGGTTTTCCTACGTGAAAAACATGGGTTTTCCTACGTGAAAAACATGGGTTTTCCTACGTGAAAAACATGGGTTTTCCTACGTGAAAAACATGGGTTTTCCTACGTGAAAAACATGGGTTTTCCTACGTGAAAAACATGGGTTTTCCTACGTGAAAAACATTGGTTTTCCTACGTGAAAAACATTGGTTTTCCTACGTGAAAAACATTGGTTTTCCTACGTGAAAAACATGGGTTTTCCTACGTGAAAAACATGGGTTTTCCTACGTGAAAAACATGGGTTTTCCTACGTGAAAAACATGGGTTTTCCTACGTGAAAAACATGGGTTTTCCTACGTGAAAAACATGGGTTTTCCTACGTGAAAAACATAAGTTTTCCTACGTGAAAAACATGGGTTTTCCTACGTGAAAACATGGGTTTTCCTACGTGAAAAAGATGGGTTTTCCTACGTGAAAACATGGGTTTTCCTACGTGAAAACATTGTTTTTTTCTACGTGAAAACATTGGTTTTCTTACGTGAAAACATTGGTTTTCCTACGTGAAAACATTGGTTTTCCTACGTGAAAACATTGGTTTTCCTACGTGAAAACATTGGTTTTCCTACGTGAAAACATGGGTTTTCCTACGTGAAAAACATGGGTTTTCCTACGTGAAAAACATGGGTTTTCCTACGTGAAAAACATGGGTTTTCCTACGTGAAAAACATGGGTTTTCCTACGTGAAAAACATGGGTTTTCCTACGTGAAAAACATAAGTTTTCCTACGTGAAAAACATGGGTTTTCCTACGTGAAAACATGGGTTTTCCTACGTGAAAAAGATGGGTTTTCCTACGTGAAAACATGGGTTTTTCTACGTGAAAACATTGGTTTTCTTACGTGAAAACATTGGTTTTCCTACGTGAAAACATTGGTTTTCCTACGTGAAAACATTGGTTTTCCTACGTGAAAACATTGGTTTTCCTACGTGAAAACATGGGTTTTCCTACGTGAAAACATGGGTTTTCCTACGTGAAAACATGGGTTTTCCTACGTGAAAACATTGGTTTTCCTACGTGAAAACATTGGTTTTCCTACGTGAAAATATTGGTTTTCCTACGTGAAAAACATTGGTTTTCCTACGTGAAAAACATGGGTTTTCCTACGTGAAAAACATGGGTTTTCCTACGTGAAAAACATGGGTTTTCCTACGTGAAAAACATGGGTTTTCCTACGTGAAAAACATGGGTTTTCCTACGTGAAAAACATGGGTTTTCCTACGTGAAAAACATGGGTTTCCTACGTGAAAAACATGGGTTTTCCTACGTGAAAACATGGGTTTTCCTACGTGAAAACATGGGTTTTCCTACGTGAAAACATTGGTTTTCCTACGTGAAAACATGGGTTTTTCCTACGTGAAAACATGGGTTTTCCTACGTGAAAACATGGGTTTTCCTACGTGAAAACATGGGTTTTCCTACGTGAAAACATTGGTTTTCCTACGTGAAAACATTGGTTTTCCTACGTGAAAACATTGGTTTTCCTACGTGAAAACATTGGTTTTCCTACGTGAAAACATTGGTTTTCCTACGTGAAAACATTGGTTTTCCTACGTGAAAACATTGGTTTTCCTACGTGAAAACATTGGTTTTCCTACGTGAAAACATTGGTTTTCCTACGTGAAAACATTGGTTTTCCTACGTGAAAACATTGGTTTTCCTACGTGAAAACATTGGTTTTCCTACGTGAAAACATTGGTTTTCCTACGTGAAAACATTGGTTTTCCTACGTGAAAACATTGGTTTTCCTACGTGAAAACATTGGTTTTCCTACTTGAAAACATTGGTTTTCCTACGTGAAAACATTGGTTTTCCTACTTGAAAACATTGGTTTTTCTACTTGAAAACATTGGTTTTCCTACTTAAAAACATTGGGTGTTTCATACTTTAAAGCCAGGCCATTTCAAAGAAAAGTATGTGAGACAAGTTTAGTGTTGGTAAAACGTCAAATCGACTTTGTGGTCATATTGACCAAAATAAACAATGTTTGAACAAACTGTGGGATTGCGTGGCCATAAAGCATTATATTTTATATACAACGACAACATCATCACTTTCTGTATTTATGTTTAAAATAGTCATACAATTGACGTGGACCTCTGATCTACTTAAATATTGTTAAAACTATGCACGCATACCTTTAGTAGGGTTGGATTTTGTTAATAACATTGTATTTATTTTATTCCTACGTCTTTCTTTTAACCAACTAATATTCATTTGTAATTTGAAACTTCTGAAATTCTACTTTCAATAAATAAATTACTCATTATATTGGTTATTTATATATGCTTTTTTTATGTATAGCCTATTCTATAAAACAACATTTCCAAAAAAAAAAGTAGATAAGTTTATAATTTTGCTCAATTTATTACGATGGACCCTATAGCATATTCTTATATTTGCCAAAAGTGGACATGCTTAAGCATAAATGTGTTAATACTAATGGGTCATTTATTATAGATCTAGTAGAATATATATAGAATCTATTGAACACACGAAGAATGCACTATGTGAATTGCATTAAACACAAAGTAAATAAATGAAATCAAACAAGGAATAAAATAAAAGGGGAAGGTGGCTCAATGATGTACAATAGACCACTGATCTATAAAAAGAACAGTGACAATAGTCCTATCATAGATTGCTCTTAAAAGCCATTTAGCATTGGTTATGGTGGATATTGATGCCTCTTCACGTCCGGTGGGGGCATATGGCTGATCTATATTTCTTTGCCAGGAGTGCAAATGTTATTATTGCATTAGTAATTTAAATCAGTTCAATAGTAAGCTTATACGTTGAGGACCACTATTTTCGGCAATATACGATTTATATAGGAATATTCTACATCATTGAAATAAAGACTATTAAACAAAAAGTATACTTAAATAACATTTAAAAAAAGCTTTATTTACGAAACAAACTATTTGAGGGCGGCCACATGGTCATTTAAATAGCTAGCCATAAAAATAATATCACAAACACTAAAGTCACCAGGTAGATAGATAATAGAGGATTATAAGGATTAAAAAAAAACAAAAGATAAGGCTGGGTTTAGTTCAACGTTTATGACAAGAATAAATATAACATTACATCTGCTTGATTCCAGGTGTCTAGGCTATCTGCATGAACAATGAAATACAAAAATAGTTTGAAACTGTAATCAAAGGTTAACAATAGTAGCGTGTTTAGGGGCTGTCCATATTTTACGGCATGTGTTTAAGGAAGTTATTTTTTCACCCATCATTGTCACAAGGCTATCAACTCAATAAGTTAGATCCCTTTCCCCCATCATTCATATATGAAGTCAGATAATTCAGAATATTCACATCTTCTGTACCCATGGGCTTCATCGTCGGCGAAGTGTGTAAACCACCAGTAGGCCTACGCTTGCTACAAGAGCACACCTATGGGCTAATACAGGGACAGCCCCTGCCGCGCTTCCTAGGTCTCATTGTACAGCCTAGCGGCTCCAAGCCTCGGTAGGGAGGAAGTATTGTGCGCAGTAGTCTCGCAACCCAGCCCTGGTGCCTGGATGAACAGACCAACAGTCTGGAATTTGCGCTACCAGGCGACAGTGCAGCTATACAAGCGTGCCACCACGATAATGATCTAATGAGAATTTCCCAGGTGGGGAGAAGTAGTATAGTACAAGTGACTGTGGAGACCGTATCCTTTGTTATCACCTCTAAACATCGTTACGTCCTTGACGTAAGATTCGGAGGGCTTCTCCAGTACTTATTTAGGCAATTATACTATAGCATAGAGTTCGCAACACATAATAAATATAGAACAGAATGCGCAATCACATTTTTTTCTGTTTCCGGAAATAATACCGACGCCATACTGTTTAGACTCAGCGGACCTGTTTACACTATTTATTTATGCTTTTTTACAATGTCTTTTTCAAATCTACAAGTTCGAACACACAAAGCTAATGTTTTAGGCAAAATTTACAAAGGCTGTTTTGTAATAAACTGCAACAATGATGCGAAAACGATTGATCATCGTACAAATAAGCATGGCAAACTACATGGCTTTCCTGACCGCGTAAAGGATAAACAACTATAAGATGTAATGTCATATTATTTAATATTATTATGAGTAGCCTTGCTTCAGTCCTAAACTTGTTAAGTCTAACTATCGGTGATAAATAAGCTTTTCTCATTTTACTATAGTAGCGTCTCTAGTAATCACTACCTTGAGTCAAAAGAAATTGGCGGAAGCCGAGCTTCACTTTTAGTGACTGCGCATATAGGGATTGCGCATTCTCTTCTATACCTTTTCTGTGGTTTTCACATCCTCCTTAATAGGTAAAAATGGTTAAAACGTAAGATTTTCATTATGGGACATTGAACACGTTTTAACTGGAATACTTCGATACAATTGTAAAAACTCCAGTTACAAAGTGGAGTTTTCCTTAAATTGTATATTTTAATGTGATCCTACATCCTATTAATCACCCCACAACACTTTGTCCCATACCGTGATGTAATTTATGGACGTCCCTTTAAACAAAGTTTCTACACACAAAAAAAAAATTATTGTTAAATTATACATTTCTTTTTTTACATAATGCATTTATATGTAATTGATTGCAATATTAAATTTAAACTTGTAGAAACAAACCTACTACAAAAATGGATTCGGACCTATAACACAAATTTTTAGAATGCCCTTTTTAAATACAGGAGCTATTGTATTTTTAAGTAAAATTTAAAACGAAAGGCGAATAAGAACACAGGGAAATCTATGTTGGACTTCAGTCTGGTACTGGTAGTCTACTTCGTAAAACCAAAGACTATAATAAGAGAATCGCCTGCTCTATTTTTAGAGTTTAAGAGTCGTGTTTTCCATGCGCAACCAATAATTTTTTTTCATATGTATTTTACTTCTAATTTAAATATTACCGATGCGCCTTCTATAAAGGCTTTATTCTACAATTCTACATGAAAAGTAGGGCCTGATGAAACGAAAAATTTTTAAAATGAAAACATTTACTTTTACAAATATTCAAAGGATTTAATTTACCTCTAATATTCCTTTAAATTCTCCTACAACAACTGGCAACTAGGATAGCTATAGTTTTCCATTGATAAAATCATAGCGAATATTACTAAACCGTAATTCTATAATTCAGTTTTTCATCGGTTATTTCCGAAACACGAGTTTTCGACTCATCAAATAGCAGAAATATCAAGCAAGCTGTCCATCTTATTATAGTCTTTGGGTAAAGGTAAAACCCTATTCGCTAAGTTAAATGTTTTTGCTGGGAGCCATTATTTTGCGTCTGTCTTTATTAGTCAACATTTGAATTATACTTTTATACAATAACATAAAAATAACATGATGTTCTAATGAAAGGACTAAATCAAGAATACGCCAAACTAATTAGTAGCCGTTCATAAATGCGCCTCGCACCTAGGGGTGGGAAGAGTTCATACATTTGTGATGATAAGTGATGAGAGGGTGGTGAGTTTAAACATTGTGTTGTCAAAAGAAATGCATCTTGACTAATACAACGTTTCAAGTATTTGACATTACATTTATAATTTATTTTTTTCAAGAAATACTTGGCTGGTATTTAGACCTAGATCTACTATTCTGAATTTAAAATGCATCAGAGATCTTCTATGGTGACAATTAAAGTGATTTTAAATTGGAATAGTTTGTTTTGTTTTTTTACAGAACTTTGTAAAATGTCGTATTGTCTGATTTTTTTTTTTTTAGATGACTTGTGACTTTTGGGAGAGATGGCTAGTGTCAAAATCGCATGACGCCTGTTATGGACTGCCCCTTACGTTATTTTTATATTGTTATTTTTTTCTTTGTTCGTTGTAAATATTGATGCTAAAACTCTGTGTGGAAAAAAAATATAAATAGACGTAAGCGGAGAAATGTGAAACTGCATTAAATCTACGTGACGTTTATATTGTGTGTGAGAGATGTGGTCATGTGATCTCAAATGAATTATTCCGGTTCTGCTTCTAAAATTGATGACGAAATAACCAAAAGATGTGAAGTTAAACTTTCCTAAAATGTGCTGTAAATTACACTAATTTGAATAGAATGTGAATAACATTTCGTGCGACGCCATTTGCATATAATCAATGAAACTTAGATGGTTGCAAATGCAACACACACACACACACACTAGCATACAAACACACACACACATACTAGCACATAAACACACATACTAGCACATAAACACACACACTAGCACATAAACACACACACTAGCACACAAACACACACTAGCACACAAACACACACTTGCACACAAGCACACACACACTAGCACACAAGCACACACACACTAGCACATAAACACACACACACTAGCACACAAGCACACACACTAGCACATAAACACACACACTAGCACATAAACACACACACTAGCACACAAACACACACACTAGCACACAAACACACACACACTAGCACACAAGCACACACACACTAGCACACAAGCACACACACACTAGCACACAAACACTAGCACACAAGCACACACACACTAGCACACAAGCACACACACACTAGCACATAAACACACACACTAGCACATAAACACACACTAGCACATAAACACACACACTAGCACACAAGCACACACACACTAGCACACAAGCACACACACACTAGCACATAAACACACACTAGCACACAAACACACACTAGCACACAAACACACACTAGCACACAAACACACACACACACACTAGCATACAAACACACACTAGCACATAAACACACACACTAGCACACAAGCACACACCCACTAGCAAATGAGTAAAAAGTAAAGTATCCTGTCGTACCAAATTGATCCACATGGGATCGGTGAAGCAGCGTTCACCAGTTTCTATTGTCACTGCATACTAGGAGATTGTATGTGGCAAGCACAATGCCCAGCCGCCTTTGCCCAAACTAATGGCAGGTGCCCATCAGAGCTAGGTAGACTAAGGGACACCCTTTTGTACCCGGAACACATAATAGCCTTCAATTCGAACCCAGAACCTTCTGCATATGTCATTTTTCCAGTTCAGATATAGATCTAGATCTATAATAATTGTCAAGTCTTTACATTTTATGCATTAAAAATGTTGGGTCACTGTCAATTTAAAAAAAAGGTGTTCTTTAATGGTGATTTTCCCCATAACTATCCGTCTATCTCCGTAACTTTACATCCATCTCCATAACACTCCGCCCATCTTCGTAACTTTTCATCATTTTGATAACTTTCCGTTACTTTGGTCACTTTTCGCCCTTCCCCGTAACTTTTCGCCCTTCCCCGTAACTTTTCGCCCATCCCCGTAACTTTTCGCCCTTCCCCGTAACTTCCCGCCTATTTCTTTGATCGTCGTATGCTACTGGGGTTGCGAATGTTCCATGAATTTAGAAAGTAAGCATTAGGATTCTGTTTGATAAAATCTGGGACTAGATTGGTAGGTCTACTTGTGGTCAGTCCGAATAGTCCGCTAAATATGTTTGGAGTGTTGTTTGTGTTAATTGCACTCCTAACAAACCGGCCGGGCGCCAGAGTGGTTGTGGTCATTGGAGTGGAGGGATGGTTTAGGGGAAAAGGTCGTGCAGAGAAACTATTGCTGAAAGATTTCGGTCTGACCAAAGGGTCAAGGAAATCAGTAGACCGAACAGTGTCAAAGTCAGAGTTTCGTGAACTACTTGTGAATAAGGCCGCGGTGTCAGAAGTAGTCGTTTTGTCAGTCAAATCTAAAGGTGTAGACATTCCTGACAGTACTGCATTGTGCAGCTCTAGGGCGCGAAAAAGCTCAAATGTCGAAGGGATCCCTTCAGTGGTTTGACCTTGACTGCTGATGTCCTGGGTCATGCTACTGCTGACATTAACCGGGATAGAATTACTACCTCTCGAGTTACCTTGAGTTGTATCACTAATTCTTTTCCCAGCTTGAGTGGTACTTCCTGTTCCGGCTTGAGTGGTACTTCCTGTTCCGGCTTGAGTGGTGCTTCCTGTTCCGGCTTGAATGGTACTTTCTGTGCTTTTGATACTACTGCTTCCGGTTGTCACCTGAGTGGTAGTGCCACTTTCGATGTTGACTATTGCAGAGTTTGCACCTCCTGTCGTGACATTTTGGTCCCCGCCAACAACGGTGACTTTAACTAAGGAATTTATCCAGTATATATCGAATGATTGGACAAAAGTACACCTGGAGAAGAAAAAACAACACAAATTTATACACGACGTTATTTTTTGAAATCATAATCTTCATTTTTTTTAAAAATACTATTTATGTCAAGTAGTTAAATTACTGCACAGAAAAAAAAAGAAATACTAGATCTATGCTTTTGTAGAAAAGTAGGCCTACATATTTTAGTACATGTTTATCTATTCGGGAAACAGACCTTATTTTGTATGTGGAACCAATCTCTGCCGTTGCCGGAACTGTCCAATCAAAACCTATTTGTTCTTTAAAATCTTTGCTCACGTGAGTAACTCCTGTATCATCAGCTGATTTCTAAAAGAAAACCATATAATACATATTTTTAATTACCTCTTAAATATCTTTTTGCTCAATTGTGTACCTTCTCCTCGTTTAACTGGCTCTCCACAGTAAAATGAAGAAGAGAAATTATAAATAAGTCAGTAAAACAAAAGTTACCGAATTAAAAATTCTCTTAAAAACCAGGGCTAATCATGTTAAGGGTGGATCAAGGCATCTTTGATCCAAGACCTTCCTGTAGGCTTATCCACTACAACCTTACAGCAGCTTTACGGAATTCCCATTGAATCATTAACGAGGCGGCACATTACTTCGTATACCTAAACTTTCACCCGGATGTACAAAGTACAAATACCAAACTGTCGACCTGATCTTCAGACACAGACATTGGTAAGACGGGTAATGATTGCCCCCATTTATCCTTTTCCTCCACCCCCAACACTATCTCTGCGGTGTCTTACCCGTGCCATGATCCTCGGATTTGCAATGGGGTACGTCCCGCATGCGTTCGTCAATCGGTGTACTCTTTACGGAAGTATAAAAAGAGGCAGACCCTAGATGACCTGGATACGGCAACATAAAGTATGTACAAGAATGATGAGAGAAAAAAATGGAGACAGCTAGAGAAACTTGATCAGACCGGGACGCATGGAGAGCTTTTGCGTGTGGCCTTTAGGCCTACTACAGGTTGGAAAACAAACCAAGCATCGGCGGTTTACACACTTCGCCAGCTTTGGGTTCTGAAGCGATACAAGTACTAAGTCTATATGTCAGTGTCTTCATTCATATTCTCGTCAATCTCTCAGTCGTCAAGCTTTCTACTCATTTTCTTGTAAGTCAACATGTTTTTCTTTCTACCCGTTTAAATGTCTATTTGTTTTCCTGTCGACCCACATCACTGCACGTCATTTGCTTCCAATAAGCTCATTGTTTACATCACTATTCGCCATTTGCTTCCAATAAGCTCATTGTTTACATCACTGCACGCCATTTTCTTCCAATAAGCTCATTGTTTACATCACTATACGCCATTTGCTACCAATGAGCTCATTGTTTACATCACTATACGCCATTTGCTACCAATGAGCTCATTGTTTACATCACTATACGCCATTTGCTACCAATGAGCTCATTGTTTACATCACTATACGCTATTTGCTTCCAATAAGCTCATTGTTTACATCAAAAAGACTGTTAAAGTTCTGTTCAATATAGTAAATATAGAAATATGGAGTAGTAAAGTTGACCTAGAAATTACTAAACAATTAAGTATGACAAAATACAGAAATAAAGTACAGTATCAATTTCGGGCCACGTTAGTTTATAGAGGTAGTGAATCAGCGTTCACCAGTTTCTGAGGTCACGGAGTAGTTAAGTGGATTGTGTGGTCAGCACAATGCCAGTGGCTAGTGCAATGCAAAGCCACTTTACTCTACCCTAAATGAGCTGTGTAGACCCAGGGACACACCCTACTAGACCTACGTCAAAATCCTGGCGTTGTGTTCCTGGATTCGAGACAAACATCTTCAAAATGACAATCATACTCGCAGTCTGCAAGACCATAAAGCACTAGATGTATACATCATATCTTACAACTACTTACAGAACATTTCAAAAGTTGTGCTTTGTCTGAAGAGGCAGTTGTCAGTGAAAAAACTCCACACGTAAGATTGGATTCATCATCGAACACGCTGGCCGCACACATAAATCCCATGAATGGTGTAGAGTCTAAACCCTCGAGAATAACTGAAAGTATTGAAAATTTGTAAGTGGGAAACATCGTCTGTAACAGAAAGTATTTAAAGTTTGTGATGTTTGTGTACCGGTATTTATCCGTCTTGTCTTAAGTGTAATTGACTGCATTTGTTCTGTCGTGAACTTTATTTGAACTCGTCTTGTGAGTTGGATAATAAAGATTGGATAATAAAGACAGAAAGACTAGGTATATAAGGATCGGTTTTCCTATTTCAAAACCGATTTTCGGCTTCGTTAAAAATATGGTGTCCCACGAATGATAACTATTTATCTTTCGTTCTTGAGGAACTATTTTTATACCATTCCATGATTCATTCGCACAAAACTATCCCTTAAGGAAAATGCCTTGCAAACACTTAGTCGTAGGCCTATTGTTGTCTTTTCAAATCCCAAATATCGCTTGGGATATAAGCACAGACAATAAACAAGAAGCAGTTTTGATTAATGCGAGTCTTCGGCAGATCCTTTTGATGTACCGGTACGTACTTTAAAAGTAAAAACTGGGTTTTCTCCATGTATATTCAATCCATCTATGTAAATTTAATATCCATCTACGTAAATTCAATATCCATCTACGTAAATTCGATATCCATCTACGTAAATTCGATATCCATCTACGTAAATTCGATATCCATCTACGCAAATTCGATATCCATCTACGCAAATTCGATATCCATCTATGCAAATTCGATATCCATCTATGCAAATTCGATATCCATCTATGCAAATTCGATATCCATCTATGCAAATTCGATATCCATCGTTGCAGATTCGATATCCATCGTTGCAGATTCGATATCCATCGTTGCAGATTCGATATACATCGTTGCAGATTCGATATACATCGTTGCAGATTCGATATACATCGGTGCAGATTCGATATACATCGTTGCAGATTCGATATACATCGTTGCAGATTCGATATACATCGTTGCAGATTCGATATACATCGTTGCAGATTCGATATACATCGTTGCAGATTCGATATACATCGTTGCAGATTCGATATACATCGTTGCAGATTCGATATCCATCGTTGTAGATTTAATATCCATCGTTGTAGATTTAATATCCATCGTTGTAGATTTAATATCCATCGTGGTCGATTTGATATCCATCGTGGTCGATTTGATATCCATCGTTGTAGATTTGATATCCATCGTTGTAGATTTAATATCCATCGTTGTAGATTTAATATCCATCATTGTATAGTTGATATCCATCGAGGTCGATTTGATATCCATCGTGGTCTATTTGATATCCATCGTTGTAGATTTAATATCCATCATTGTATATTTGATATCCATCGTGGTCGATTTGATATCCATCGTTGTAGATTTAATATCCATCATTGTAGATTTGATATCCATCGTTGTAGATTTAATATCCATCATTGTATATTTGATATCCATCGTGGTCGATTTGATATCCATCGTTGTAGATTTAATATCCATCATTGTAGATTTGATATCCATCGTTGTAGATTTGATATCCATCGTTGTAGATTTGATATCCATCGTTGTAGATTTAATATCCATCATTGTAGATTTGATATCCATCGTGGTCGATTTGATATTCATCGTTGTAGATTTAATATCCATCATTGTAGATTTGATATCCATCGTGTTCGATTTAATGTCCATCATTGTAGATTTGATATCCATCATTGTAGATTTGATATCTTTCGTTGTAGATTTGATAACCATCATTGTAGATTTGATATCCATCATGGTCTATTTGATATCCATCATGGTCGATTTGATATCCATCATGGTCGATTTGATATCCATCGTTGTAGATTTGATATCCATCGTTGTAGATTTAATATCCATAGCTGTAGATTTAATATCCGTTCATTGTATATTTGATATCCATCGTGGTCGATTTGATATCCATCGTTGTAGATTTAATATCCACCATTGTAGATTTGATATCCATCGTTGTAGATTTGATATCCATCGTTGTAGATTTAATATCCATCGTTTTAGATTTAATATCCGTCATTGTAGATTTGATATCCATCGTGTTCGATTTAATGTCCATCATTGTAGATTTGATAGCCATCGTTGTAGATTATATATCTATCGTTGTAGATTTAATATCCACCATTGTATAGTTGATATCCATCGAGGTCGATTTGATATCCATCGTGGTCGATTTGATATCCATCGTTGTAGATGTAATATCCATCATTGTATATTTGATATCCATCGTGGTCGATTTGTTATCCATCGTTGTAGATTTAATATCCATCATTGTAGATTTAATATCCATCATTGTAGATTTGATATCCATCGTTGTAGATTTGATATCCATCGTTGTAGATTTAATATCCATCATTGTAGATTTGATATGCATCGTGGTCGATTTTATATTCATCGTTGTAGATTTAATATCCATCATTGTAGATTTGATATCCATCGTGTTCGATTTAATGTCCATCATTGTAGATTTGATATCCATCATTGTAGATTTGATATCCATCATTGTAGATTTGATATCCATCATTGTAGATTTAATATCCATCATTGTGGATTTGATATCCATCGTTGTCGATTTGATATCCATCATTGTAGATTTGATATCCATCGTTGTAGATTTGATATCCATCGTTGTAGATTTGATATCCATCATTATAGATTTTATATCCATCGTTGTAGATTTGATATCCATCGTTGTAGATTTGATATCCATCGTGGTCGATTTAATGTCCATCATTGTAGATTAAATATCCATCATTGTAGATTTGATATCCATCGTGGTCGATTTGATATCCATCGTGGTCGATTTGATATCCATCGTTGTAGATTTAATATCCATCATTGTAGATTTGATATCCATCGTGGTCGATTTGATATCCATCGTTGTAGATTTGATATCCATCGTTGTAGATTTAATATCCATCATTGTAGATTTGATATCCATCGTTGTAGATTTGATATACATCGTTGTAGATTTTATATACATCGTTGTAGATTTAATATCCATCATTGTAGATTTGATATCCATCATTGTAGATTTGATATCCATCGTTGTAGATTTAATATCCATCATTGTAGATTTGATATCCATCGTTGTAGATTTGATATCCATCGTTGTAGATTTGATATCCATCGTTGTAGAACTAATATCCATCATTGTAGATTTGATATCCATCATTGTAGATTTGATATCCATCTTTGTAGATTTGATATCCATCTTTGTATATTTGATATCCATCGTTGTAAGTGTATTATCCATCCTTGTAGATATGACCTGTATATCTCTGTGCCTGAACAATGCACTATGGGCGTAGGCTACATGTATTATTCTTCAAAGCGACACACGTTTCTCCTTTCTAGCTAATAATGAACTTGTAGCTGTGAACTAGCTTATCACTTCACTACTTTACTACTTTGTGAACTAGCTTATCACTTCACAACTTTACTACTTTACCCTTTTTATCTTCACATTCACACCTTCATATTCTAATTCGTGTGATGTGCTCGAGGTCCAGGGGAAATAACTTCTGCTGTCTCGCGCTACGTTTTTCACACGATTCGGATGAAGAACACATATTTATTGTACAGCACTTAATACACAATCTTTTATATCATTAGTCTATATCTGGCGGTTTGGTTTTATTTGAAATTCACAATTTAAGCCTTGATATATGACTGCTCTGTATTTGGTGCTATTTAAAATATACCTATTAACCCTACCAACTCGAGACATTTAAAATGGGACGAGTGTAGGGGAGAAGAGGTGAGAAAGCTTTTGAAATTAGTAGAGACAGTGAAGGAATACTGTTTGGTGAGGGAGGGGGATTCTTTATTTAAATAACAACGTTAGACTTTGGACTTAATTGGGCTTATTGAAGTCAAGGACAAATAACTACTCATAATAGCCTTTATAGAACTTATTTCTTCCCAAAATAACTTTCTTTTAAAAAATTGTTTATTGTTTGTACATACATTTATTTATTATACATTATAAAATAAAATCCTCACCAGAAGTAGTTCCACCTCGAGGGACGGAAGTACGGCTCACACTCAGCTTGTAAGGTGGACTTGAACTTTTAGGACCCTCATTATGGCCGGGCAGAAGACCCTTGCATGAGTAGTAAGGCCCACCGTTCGGGAAAGCCCAGGTAAAGGTGCCTGCAGTCAAGACGAAGGCGAAAAGTGTCAAACAGCTGGTCATTTCAAACTCTGGTCAATTACAGTCTAATATAGATCTGTTGCTGTCACTTTGTTTTTAGTCTGAAAAAAAAGTGTATATTATTTATAACTCTTGTTATTAAATATCATGTTTGGCTAGTTAAAAGTATTTTGTTTTTATTAGAAAAAGTGGACAATGGCCAGTTCTGTACTTTGGTCAAAAAGGCATTTTTCCTGTCTGAAAGCAATCTCTTATCAATAAAAATTAAGATTAGTGTATTGAACACCACCGTGAAACTTGACTGAGTTTAAACACGTAGGATAACTCATGCCTGCATCAGGAAGTTTAAACACGGAGGATAACTCATGCCGGCATCAGGAAGTTTAAACACGGAGGATAAATCATGCCTGCATCAGGAAGTTTAAACACGGAGGATAACTCATGCCTGCATCAGGAAGTTTAAACACGGAGGATAACTCATGCCTGCATCAGGAAGTTTAAACACGGAGGATAACTCAGGCCTGCATCAGGAAGTTTAAACAAGGAGGATAACTCAGGCCTGCATCAGAAAGTTTAAACACGGAGGATAACTCATGCCTGCATCAGGAAGATACAAACAAACATCAATTCATTTCTCTGATGAATTCTCATGATACACTGGCACCCTGCGAAAACCCTGTGCTACAATGCATATCACATATTATTTTCCAGTGGGTTGGGACAGTTGTTAGATTTACTATGTATACTTATACATGGATGAGCAAAAGTAATAATGTAGCAAAACAAACAAATATATACATTCTTTCTTCCTGTGTAGTATCAGGGCATGGAATGGGCAGTCTACACAAACCAGGAAAACAAACAGATTAACACAATGTTAAGTCTCCTACTCAAAATACAAGACTAGACATGAAACACGGATAAGCATATGAATCAATAATCTTCTATATAAATGGACATTCTGTAACATAATATTATACAAGATAATGACAACCTTCACTGCTGTAATCCCGAAAACCTCGAAATGTTTATTAAGTAGCGCTATACAATTTTACAACTGAGTTGGTGAAATATGTTAAAGGAATGTTATTGGACAAAGAAAAAAATGTAAAATAAAAATAGACCAAGTTGGTTTTACCATGTATAAATTGAACTTTAACAAGTGATTTATTGTACAAACTGTGAAATCGATATGTGCAAGCGGCTTCATTTGATCAATTCATTACTACCAACCCCATCATTGAACCTTACCAGCACCATCATTGAACCTTACCAGCACCATCATTGAACCTTACCAGCACCATCATTGAACCTTACCAGCACCATCATTGAACCTTACCAGCACCATCATTGAACCTTACCAGCACCATCATTGAACAACCTTATCACTTTGTCGTACTGGCCCCATCATTGATTCTTTCCAACGCTATACTTTATCCTAGGGGTCAGCAACCTACGGCACGCGTGCCGAACTTGGAACGCAGAGCGATTTTCAATGGCACGCCAAAGACCCATTTGTCTTTTGACAATACAAGACTTTTCTACATGAAAAGAACATGGAGACATTAAGGTTGTTGGCACACTGAATGAAATAGAAATCCTGCCTTGGCACATTATTACAAAAACGTTGCCGTCCCCTTCTAAGTTGTCCCCTTCTAAGTTGATCGTATCATTGACCATACCAACCATAATCACCTTGTCGTACTAGTCCCATCATTGACGCTTCAAATGTTCGTCAAAATTTTCATGCCATTATTCACTAGTAACAATGTTCTACAATTGTGTACAATTAAATAAGGCCCTAAAAGTTTTACCAGTTAACCTGTTAGCCAAGGTTGTTGTGGTTCTTTTTAATTAAAGGAAGACTAATTTAGGAGTGTCTGTGTGAGCTCTTTCTTGTGCGCATTAAAAATAATGATGTCATTGATTAATTTTACCTGTGTAACATGGACATAGTATGTAGGCCCACATTTTAACATAATTTAAAGTTGTGGTTTAGGCCTAAGTGTCACTTCCTCATAATGAATAAGTACAGTTTTATGCACAAATCTTTCAAGACAGAGACACGCCTCCTCACCAAAATAACAGACTAATTAACTCACCACTATAGAAATACAACAACCTACAACAAACTCAACGCCAGTAGAAACACATAAACACGTACAACAAAACTACAACAAACTCAACGCCAGTAGAAGCACATAAACACCTACAACAAAACAACAACAAACTTAACGCCAGTAGAAACACATAAACACCTACAACAAAACAACAACAAACTTAACGCCAGTAGAAGCACATAAACACCTACAACAAAACAACAACAAACTTAACGCCAGTAGAAACACATAAACACCTACAACAAAACAACAACAAACTTAACGCCAGTAGAAGCACATAAACACGTACAACAAAACTACAACAAACTCAACGCCAGTAGAAACACATAAACACCTACAACAAAACAACAACAAACTTAACGCCAGTAGAAGCACACAAACATCTACAACAAGCTCAACGCAGTGCCCAGATAACAATCAGAGCTGGGTAGACTCAGGGACACCCTCCAGACAATGGAACAAATTCTAGCCTACACCAGGGTTCGAACCCAAGGCCTTCGGTACTAGTAAACGCCTATGAAAGAACAAAAAAATAACTCACCGCGAAAAGAATTACTATAAGGCTTTCTCTGCGTGAGATCCTGGATACAATATTATAAAGATCCTAAGAAAACGAAATAGTTTTTGCTCAATTTTTAGGTCTAATAGAAAAAAAAAATGTATTACAATAATGTTATTATTGCTAAGACCTCTATCAGCACAGCGAAGACATGTTTTCAGATGAAACCTGATCAACTGTAAGGTCACAAGGTCACCGAGCAAGCGAACTCGATAGTAAAACCTTAACAAAACAAAACCACACGGTACAATGGCGGCGACCAGGTGGAGTTGTTTTTAAGATCACCCGGGCTTGAAAGGGAAAAAAAATAAAAATGGTAAACACGCGAATAAGTCTATCGTTCGTTTGTTGATTTCTCACAACTAAAAATAGATGTTTAACAGAACATTGAAATACAGAATTGAAAACGGCTTTCATTTATGACTCACATATAGGCCTTAGACCATGATTTTTAAACTATAGTTAGGTAGAGAGATTGAGACCACAATTATCTGCTCCAAGAGAGATCAAATTGACTTCAAGTTTTCCGCACAGATTACTTTTACTGGCAGTTACTTCAAACTTCAAGTGTGAAACTGTAGACCGGACAATAGAACCCACACTAAACTGAGTGGAAGTACCACTCATCCATAAATTAGCATATGATTATAATCGTCACAAACACGTTAACACTGCCGTATTGCACTGCGGACCGGGATTATTACTCAGGTTTGTGAGTTTGATAGCGCACATCATCACCATGACCATAGGGCTGGTGAAGCAGCGTTCACCAGTTTCTGTGGCCACGACATACTAGGGGATGCGTAATGCCCAGCCGCCTTAACTTTACCCCAACTAATGGCAGGTACCTATCAGGGTTGGGTAGACTCAGGGATACCCTCCACCAGGATTCGAACCCGGGGCCTTCGGATCGCCAGATGAACGCGCTGCCTCTCGGTTACCGATAGCGCACATACCTGAAGCATAATGTGGTATTGTGGCGTACTCTCTGGATGTTTTGGTGTATATGAGGTAGCAGGTGTTTCTAACAGATAGAAGCAATTAATTACAACACGCTTAGATTGTAGTGTGTACAATAGGAAACCTGTTCAGGCTATGTAAAGACCTACATTTGTGATTTATATATAGTATATAGGTATAGTCAGTAGGCCTAACATAACTGGGGACAATTGCGCCTGGGGTAGGGTGGGGCGAAACTGTTCATATTTTTTTAAGTAATCTGACGTGAGCAGAGTTTAAGCAAGTGTCGTTTTGGTGCCTGATCAAACTTTAGCACCTAGATAGACTGCCCCCTTCCGCACACTTTAGTTACACTACTGAATCTATAGTAAACAATATATATATATTAGTTGTTAGGCTGTTGTAAATGTTCATTACACAAACCACCAAATAATGAGGTGTCAAAATTACACAGAGACTAATAATATATAACAAGAAAACCGTAAAAACGAAGTTTTTATTATACTCCCTTTATTTGCAAACCATGTGTTTAATGTATAGAACAAATAAGTAATATCATACTTTATGAATTTCAACACTAAAATTTCCAATTGGTAATGTACGGCTTGCAGTAAACACAACACTACAATACTAAAATTTCGAATCGGTAATGTCGGCAAATACATATCTAATTATAACGATTGCGCATTTGTTTAAATGTGTGAAGCATAATTTTTTTTGTTCTAGCTTTGCGCCGAAAAAGTATAAAAAGTTTCACAGGCATTTTTAACGCGAAATCAAAATATTTCTTATACATTCCTTTTAAGAAATGAATATTGTCATAAGTGTAGTATTATTAAGTCGTTTTGACTGAAAATTTGATAGGATGTATTGTTAGGCGCCACAAATTTGCTGTCCAAATTTCAGCTCGATCGGACCACGGAAAGTGGTCGAAAAATCGAAGCCAATTTTTGCACCATGCATTGACGATTGACGGACGATTGCAGACATTGCAACTTAAAATAAAGGGAGTAAAAATAACAAATTCGCTGGATACAAATTTTGTCCCAAAAAAAAACGAGAGATAATCTTCTTTATGACTAATTAACTATTAATAATTACAGTAATTTTTTTTATAGACTTTTCCAATAAATTTACTCGCCGTTAAAGAATTAGTCCACAATCTACCGTGCATTATTTCCTCCTCTACCAACCTTGCAATTATGTCGGCTATACTTTGGTTTAACTGCCTCACGGAGTTTTTCTAAGTGCCATATATCAATTTAAAGATCTTTTTGTCCTGAATACAACAATCTAGGTTTCATTAAGCGGTTTCATTTGTGTGATTTTTATTTAATGTTGAAAATTTGGTAATTTTGCATGTTTTATTAAAAATTGTTACTTCCCTTGAGCTTTTTGTGTTAAATTTTGTTACGTCCCTTTGATTTGTTTATTTTTATTTATTTTTTCTTTTATCCCTATACTATAATATCAAACGCACACACTCCATGTACCACGCGCTTTTCGGACCAGATTTTTCCCCACTATCGGTTAGTTTCTAAGCTTTCTAAGTATTTGTTAATGATTACTATCTGTTAGTTTCTAAGCTTTCTAAGTATTTGTTAATGAGTAGTATCGGCCAACCTGGCCATATCTTGGGACAGGAAGTAGAAATCTAGAAAACCACATGGCACGCATGCGCAACAAGACAGTAGGTGGCAGGTGGTCTCAACTAGTAGGGAAGAAAGAACAATAGGATTTTGTGTCTTTTTGTGTTATTTCATATGAAATACGGTAAGAATAATTTTATTTTTGTATTCATTTGGTGCTATTTTGCCCCTTTTCCCTTTTTGGTATCGGTTCTAAGAAATTCCGACTGAAAATTTTCGTATTAGGACCTATTGATGAGTGTCATAGGAATCGCTGCAGAATTCATTCATGCTTCGTGTTTTATGGCTGTGTGACGTCACAAGCCTTTGGTAAACACAATTGAAATGAATTTTTTTTTCGATGAAAAAAATTTTTTTTTTCATTTTTAATAGTCTGCCGATTTTCCTAAGACACTTATCAATAGATCCACGCGAAAAAATTTTCAGTTGGAATTTTTTAGAACCCTACTTTTCGTGAGGCAGCTGAACCAAAGTATTACCATTATGTCACTGTGATTAATTTATATCAAAATATTTGTACAAAACTAATGAGCCTGACTGAGAATATTTCGGACAAAATATTCGATCTACACCCTCGTCTTTCCTGAATTTCTCAAGTGATGAAAGTTATTTCGTAGTAAAAATGCGAACAAGTGCGTTTTTTTTTTTACCTGACCATCACAGACTTTGGTCTTTGTAGTATTTTTTTTTAAACTTTTTAAATAAAATAAATGTATTGTTGATAAAGTAATTAATAAATTAATAACAAAAACTAAGCTAAAATAGGTCATGTGTACTCCTTTATAAAAATGTTTAGAATATCGAAATGTTAGGGGCCTATATAAAACATTTTAATTATTTCTTTCATAACGTAAATTTATCATAATCAATAGGCCTATACTTTGTTTTAGTTGTGAACTCAAATGTTTGCTTTTTTTTTTCCTTCACTAGATCTAGAGACATGTCACAAAGAAAAATTAAAGAACCATTAAAAACTAATCTAAGTTTTAGTATAAATACTTTATATCTATTATTCGGTTTTATATTATCCTTTCAAAAATGTTGTCCTTAAAAATTAATAGTTAAACACTTTAATAAAAAAAAAGGTCCATAATCAGGCTTAAAAAAGGAAAATATCACTGAAAACTTTAATGCCTTATTGATTGTATGCCTTCAGTTGTTAGGCCTATAAGAAGACAAAACGTTTTAAGTACACAATAAAAAGAAAGAAAAGGGAAGCAAGCAGAAAATCGAATTGGGTTTTTGTTGTTTGTAAAGACTAGGTGCGTTCAATAAGGATTTACAACACGAAAAAAAAGTAGCCTATAAAACTTTTTTTAGTGGGTTGGGGCAGGGGAATGTGGTTGATAATTTAATGTGTTGTCATCGGCTTAACGTCTGTGTGCCAAATTTCAGCTTAATAGGATGATGGAAACTAGTGTAACTAGGCTAACTAGGTAAATTAGGCATCCGAATTTAAGGGTCTTTCGCTTGAAATATAGGCCTACACGTACATATAGGCCTAATTATAAAATATATAAATTTATACAAAGTTTTCACAAGAAAATTAAAAAGATGTGTCTAATGATCAACACATTTTGTTTACCTTGAAATTAATAATAGAATTAGTCCAACCACAAAATGTTCTTTTCCTGTTCTGAGCTGTGGTCTGTAAACTATAACTCAAAGTACTCGGACACTTGCAAGAGAAATCGTTTTTATATGCCGTCGCATGGCCTCTATCCAGGTTTTCTTTATCATAAACCCCGCCTCTTTAATCACATGACCCACTTCCGCATGAAGCACGCAGTTTAAAAAAAAACTTTTTAGAGAAAAAGGTTAAAAGGGGCAGTGTTTTATTATTTATATTGATGCGCGGCGTAGAGAGTTTATTAATGTACATTTTTTGAAGGCATTCAAACAGTAAAGAGAAAACTGAAGCTAAGAAAGAATGGGTTTAAATAGTACTTAATGTAGAGAATATTAATTAATGGAAGCACACATAACGTTTGGTGTTTATTGTTTGTCACGTGTCACAGGTAGATCTTTTTCAAGGCTGTTTAGACTCTATGTTGACAAGAGGAAAAATTGCAAACAAATTGACAGTTATTTATCACAGTACAACGTTTAAGTATTTAATTTCAAGGACTTTTAGGGCATTGAATGTTTCGTTTCTTCAAAAGTAGGACACAACAACATCTTCGTCAGCCATTTTCTTTCTTTTCTTTCTTTCTCTCTGACCAGCAGGTTTTGGCTGTGAACGTATTTAAGTGTGTGTTCTCACAAAACTAGATGAACGGCATTATTGGGCTTTAAACAAAAAAAAAACAAAAAAAGAATTTAACGATAAAATCCAGAAATCTACAATTAGACCATTTCTCTTTTTTCTTTTCAAGAGCAAATCAAATTAAAAATTATATGAAGGCCTAGGCCTGTATACGGCTCACATTGGCAACTTAGTTCAAGTGAAAATACAGATATAACCCCTTCCCATTTCATTTACAAAAATATTCCTGACCGTGATTGAGTTATGAAATTAATGAGTACAACAAAAGACATAATTATATATAGCGCTATTCATAACAAAGTTTTCAAATTTACGCTTTACATTTACCATTCTAATATGTTATTAAAATAAATCGAAAAGTGTGTTTTTAATTTTCTTTTAAAACTACCAATATTGTGGGCTTGTTTAAATTGTGTTCGGAAGTTCATTCCACCACAGAGATGATATAACGTCGTAGGAGCGAGCGGCAAATGTTTTTCTTTTTACATTTGGTACCTTGAGTTTTTGATGAATTTTGTTTGAGCGTAGTCCTCTTTTCTCTGATGTGTGTAGCTCAACCATGGATTTGATGTACTGTGGAGATTGGCCATGAAGGCTTTTATAGAGCAAAGTCAGAACATTGAATTTTATCCTAAGAGTTATAGGTAGCCAGTGCAGCTTTTTTAGTTAGGTAAATGAGTTTTCTTAATTGTTCAGAACAATTTTTGCATCCGTGTTTTAGACACTTTATAGTGTTTTTCAAATCACACTCTGGCAGTCCAATGTACAGACAGTTCACGAAGTCCAGCTGATAGATTACCAGGCCTACGATTAGTGTCTCAAATGCCTCTTTTGTTCGAGTATTTCTAATACTTTTGAGATTTACATTTGTTTTTTATTTGCTCTTTTAGGGTTAGATTTTCATCTAAATATATGCCACTATATTTTATTTGAGTTGATTTATGGATGTTCTGATTGTTAACGTTTGGCATTCTTTAATTTGTTGTTTTGATGCGAAGTACATAGATTAGAATCTTAGAAAGGACTAGTACTTAAAAATGCTGATGCCCCAGTTGATATATTTCTAATTATCTGCCCATGCTGACTAAATTGAGATGCATAGATAGTTTATGGATGATAGGATGGACAGATAGAAGGACTTTCAACTCAAACACTTGACACTTGAATAAACATGCCGATAGGTAAAGGGGAGGATATTGGTTGTAGACTCATGATCTCGCCAGTAGCATGCTCGGGTGTCCTGTAGATTTGGTTGGAGATGGGCCTTAAAGTTGTTGATGGTAGGCTTAGTGTGAAATGAAATCACAGACCTATATATAATCTACAAGGATGGGCTGTCCAGTTAACGTTCCTAAAGTAAGATGGACCGCTTGCTTTATTTTTAGAGCGTATGTGTTCCTCTTCCCGTGCGCAGCCAATAACGTTGTCTTAATTATTCCTATGGCTGCCTAAAGGTTTCCACTGTATACAACTTTAGATTTTAACTTTTCATTAAGAAAATCATAGCGATTAAATAAAAAGGAAGTGTTCAATACAAAAAGAAATCTGAAATTCCCAAAAAAATCATTGGAGTCATCAATAGCTGAAATATTAAAGCGAGCGGTGCAGCTTATTATAATCTTTGGTAAAAGCAAACAATGTCTGCCCTTCACATAGGCCTACATATACAAATTAGAAAATCTAATTTAAAAGTTTGAATTACAACAGTATTTCTTATAATAGATTTGTAAAATTATTAATCTATCTATTCTAGTAATCTAAATCAAATATTTGTGCTAATGAATAGCCTACCCTCTATATTGTATGTAAATACCGAATTTCCCTTGTTTTTTTTTGTTTTGATGTTGTTTGTTTGTTCAATATTTTATAATGACAAGAAGTAATCACCGAAAGAATTGTTTTAGGATTGTTTTATCTGAGATTCCAAAACATGCAAATCACTTTTATATAAATAATGCGGATCCTTGTGCATGTATATATAGATCAGTGATCAATACTAACAATTTAGTAACCTTGCTGGCCTGTTTTCCGGAAAATACATTTTTTAACTGCTGTTTATTGGGACGACCATGGTCCACAGCTTACCACCGCACATTGATCAGTTGATTTTTAATGGTCATTTTTATTATGGTACTTATGTACACAAGATTCGTATATATTAGATACATGGACACCAGCAAGAGAGGGTTATGGTCTGAGTCTGAATATCAATTATCAATCATTAATGTCACTTTAGACTTTATAATGTCATTAAAATGTTTAAGTATATTATATCTTAAAATTGTTAGCATAATTTCTTCACCTTTTTTTCTGTTCAAATTTTCTAAAATTCGTATTCATAATCTTCCTTTTTTATCTAATGTTGATTTTTTTAAATAGATATTTATTGTAGGTAGTTTGGTCATTTCGGCGTGTATGTGTGCGAGTGTGTTTGTGTGTGAGTGTGCTTGTGTGTGAGTGTGTTTGTGTGTGAGTGTGCTTGTGTGTGAGTGTGTTTGTGTGTGTGCTTGTGTGTGAGTGTGCTTGTGTGTGAGTGTGTTTGTTTGTGAGTGTGTGTGAATCACATCTCCTTTCTATTCGCGGCATCTTGAATAAGCTGCTTTTTTAAATGGACATTACATAATTTAATAGTTTAAGTCTAGTTTTAATATGTCGTATGGCAGTCTAACATCCTTGAACTACTTAAAACAAAAGCATATAATAGTATTTTATGTTCACCAGTGATTCCCCCAATGGTGTTACCGCGGAACTTCTAGGGCTTCCGTTATAAATTCTCAATTTATTATAGGATCAAAACTATTCTCGGCACTGGTTGAAAGTGAGTCTAAGAGAAGAGAAATAGTGATGGCGGTTGGAAAGGGAAAGATAATTTTTTTTGCCACTTATTAAACCACAAATAAAGGGTTGCTTTTTAATTTAAAAAAAAAAGAAGATTCAGTTTTGAGGATCGTTGGCAAACACACGTTTTAGTAACACTGCGTTAAATTATAGAAATTCGAACACAAGTCTGTAATAAGCCGTGTGTTTGAGGCTATTCATTGTCACTTATTTTTTCCTAAGTCTGATCCTTTTGTGTTCTACCCCCCCCCCCCCCCCCGGCCCCTCCAATCTATTAGATATATTCCTGATTAACTGTTTATTAAACAGTTTAGCCGCGGGAAATGTCACCCGAAAGCTCATCCATCTGTACAAGCAGTGTCGTAGCTGTGGATTGTGTCATCTTTACAAGCAGTGGCGTGGCTGTGGATTGTGTCAGCAATACAAGCAGTGTCGTAGCTGTGGATTGTGTCAGCAGTACAAGCAGTGTCGTAGCTGTGGATTGTGTCAGCAGTACAAGCAGTGTCGTAGCTGTGGATTGTGCCAGCTGTACAAGCAGTGTCGTAGCTGTGGATTGTGTCATCTGTACAAGCAGTGTCGTAGCTGTGGATTGTGTCATCTGTACAAGCAGTGTCGTAGCTGTGGATTGGGCCAGCAGTACAATACACAAAGTCCCAGTGGTCAAGATGGTCAAGGTAGCTTCTGGAAGAAAGCTGAATAAAAATGTCTTTCTTATTTGTGCTCTACACAAAAGTCCCCAGAACCCTTGCTACTGGCAACTCTCACATTATGGCACACACATTTTGCAGTCTAATTTCCTTATTCTATTTAATTTAAAAAAAAATAACAAAATGACGTCTTCAATCTTTTACCCTCTCCCCCCTGCCACACACTTTAAAAAAAAAAAACACGTAATTTTCAAAGTTTTTGAATGAAATACAAAAACATCAATGATGTTAAAAGTCAAATACTCGAAAACCCCAACGCCCAACCACGTCACGCAAAATTATGAACATAGGCTTCCGTTACAGTGTCACAGTTGAATTTGTTTTTGGTTGGGGTCACAAAGTACTCAGCATAAAAACATGTTTATTTTATTATAAAAGCTCATTACAGTTAATATTCACGTCCAACACGTTGGACACAATTCTTCCAATCAGTAAACTAGAAACCCATTGAGGAAAGGGAGATCTCACAATGATCTAATAAAACACTAAGAAAGGCATTATAAAGTAATTTCTTATTACACATTGTGCAAATAGTCCTCTTGGTTTTGGGACGTCCCCGATAATAGATCAACATGTGGAATGTGGGCCCCTTTACGGTGCGCGTTCGGCTGGCGTGCCGAAGGTCATGGGTTCGAATCCTGATGCAGACTAGAATTTTTTTACGGGTCGGGAGGTTGTCCCTGACTCTACCCAGCTATGATGAGTAACTCCTAGTTGGGGTAAAGTAAAGGCGGCTGTTCATAGTGCTAACCACACAATTACCTAGTATGCCGTGGCCACAAAAATTGATTTGGTAAACCCTGCTCCACCAGCCCAATCGGTCCGAAGGTTACTTTACTTACTTACTTTCCTTCCCACCGACAAACTACTAAGACAGGTGTCACTGGCGAGCACAATAACAGAGTCTTTTTCAAATTTGATTTAATTTCAAACACTTTACAAAATAAAAAAAGAACAATTCTTATCATTGTTCTATTTAGCGAGAGGAGTTTAATTTTTAAGTAAATCATAATCAACAAAATGAACGTTGTTAGTTTTCATATAAATTCTATAAACTTTAATCAGTTATAAATAGTATGGTCATGATTGTAAAGAAAAACGAAATCAACACCCTTACGTTGACAACAAAATCCCAGGTACTCGGTTATGACGTCTGCGAACTATTAAAGGTAAGCTGGCCTTTAAGTTCACAGTCACACAGAGAGAGACTCGTCTATAATCTCTAATCTAAAGACGTAAGGGGAAATGAAATTGAAAACCTTTCTAGCAAACAAATAAAAGCGTACAAAAGCATAGGACGCAATAATCTTCTGTATCGAAGGAGCGTAAGATAACAGTTGATACGCACAGATCTCAATAACAAACATTTCTATCGGAAATAAACAAAAGCAAAACAAACTGTCAATGTATTTTTTTAATTATATTTCTATATTGTATTATTAATGTTTCATTTTGTTCAAGAAAGACGCCTGTAAAGAGAATGCGGTTTTCTTGATTGCCAGCTATTGCGTACACAAAAAAAAAGATCCTATGTAGGCCTACATCCGTGACCTAATTTCGTTATTTTCAATACTTTTATTTCCCCTGGCAGATCTACGAAAAGTGGTTTAGTTTAAGGTTTATTTTTGGCTGATGTCTATCTACCCCCCCCCCCCCCCCGTTTTTTTCTTTTATTTGACGTTGTTTGAACAGGTGAATTCATTTCTTGACCCTGGAGGTCACATGTGACCTAGTTTATATGTGTCGCCAGGGTTGGCCACAGAAGACTGTGTCTGTTTGACACGACATACAAGGAGCCGAAGCATTAAGGGGTGTGCTATGGGGGAAACAAAATGGAAGGGTGGGGGCGCAAGTCAGCCTTCTTATATTTTGTCATTGAACTTTTCACCCTGTTGATGGTATCTCACGGATCTGCGCCCCCTCCTCCCCACGTCAACCCTTTCATACAATTAGCCCTTGAAACAGTTCCCTTCATCGCCATGTTACAAAATGGAGACCATGACTTTCATTTTTTTTTACTTCTAAATTTTCTATACTTTCTTTTTTTTTTTTTAACTAAACGATAATTTTAAAGCCACTGTTATTAAATGACGTTGTTCGTCCCTCATCAAAAACCAACTGACAGGTCGCGGGTTCTATCCCTGCCACCGACGGATCCCTGTCGCCCTGCAGGAGTTTTGGGCCTAGTGGACGTAATAATCTTCTATCTAGAAGGAACGTCTGTAAACTTATAAGATAATTAGGCTAATTTGCGCCCTAAACATGCTTTTGTATACGCCGCACTGAAAGGATGTGACTTCAGGAATAGACAATGCTTGCTGAGTCTTGTCTTTGTCTTTTAAACTTTTTTTTTTAATCTGCTAAGCCCTATTATTTCTATTATTTTTCCCGGCCATAATATAATACTAATTATATATGATAATAATAGAAAATTAATCTTTCTTATATCGAATATGAATTTTTTTTTACAATTGTGCAATACATAGAGTTTAAGACTTTAAATATTAAAAAACAACATTTTAAATAATTATGATGCTCACATAAATTACTATTAGTAAATGCATTAATTAATAAACACAATGATAGCAAAATGCACCATAGAAGAGAAAAATACTTTAGTTATTATGTAATAATTTAATGGCCATGTTAACAAAATAATTCTTATGTCTGTTTGTTTTTGTGTTTGAAGACTTGTATCTTCTTTAAGATAAATGTGTTGTTTTTTTGAGAGTGGCCCTTTCAAATAAATATGTCCCCTAGTGGTTCCTGTGTGCTGCCGAAAATTTCGCCAGCAGAATTGAAATATTCGATGTGTTTTTCTTTATAAGACTTAGTGTCTAGTTTCCGAACTGGGCAGAGATGTTTGATCTTAAAATCCTGCGGTTGTGAGAAATCTTGGCTAGGCAAAAGATTAAAATAAATGTCATAAAATAGTACGTTTTAATTGGATAAAATGTGTTAAATTCTGTAATCAAATATAGCCGACATGAAATGATTAAACAATGAAACAAACAAAAATATTTTTTTTTTGGTTGTTTAATCTTACATTGTACTATTTAGTGGCGTAGTTTGGGAGGGGCAGGGGGGACATATGTCCCCGGGCGCCACGTTAGGGGACGCCAAAATGAGTATTAAAACTAATTATTTAATTTTATTTTGATGTAAACTAATGTATCCCAAATACGTTTGCAAGATTGAATTTTGGAGCTTCACAAATATCTTAATTACAAACCAGTTGGCAAGCATGATTTTTGCGCCCCCATTGAGCATTAAGGGGCGCCATTCTACTCATACAACAAATGACACATCCACAATGTAGGATTGCTGATGACGTTTTTTTTAAACAAAGATCAGTTCGGGTTCAAATATTATTCTTCATATACTGAAAGTGGCATCTGGTTTTAACAATTATACAGGTTGGATAATTTCGAGTCGAATATACTTAGCATGAGTAGACCTACACTCAGCTAAACATTAGGGCCTATCCAGTTGTTATCACATTTTTTGGAACAATTGAAAGTATATATTTGTTTTTCTCTCGTTCAACAACTCGTTGGGGAGAATTAAAAAGAGTTGTGCCAATCACAGTGAAGAGGGAGTCTGAAACATGCTGGAGTTCACGATCAGAAGCTGTTAAAGCTATTTATGAAGGACTGTAGGACTAGATGAACTAGTAGGGCTGTTGGAAAAATTATCAGAAGATGCAACTATGACGCCTGACACCAGAAGTGATGCAGAAACTTTGCTGGCAGGTATATTAAACCTTAACTTCCTAGTTTTGTTACCTTTCTGGAACATCATACTTGGGAAAATTGATCGTATCCAGAAACGGTTGCAGGATCCTACTATGAATTTCAAGGAAGCAGCAAGCATCTGATCTTGAATCGTTGGAGCAAGAACTTGTCAACATTCGTGATAATTTGAGCCAGATTGCGGTAGACCCGGTAGACAATGGAAAAACAAGATGCACAACTTTGGGAATCGAGGTTGACAGAAGGATTAGACGACAAAGGAGGATGCCTGGAGAATTACCAAGAGATGCAGGACTTTCTGCAGAAGAAGAAATTGCACCTGTTATGAACAGCGTAATTGATAGACTCGGGAGATATCATTACGGTTTTTACGTCTAAAAAAGCTAAACACCAAATTTGGATTTTTACTAGACGTCAAAACTCTTCTCGCTGAGACAAATGTCGATAAACTTCGTCAAAATTGCAAAATTTCTACGACACTGACGCCAATGGTCACGAATTGTGCACAGCAATCGGAGACTGCAAAATGATGCTCAGTGCCCGGACTGAAGTTCTACCCGAAACTCCTTTGGATCTTCTTGGTTTTGTTGTTTCATATGGAGTAGACATATTTCCGAATCTGCGCATTTCACTGCAAATACTTCTAACGATTGCTGTTTCAATTGCAAGCTGTGAACGGTTCTTCAGCAAACTGAAGCTTATTTGTCTTATTTAATTCAATGGGACAAGATCGTCTGAGTCAAGGGTCGTCAAACTAGGGCAGGCGTTCCAAAGTTGGCACGCAGACCGATTTTCAATGGCACACGAGAGACTTCCAATAGGTGTTTTTTTTATTGATGAAAAAACAAACATTTTCCAGTTCTTAATGAGGAAAACTGACTGTTGAAGACGATGCTTCCGAATGACAGAGCGACACATTTCAGTTAGTTGAACGCATTTACAAGTACGGGTTAAATCATGTGGGTTAAATGGGCAAACAATTAATGCAGGAAATGTTTATTTACAACTGTTTAACGTAAATCAAATGTATACCTCTAATAATTAAATATTGTAATGAATACCATAATGCTGGATTTATAAAAAGAAACCATAATTAGTCAGTAATATTTGTTATATTACAAAACATAACTTGTTTGGCATCAATTTTGAATCAAAATTAGAAACTTAATTGAATTAAAGGGAGATAATTAGTCCGTTTTATTTATGCTATTATTTCTAATATTGTGTTTCTAATTTTTCTTTTATAATAGACTAAATGGTCCACAACTTATAACGTTATAATGACCAAACTGTAAAATGTAGTTGAAAATAATATATATAAAAATTAGATCTATATGACTAAAACATTTTATGCACGTTTTTTAAACATTACATTAACTACCCAGTTTGTATGATTACTACATATGAATTCAGCTCTACTGTAGTTTATGAGTATTGTTTTTTCTTAGCATTGAGCAAATTATAGACAATCTCAGTTAAACTGAGAATAAACTATCATCAATATTATGAGTTGTTAGATCCTTATCTGGAAAACCTAATGGGCGGCGCAGGACCGAGACAAATGGCGTAAAATTATCCAACTGTCAAAAAATGGTGCCCCAACGACCCTCGCTCGGGTTATGGGATAGAAGAAGAAGAAAGTTTGGTCATATTATTTTTTTAGTATGCAAATAGAAAGGTTCATAGGCCTAATCACAAACGCGTTAATTATTGTTATTAAATATAAATCGATTCACCGTTGTTGTTTTTTTCATAACTTTCCTTTACTTTTGGTCTTGGTCTTGCTATGGAGTTAAATTGTCTAATTTATAAAAAAAAAGAAAGTATAATAAAGCAGGTTGACTTTTAGGCTACTGGCACGCTGAACGGTTTAGAAATCCTAGTTTGGCACACAATTAGCAAAAGGTTGCCGGCCCCTGGTCTGAGTGATCTTGCACTCCTTAACACCGAAAGAGAAACACTTGAAAATATTAATTTTGACAACGTGATTGACGAGTTTGCGACAGTCAAATCAAGGAGGATCAATTTGTTGTAGACTATGTCCATTCCAGTCATCTATAATTAGTAGAATATTTTTTTTTTCAAATAAATTGTTTGCAATAGAGACTTATTAGTCTGTATTCTAAGCTTATTTCATTAAAATACCAGATGCTTCGAAAATGAACCATATAAACCGTAAAATGTCAAAATTTTCAGACTCTGTCGGTGCGAGAAGGGGCGCAGGCTTTGTGTCATGTCCCCGGGCGCAGAATACCCTAACTACGCCACTGGTACTATTAGGTCTATTTAATGTAGTGCAGAACTTAGAAATTGTATGAAAAAAAACATTGACACTACTAGATTTAGAATATTATATTTCATTTCTCTTAGAATCATTATTACTTGATGAATTAAATTATAGAGTCTAACTGTAATACTGTCAAATACTTTCAAACTTTGTATTAGAAATGTAAAAAAATGGAGATTAACAATAGACTAGGGTTGAACTTTTGTTGTATAACTTTTATCACTAAGTGTCATTTGATGGTGCTAAAATAATGAGTATTTATATTAATTATTATGTTATACACAATACACGATAAGCAGAAGCAGATTTTTTTAGTTATCTTAAATCAAAGAATAATTTGCATTGGCGTAGCCATGAAGGAGTAGGTAGTTTGATCATATACTATAATATACATGGACCGCTTGCTTTAGTTTTGTATGCTCTTATCTTCTTGTTTTGTAATTCCCGATTCTAAATAAAGTAGTTGAGATACAAGTTCCGTTTTATTAAATCGCATTTTTTCGACTTTAAATGAATACTTGTTCTACTGTTATTCCTATTATCATTGACTAAAACAAGATGGACCGCTTGCTCTATTTTTAGAGTTTATATTCTTTTTCCGTGTGCATACAACACTGATCTATAAATGTATCCGCTGTATACAACTTTCGATTTTAATTTTACTTCAGAAAATCATAGCGATTAATTAAAACGGAACTAGTATAGTAACCACTTTATAACAACTACTTTATTTAGAATCGGGAATTCAGAAAATCAGTGTTTCGAGTCATCATATAGCAGAAATACTAAAGCAAGCGGTCCATGACAGTCCATGTATATTATAGTCTATGCAGTGGCGTATTTAGGCATGTTCCATTGGAACAGGGGCCCCCACACAAAAGGGGCCCCCACGCATCCCAATAAGAAATGTTTTATTGACACCCCCATTCTTTCGTTGAAAATGTCAAATAAAATTCATTTATTCCCCTACAATTTAAAGCGCCCCAGTCCAACCAAGCTAAGTGCAACATAAAATTTATGATTTTACAGAATGTAACATGAATTAACGGCCCTTTTCTGATGTAGGCCTATGTGGAAGGCATAGGCGAGACCACGAGGGGCCCCCACATACATTTGGGAACAGGGCCCCCACAAACCTAAATACGTCCTTGAGTCTATGGTTTGATTTTAAAATGCAATTTTTTATGTGACGATACGTTGTTTAAAACATCCACAATCCTCACAACATTTAAATCTTGCTCCTCCTTATGGTGAGTGACTTCATTTGCGTAGGGCTGATAATTCAATTGTTAATATCTTGGATGAAAAAAAAAACTGATACACGATAAATAAAAAAAGAAGAGAAAAAGTTTATAAAATAAATTCTTGACAAATTTTAATGTAGGCCTAATCTTCGTAGTGGTATTTCAGTGCAAATATATTTACTACAGTACCGGTTTGTATAAATGACATATTCGAACTTCCTCCTGACGTGCTGTTCCCAACATTAGTAATTATTTTCTACTTTTATAATTACATTACTTAGTGTGCCAGCGAATGTTAACGAATTAATTCCCTATGGATTGTGTCCCTTTAATATGACCATAGATGTGTAACATAAGCAACACTTTTTTCACAAAAGATAAGAAAAATTGAAAACATTTCAATAAAAACAATATATTTACACTCTAGTTGTCTCTCTTTGTTAAAAAAATTTATTTAAATGTCAAGTGCGTAATAAAACATTTAAATTTACAACGTTTTAAAGCACATCACTGAACTATACAAATAATTACAAGACTGATCCCCCTTACTTCTTTTCATAATTTGTGGCACCTTTTTAAAAAAAAATATATTTAACTAGGTTTTGATTATTAGACTTAGATAATGTTATAGTTTTTATTACATTTAACTCCTTTTGTGATTTGTTCCGGTTTTGATGATTTTTCGATGTGTCTTTTTTTAAGATTGGGCTCAGATTTTAAGATGTAAAAAATGATTTTTTACAGTTTTTATTTCATATACATATAATTAGTCCCAGTTTTGATTATTTGTCCCTCGTCTAAGAATCGTCCAGGTTTTTGATGATCTGTCATAGTTTTGTTGATTTGTGGTGTAGGCCTACACGTCTCATCGAAACCACAGTTAGGTCCTGTGCATTGATAGCTGTCTTATCTCCAAAATCATCATTTAGTCCGTAGCATCATTTCGTTTGTCCAGTTTCCCATGACACCTTCTAATTGACTGGCATCAGAACTATCATTGCTATAACTGTCGTTGAGATGGACGCTATCAGAAGAATGTGTGTGCCGAGAAGAAACTTTAGCAATGAAGATCGCTGAAAAGGGACAGAACTTTTGTTAATTTAAAAAAAAAAAAACTTATCCACTAAAAAAACGGATACATGAAGAAAAAACTGTATAGCCTGTTTATAAAACTAGAAACCCCCAAAATTATTTTCACAAATAGGTTTCTAATAATAAATAGTCTAGTAAGTAGGGCCAATATTTAATTATTATTTTCTTGGCTTCAACAATTACAAAATTAAATAAACGTAACTAGGTCAATAGGGGGCTCGGTGACCGCCAGCGCGTTCGACTGGCATACCGAGGGTCATGGGTTCAAATCCTGGTGAAAGTTAGGATTTGTTCCCTGGAGTCGAGGGTGTCCCCGAGTCTACCCAGCTTTGAAAAGTACCTGACATTAGTTGGGGTAAAGTAAAGGCGGCTGGGCATTGTGCTGGCCACACATCCCTTAGTAAGCCGTGGCCACTGAAACTGGTGAACGGTGCTTCAATTCGGTCCGAAGGGTACTTTCTACTAGGTCAATGCGAATTTAAGTGTAGTGCTGTGTTCCCCCAGCATAACCCACAATGATATTGTCTGATGTTAATTATTATACTTATCAAATATTTCGACTACAAATGCAGGACTTCAGGGAAACTTACAGGTGGCTCTGACGTCGTGTCTTCTAGTAAATCTTTTGTGCTGGAGTAAATAGTATTTCTCATTTCATAGATTGAATACGTCTGCCGCTTTTTCACTGGAATAGAATAAAATATTGGAACCATAACTGTGAAATTAGTAATTAGATTTTTGAACATTAAATGTGGAAATAGAAATGGAGCACTAAGTATAGAATAAGATATTTAAACACTAAATAGATATTTGAACTAAATGTTAATTTAGATATTGAAAGCTAAACATGGCAAGTGCCTAGATGGCTGCTGGATAAGGATGATGATGATTAATGAAGGCTAAATTAAGGCTTTTTATATATTAAACTCTAAATCTAAATAAACTTATTTCAATACATGGTAGTCTATTTTATCAAGAAACTATATTTTTTATTCAAAGAAAACATCACATAGTCACATTCAGTGCTAACCTTGAACTCTAATGTTGCAGAAGATAATCTCCAGTACAATGATGATCACGACCTGGTAGGCAGCGAATCCATACACAATGTAGACAATGGTGAAGTGGACAGCGGCCTTTTGCAGACCACAACCAATCACAATGTTGAACACTGGGAGAAGAGAAGCATCAAGTCAGTTTTCTCACTATAAGACTATATTAAATGATGAGATTACACAAAACAAAAAAGGTTGAAATGACATAAAATCCATGACAGATACTACAATTAAGTCAAATTAAAATTACGTCAATCAGGGCCGTTTTTAGGATTGTGGGGGTCCTGTTCAAAATTTATGTGGGAACCCCTCGTGGACTCGCCCCTGCCTTTCCACATTGCTGAGTTAGCCTGTGTACAGTGTTGCTGATGCTGAATGATAATCAGTGATCCACTCTGCCTGACTCTGACTGCCAATTTGGCGAGCAAATTAGCATTTCACTTCCTTTAACTTCAGTTACATATGCTAACGTAGCTTCCACAGGATACGTTGATCGTTCATGTCCAGACAACCTTGCACTAGCATGATACCAGTAATCAAAACAACCATGCGATAGCCGTGAGTTGAGCTTTGAGAAAAGCTTACACACAAAGCAAAACTACTTGCCTTCTGATGGAGAAAAACATAGTCATGAACGATGTGCAGCATCCCCATTTTTTGTTCGCCTGATAAACAGATGCTTAGTGCATTTACGAATGGGAACTGCTAGCCTGTTTCTGAATATATTTACTTTCCATCTCCTTCTCATCACAGTGTTGAATGCAATCAGGCCCATTAACAGACCAATAGTCTATGAAACGTTTACTTGGTTTATCAGGCCCATAATGCAACATCGGTGATACTTACGTCATTCATTGTGCGCTTCTATAAACAGCAATATTCTAATTTCCAAAAGAAAAAACTAAAAAACAATTTCTGAGATGGGGGGGGGGGGGGGCTTTTTCTGTGGGGCTTCCTGTTCCAATGGAACAAATAGAACATGCCTAAATACGCCTCTAACGCCAATGGTTGTAATGACGTAAAATGTATGTCAGATGTTGCAATTATGTCAAGTTACAATTAGGTCAATGGTTTAAAAAATGTAAAATGTAGGTCAAATTCTACAATTATATTTCAAATTACAATTATGTCAATGGTTTCAATTATGTAAAATTTAGGTCAGATATTACAATGGTATGTCAAATGTTACAACTACATGTCAAATTTCACAAGTACGTCTGCTGTTACAATGTTAATATCAAATATAGTGATGATTAAAAAAAATGACGTCCATCGTCCAAACGATTACGAAGAATCTATATATTGAAATATTACATAGGTTAGTGACGTCAAGAACTGGGTACCTATGTATTACGCTTTTGTTTTGCGTTTCTTTTCTTTTAAACAAATTTCAAATTTTTACTTTCATAATGGTGAAAACCGGATAGATATATGCGCTATTAATAGCTCATGACGTGCGCGATACATCAATAGCAATAGTTTAGCGGCAAGGTATGAATGCCTTTAGATCTTAAACAAAATGTTGAATGCAAATAAGTTGATGAACTATCATTTACAGAAACGCTAACTCTGAATCTACATGGAGCAAATCGGTTTCACATATTGAATATCGATATATAGGCTAGCAGGGCGTCACCGAAACGTTTGTGTAGGGGAGAAGGGGTTGGTACAACGTGTATTGATAATAAAAAATGAGGGTGAGAGCACAATTGACCAGTGCCGTGGCTTTGGGGGATTTGGAGGCCTCTTTAGGGGCCCTTGCATTTTGACATTCTACATTATGACATGAGAAAAAAAAAAAACTCGGACACTCCTTTGGGGGCCTCCCTCAAGTAGGGGCAGGGGGGGGGAATTTCGAATTTGGACCCCCCTCCCCTAGCTACGCCACTACAATTGACTAAGCCAATAGAATAGAGCGATACAACTAACAACCACAATAACAAATGAATAAGTTAGATGGATATAATGCTGATGTAGTACGTACAATATCAACACACCAGCTATTTAAAAATAAGAGATGTGAAATATGTGCTGCTGCACTGTCTTGTTCAATCTTTCTTTTGTTAGAGTTACTTTTTAGTCTGTTCTTGTAACTGACTACGTTTAAATTACACTTCTATCAATACTAATAGTTAATATCACTTGGTCAATACTAAGATCACGTGGTCAATACTAAGATAAAGTGGTCAATACTAAGATCACGTGGTCAAAAATATGATCACGTGTTTCTCGTGAAAGCGTGGGATGAATCATGTGATTAACGGGTCACGTGTTGTAAACATCTGTCCAATGGTGCGAATATCTCAACTGGGTGAACCAAAGATGCAGCCAGGCCGATCCGACACACAATCACAATATTATTATGACCAGCTGTGACCTATAACCTCTTAACTGGACAGAAGACTATACATTGTGGCCCAGCAGATAAAATCTGTATTTTTCAATAAAGACCAGAAACAGGATGTTACACAAAATATCTAAACAATTAATTACTCTGTTAGTTGTTATTGTTTTGCTCAACGCTCTTTACAAACAACAAGACAGTCATGCTATTTGGTAAAAAAAAGTGTCATCAAGATGCATTTGTTTAGCCAAGTACCGTAAGCCTAATACGTAGTGAATAGAGTGTTATTGTTATTTAGTGTGAACGTTGCAATTAAAAACAATGAGACCTCGAAAGAAGATCGCGGAGATTAGCGCCTGTGTCCACGAGTCTACGAGGCGTGATATCATTTAGAATTACAACACAATAGCAACCTGTTGCAATGCTCAGAGAAAGACAAGAGCAAAAACTCTTTCCTTGTCTCTATTGCGATAAAAAATTCATATAATTACTCTTGCCTGAACAAACCAGGAAAACCAGTAACTTAACATCCTTTAAAGCACTAATAAAAATGCAAGACTAGACTCAGACCACGGATGAGCGTAGGGCGCAATAATCTTTTTTTTTATAGAAGGAGCGTTTGTAAAATATAGGCTATAAGATGAGATACGTTTACTGAAACAACTTTACAAAAACGCCAATGGATGCTAAGCGAATAGTGGGCCCTATCTATGTGTTTATGTATAAATATTTTTTTAATGAGACTGTTTGTGTTTGCGTAGATCTTGAAATCTATTATGAGTTTATTATTGTGTGTATTACCCTGAGTGCCTTTAATGTACCTGAGTAAAACGTGGCATACAAACATTGTTTTTATGATGTTATCAGCTTTTCAAACAAGGACGGGTTCACGTGTCCTAAAACACCAGTAGGCTAGGTCAAAGTTCACCAGGGTTAGTCAACACGGACATTCTTTCCTTACCTGTCGCCACGTGTGTCACGATGCCCAGTAGCCAATGGCCATAGTTGAATACTGGCCTGTTCACTGATGCGGAACTAGGTCGGAATAAACCCATCAGTACCTGTCAACACACAACAACAAAAGCCACGAGTGAAGCACGGAAGTTTAGTGCACATCAAGGTTGTTCCTTTCTTAATACACAAACACTTTGCTATCTATATATATAAAAAGACAGTGTTAAGCCCCGCGAGGATCCCCATTGGTCAATTTGAAAACACGTGTGTCACTGACCTATATAGGCCTAGCCCAATATACCGTCTAATAATTTTTCACATCGGACATGTGTCTTAGATAGCTCAGTGGTAAACGTAGTGGACTGCTATACGGGCGACCAGGGTTCGATTCTCCAGTTAGACTATACTTTTTTTTTTCGACAATTAATTTTTCAAACTTTTAAAAACAAAAGACATTGTAAATCTATAGGCAATATAGATTTTGTTAAATAAAAATATTTTACTATTTTTTTTTACCCTATTACAATATTTATTTACTTTCCTAAAAGTATTCAGTAAGTGTAGTTTATAAATTTGTTATCTGCACCCCAGACAGTCCTTTTTTTTTTCACCCGGGCAACGCCGGGCAATGTAGCTTGTTTTTTATATTTTAAACAAATCAGATGTACATAGTATTATAGATTTTTTTAAAAAGTATCCCGTCGGACCAAAGTGATCCATTGGACCGATGAAGCAGCCTTCACCAGCAGCCTTCACCAGTTTCTATGGCTACGGCAAACTAGGTGATTGTGTGGCCAGCACTAAGCACCAGCCGTCTTCTCTGTACCCCAACTAAGGTCAGGTCCTATCAGCATCAGAGCTGGGTAGACTCAGAGACACCCTCCAGACTCGGGAAAAAAAATCCTAGCCTGCACCAGGATTCAAACACAGGACCATTGGTACGCCAGTCTTTGGTATTAAATGTTCCCAATGTCAGGTAGCCATTAGAGCTATGTAAACTCAGGAACTCACCCACCAGACTCGAACAAACAAAAATTATTCTAGCTTTAACCTGGATTCGAACCCAAGACCTTCCGTACGGCAATCCGTAATTTTATGTTACTCTACTCTATAACAATACTAACAATATATTTTTAAATATGTTCTAGAAATCTATACAATAATACTCAGAAATGAGGTTGTTTATGTTTTTGTAAACTATACAATCTTTAAAATATATGTTTTCATTAGACTCTGCATAGCATTACTCACAGTGTATGGTCTAGTTTTCTTTTAAATCTTACAACAAAAACAACAATTTATATATTTTTTACTATGTAACTATATAGTAGGTATACTAACGATATAGCCCCCCCCCCCTCTTTTTTGTTTTACACACCACTTTTGATCCTTTTATAACGTTGCCCCCCCCCCCCCCTTCACCTAGACAACATATTTTTTTAAAAGACCTAAATGAAAACAAGATTGTGTGGGCTTCACGCTGATATAGGCCCTATATATATATAGTTATAGTACAGTATATAGTTAATATTTAACAATATAATGATATGTTCTTTTCCCTTTAGTCTAAAAGTTACCAACTACTTGTCAACAACAATTTTCTCAGATTGAACAAAAAATTTTTAAAAACATGTTGGCTATCTAGCTCGATCGACTGTTTCTTTACAAGCGAAAATACATTTAATTTATGTAAATATAGGCCGCAGAGAAAGTGGAGGAGAGGGGAGAGAGGTTGGGAGGGGGGGGGGGTCGTTTTTTGTTTGTTCTTGAGTATACTTAAAGGTCGTTGAACCGTCGTTGACCCAGTTTTCTGAGATTGACTGATCTAAAATAAAGCGATAATATTCAGTATACAAGAAGTGCATGTAATAAATAAGAAAACACAACCTCGAAAATGAATACAAAATAAAAAAGAAAACATCGTTTAAAAGTAGCTTAAACTTACACTATTGGAATCTAATCATTTACAGTAACATGGGTAGTTTTACTTACTAAGGGACATAACCAAGTAATAAGGTGTGTTAAGCTTATGGTTCATGGTTCAGTAATAAAATGGATTGAAAATGTAATAATTCCATCCCGTTTCTGTCTGAAATTGTCAAAGTTCACCAGGGTTAGTCAACACGGACATTCTTTCCTTACCGTTTCTGTCTGAAATTGGGGATTACCCCATTTGGGACTTTCGACTTTTTTTTTTTTTCCAAAATAAAATAAATCTAGTTATAACACACAGCCTCCAAAATATACTCTTAGTAAATCGTATGCTGAATCAATTCATAAAACGCCAACATGCTAAATATAAAAGTTGCTGGCAGTAAAGAATATATTAGAAATGTTTCTGGTTTCATTGTTCGTATGTATTATAATATATGAATTATTGCTGATGGACGCTGCTTCATCAGTCCAGGGGTTTAATTTTGTCCGTTGGGAATACTTCACTTTAATAATCTAGACGCATTCATTTTAAACATGCAGGCTGGTAAAGCTGTTCTAAATTACAATTAATAGCAATATCTAGTCTGTTTTGTCTTATTAAACTCTAGTTTTTAACACTTAGTTTACGTAATTTATGAATTTATAAACACGCATAATGATTATGATGGTCATTTGCATACAGCCCTCATCCATCATATCATCCTATCATATTTAGCATGATCGCTGTGCTCTTGTCCACAATTATATGTTGATTTTATGCATTAATTTGCTTAACTTAGCGCTATTTCGCTTCCCAGCGTACTTTACAGCAATATGCTTACAACAAACACTCAACTCTTACCTGTAGAATCACTAAACACGTTGTTGCTATACCTACAACTGGGTGGAGCTTTTTTAAACGTAAGATGCTAATCTGTAAATATACACAAACAACGCTTTATTACACACGAAGAAAGCACACTCACCTTTAGGATCAAATAACAACTAAACCTTGTTGGTTGTTTTAACAATAAGTCATCTATTTTAAAAACATTTCACTTTTAGCCTCTATATGTGTATCGGATTTCGTAAAATAAAATGTATTTTATAATATAATAATTAAAGCTTTGATTAACGCATGGGTTTTACTCGCCATTTAATATGACGTGGTTTTCTTATGTGTGTTTATTATATACACATTATTAATTTTATTCAATACGAATCTTTCTATAAGTACTCCTATCCTTTCAGAAGCGGAAAGGTGCTTTCCCCCCCCCCCCCCTTCTATAAACGGAGCGTTCACATCATTCCAGAAACAAGTCTATACGTCAATTTAAACAGAAATAGGATAAGCGTGAGATATCCACTAGTTTAGTCTACCTTGTCAGTGTGGTTAATCAATCAGGGGGAACAGAGAAAGGCATCAAGCGAAGGATGGGACGGACACGTCATGCTTTTGTTCAATTAAACCAGTCAAGAGATCTAACTCTATAGCCATCAAAACTTAGCTAGGGACCTTGAACTCTAAAGTTAAATCGGTTCTCCTATATGAATCGGAATCATGGTGAGTAGTAGAAATAGCCACCACCAGAATACAAACGTTCATAAACAGGAGCCTAAGACAATAACTAAATAGCCACCACCAGAATACAAACGTTCATAAACAGGAGCCTAAGACAATAACTAAATATCCAAAGGTTTACTAAATTAAAATGTTAAGGCTTACGTGTAACCAATGAAATAATGGCTGACAAATCCTTGAGAGAACTTCCAGATGGATGGTCCACACCATATGTAAATTGGATAAAATAAAAAGCCCCAAAATTGAACCCTTAACGCCAAATGGCACAGAGGACGCCAAAAGAAGAGCTAAAGTTATGAGTTATGAGGCCAACAGGAGACCCTGTAGGTGGCGTGCTGGTTCTTCAATGAACTAAAAGGATCATTGGTGATGATAATATGTCAAGCACATTATCAGGTAAAATGTTAGATATTTAATAATGTCATAGTAAATTCCACACATATCAGTTTTTCTGTAAATACTAACTGTACATGTGAAGTCTTAAGACTCGCCAAAATATTTTTATTTTTTTAAGAAGGTTTTCAATATTTATTTAAACAATCACTTAAATGTATTACCATCTTTAACTTTAAACCTCATAATACTATGATATAAACTATCTGTTGAAATTTGTTAATCCGTAAAAGTTTTCAACCAAATAACATATCAATACAAATAGAAAGTAAATATAAAATATATTCTAAAATCTTAAACAAAATCACTTACTTCACTTAAACCTTGAACTTCATAGAAGATTAAAACAAAACCAGCGATTGTCAGGATTCCAGCAATCAACATACACAGTCTATGAACCTACGTGTTAAAACAATTTTATAGTCAATATTCCAGCAATCAACATACACAGTCTATGAACCTACGTGTTAAAACAATTTTATAGTCAATATTCTAGCAATCAACATACACAGTCTATGAACCTACGTATTAAAGCAATTTTATAGTCAATATTCCAGCAATCAACATACACAGTCTATGAACCTACGTGTTAAAACACTTTTATAGTCAATATTCCAGCAATCAACAATAACAGTCTATGAACCTACGTGTTAAAACAATTTTATAGTCAATATTCCAGCAATCAACATACACAGTCTATAAACCTACGTGTTAAAAAGTTTTATAGTCAATATTAATTTCAGCAATTATAAACAGTGTATATCTTTTTTTTTTATTTTTTTTATTAAGAAAAATCAATATAATATTCTAAGAAACTGAACTAATCTGAACTGAACGATCTTAAGTTTGTAAGAGTTTGAACTTCTCTGCGTCTCCCAGGTTGAAGCTACTACTGATCAAAAGCATAAAATTAAATTTGTACTTACCGTATACCAAACTTTCCTACCACAAACTTTTGTTGTTGGCCAAAGTGGCTTGTAAAACCTGGCCATGACTGTGCCGATGCTAGCACAGAACAACCAGGCAAATATCATTAAACAAGCTGAAAATACCAGAAAGAAAGTTTATTTAATTTAAAAAATAAAATAAAAAATTATACAATCTGCAATGTTCTTAGAAAATGTGATAAAGTTTTATTGGGCCCTTATGACATTTAATCCTGGTCGTTTGCATAGATAGTTTCTATGGATGTGTGATAGGCCTAATAATAGTTGAGACTAGGAGAGTTGGCTGCATTTATAGATATTTGTAAGGTAAAAAATACATCAGCTTCTCCCTTTTTTCTTGCACTTCCCAACACCTGTGATGCATTTTATGTTTGTAGGTATCTAAATAACAGGATGAGAAGCGATGACAATATTTAACGCTTTTACGAATTACAGGAAAGGAAGGGGGGGGGGGCGCAACTTTAATTAATTAAACGACCCGAATCCTTGCAGCTTGTATCATTGGTAGAAACTAAGTTGCCGCCAAATTTATTTTTTTGAGATTGGAGATCTTTACATTTTATTTTAGATTAGTTATTGACTGGGTTAATATGTGATTTATGGAACCATCACACATGGGTAGCATATATGAAATATAGTGACTGTAATTAGAACGCATTACCGAGCACAACAATCGCTGATGGTGAGATATTTACACAGGAAATACTTAAAGAATGACCTAGCTTATAGTGCATTGTAAGGAAGAATACTTGAAGAATGACCTAGTTTATAGTGCACTATAAGGAAGAATACTTGTAGAATGACCTAGCTTATAGTGCACTGTAAGGAAGAATACTTGAAGAATGACCTGGCTTATAGTGCACTGCAAGGAAAAATACTTAAAGAATGACCTATCTTATAGTGCACTGTAAGGAATAATACTTGAAGAATGACCTAGCTTATTGTGCACTGTAAGGAAGAATACTTGAAGAATGACCTAGCTTATAGTGCACTGTAAGGAAGAATACTCGAAGAATGACCTAGCTTATAGTGCACTGTAAGGAAGACTTATATTTAACGCTCTGTTGAAAAGTGACCCAGTATGGTTAAGCAGTTACGGCTTTAGACACTAAAGATAGTGTGTGTGTGAGAGAGAGAGAGAGAGAGAGAGAGATAGAAGGCGAGAGAGAGAAGGCAAGAGAGATAGATAAAAAGAATGAGATAGAGAGAAGGGGGGGGGGAGAGACAAAGACATAATATACTGGCCCAACATTATTCTGCCAATGTTCAAATCATGGTATTATACTGTTAGACCAACATTGGACCAATATTCTGCAAATATTTAAATCATGGTATACTGTTAGACCAACATTGGACCAATATTCTGCCAATATACTGTTAGACCAATATTGGGCCAATATAGTATGCTGTTAGGAAAGTCCCAACTCACCGTGAGCTTTAATAAAAATACTTTGAAGTTGAACTTGACGAATGACTTGTCTAGTTCTAAGATCAACTTGTTGACTTGAGACAACTGGAACTCGCATGTGTTCTTGTTTTACTCCTTCAAGAGATTATACATCAACTGTTTATCTTGTTTTATTATTTTAATTGGCATTAAATTACGTAGCATTAAACTAAAGCATACTCTTTATTGGCAATACTGTTGCAACTGAGGGCCATATCAAGATTCTATCATTATCATAGACACACCCACACAACCACCTACACACCCTACACCCACACATACAGCTCTCTCACACACACATATTCACACACTTACACTAAAACATATAGACCTACATGCATAGTAGCGTAGCCAGGGTGGTAGCAGCCCGCTCCCCTTACGCCCATTTTCCAATAAATGTGGCCTTTTTAAGAATAAACATTTTTGTTTTTACAATGACAGAGAATGGTTTCCTTTTCCATTTTAAGAATAAAAAAGTTAACTCTTTTCAAGAAAAAAAGACCTTTTCGAGAACGAAAACGTAGGTCTTTTTAATGAATAATACGTTTGACCTATAAAGGAATTTTAAAAAGTGCGATATTTTAAATGCTAAGAAGTGGGACCTTTTTAAGACTGAAAAGGGAGATCCTTTTAAGAAAACAGTGGGGTCCTATCCGGAAAAAATGGGGCCTTTTTAAAAAAAAAACCAACTAGGCGAGGAAAGTAACGATGATGTGCAAAGTAGTCTCTCAAGTTTAGAAGCATTGACCGCCCGTAATCGGCCAAATGCTACCTCATCAGCATTCATGGATACGGTACTAAATAAATCTGGACTTTCATACCTAAATGTTTCTGAATGGGTACCTTCACGTAAATGTAGGCCTACTGTATTCAGACTTTTGGTCTCCCTGTTAGTTATCTTATATAATACAGACGCTCATTCTCTAAAGAAGATTATTGCGCCCTACGCTCATCCGTGGTCTGAGTCTAGTCCTGCATTTTTATTAGTGGTGTGAATGATATTAGATTACTGGTTTTCCTGCTTAGTTCAGGAATCCCATTCCATGCCCATATGCCACTCGGGGAGATATAGTACTTATAATATGCATTTGTTCTAGCATAAGGAAAGTGTTTGTGTAATTATGTTTATCTGATCATTGCAACAGGTTGTTATTGTGTTGTATTTCTAAATTATAGCTTAGTGCCTTTTATTATTACTTCTTTACTCTTTGACTTTCTGTCAACAGCCTGAGAGTAGACCCGCTCTTTTATATTTTTATAAGACAATTTATTTATCGCCGTATATGCCTATACTGTATTTCTATGTTGGTATTATCTTTTCTTGATACCTTAAAGTGAATCTATTATTATTAATTTTATTATTTCGGTAACTTGTAGGCCTACTATTATTTACTTATGTTAGAATATTCTAATTATGTTTTTGATTATGCCTTTATGGTACTGATGTACTTTGTGGCAAATAAATATTGTTCATTGTTCATTGTAGCAAGAACAAGGCCAAAAGCAAAGGAACTTTTATAGAGAAAATCTTTAAGCGTTTTATATTTCATTAAAGGAATGAACAAGGTTGTGATTATCATCTTTGGTTGTTGTTTTTTTTATTATTTATTACAAGTAAAAAAATTCATTAATGATCTTTCACACTAATTGTTAATTTCTACAAATGTATTAACGTTGTCAATATAAAATTTCTACCAACCGCTAAAAATTCCTTTTATTTAGATCTCAGCCTAATTGAGATTTTTTCTCTTTCTTTAATGTTTTAAAACAAAAGTTACGTCATACATGAGTACAGTAAAAGCGGTAGATTTACGTATTAAGTAGTTAATGTAATGTTTAGATATGTACATATTCACATTCTTAAGAATTGTTTTTATAAAGGAAAAATAGAAAACATTTAGAGATATTAACGTAAATAAAAACTAGTTAATTATCTCCGTTTAATTAAATGAAAGTTTCCAATTTCGATTCTATAGTGATGCCAGAAACGTTTTGTTTTATATTATAAATAACATTACTTATTCATTTATAATTCCTTTTTCAAATCTAGCATCGTGGTATTTATTTCAGGTATATAGTAATTAGAGTTGTACAATTAATTTACGTTAAACAGTTGTAAATAAACATTTCGTGCATAATTGTTTAAGTTGATTTAAGTATTTTTTAAACATTAATTATTAGGTACAATAACAACAATTACATAATATATTGCTAGTAAGCCTCTTTTTTTTTACAATAATAAAACAAATCTTTTAGAATTGATTAGGCAATATTTATGCTTATTAAAAAAAGAGGAGCATTGGCGTAAAAACTATTTTAATGTAATTAGTCTGTATTAACCCTTCCCGTACCGACCTACTTCTATCTATGCTGCCTTCAGTTCCGCTATATACGCGCCTGGGACTGTAAGGGTTAATTGATGAGCGCGTTGTCATTGAGCGCCTTCTCTTTGCTAACAGTTGTACTCTGAACCAAAAGCTGAAAGTAGAGTGAATGCTCAGTAGCTGAGAAAAGCACTCGACCTGCAGAGTTTGCATTTTAAAAGCTCCTTGGTGGCATCTCGCGTGGCACTGAAAATCACTCTGCGTGCCAACTATGCCACCCCTGCTCTAGAGCTTCTAGGCTTAAAGATTTAACTATTGGTGTTACTTTTGCCAGTTGTGAATATTCCCTAGTAATGAACCTTGCAGCTCTATTATGAATTTGTTCGAATTTTAAAAAAATAATATATGTGCATCCTGGAAATCAGCAGTATCAATCAATTTTGCCAGAATTTTCCGCCATTAGGCCTAATAGGTGCTCAGAAAAGAATCGTCCATAGTGCAATAAAAACTTCAGTAATACACAGCGTATGTAGCCAACCCCGAGGCACAGGGTAGTACTCTTGCAAGACTTAATACGTACGAATTTTCAGTTCTTCTCTTAATCTAGAAAAAGTGCTTAAAGCGGGGCCTTCTTCTTAAAAGTTCGTTCCCCCTAGCACCAAAACCTGGCTACGCCACTGTACATGCACGGTGGCCGACCGGCAGTGCGTTCGACTGGCGAACCCAAAGGTCCTGCGTTCGACTGGCGAACCCAAAGGTCCTGCGTTCGTCTTCTGGTGAAGGCTAGGAATATTTCTCGGGTCTGGTGGGTGTCCCTGAGTCTACCCAGCTCTGATGGGTACCTGACTTTAGTTGGTGTAAAATAAAGGGAGGTTGGGCATTGTGCGGGCCACACAATCCCCTAGTATGCCGTGGCCACAGAAACTAGTGAACGCTTCTTCATGGGCCCTATTGATCAATTTGGTTCGACGGGTACTTTACTTTTTTTTCCATACACAAAGTGAAAAGTGTGACAAGTGTTGAGAAGGGGTCGGGATACAAATATATTGACATGTTACGTTTGCACACAAACAACACAAACACATTATATATAAAAAAATATTTGGGCAAAGTTTAAACACGCAAAAAAAATAATTTATGATTAAAAAACTAAAAAAACTGGTGAAAAGACTTTTTTTTCTCTTACACATTTTTAGCACATTAATGTTTGAGCATTACAAATTATGACATAATTTTATTCGGCGAGTGCTTAAAATTTTGACAGTTAACAGTTGTTGACAAGGGGGAGGGGGAGATGTCAAAATGTGCTAAAATATTTTTGACATATTGGATTTTCAATGCCTTGTTGCTTAACGACATATTTTACATATCAAACATACATACGACAGATTAAGCATCTACATAAGAACTTTATTTATTTTTTTTAAAACGTAGCTATTGGCGAATTCTTTTAACTTAGAGTAAATTGTTTATGGATGACATTTTTTTTTTCTACAATCTTAACATTATAGGAATGCAAATCTTAGACAGTGAAATAATATAATGATTTTTTATAATAATGATTTTTTAAAAGTGTCTGTTATAGAGGAAAAGTCCAATATAATATTTTAATATTTATTTAACAATTATAATATTGAATTCAAAACTATACTATTCATTTCACAATGTTTCTATTGACTTCATAATTTTACTAGTGAATTAATAATTTGTGTATCAAATTTATACTTTTTTTCTTCATAGTTTTTACAATTTTATTTCATTTATAATTTTACAATAGAATTCATAATTTTACATTTGAATTCATAGTTCTGCAATTGAATTCACAATTTTACAATTTAATTCACAATATTTTACGGTAGAAATACGAATTTCACAATAGAATGAACAATGCTTCTATTGGATTTACAATTTTACTACTGAATTCACATTTAGAAATGGTTAAAACTCCGTTTCTTCTTCTATCAGACATTAGTCTGTTTCCCGCTTTTTCTATCACGTCTCTGTTCTTTCAGGTTGTTTCAAGACTCACATAATGAACTAATTTCCAAAGTCACACTATTCTTATTACATGGTTGAATGATGTCAAAGTGCTCATCATTCTTATAGTGTGGGTGTGCGCGCGCCTGTATGTGTGTTCCAATAGACTCACCATTAACAACAGCGCCTTGTGCCAGCATCAGGTACAAATTTGTGTTCAAATCGTAGGCTCTGTTATCTTCCACAACTTTTTTGCGAGCAAACTGGCAATGCAGGACATCTCCGTCTGTAGACTTGATTCGGGCTTCACTCAGCATACTTTTCTCCTAAACATCAAACAGTTCAATCAATAGATTACATACAACTGTTGGTTGGTTTACAGGAAACCAAGTGGACAATGGAGATGAATTTAAATATTTTGTGAAAATCTTTTTTTTCAGATTATTAAAAGGGTTTTGAGAGTGTGTTGTTTTGAATCTGACGGTCCACTATTTCAGTAGACTTCCTGGTATAAAAAAAATTAACGGACATATACTCCATTTCCTAAGAGCGGGATACCTGGGAGGGGAAAGACGAGAAAGTGTCCGAAGATTTCTGAAAATGTTATCGACAACCCTATTCACCAACAACCGATATGTCGCTACTTCGCCTTGCTTTAGACTAGAAGTATCAAGAGTCCATAGAGTATAACACTAAGTATTTAGGAGAAAGTCGAACAGTAGTTTGAAATTTTTCTACTTTAACTTTAATAGTTAATACAATCAAGACAGACTTGCCAAAACAGCGGCACTGTCACAGACTTGCCAAATAGTAAGAAAGTATACAACATAAATATACGCGTGATGGATCAATGGAACACATGCACTTCCTTTTAAACAGACAGAATAACGACCATATCATAGATGTTAAGCAATTGTTGCTTGTTCCTTGCTGCGGAGCCACCTTGACCGTAATTACCAGAGAATAGTGTGGATCATGAGAATAATTGTGTTTTGTTTGATTTATATATGACCGTTTCCACGATGCATATTTGGGTGTATTGATCAAAATAAAAAAAAATCACTTTTAATAAAATTGGCAAAACACCAACAAATAAAAACTGACATGAATAAATTATACAATAATGAAGGAATAGAAGATGAATGTTGAGATAGAGTTGGAAAGATATTTTCATAACTGCCCAATAAGCTTATGTAGACGAAAATTTAGAACTGTTACAAATGTTTAACAAAATGGTGAGGTACCGGGTAATCTCACGGTTTTTCACTCACAGAGTCTACAGTTATTGTATATCAACCAAAACAAAAACAAACAAGACAAAATATTCTTATTTTTGAGAGCAAACATTAGAACAAGTGAAACATAAAACAGGTCATACTCACCAAGTTTGACACCTGTGTATTTGCATAGCGTGTGTTAAAGGATACACGCACTGATAACACATCGCCGTCTGCCATACAGTCAACAACACTGTCAGAACCCTGGTCAGAGAAATACATTGAAACACTTGGTCAGTCATGGCATCCTATTTCCCAATACATGGAATAACATAGATGGGTCTACTATTTTAGTAATCACCATAAGCTTGTCTGTGGAGAAGGCTAGGGCAATGTACTGCCCCCTGACGCCCGGCAGACGCTCGGCCTTGATGTGGAACCAAAAGTAGTCGCCGAGATCTGACCACATGACGGTGAAGTCACACGACTTGCTGGTGCAGCCGATGAAGCATCCTCTGTCTTGGCCACATTTTGGATCTTCCAGAACACTCTAATTAGGTGGAACAGATGTGGAATAACTATTAGAATAATCTGATTGGATGGAACAGAATTTGAAAACTATTATTATGATCTGATTGGACGGAACAGTACTATTTTTAGTCTTCAGGATAAACGTCACACACCTATACACATATCAAAATACATATGCTGTAACTTAGTCTTACATACAATATTATACTGTTTAGAAGACAAATATAAAATCACAGATGTCTATTTGGAAGTTAAAAAAATATTCATAAAGAAACAAAGTTTATAATTGTACAAAATAGTTAGGTCCAAGTTACATGAGTAAATATTTATTGCATAAACTTACTTCGGCCGCTGCCAATTTCGACCATTCTGGTGGCTGTACCTGTGCCGTTGTCCTATTGGTCAGTTTAACGGCACTTGTTGTGAAGAGTGGAGTGGACAAGGTCGTCCACTGTTGTATCATGGTGGACTCCGTCCCTGCGGGGAATAGCTTGGACGTTGTCCAGTCAGCGACCACCATTGTGGTGCTGTTTAAGTCGAGGCTCGTCACGTCTGTGCTGACGAGGTGTACAGGGGTAGTAAGTGTCGTGGGAGCAGGGGATGTGGGGCGGTCCGAGTCACAGGGCGTGATGTAGGACGTCCGGTTGAGCAGAGGAGGCTGGGAGGAACCATCAGAGATAACCACCGAGGTCAGTCTGGCCCAGAAGGTATCGAACTTTAAGACTATTGTAGCACTGTAATAATGGCGGGCAAAATTAGCAAAAAGTAGGCTGTGTATGTTGATAAATAATGAACATACCGGTATGTTTTTTTTTAACTATCCAATAGTATATTTGTAAGAAGTAATAGGCCTACATCTCTCTCTCTCTCTCTCTCTCTCTCTGTTGGTAAACACACATACTGTGGTTTTGTAACGTTGTTTTGGGTGTATGTCGGATGCTAAGTGCTCACCCTACGTATGAATGTGCCGCAGAGAAAGAGTATGTCGACGCAAAGGTCTGTGACCATTAACCACTGGCTTGTTAATTACAGGTGTGGTGGCTAGCAGCGTTAACTTCGCTATTTGTTAAACAACGCCCGATATTTAGTTGCAACAAATTCACTCACACGAAAAATGAATTGAAAATCATTTCTCTCCATCATAAAACGATTGAGATGGATTGATTGAGGCGAAGGATCTGTGTATGTGGATCCTAGACTCCACCTTATAATATTAACATTATAGTCATCAAGAAGCCGGCTGGCCTAGCGGTTAGCTCACCAGACTGTCAACCAAAAAACCAATTGACACGTCGCGGGTTCGAGTCCCGCCACCGGCAGATCCCTGTCGCCTACAGGAGTTTTGGGACTAGATGACGTTAATATTGAGTTGTTATCACATGCGCTTAACCGGCAGCAGTGAAACCTCTCACAGATTAATAGTCTTCTAGAGCGCACTGAGCATGCTAAAATAGCATGGATAGCAGCGCTATATAAATTACCATTACCATTACCAAAAACATCTAGCAGAATAGTGGCTTTTACATAAATAGAGGCTCCTTGATAAACGTAAATACATTTAACTTCATATGGGAAGAAAATTTCGATGTGAATCCAAGAAAATAAGCACCTTGAATAAGTGAAAATAACAATATTTAAATATTGTAATGAAAGTCGAATTAAGTCAAAAGACGAATTATATTCTGCCAATGAATCAGTCAACCTCATCACACATGCATATGCTCATATGCATGCACGCACACACACACAGATAGCGGTCACATAAAGTCTCCAAAACAAGGATTTGCATAGCAACAGCTCGTATGCACGTTCATGCCATACTATCCTGCTAGTCAATGTGGCTGGTGTTCCTTTTGTAAAACAAGATGAAAAAAAAAGAAATACAGAAAGCACTGAATGCGGCTAAATCTGGGAGAAGAGAAGCACGATATTTCGTCCGGAGATGGAAAAATATAATGCAGCTGCTGGCTTTTACAATATTAACATAAAATGGTTGTTACTTGTTTTGTTTTTTTAAAGATAATCTCAAGATATCAACTCTTGGTATAGCTGAAAAAATTAATTCTCTAGGTCTACTGATACATCCTCAATAAACCAGACCTCAAATCACTACTGATATTATAGTCTTTATGTAGTCTTCAATTGCCGTTTCTAGGGATGATATTAAGGTTACCTAAGGCCGGCTGGCCCTGTGGTTAGTTCATCGGACTGTCAACAGAACGGCCGGGGTTCTAGCCATGCCGCTGACCAATCCCTGCAGGAGTTTTGGGCCTAGTGGACGTAATGATCTTCTATCTAGAAGGATCGTTTGTAAACGTATAGGCCCTAAGTCTTTGCTCAAGGCCGAATTCTTTAACCTTTAGCTAGGATAATCTACGCAACTTCCAATGGATGCCCGAAATCCATTGAAGTAAATAAAGGCGCCCGGGCATTGTATTGGACGCTCAATCTTCTTTTTTTTTTTTTTTTTTTTTTGCTAATAAGCTGGAAACTTTAAAAAAAAACTCTGCACTAAAGAACTTGTTGTTATGCAAGGAAAATTTTTTGAATCATTATGTATGGCTTCCGGCTTCCATTGAAACAAAACATTGTCGGTAGAAAACATACGTTAGGGTCTACAAATTATATAGGCTATGCCCATACAGAGAGCGAGAGACAGGTAGAGAGAGAGAGAGAGAGAGAGATAGATAGAGAGAGAGAGAGAGAGAGAGAAAGAAAGAGACCGGAAGGGAGATAAAGAGAGATAAACTTACACCATTTGAAGATGACCTTGTAGAGTTGACGGCGCTGTCCAGTTAAAACGTATAGAGATTTCATTCAATACGGAACTGTGGGTTAATGTACTTTGATTCTGAGAAAGATTAAATGTATAACATTACACTACTAGTTTATACATGGCACAATTTATAGGCAACACTTTATGTCAGTGTGTCACAATGTGCCACAATCTGAATTATAACATTTTTCAAGCAGAGAACAGATTTAAATGAAATAGTTAGTGATCGATGCCATATATACAGAAACGAGCACTAATGATATACGTGTAAGAGAGATATAGAGAGACAGAGGGAGATAAAAATATTTCTTATAGTAGACTTCTAAATATAAGCAGGCACATTTTCGTTTTAAATGCTGACGAACTTAGCACAGTAGACAGAGGCAAAACTAATGAACGATAGATACACGCATAGACTCATATAGATACATAGATAGTTACAAAGCCAAAGAAACAGAGAGACAAACTGATAGATAGAGAGATAGATTGACATAAATATATATATACTCATAGATAGACACATGAATTTACAAGCCAGATAGGCAGAGAGACAAACTGATAGATAGACAAAGAGAAAGATAGATAGAAAGATAGATAGATACATCCAGAGATAGATAGATAGGTCAGTAGATGGGCTTGTGGGTGAGTGTATAGATAACCAATAGATCAACGTTAAGCCAATAAAACAAAGAAAATGAACTGGATTAGTCGACTAGTTATATATTATTGAAGATAACTGAATTAAAAGTCGACTAGTCCATATATTATTAAAGATAACTGAAGCCGGCTGGTCCAGCGGTTAGTTCACCGGAATGTCAACAAAAAACCAACTGACAGGTCGCGGGTTCTATCCCTGCTACCGACGGATCCCTGTCGCCCTGCAGGAGTTTTGGGCCTAGTGGACGTAATAATCTTCTATCTAAAAGGAACGTCTGTAAACTTATAAGAACTGAATTATAAGTCGACTAGTCCATATATTATAGAAGATAACTGAATTATAAGTCGACTAGTCCATATATTATTGAAGATAACTGAATTATAAGTCGACTAGTCCATATATTATTGAACTTGTCTAGGGATCGGCAACCTACGGCACGCGTGCTAGACTTGGCACGCAGATCGATTTTCAATGGCACGCGGAAGACTCCTAAGAAAAACAACTATTAAAGTATATTCTATTAGAAATAGAGTACTAAAGCAGGGTGACTTTTAGGCTGTTGGCACGCTGAATGAATTATAAATCCCACTTTGGCACCCTTTTATCAAAAGGTTGCCGACCGCTGGACTAGTCTATATATTATTGAAGATCACTCACATCTCCACATTCATAACGTGTTCCGGGAACTAAAGTAAACCGTCCAATGGGCTCTTGTTTACTTCTGGGGTCACGTGGATCGACTCGACGAGCCTGAACTATAAACCCTTTGATTGTGGCTTGACAGAGTCCTCTCAGCAACACTGGAGATAAATTATAGACCTAAAAAATGTAATTTTGTTTACTGGGTAAGCCCATTGATGTTTTTTAGGTACTTTTGTTGCAGTGAGGATAGAAATTCATGATGTTTTCTCATGAAGGTTTTTATATTGAACAAATACTTCCGCAAATTAAATCTTGTTTTAAATTTCAAGAAACTCACTAGAAATGAATAGTCTATAGTTTATATAGTAAAAAATGTAATAGAATGTCGTTAACTAGTTTATTCACAAACATTGTAAAGATTTTGATCAATTTTGATTAGGCATTCAGCGTTGATGATATACAAGGAAATATTATGGGTGAGGTAGGTTCGTCCATAAAAGACGCCCATATAGTTTGGAGAGTGGGTTCGTTCCGATTAAAACATTTGCGAACAAAATGTGTCATTAACGAAATATTATGATCAGTGCATTTAAAAACTAATGGAAATCAGGCGGAATTCCTTTTAAATTAGTGGAACTTTAAAGATCTTGTACAAATATGTTATATCGCGTATCATAACAAGGCTTTGTTTGCAACGTACTTTACTATTGCGCCTTGCATGTATAGAACTAGGGATGTTAAAACTGGTTTATTTTCAAAACCGGTTTTCGGTTCTAAAAAACCGGTTTAAAACCGTATTTCGGTTCCCCCCTTCCCGCGCAAGTCACTCACGGGCGGAAAAGCTTAATGTGCGTAGTTTTGTAGGTAGGCTATATTTGAAAAGTTGTTCAAACTTAATTAGTGTTTGCAGGGCATTCAATGGGTTAATTTGTGTGAATGCAATATAATTTTGTACACTTTACCATAAAATTCTTTAGAACAAAAAAAAATGTGGGCTAATTGATTAAAACCGATAATAGCTTTCAATTTTTTAATAGCGATAATCAAATTTCCGATTATCGTTGACCAAAACCATAATAGGGCCTACTAAGAAGCATATGAAGAGGCATATATGGTAACTTGTAAAATAATGTCTGTATTGAAAGGTTTCGCGTAGCACCAATCAAAAGAATGTGTATTTAATAGTCCCGTTAACAATAAAGCACAGACGCGATGCCTAGCCAAATAATTGTTCAGGGTCACAGGGAAGGGCTAGTTTGCGTTTCTCTATTGCGTACATCAAAGAGGCGCGAACATCTAAAAGATGAGCCGACAAGAAAAAAGATTCATGTTGATTGTAACTGTAACTTAACAATTTGTTTGATGTTGTTTTTATAGCAAGCCATAGACTAGTTGGTATTTGGAAACACAAGAAACACAATAATCTAGGACTAAATAGTGTTAGCAAGGCATTTCAAGAATGGTTTTGTGCGAGTCTAACATTATTTATTAAAAATATTTCCATCAGAACCGAATAAAAGAGTTATCTACTTGAAGTAATGATTACCTTCCAACTTACAATCAACAAACCAAATCCGGTTTTAAAAATCAAAACCCGTTTTAGGTTTCAAAACCGGAATCTGGTATTCCGGTTTTCGTTTAACATCCCTATTTAGAACATTTGCAATCACGTGACAAAAAGCACGTGCTGTTTGTTGACTTTGTCTAGAGGTGACAAATGGCAGTCGTATTACTATATGCTTGAGAATTAAGAAGATTTTATTCTTAAATATCATCATTTCAACAATATGACGCTAAAAATATATAAACACGGTCCTGTGATGAAAATTTAGATTGAAAGCTAACATTTAAACCATTAATCAATGGAATAGGTTCCGTAAGTGCAGAATATTTAATTGAAGATGTTGATTGTCGAAAGTTAGCTTAACTTACTATCTAAAAGTAAAGCATAAGGCAGACTGTGAAATGTTTCACAATAGCTATTGAAAAACTATAAAAGCCTTAAAGCCTTAAATCCTGTTTACTTCGTGGACGGACTACTAAGGACTAGTATCACAGTTAAATATCAAGATTTACGGAAACAAGTTCCTTATATTTTGAGTGTAAAATAGACATGGTAAAGAACAATTTTAATCCACCATGTCTCCAACATGGCTTCTATTTACATAGTTACGTGACCTAGAAACCTAAGCCACGCCTATTGCAAATTCTCTATAGGCTGTGTAACTATAAAAAAACGTATTTTAAAAATGAAATCTAGTATCAGCATCAAGTATGAAATGCCAGAATGTTATAAAGGACAGGACCTTTTTTAAAAAAAAATTAGATTAGTGCTTTTCTAAGGAGAAAGCTTTTGAAAGAAAGACGCATGGATATTTTTATTTGGCTTTTAACTGGTGGAAACGTGAGGGCCATTAATCATCCGCATGAGAGTAGACTGAGGGGTCAAGGTTAGATTCCATCAATAGCGTAAACGGGGAAGAGAAAGAACAAAAATGGTATTATTATAACGTCTTAAATGGACGACCCCCCCCCCTCACTTATAAGAAAAAACCTCCCCCTACCAAGATTGCGTAAGTTCTGCTAGGTACAAATGTGTGAGTAGCCAGGCCAGGGGTCGGCAGTCGGCAGCCTTAGAAACGCGTGCCAAACTTGGCTTTGTATTAAAGGGAGATTATTAATCCGTTTTATTTGCACTTATATTTATAACGATGTTTCTTTTTTTTTCTTTTGTAAAAGAATAAATGGCTTACAGTGTATAACTAGGAAATGATCAAACTGTAAGAATTATTTGAAAATTATATAAGTATTATATGACTAAAGGATTTATATGAATATTTTTAAACATTACATTAACTATCCAGTTTGTACGATTACTACGTATCAATTCCGCTTAACGGTAGTTTCGCTGTCTCTCCTATCACTACATGTAAATTAGCTTACAAATCAGTTAAACTGAGATCAAAATATTATTAATACTGCAGGTGTAAGTTCCTCATCTTGACTTATAAGTTATAACACATGAAAATGTGCAGACAATAATTACCATAAATGTTCAAGTTTAATAATAAAATCATAGACTATAATAAGATGGACCGCTTGCTCTATTTTTAGAGCTTGTATCAACTTTTTTTCCGTGCGCAACCAATAAGGCTGTCTTAAATTACTTCTACGCACCTCCTTGTTTCTTAAATGTTTCCGCTTTATACAACTTTCGATTTTAATTTTTCATTGAGAAAATCAAAGCGATTCAATAAAACGGAAGTGCAAAGTATTATACGAAAAGCAGTCTTTCGAGTCATCATATAGCAGAAATACTAAAGCAAGCGGTCCATGTGTATTATAGTCTATGATAAAATATTGTATTTGATACATAGGCATAAAAAGGATGATAATCATAACACGTTAATTTCGTATTAGATATAAAACACTTTAACGATTTTCTTTATAAAAAAATCTCATTGGCCTTGCTACAGAGTTAAATTAATTGTCCTTTAAAAAAATAATTTTAAAAGTATAATAGAGCAGGTTTAGGCTGTTGACACCCTGAATGATTTAGAAATCCTAGTTTTGCACACTATAAGCTACATGTGGCTAAAGTTGGCGGGGGGTTTAGGAGCCGTTGTGTAATAATTATGATAGACTCAACTATAATTTAATACAGGATATTTTTTAAAACACAGTTCACAACAACAGTTTGATTCTAACACAATCTCCTTGGTACATGTAGGCCTAATTCTAGAACGAAAACAATAACAATTAATTGTGAAAGTTCGTAGCTGTTTTTGTTTTTTATACATCGCCTTACGTGAACTATACGCATTGACAAGTCCTTATGAAAGAGGCGTGTCCTTTTCAAATGGAAGAGATCATGAACTTCCGGTTCTATTTTTAAATTTGTAATTATTTTAGGCATTTCTGTAAACAAACAAAAAATGCTTTTGCTTGTGTTTGACAATTGATTTCAACCTCTAGTAATTTAGAAATATACAAAGGCTATAAGATTAGTTATGAGGAATCCGTTTTTAACATCAAAAGTGAGTAGGCGATAATGAATACTCAAAGTGTTAATTTAAATTTAGCAATGTTTATAAAATAAATTAGTCAAGAGTTATTAAAAAAACACAATGCGTAGATTCATAAAAACATAAAATGAAAAGTCTTTTGCATCAAGCCATACGTTTGAGTTTATATATAAATAGGTGATTCTTCACGTCTGATATTCACAATCTATCGTTGTTTTTTTGGCAACATCTTTTAGAAATGAAATAAAATTTAATCTTCTACATCTTTTCGTGCAACCATATATATCTATGGTACAACCATAGACTGTCATAAGATGGACCGCTTGCTCTATTTTTAAAGCTTATGGTTTTTCCATGCACATCCAATAACGATGACTAAAATGACTTCCAGTAAAGCAGCACACAGACATGTTTTTTTAATTGAATGATCGAATCGGACCGGAAATGTTTTTCTCTTCTACCTTTATGCATGCATAATCGTTAAGACTTTACAATTAATTACACCAAAGACTATAATAAGATGGACCGCTTGCTAAAATATTTCTGCTATTTGATGACTCGAATATCTTCTTTTTGGAATTTCCGATCGCACCAAGTCCTCTTGACTTCCGGTCTAGTAATTCGATAAGATTTTCTCAATAGGGCGTTTGCTATCACGTGACAAAAAGCACGTGATTTTTGTTTACTTTGAGTAATGGTGTACAAGTAACAATGGCCGCTGTATTAATAAAGTTTCATATAGGCTCGAGCTTTTTTTAAATGATGTTTTGTGTTTCAAGTCCTGTTAAGATTTAAGCTGTATTATGTCTGTTAAATAAAATAGGCTATTTTATTATTATCATAGACATAGATCATAGACGATGTGAGCATATTAGTGACTTGACTAGATAGTCTATTCACCAACACTATCACTTGGCATCCCTACTTGCATTAGCCTAGCCTACGAAACATTAAAAGTGTAGGCCTATAAAGTGAAATTGAAAGTGTAAATAGGTCTGGCCGGCCCTAGCCTAATCACATTAATCAATTAATCTACAGTACTACTATTTACCTCCTTATTTTTGAGTAGGATAGCCAATATTCAGATGTGAATTTTGCATGATAAAGAAGTACTTCACTATTTTTGTACACCAATAGTGGCTTCTATTTACACAAATACGTCACTAAAAAACCTAAGCCACGCCCATTGGGAACGCTCTATGGAAAAGCAAGATTAAAATCGAAAGTTGTAGAAGCCTACAACGGAAGTCTTTAGAGAAGTTTAGGAGTCATTAAAGATAGTGTGCGCACGGAAAAAAAACAAGTGTTAAGCTCCGGAAAACTTGATGACTTATTGAAGGACGCACAAGCACAAACTCACATTTCAACTCTAAATACAGAGCAAGCGGACCATCTTACTATAGTCTTTGATTGCACATCTAAATAATTCGTATAAAAATGACTTCGGCCTATATTAATGTTGTTTTGTTTCAGTTTTTTTTTTTTTGTTTTTATTCTAAGGCTAACTCTTTTAACATGTAGGGAAAACGAGTTATATTTATAGTCAGTGCTTTTTTTTGTAAAAAAAAATAGGTGCCGGTACACAGTGATGGAGTGCCTAACTTTTAAAGCAGTTTCGTATTTTATATTTTAATTCTTATTGCTCGCAATTTTAAAATATTTAAATTTTAACAAATTAATAATATAATAAATTAATAATAGACGTTAAAATACAAGGAAAGTAATAATTTTTTCCCCACATTGAAAAAGGTGCCGGTACGCCGTACCGGTGCGTACCGTCACAAAAAAGCACTGTTTATAGTTATGTGCCATGTTCATATTTTGTATTGGGGTGGGCCTACAGAATCAATGATTCATCTTGTCAAAAAACCTGTAATGTTTTCTCCTGGTTTGTACGTGTTTTGTGAAACCAACACAGCATAATGGCTCGTGTCTGTCCTTGGCGTATTCGTTCCGTGAGAGGGCAGCAAAGTCTGGCACGCTGTTGGTGGCGCTCCACCCGATCTGCATTGTGTCCTTTGTATGGCGAATAGGGCTACCACCAACACAGATAGGAATATCTAGAGATACAGTACAACATTCATTTATTCTGACACTTACACTAGGCTATAAAATGTAAAAACAAAACGAACAATCACTGGGTCTTATCTGCATTGCAATTGCAATAACAAGCTAATTAATTGTACATCTACAACTGAAGCTAATAATATATGTAGGCTATAGATTTATCATCATTCCTCATTGATATCATTAGCATCCTGAAAAAAAAGTCCAGTAAAAGTTTTAACCAGGTCCACACACCGCGTGCTTTAAAATTGGTGACTATATGTGCCCTTAAGATGACCAGTGACAATAAATCTAAGCCTTGGTACCATTAAATAGATTTATGTATATATATATATATAAGGTTAATATTAAGATTTCTTGATCGATCCAAACAATTGGATGTGTGTGTTCATTTCAATGACCATTGATCAATATAAAGACACGTGACTTTTTTGTAGTACATTTAACTCTCGCAATATCTTAATTCACTCGTTTGTTTAATGGTTCGAATCCACACATAACACCCGGGTTATCTGGGCCAAATTTTCTTCTTATGGTATTATTGTTTTGTTTGTTGTTTTTTAAACAAAATAATGTAGGCTAATTGTTAACCCGAGCAACGACGGGCAATTTAGCTAGTCCAATATAAGCACCACCCCATTTTTCTTTCTTCACTATAATTAATACCGTGATCAATATGAAATTTTAAGGTGAAAAATTCCATGTAATATGAGACCATAAAAAATATCAACTGATATAAATATATTATTTTAAGATGAGCATGCTAATAAAAGAAATCTGCTTAAAGTCAACGGCCTGTGTTTGAATAGTGATATATTGGAGAGCGCAAGACTTGATGTTGTAGATAACTTAGGAACGTAACTCATAATTGAAATGACTAGAAAATGAGAGGATTTGCCACTAACCACTGATCTATAAAAAGAATGGATTGGGCCTCGAAACTCTAAGTCTTGGCTTATTCTTGAAGCCAAATTAATAGGCTTTCATGTGACTTTAACTTATCTATAAAATTAGATTTCATAAACACTGTCCTGTAAATACATTTCAAGTGACTTAGGCTTCCTTTTTATCGTATAGATCTACTTTTCTTCTTTTTATTCATTGTTCATTGTACTGTGGAGACTCCGTTAGATCCGAGGGAAAAGTCCTCAATTTAAGGGTGATTTTAAATGATCAAAAGTGTGCATTAACTAGTCTACTTATAATATTTTGTAACATATAAACAAGTGTTAAAAATAGAGTTTCATTGGAGGTATTTAGTCCAACCCTTCAATGTGATTTTAAAGCCGGCACAAATGGGGCAGTAATGGAGGCCTGGCCAGTCTGTTCCACAGTTCAATGGCCGACGGAAAATAAAGAATATTTGTAAACTTCGGTGTGTGCGTGTGGAACACGAAGTTTGAGCTGATGACCACTGGAAGAACGGGACACTTGTTGGATGCGACCTGGATGTGTGGACATATCCACGTGGCGATTCATGATCGCGTACACCATGGTGACTTTTTCTACCACTCTGCGATGTTGAAGGGGGCTGAAGATGGAGTTTGGCCACCAAAGTAGAGGCTCTTGTTTTGATGTCGTAGTCGTAGTCCTGTAGGATACGACGTGCCGCACGCCACTGAGTCATATCTAAAGTGGATATCAGGTCTTGTTGGTGGGGATCCCACACCGCCGTTGCGCACTTGCAGGATGGGTCGAGCTAAACTCTTATAGCAATGAGTTAGGAACCTCAAGGGATGCTCCACAAGTATCCAAAGTATGGACGAAGGATCTGTTGGCTTTGGCAATAATAGATCGGACATGTTGTGCCCCAGTTGAGGTTTTCTGTGATAGGCACTCTCAACTCCCAAGTACTCAAGAGTGTGACCGTGCAAGGTATAGCTGGTGTTAATAGCAATGTAGATGTGATCAAATTATAGGTGGTTTATTCCTATAACTCGCTTATATGGATAAGTGATTCTAGCCTCAATTTTAGCGTACACATTTTATATGGAGGCGCTATCAATTCTTTTTATAGATCAGTGCTATTAACTAGTCGGTCCTAGAAACTTAGTCATTTGTACCACTGTTATAGACACAATGAATATAAATGGATTGAACGCTACAGTTGGTAAAATCAATTTTGATAATACAATCGGCCCCTTAAAATATTAAGAAAAGTGACTTAAAAAAAAAACCCACATGAAAATTTTAACAATAAAAGACGAATCTAGATAATTAAAAAACAGCCCATTACACATAATATAACTAGATCTATAACCTTAGTTTCAAAGACAACTTAACTATGTTTTTATTTAAATAAATAATTTACCATAATTTACATTATACCCTTAATTATGTATAGATCTGGTGTAGAGTTGACCAGGAGTTAATGTAAAGGTCAGTAGGCCTACCATTAACATAGTTTCTGCTTTTACTATTTACTAATACAATTTACTAGGCTACTTATTTTGTTTTTTAACTACAGTAAATTTTTGTTTACTAACCATTCTTTTTCTTTGTCGAATACAGGATAAAGTTGTTAGTTGTTTTTTTCCTTTGAAATAATTGACATTCAAAAACAATGTTGTTGCTAGCGAAATAATTTGATTGAAATATATTTGTAAAAGTTCTTTTTAACACAAAATTCATTTGAAAAATCCTAATTTGAAATATTTGTACAATCCAAACAAATACATTTTTAAGAAAAAGAAAAATCACTGCTAGAGTCTAATTCCTTGTAGTGTTAGCACATCAACTTAAACAGTGTGTGAAATTAGACCATGATTGATGAACAGTCAATCAAAAACAGTCGATGTGAGATCATTAAAGCGACACCAGATTCTGGCCTGTGCATTTTACCTGGCTAGAGAAAGGGCAATTATTTGATTGGTCAACGCTGACTGACGTTGTTAGCTCCTTAGTGTAATGTGAAGAATGTGTAAAAAAAAAAAAAAGAGAAATACTTAACTTATGGCACAAAGCAATACACATTTAATCAGGCCAATGGCAACAATGAATCAAATTCTAAGGATGATACTACACTGCCCGCCATTGATACTCATGATCTTATAAATTACTCACTCATATACATGCAAACTCAAACTAAATCACAGCTCAGCGGGCATGCCTAATCATTCTCAGGCCTAATCATTCTCAGATAATCATTCTCAGGCCTAAGCATTCTCAGATAATCATTCTCAGGCCTAAGTATTCTCAGATAATCATTCTCAGGCCTAATCATTCTCAGGCCTAATCATTCTCAGACCTAATCATTCTCAGATAATCATTCTCAGGCCTAATCATTCTCAGGCCTTATCATTCTCAGATAATCATTCTCAGACCTAATCATTCTCAGATAATCATACTCAAACAATACTCATACCCATAAAATCATGCTCAGGCGCATAATACTTTTACGTAGACGCAATCCTAACTGGAAAATGATAAAACGACACACTCGTAGATATGCATAGACACTCACTTATTGCCAAACAATCATACCAAGAGACAGTCTTATTCAGAAACAATTACTCCTAAACACATTTACATCTAGAGAAAATCACATCTAGAAATAATCACACCAAGACACATTCACATCTAGTATTACAAGGCAATTTATTCACCATAATAAATTATGGATGAGACCTTCTATTTATATCACACAAGTATAATTATGATTTATAATGTTATTACGGCTAGAGCCCCCATTCAATTTATGAAAATAATAGTTATAGTATTGTTATTCTTAGTGTGAGTATCCTTGTATTAGTGAAGATCTTATTATATCATTCTGAAGTTTATTTGTAGTTGTCTAGAGTATTCCGTGGTTCTTAGTATCCCCTGGCAATTCACATAGCGTAGTTTTAGAGTTTTCAGTTGATTTTACTTCATGTATAATTATTTGTGTGGCTCATATTATACAGCAAGAACCTTGATGTTGAGTGGTAGTGTAGATTATTAATATAGTTGAATAAATATTACACATACACACATGTAGATAACTTTGAAATATTGACGTTAACCAAGTTGTGTAGAAAGCAACGATAAATTTGGTTTAATTTACAAAATCAATCCAGTAGGAATCCAGATAATATTATATACACAATCAAGAAATACACATATTCCAATTAGTAATGAATATCCTCAATGAACATATAGCATTGTAGTTAATAGTAGAATAATAAATCTTTCATAATACAACTCAAATAGAAACGATTCTCAGAGACTCAGAATCTTAGATGTTATCTGATCGAATGTACGCCAAGAACTGACTAAAGTCGAAAATCGCGTAGAAATATATTATGGGTCAATCGTTGGAAAATCCAGTCAGCCTAGTGACACGAGAATTTTAATCAAGCCTGCGTGCTGACTGCGTGATCAGAATGTCTTTTTATTAAGAACAAGCAATAATGCTCTAACAAAATAAGGAGAGACCGGACGACCTTGACATGCTGTATTCGCGTGCACAGTTCATGTTTTTATCGAGGTTAATAAAAAAACAATAATGCTCTAATTAGGTTAGGAAAAACCCGGGGGAAACTTTGAGCTGAGAAATATTTTATATCGTTTAAACGCAATTCGCTTAAATGATTTAGTTGGTTTATTAACATTACAATGTAGGGAATTTACGTTTCGTAACAGTCGCCCATACCAAAAGGAAAAGAACATTGCATACTAAACAATAGAAGTGTGCAATTTCTTTTAGAACCGCCTGCACTTAACTTTAGTTCTAAACAATATACAAAAAAAACTGACCCCACCTGGGTAGTCCGTTAAATAAGACAAGTAAGGGAAATAATTTATTCTATTAAACCCTCATCATATAGGATCTCAAGTTATCCTTAGACCATAACACATGTTCGCGTTATTCTAAAAATTTATACTCTCTGAGATATCATTCCTTATAAACATCATCATCTTATTTATAAGGTAAAAATCAACATAACTAATGTTATCATATTAAACAATTCAATCATTAATTAATTCAACTTAAATGAAATTAATATTTTAATAAACTTAAGAGTAAGAATTTAATCTTAAGTGTGTAAGCATGTGAAGTGTATGCACATTACTCTATTTTGGTTTTTACATAATCACAACTATAGTTTGATTGTTTCAAAATAAGGATGTACATTTCTGTTCATTCATTATCTTACTAATAAAGAAAAATTATGTTCATAAATCCATAATATTTATAAGTAACTTATTAGGTTCTTTTTTTTTTTTTTTACAACAATAATAATATTTGTTTTAGCAAATGGAAATATTCATGGCATAAAATAAGGCATAAGATATTGCATAAAATAATCACAACATATTCATATATTTATGCATTTATATTTTAAATGATCCAATTCTCTTAGTTAGGATTATCAGAATATATACATGAAGTTATCCCCTTATACATTTTTTTTCATGCGCGATAGGGTGTCCGCGACGATGTGATCTTTTACCAATACGTAAGTTATTCTTAAGTCGTATGGGATTAACCCTATACGGATGTTGTTTGACAGGTTTAACAGTATCATCTTTTAAAACTACATCATGGGTAACCAAAGTTGTTTTGTTAGGAACATCACTAAACAAATTTACATGATCATAGATTAAACCCTTGATAGAAGTCTGTTCACCTGAGTCTAGATGTGCCAGTTTATCATTGAGGTTTTTAAGTGCTTCAGTGTTTTGAAGTTTACTTTCTATGATTGTCTTTTTAAATTTAGGCGGGGGTGTTTCAACAGTTTTGATAGCACTCACTGGCCTAATGTCAGTTTGTTCTTCCCTAACAACATAAGGTTTTAGCATGTTTATATGGCACAGTCTCTGTGTTTTCCTTCTATCAGGGGTTTTTACAAGGTATGTTACATCACTGATTTTATCTAAAACCTGATATGGTCCTGTATATTTTGCACTCAGGGGTTGTCCAGACAATTGGGTCAACATGAGGACTTTATCACCAGGATGGAAACATCGGGATCTGGCCTTGACATCATAGTACCCTTTCATTCTTTTCTGAGCCTGCAAAAGATTATCTTTAACATGATTAAAAGCATGATAGATTCTATTGCTAAATTGTTCCACATAAGCTACGAGTCCAGTCTCTTCATCAGAATTTAACAAGGTTTCCTGCAACAGTTTTAGAGGTCCTCGAACTGAATGTCCAAACACTAACTCGAACGGACTGAATCCAAGAGATTCCTGCACAGTTTCTCTAGTCGCGAAAAGAGCGAATGGAATACCGCGATCCCAGTCTTCAGTGTTCTCAAAACAGTATGTGCGGAGCATGGTTTTCAGAGTCTGATGATATCTTTCTAGGGCACCTTGGCTTTGCGGATGGTACGCAGTTGAAGTTGCATGTTGGATGCCTAGTTTCTTTAAGACCTGGTTAAACAGCTTTGATGTAAAGTTAGATCCTTGGTCTGACTGTATAGTCTTTGGAAGACCGTATCTTGAACAAAATGCAATCAGTGCGTCAGATATCTTATCTGCGTTAATGGTGCGTAGCGGAATAGCTTCAGGATATCTCGTGGCAGTGCACATTATAGTGAATAAGTACTGGTGTCCTGTCTTTGTTTTAGGCAAAGGACCTACACAGTCTATTAGCAAGTGGCTAAATGGTTCTGCAAAGGCAGGTATTGGCTTTAGAGGTGCTACCGGTATAGTCTGGTTAGGTTTACCAACTATCTGGCATGTATTGCATGACTTGCAGTATTTTGTGACGTCACGATGTAGTCCAGGCCAATAGAAGTACGGAAGAATTCGACGGTAAGTCTTGTTCACTCCTAGATGACCAGCATATGGCGTGTCATGAGCCATGTGTAAGATGTCATTGCGATATATGGCTGGTACCACAATCTGACTTCCTTCTCTGCAATTGTCATTATCACATTTCACATCTCTCCATTTTTGCATTAACATTCCCTCCTTCAGAAAAAATCCATTTCCTTTAATTTCTGCCTCTTGTTCAGTTATCACCTTTTTCTTCAGGTGTTTAATTCCTGAATCTCTATTCTGTTCTAATAGGAGTAATTGTCGAGGTGACAAATTACTTTCAGTAGTCTTGACTGAGGGACCACTCAAGATGTCAGCCAGGAAAGTTGCCTGTATGTCAATTTCTGGTTCTATTTTTGACTTTGACATGGTTTCGACAGACTTTTGTTGTTGGGCCATACCTCTAGTGACGATGCATATAGGTTTGATAAAGCTCTCACTTTTATTAAGGTATTGTTTTTTCTTGGATATGGAATGCACCACATCTCCAGCAATATCATTTCCCAGTATTAAAGAAACACCTTTAAACGGAAGTGATTTGTATACACCCACAACTACATTTCCAGTGAAGTACGCACTCTTCAGCTGTATTTGATGCAAAGGAACTTGTACATTTTTCCTTGATACACCTTGAATAGTAAGATCCTGTCCTGTATATGTCGATTGTGACGTAGGAACAGTATTCTCTAAAAGTAGTGAAACCTCAGCCCCTGTATCACGGAGTATTCTGATGTTCTTTTCACTAGTGACACCATTTATTATGGATGACACGGTACCTTCTTCAATGAATGGTAAACAATTGCTTGGTATCTCAGTATCGATGAGATCTGTATCCAAGTTATTTTTGTAAGAGGTATGTTTAGTACTCATGGTGGTTCTATCTGATATAGACTCCTTGGAGCTCAGATTAGAATTAGAATTATTGAAAACCATTGTCTCTATTTCAGGAACTATTTCTGGTTTCAAGTTTCCAAGATACGTGTGTTTTGTCAGGTTATCTGCATTAGCACTAGGTATCTCTGTTTGAGTTCTAACATCCTTCTTTACATTTACATGAGTTCTTTGCTTTGGCATTGCTACATACGATAAGACAACATTCTTTTTATTCGGGTTCCCATTCAATATCCAGCACTTTTCCTTAGTATGTCCAATTCGTTTACAATGGCTACAGGTTGGCTTGGAATTAGTTGGACCTTCATTGCTCTGCTGATGTCTCTTTGATTGATAGGATTCATTTGGATTTATGGTTTTCTTTTCTACCTTCATATCTCGATTCTGGAATTTTGATTTATCAACTGTTGTAAATTTATTGCTGGAATGGATAATAACATATTCGTCTGCCATTACCGCTGCTGTTTCTACTTGTTCTACACCTTTGTCTGCTAAATGTATTCTTACATCACCTCTGATGTTATTGTTAAAGTCTTCCATTAGCATAAGATTAGCTAATTTATCAAAGTCTTTGTTTACACCTTTGGATCGAATCCATCTTTCAAAATATTTCTTTTTCTGTCTTAGAAAATCAACATGGGATTGTTCCTGTTCTTTCTTAGACTCGCGAAAAACTTTTCTATATTTTTCAGGTGTTAATGCATAACTTAGCAGTACTCTATTCTTGATCAGTTCATAATCATACAATTCCTCTTCAGTAAGACTTAATACAACATCAAGTGCCTTTCCTTTGTTCAGAGCTGAGCGTAGGAGTATAGCTTTTTTGCCCTCGGGAAATTGATAGTCTCTAGCGTTTCTCTCGAAAATCATGAAGAACTCTTCCACCGAATTATCTTCAAAAACTGGAATATGTTTCTTAAACTTATACAGTTCTGTATCTGCTTCAGAGCTTGCATTCGAATGATTTGACGTACGAGATCTTGCTAGCTCAATTCTTTCTTGGCTTGCTATTTTCTCTCTTGCTATTTCTAACTCAATTCTCTTGTTTTCTCTTTCCAATTCTAATCTCTTGTTTTCTCTTTCCAATTCTATCTCCATCTTCCTCATCTCAAGTTTAAATTTCAATTCTTCACTTAAGTCACCAGTTGTATGCTTCACTCTTTGTGTTATAGGAAAAAGTAATTCATCATCTGATTCATCATTAATATTATCATTAGCAGTAGTTTCTTCAATAATTAGTGTACCTTGTTTTCTTAAACATTCAGTTACCTCTTGAAGTAATTTAGTTTTTGATGGCCTAGTTTCTGTGATAGAAATGCCCAATGATTTAGCCAATTCTTTTAAATGTATCATTGACATCTTATTAAGCTGTTCTGAGGTTAGATCAAATATCTCTGGATCCAATGTAAGATTATTTGTGGCTTCCATTTTATATATTAAAAGTTACTATAAATCTTGCTAATAATACAATAAAGAGTCCAACTTACTTTCTGTCCTTTGAATAATTCACTACACCACACAGTTCAGATTTTTCACAACAAGGTCATAAAAATAATACTTTCTTAGAGTTACTTTGTTTGATAAGGTAATACACAAGATAATTTTCCAGGCTGAATAGTTAAGTTTTCCGATTCTCAATAGCAATGTTCAATTCAATCACAATCTTTAGTATATTGTATATTGTTCATATTTTCCAACACGATCCATCCAAGTTACGAGTATGTATTACGGCAGTTGTAAATAGTTTGTGTAAATAGTATAACGATTCTTGAAATTGAAGTAAATCCTCCAAACGTTTGTTAGTAAATCCCGGACGAGCCCCCATTTTATTACAAGGCAATTTATTCACCATAATAAATTATGGATGAGACCTTCTATTTATATCACACAAGTATAATTATGATTTATAATGTTATTACGGCTAGAGCCCCCATTCAATTTATGAAAATAATAGTTATAGTATTGTTATTCTTAGTGTGAGTATCCTTGTATTAGTGAAGATCTTATTATATCATTCTGAAGTTTATTTGTAGTTGTCTAGAGTATTCCGTGGTTCTTAGTATCCCCTGGCAATTCACATAGCGTAGTTTTAGAGTTTTCAGTTGATTTTACTTCATGTATAATTATTTGTGTGGCTCATATTATACAGCAAGAACCTTGATGTTGAGTGGTAGTGTAGATTATTAATATAGTTGAATAAATATTACACATACACACATGTAGATAACTTTGAAATATTGACGTTAACCAAGTTGTGTAGAAAGCAACGATAAATTTGGTTTAATTTACAAAATCAATCCAGTAGGAATCCAGATAATATTATATACACAATCAAGAAATACACATATTCCAATTAGTAATGAATATCCTCAATGAACATATAGCATTGTAGTTAATAGTAGAATAATAAATCTTTCATAATACAACTCAAATAGAAACGATTCTCAGAGACTCAGAATCTTAGATGTTATCTGATCGAATGTACGCCAAGAACTGACTAAAGTCGAAAATCGCGTAGAAATATATTATGGGTCAATCGTTGGAAAATCCAGTCAGCCTAGTGACACGAGAATTTTAATCAAGCCTGCGTGCTGACTGCGTGATCAGAATGTCTTTTTATTAAGAACAAGCAATAATGCTCTAACAAAATAAGGAGAGACCGGACGACCTTGACATGCTGTATTCGCGTGCACAGTTCATGTTTTTATCGAGGTTAATAAAAAAACAATAATGCTCTAATTAGGTTAGGAAAAACCCGGGGGAAACTTTGAGCTGAGAAATATTTTATATCGTTTAAACGCAATTCGCTTAAATGATTTAGTTGGTTTATTAACATTACAATGTAGGGAATTTACGTTTCGTAACACTAGACACAATCACATCTAGACACATTCACATCTAGACACATTCACATCTAGACACAATCACACCTAGACACAATCACACCTAGACACATTCACATCAAGACACATTCACATCTAGACACAATCACACCTAGACACAATCACATCTAGACACATTCACATCTAGACACAATCACACCTAGACACAATCACATCTAGACACATTCACATCTAGACACATTCACATCTAGACACATTCACATCTAGACACAATCACACCTAGACACAATCACACCTAGACACATTCACACCTAGACACATTCACATCTAGACACAATCACACCTAGACACATTCACATCTAGACACATTCACATCTAGACACAATCACATCTAGACACATTCACATCTAGACACAATCACACCTAGACACAATCACATCTAGACACAATCACACCTAGACACATTCACATCTAGACACATTCACATCTAGACACAATCACACCTAGACACAATCACACCTAGACACATTCACATCTAGACACATTCACATCTAGACACAATCACACCTAGACACAATCACACCTAGACACATTCACATCTAGACACATTCACATCTAGACACATTCACATCTAGACACATTCACTTCTAGACACAATCACACCTAGACACATTCACATCTATCTACATTCACATCTAGACACATTCACATCTAGACACAATCACATCTAGACATATTCACATCTATACACATTCACATCTATACACATTCACATCTAGACACAATCACACCTAGACACAATCACATCTATACACATTCACATCTATACACATTCACATCTAGACACATTCACATCTAGACACATTCACATCTAGACACAATCACATCTAGACACATTCACATCTATACACATTCACATCTAGACACAATCACACCTAGACACATTCACATCTAGACACATTCACATCTAGACACAATCACATCTAGACACATTCACATCTAGACACATTCACATCTAGACACAATCACACCTAGACACAATCACATCTATACACATTCACATCTATACACATTCCCATCTAGACACATTCACATCTAGACACATTCACATCTAGACACATTCACATCTAGACACAATCACACCTAGACACAATCACATCTATACACAATCACATCTAGACACATTCACATCTATACACATTCACATCTAGACACATTCACATCTAGACACATTCACATCTAGACACAATCACACCTAGACACAATCTCACCTAGACACATTCACATCTAGACACATTTACATCTAGACACAATCACACCTAGACACAATCACACCTAGACACATTCACATCTAGACACATTCACATCTATACACATTCACATCTAGACACATTCACATCTAGACACATTCACATCTAGACACAATCACATCTAGACACATTCACATCTATACACATTCACATCTAGACACATTCACATCTAGACACAATCACACCTAGACACAATCACATCTATACACATTCACATCTATACACATTCACATCTAGACACATTCACATCTAGACACATTCACATCTAGACACAATCACACCTAGACACAATCACATCTATACACAATCACATCTAGACACATTCACATCTATACACAATCACATCTAGACACATTCACATCTAGACACATTTACATTTAGACACATTCACATCTAGACACATTCACATCTATACACATTCACATCTAGACACATTCACATCTAGACACATTCACATCTATACACAATCACATCTAGACGCATTCACATCTAGACACAATCACATCTATACACAATCACATCTATACACATTCACATCTATACACAATCACATCTATACACATTCACATCTAGACACATTCACATCTAGACACAATCACACCTAGACACAATTACACCTAGAAACATTTACATCTAGACACATTCACATCTATACACAATCACATCTAGACACATTCACATCTAGACACATTCACATCTAGACACATTTACATCTAGACACATTTACATCTAGACACATTCACATCTAGACACATTCACATCTATACACATTCACATCTAGACACATTCACATCTAGACACATTCACATCGATACACAATCACATCTAGACACATTCACATCTAGACACAATCACATCTAGACACATTCACATCTATACACATTCACATCTAGACACATTCACATCTAGACACATTCACATCTATACACATTCACATCTAGACACAATCAAATCTAGTCACATTCACATCTATACACATTCACATCTAGACACATTCACATCTAGACACATTCACATCTATACACATTCACATCTAGACACATTCACATATATACACATTCACATCTAGACACATTCACATCTAGACACAATCACACCTAGACACATTCACATCTATACACATTCACATCTAGACACATTCACATCTAGACACAATCACATCTAGACACATTCACATCTATACACATTCACATCTAGACACATTCACATCTAGACACAATCACACCTAGACACAATCACATCTATACACATTCACATCTATACACATTCACATCTAGACACATTCACATCTAGACACATTCACATCTAGACACAATCACATCTAGACACATTCACATCTATACACATTCACATCTAGACACAATCACACCTAGACACATTCACATCTATACACATTCACATCTAGACACATTCACATCTAGACACATTCACATCTATACACAATCACATCTAGACACATTCACATCTAGACACAATCACATCTAGACACATTCACATCTATACACATTCACATCTAGACACATTCACATCTAGACACATTCACATCTATACACATTCACATCTAGACACAATCAAATCTAGTCACATTCACATCTATACACATTCACATCTAGACATATTCACATCTAGACACATTCACATCTATACACATTCACATCTAGACACATTCACATATATACACATTCACATCTAGACACATTCACATTTAGACACATTCACATCTAGACACATTCACATCTATACACATTCACATCTAGACACATTCACATCTATACACATTCACATCTAGACACAATCACACCTAGACACAATCACACCTAGACACATTCACATCTAGACACATTCACATCTAGACACATTCACATCTAGACACATTCACATCTAGACACAATCACACCTAGACACATTCACATCTATACACATTCACATCTAGACACATTCACATCTAGACACAATCACATCTAGACACATTCACATCTATACACATTCACATCTAGACACATTCACATCTAGACACAATCACACCTAGACACAATCACATCTATACACATTCACATCTATACACATTCACATCTAGACACATTCACATCTAGACACATTCACATCTAGACACAATCACACCTAGACACAATCTCACCTAGACACATTCACATCTAGACACATTCACATCTAGACACAATCACACCTAGACACAATCACACCTAGACACATTCACATCTAGACACATTCACATCTATACACATTCACATCTAGACACATTCACATCTAGACACATTCACATCTAGACACAATCACATCTAGACACATTCACATCTATACACATTCACATCTAGACACATTCACATCTAGACACAATCACACCTAGACACAATCACATCTATACACATTCACATCTATACACATTCACATCTATACACATTCACATCTAGACACATTCACATCTAGACACATTCACATCTAGACACAATCACACCTAGACACAATCACATCTATACACAATCACATCTAGACACATTCACATCTATACACAATCACATCTAGACACATTCACATCTAGACACATTTACATTTAGACACATTCACATCTAGACACATTCACATCTATACACATTCACATCTAGACACATTCACATCTAGTCACATTCACATCTATACACAATCACATCTAGACGCATTCACATCTAGACACAATCACATCTATACACAATCACATCTATACACATTCACATCTATACACAATCACATCTATACACATTCACATCTAGACACATTCACATCTAGACACAATCACACCTAGACACAATTACACCTAGACACATTTACATCTAGACACATTCACATCTATACACAATCACATCTAGACACATTCACATCTAGACACATTCACATCTAGACACATTCACATCTAGACACATTCACATCTAGACACATTCACATCTAGACACATTCACATCTATACACATTCACATCTAGACACATTCACATCTAGACACATTCACATCTATACACAATCACATCTAGACACATTCACATCTAGACACAATCACATCTAGACACATTCACATCTAGACACATTCACATCTAGACACATTCACATCTATACACATTCACATCTAGACACAATCAAATCTAGACACATTCACATCTATACACATTCACATCTAGACACATTCACATCTAGACACATTCACATCTATACACATTCACATCTAGACACATTCACATATATACACATTCACATCTAGACACATTCACATTTAGACACATTCACATCTAGACACATTCACATCTATACACATTCACATCTAGACACATTCACATCTAGACACATTCACATTTAGACACATTCACATCTAGACACATTCACATCTATACACATTCACATCTAGACACAATCACATCTATACACAATCACACCTAGACACAATCACACAAAGACACATTCATTCCCAGACTCTATAAATCATAGACACTAAGACACTCCGACACAATCATGCTTAGAACTTAGTTTCAACAATGTGCAACCTGTTCAATAAAATTGAAAGTAAAAAAAAAAAAAATAACTAGGCCTATTGCCATGAATTTCAATCGGCAAATTTGACAAGAAAGGCAGTCATGGGATGAAAGATTGGTTAGGTGGGAGATTTCAGGCAATTGATTTAGAATCTACTAGATACACAAATTATGTTACTAACAGCTTAACAAAGTACCAACAGTTGAAATTCAAAAAGTAAACTTAAATTTGTTGTGTTCCCCCCCCCCCCCATGTTGCAGTGCTACACCTACTTAGATCTATGTGTTGTGTTTAACATGACAAGTTTGATTGATGATGACGTTGGCAGTTATACATTTTTTTAAATGTGTTTCATTGAGGCGTGGCCAACGGCTGCACGTGACGTACATTGCTGCTGTACTTAAAACTATTCCTACACAATGTCAATTTAAGTTACACGCATATGTGCTAGGCCGGTCTAGGGAGCGGTCACTTGGCACATCACAAGGATAAAAACGAAACATAGCCTACAAAAGATGTTGTTTTTTTAAATAGTTTGCCGTATTATGGCTGGAGTGCTCAATCTCTTAAAATAAAGCATACAAATATGGAGAAAATGTGGACTTTAATTAATATAAAAAAGGCTGCCCACAATCGAGTGCGCTGCATGGAGAGCTGTTGCGGAGGCCCTATGTTCCACAAGGAACCAAAGGAATTAAGCAAGTAATTAATATATAGAGGAGGTGTAAGCTACTCCAGTAAGATGACCGATTTGACCCGGAAATACATAAAATATAAACGGAAATGCGTCAGTGAAATTTTTCAAATTTCATGAAAATGAACTCTTTTACTCTGAACATAGCCTACATTTTATAAATATTTCCAAGTCAGTTCGGCCATCCTACTGGGGTACACTTATCTATATATAAAAGTCGGCATTTTCTCCGACAATTTAAATGATTGAGTACTCCCTGTATAGGCTCTTTATAACTCAGTACTGGTTAGACATTATAGTAAGTAAAGTACCCTTCGGACCAAACTAATCATATGGCTGGTGAAACAGCTTTCACCAGTTTCTGTGGCCACGACATACGAGGGGATGTGTGGCCAGCACAATGCCCAGTCGCCTTTACTTTACCCCAACTAGTGTTAGGTACTCATCAGAGCCGGGAAAAAAGCGTAGCCTGCAACAGGATTCGAACCCAGAACGTTCGCTGCCGCTAGGTCACTGTGCCCCATAATAGTGTATCATTTCGATAATAATGTAATCTAATCATTTAAACATGTGATCTATTAAATTTAGTAATTATGTTTCACGTGATCTGATGTTCCTGGAGCCATGTTGGTGTGGGCACATTGCGTCATATAGGCCTAGGCCTATATTAATAGGCCTATTTTGCATTAAAAAAAAAAGAAGAAAAAAAGAGGGGGGGGGGTGTGCATTTGATAGTTTCCAATCTTTGGGCACTTTGCCCTGATTTATAGAGGCCTAAAAAAGTATTTTAAAGATTGGCATCACTTCATTATTTAGTTCTTAATCAGTCTAGTTCTTAATCAGTCTAGCTGGTATTTCATCTCGACTTGGTTTGTTAGATTAAAGAAAAATATAGATTGGTGAGATCCATCTAATGCATATTCTGATGTTAAGGTCTTCGCTGAGATATAATTAAGCATAAAAGCATAACGTTTTCATTCTTAACAGTTCATTTAACAACAAACATACTAATATTTTAGTATATACGACCTTCTTCTAGCTATGACATTTTTTGTGCTGAAGTATATTCTGTTTAGAAGGAGCGTCTGTAGTCTAACATATTGGAATATTGAATGAAAATGTTCATATAAAAACTTTGACAATGCTAACCTTTGATAGCTTTCTCTTTCTTGGAACTTATGACCACGTGTTCCATTAGCACCTAAACTTAACATCTGAACAAGAATTATCTGACCACGTGTTCTATTAGCACCTAAACTGTTAGCATTTAAACAAGAATTATCTGTCCACGTGTTCTATTAGCACCTAAACTGTTAGCATCTAAACAAGAATTATCTGACCACGTGTTCTATTAGCACCTAAACTGTTAACATCTGAACAAGAATTATCTGACCACGTGTTCTATTAGCACCTAAACTGTTAGCATTTAAACAAGAATTATCTGTCCACGTGTTCTATTAGCACCTAAACTGTTAGCATCTAAACAAGAATTATCTGACCACGTGTTCTATTAGCACCTAAACTGTTAACATCTGAACAAGAATTATCTGACCCCGTGTTCTATTAGCACCTAAACTGTTAACATCTGAACAAGAATTATCTGACCCCGTGTTCTATTAGCACCTAAACTGTTAACATCTTCACAAGAATTATCTGACCACGTGTTCTATTAGCACCTAAACTGTTAACATCTGAACAAGAATTATCTGACCCCGTGTTCTATTAGCACCTAAACTGTTAACATCTGAACAAGAATTATCTGACCCCGTGTTCTATTAGCACCTAAACTGTTAACATCTTAACAAGAATTATCTGACCACGTGTTCTATTAGCACCTAAACTGTTAGCATCTAAACAAGAATTATCTGTCCACGTGTTCTATTAGCACCTAAACTGTTAACATCTTAACAAGAATTATCTGACCCCGTTTTCTATTAGCACCCAAACTGTTAACATCTTAACAAGAATTATCTGACCACGTGTTCTATTAGCACCTAAACTGTTAGCATCTAAACAAGAATTATCTGTCCACGTGTTCTATTAGCACCTAAACTGTTAACATCTGAACAAGAATTATCTGACCACGTGTTCTATTAGCACCTAAACTGTTAACATCTTAACAAGAATTATCTGACCACGTGTTCTATTAGCACCTAAACTGTTAGCATCTAAACAAGAATTATCTGACCCCGTGTTCTATTAGCACCTAAACTGTTAACATCTTAACAAGAATTATCTGACCACGTGTTCTATTAGCACCTAAACTGTTAACATCTGAACAAGAATTATTATTAAAAATAAATTTTTATGACTAGCTTTAAATCAAGGATGGTGAAAATCAAATCACCAACTTTTTTATTTGGAGTGTCGATTATTTGTTTTATTTTAAAGATTTTTGTAGGGCGCATAATAATATATAGTTATATATTTTTTTTAAATCAAGAACTATTTAAGCCATAAACTTAAATTTTACAAAATAAGACTAGATTCTATTCCTGTATAGAAAATTTTCATTTCATTGACAAAAAATATATATACTATATATATATATATATATATATATATATATATATATATATATAATATATATATATTAGTGGGCTTTAATATAAAAGGCCCAATATATTTTATTAACAAATAATAATGATTATTTATATAGCTATTAAATTTAGCATGCTCAGAGCGCTCTTTGAATAAATTGCAGTGTCAGTTATATTGGTATGTAAGGCACACAGCCACTAGCCGAAAAGAAAGATGTCTTTGATCTCTTTTTAAAAGACTCTTTTGTCTCAGATTCTCTCAGTGTCTGAGGCAAGCTGTTCAATATAGAAGGCGCCACGGATTCAAATGAGCGCACTACTTTTCTGTGTGTCCAGTCACACTGGGAGTTATAAGGAGTGACTGTGATGAGTAGTGCAGTTCCCTTGATGGCACGTGCTTTGATATGAGCTGTTGAAGGTAGGAAGAAACAGTGCCATTTATACATGGGGCACGGTAGCCGAGCGGCAACTGACGTCCTTAAGTTCTGTTTCGAATCCTGGTGAGGGTGTCCCTGAGTCTACCCAACTCTGATGGGTACCTGACTTTAGTTGGTGTAAAGTAAAGGCGGATGGGCATTGTGCTGGCCCACATCACCTAGTATTCCGTGGCCACAGAAACTGTGGAACGCTGCTTCACCAGCCCTATGATCAATTTGGTCCGAAGGGTACTTTTTAGAAAGGTACTATACTTTTTACGAAAGGGACATAATTTTGTGATTTATGCGCTTCATCACAGGGTGCAATGTTACTTACAATGGTGTAATGTTCAACATAAATTAGTGGAAAACTATAGGCAAACATGTTAGATAACTAATGCTATAAACAAAATAGTGTATCTTTATTCATAGGAAGATTATAATCTTCATAAACAGAATGATAATGGAATAAAATATGTTATATACAGGTGGATGAAAACACGATTATATCAGAACCAGGGGAACTTTTTCAAACTATAACCATCAATCACACAAGCTTACACTTCAAAATGTGTTTAAATTGACAGAAATCAGAACAAATATTTATACATTTATATTAAATACATTTTTGGCTTTTATTGCGAAAAAAATTTTTTTTATTCATTTAGAGTCATATTTGTCTTCCATCAACAAGAAAAAACTGAAGAAATATTTTACAAAATCAGTCTGAGAACTTTGATGCTGGCACCACAAGGCCCTCAGTTCATACATGCCAGGTTTTATATCAAACTTATGGTGTTGTTGTTTTTACATGCGTACAGAGTTTAATTTACATTCATAAGTAAGGAAATTGTATATTGATAATTAAAAAAACTGGTAAAATTTTCATCTTGGTAACTTAAACAGATAAGAAAACTATTATTATACATTGATAAATTGAACAAGTATTAAAACTATTATATTGATAACTTAAACAAATCGTAAAACTATTACAATAATAACTTTTAAATAAATGGCAAGATTATTATTATATCAATAACAAAATTATTTGAACAGTAGGTAAAACTTTATATTAAAACTTTTAAACAATTGATCAAATTTTTTTAAATAATCAAATGTGTTAAAAAATGTTTCTGATAAAAATTAAAAATTCTGGACAATATATTATAACAATATAACAATTTTACAACTAGTAAATGATATTGCAGTGATCATTTGATCAACTCTGGTTAAAAATATAATTACTAGTACACAAATAGCTACATTTTTTAAAAAGAAAATGTCAATTTAAACACAAAATTACAAAATATACCAAACTAGTCATTTTATTATCATGCAATTAATTTGTATTCTCTTTACTGAAGTATACAAAACAAATTACTCTGCTTGGAAAACATCAAAATTTGCTCATGTACAAACATTATGTTTGGCTTTAATTACCCTAATTCTTGAGGCTTATAGTTTGTTTTAGAATTTAACTACAATCTCTATAATGCATGACTAGATCTTTTAACACAAGAAAAGGAATAATGTATCAGAAACAAATCAATCAACATATATATATATAAACTAGCTCAGTTGCACAAGCTGGGGTTGGCTCAGTCCATTTAATTCACATACACACTTTAAAGGGAGGGGTTAAAACAAACTGTCAGATGCATTCAAAGGTACAACTGTCGTGTTGTCTTCCAAGTTATCACTGCCACTGCCACTGTCACATTGAGTTTTATCACATGCCTTCCTGGAGTCAGAGTTTTTATTTGCTATACTTCTCTTTGAAATCCTACTCTTTGTTTCAGGTTTTGCTGTAGGCTCCCTTAGGAGATCTAGTGATATTAAACTGTTATCATCACACACAGAACTGGCTTGAACTTCTTCTTCCAGTGAAACACCACACCCAGTTGTTGTTGGTGATGGCTGACCAGTGAGATCAGCTTCATCGCTAGAACTGTTAAAAATTTCATCCAAAACTCTGGCAAAGTTACGCTTTTGTTTCATGGATGAATATGTGGTTGCTTTGTTTTGATGTGACTTTGCAGCTGTTTTCGATGACCCTTTTGTAGTTTTCTCACAAACATCTTTTAGTTTTCCAGTCTCCCGGACTTTAGTATTGGTCACAGCCAAAGTTAACTTTGTTTTCTCAGGGACTTGCTGGAACTGTTTGCTTAAGAAATTCTGGGAATCAAAACAGTTATTCACAGATTGTGCAGGGACATTGTCTCCCTTAGAGTTAGAGTTATCTGTAGTGGGTTGATGATTGAAATGAAAGTTTTCAGTGAGATTCACTTTGCTTACAGTTTCTTCACCGGAGCTTTCAAAAATTTCATCCAATACTCTGGCAAAGTTTCGCTTCTGTTTGCTCACTGTTTCACATTTAGCCTGTAAAGAAGCTTTTGTAGATTTCTCATGGACATTATTTTGTACGACTTTTGAATGTCTTTTGTCAATGACAACATTTGGCTTTTCTGTAGCTTGATCTGAATTCTCAGAGATTTGTAACGATGTAGAGACATGAGGAATGTTAGAGAAACTTGAAGTGTCCTGATTGGACTTGTGTTTTGAAGACTTTGTTTTGGGAAGTCTGCTGTTTGCTCCTGACTTTAAATTGGTTTTTGTTGCCAAACATTCATCTTTATTCCTGAAGTTGTGACTTTCTGAATCTGATGCTAGAGTACTAACATTAAGTAACAAGTCTGGCATTTCCTGGTCACAGTTTGAAGTTAAACCATTTTTGTGTTGAGTCTTTTCATTTCCTTCAATCTTGTCAAGACTTTCATTCATTTTTTTATCTTCAAAAAACAAAAATTAAAAAAAAATTAACAAAAACTGTAAAAAATAAAGCAGTGTCTTAAGTTTCTATTAATTTTAATATTTACTTCACATCTATTTCTCCATTTACCTGATGTATAGATTTCTTCAACAGTATCTAGAATTTCTGGAAATTGTTGCTGATAAAATTCTTTTAACATTTTCAGTCTTTCTTGAACAGTAGATCTAATTAACTTTCTGGCCAACACCTTTGAATCTACACTTTTGAATTTACATAAATCTGACCATTGCTGCCTGCCATAAAAAAAAATACCCGATTATTAAAGTTCAGAAAAATAATAAAAAAAGAAACAAAAAAACAACACATTTGTCGTAATAATTATTGAGTCACTGTATGGTCAGAACTGACAATAAAAGTTCATATTGTAAGACCAAACAATAAATGTTTATATTGTCAGACCTAACAATAAATGTTCATATTGTAAGACCTAACAATAAAAGTTCTTATTGTCAGACCTAACAATAAAAGTTTATATTGTCAGACCTAACAATAAATGTCTCATGTGGAGTTTCTGATCTCCCATCGGACGCCTTCCCGGGTGGCGGATAGGGGAATGTCCACCAGATATGGTAGGTACTGGGGAAATCAAATACCCAGGGCGGACCAAAATCAGAACCTGCTGCCTTGCAGGAAGTGGGTGGAACCACAAAGGCTAGGGTACCCTTCCCAAAATTAAGGGCAGCTCCCCGGATAGCTGTAAAGGGCATCCCCCCAGATGGTTGTGCACAGGGCTAACAACCCTGTCACATAAAAAACATTTTGTTACAAAAACGCCGACAAGAAGAAAAACCAAAGACATTTCGGTCCTGGGAGAGGATAGATTCCCAGCTGAGGAATATATGACGCTGAGTGGTGAAAACCAGAATCTGGAAGCTACTAGGCCGACCTCCATCATCTCCACCAGGACCACTGCCACAATCGGAACTTGGAACGTGAGAACAATGTACGAGACAGGCAAGACTGCGCAAGTAGCGGCTGAGATGAGAAATTATAACCTCGCCACGGCATACTTGGGATCAGTGAAGCAAGATGGACTGGCTCTGGACAGAAGAGGCTGATCTCAGGAGAGTTGATCCTTTTCTCAGGCCACGAGGATGACGATGCACCACACACCCAGGGGGTGGCCTTGATGCTATCAAAGACAGCTCAAAGAGCGCTCATCGGATGGGAGGCGCATGGGCCCAGAATCCTGACAGCATCCTTCCGAACGAAGAAGCGAGGTATCAGCCTAGATGTCGTCCAGTGCTATGCACCAACCAATGAAAGTGAAGAGGAGGACAAGGATGCATTTTATGACAGAATTCTAGCTGTGGTCCAGGGTCGTCCCAGGAAGAACATCATCATCCTCATGGGGGACTTCAATGCCAAGATAGGTGGCGACAATACAGGTTATGAAGGGACCATGGGAAAGCAAGGAATGGGTGAAATGAACGACAACGGTGAAAGATTCGCTGACCTATGCGCCACAACCAATCTAGCCATAGGCGGGAGTTTCTTCCAGCACAAAAGTATACACAAGGCTACATGGGTCTCCCCTGACCTCCGAACGACAAACCAAATAGACCATTTGTGTATTGGGAAGAAATTCAGGCGATCTCTCCAAGATGTGCGTGTCAAGAGAGGAGCTGACGTTGCCTCAGACCATCATCTCCTAGTGGCCCAGTTAAAATTAAAATTGAAAAGACACCACATAGAGCAGACATCACATAGATTGAACTACAACACCTCCCTCTTGAACGACAAACAGAAACAGGTTGAGTTCAAAATCACTCTTTCTAACAAGTTCCAAATCTTACGTGAAATGCTAGACGAAGAGTCCATTGATGGAAAGTGGAAAGGAGTAAAGAAAGCAGTACAGTCAACATGTCAAGAAGTTTTGGGGAGCAGGAAACATGGGCACAAAGAATGGATAACAGCGGAGACACTGAAGACAATAGAAGAGAGGAAAAGGAAGAAGGCAGAATTGAACACTAGCCATACACGTGCACAAAAAACCAAGTCCCAAAGAGAGTATGCAGAAGTCAATAGGACAGTAAAGAAAACATCAAGACAGACAAAAGGAATTTTGTAGACATACTTGCCAAAGAGGCAGAAGATGCAGCATACCAGGGGAATATGCGGGAATTGTTCCCTACCATCAAGAAGCTATGTGGGAAATATGCAAAGCCAGAGAGACCAGTGAAGAGATATGGTAAGAACATACCAAACGAGGAGCAACAGAGAGGTAGATGGAAAGAACACTTTGAAGAGCTCCTTAACAGGCCAGAACCAAGGAACCCACCAGATATACAGCCAGCTGACCGCGACCTGTTAATTGACTGCAACACGCCCGCCAAAGAAGAGATACGCATGGCCATCAAACAACTTAGAAATGGCAAGGCTTCTGGACCTGATGGCATACCAGCAGAGGCACTCAAGACTAACGTAGAAACCAGTGTGGAGATGCTATACCCCCTGTTCACGAAGATCTGGGAGGAGAGCCAGGTACCTTCTGAGTGGAAGGAGGGATATCTCATCAAAATCCCAAAGAAGGGCAACCTAAGCTCTTGCTCTAACTACAGAGGGATCACTTTACTGTCTATACCAAGCAAAGTCTTCAACCGCGTGCTGCTCAACAGAATAAAAAATGCTGTTGACCCCCTGCTGCGAGACCAGCAAGCCGGCTTCCGCACCAGCAGATCCTGTACTGACCAGATTGCAACACTGCGCATCATCCTAGAGCAGTCACTGGAGTGGAATTCACCTCTCTATGTCAACTTTGTTGATTACGAGAAAGCCTTCGACAGTGTGGATAGGCAAACCCTCTGGAGACTGCTGAGGCATTATGGAGTGCCGCAGAAGATTGTGGACATTATCAGGAACTCTTATGAAGGATTGACCTGCCGAGTTGTCCATGGCCAACAGGTGACAGATGCTTTTCAGGTGAAGACCGGTGTGAGACAAGGATGCTTGCTTTCGCCTTTCCTGTTTCTCCTGGCCATTGACTGGGTGATGAAAACATCCACACACCAGAGGCGGAATGGTATCCAATGGACCTTGTGGGACCAACTCGATGATCTTGACTTTGCTGATGATCTTGCCCATCTCTCTCATACCCAACAGCAGATGCAGGAGAAAACTAGCAATGTTGCAGCCACTTCTGCATGTATTGGTCTTAATATACACAAAGGGAAGAGTAAGGTCCTCAAGGTCAATGCCACAAGTACTGCACCCATTATGCTGGAAGAGGAAGCACTAGAAGAAGTTGAGAGTTTTGTCTATCTTGGCAGCATTGTGGACAAGCAAGGTGGGACAGATGCTGATATAAAAACAAGGGTTGGAAAGGCACGAACGGCCTTCCAACAACTCAGGAATGTCTGGGTCTCCAGACACCTGAGAAACAACCTAAAGATCAGGATCTTCAACACCATGGTGAAACCGGTGCTGCTGTATGGAGCCGAAACCTGGAGAACCACGGCCACAAATATAAAGAAACTCCAGTCCTTTATAAATAACTGTTTAAGAAGGATTCTTGGGATTCATTGGCCAGACAGGATAAGCAACCTGCAACTGTGGCAGCGGACAAAGCAAAAACCAGTGGAACAAGAGATCCTCCAGAGACGATGGCGATGGATTGGCCATACACTCCGAAAACCTGCTTCCAGCACAACAAGGCATGCTCTGAACTGGAACCCTCAGGGAAAACGGAAAAGAGGCCGGCCGAGGAACACTTGGCGCAGAGATGTGGAAGCAGATGCCAAGGAGTTTAGCCTTACTTGGGGGAAGCTGGAGAGACTGGCCCAGGATAGAGATGCCTGGAGGACCCTTGTTGGTGGCCTATGTCCTAGGAAGGACCACAGACGTCAATAATCGGCGCCTGTTCCTCAGGGACGAGAAGGCAGAAGAAGAACAATAAATGTTCATATTGTCAGACCTAACAATAAAAGTTCATATGGTCAGACCAAACAATAAATGTTCATATTGTCGACCAAACAATAAATGTTCCGATTTTTATTGTCAGACCTAACAATAAAAGTTTATATTGTCAGACCTAACAATAAATGTTCATATTGTCAGAACTAACAATAAAAGTTCATATGGTCAGAACTAACAATAAAAGTTCATATTGTTAGACCAAACAATAAATGTTCACATTATTATTGTCAAACATAAATATAAAAGTTCATATTGTCAGACCTAACAATAAAAGTTCATATTGTCAGACCTAACAATAAAAGCTCATATTGTCAGACCTAACAATAAAAGTTCATATTGTCAGACCTAACAATAAAAGCTCCGAAGTTAAACTGCTTTTTTCCAATTATTTGTCATTAGGTTTAAATCTCAATCAGTATTGTGAGTGTGATTTTTACATACAATTTTGTTATTAGAATCAAAAACTTAAACAATTATAAGAACTGAGGAGAAAAAGGTACCCATGGGTTAAATATTTTTATTCAATCACAAATATAGGTCTCAGTAGCCCATTCAGATAGACACTTGAAGGTCTCTGGTCCCAATCCTTGTTAAACTTAATTTTTTTTGGCCAGGTCTGTAACTGTAAGGTGTTACTATGTTTACCCAGCTCTGGTGGGTACCTGACATTAGTTGGGGAAACCTAGAGGCCACACAATCCCAATAAATAGTTTTTATTTTCAATGTTTCATGCATGCGACTTTTTGAATAACTGAACCAACCAGTCTGAACTCACACAAATAGCATGCGACTTTTTGAATAACTGAACCAACCAGTCTGAATTCACACAAATAGCATGCGACTTTTTGAATAACTGAACCAACCAGTCTGAACTCACACAAATAGCATGCGACTTTTTGAATAACTGAACCAACTTGTCTGAACTCACACATATAGCAGAATAATTTAATAGCCAAATAATAGTTAGTGAAGATATGAAGATAAATTACTTTAAGATTGCTCTTGGTGTCTGGCCAACCATTATGGTGAAATGTTCTTTCTGGAATGTTCTCTTGCTGTTCACATTTAGTGTTGTGTCTTTGACTTTGTGTCCCTTCCTGTGTTTTCTTTTTGTCACTGCATCAGGCTTCAAAAAACAGCAAATACATAAACACATAAATGTAGGATACAATTTATACAAACAATATTTTTACATTAACATGACCAAAATACGTAAATATATAAAATGGAAGTTTTTTTTTCCATTTAATGTCAAATAGTCTACTAATTCACTGCTACAGATAAGTCTGTGTGTGTAAGTGTGTATGTGTACCTGTGAGTAAGGCTCACACTGGTCAGCGGGGGCCTGTGAGTTAATGTGTTTTTGAAAAACATCTTCTATTGCACAACGTGTCATGTGATCCTCGGCACGGCTGGAACCAACAACTTTACTGTTTTTTAAAGTATGAAGAACTCCTTTCATCTCTGGAACACAAAATATTATAATGAACTTTAAAATGACAAAATATTGATCAGTAGATAATGATTAAATATTAGTACCTGTGAGGCATGTGAAAAAAATGTGATTGTGGTTATTGCACACAATGCATTATGTTGCCAGTATGATAGCACTAGCAACCAAATGAGTCTTCATCAATATCACTCAGCACACAATGCATTATGTTGCCAGTATGATAGCACTAGCAACCAAATGAGTCTTCATCAATATCACTCAGCACACAATGCATTATGTTGCCAATTTGATAGCCATAGCAACCGAATGAGTCTTCATCAATATCACTCAGCACACAATGCATTATGTTGCCAGTATGATAGCCCTAGCAACCAAATGCGTCTTCATCAATATCACTCAATTACAAGAAAGGAAGTCATCCATCTTATTTAGGTTTAACTCTCTTAGGGTTTCTAAATCACCAAGAAGTTATTTAAAAAAAATAAAGCCACATAAACACTCAAAAAATTCCACTTTCACATCATGTTAGTCTATATGGATAGTGGAAAAGCCGCTCAGTAGTTTTTTTAGTCATAGCATATAAGGGGATTGTGTGGCCAGCACTATGCCCAGCCCTATATCCAGCTGTGTTTTCTTATGCTGCTAACTATGGTTGAGATGAGAAACCTTTATAGCTAGGCAGACCTGGAAAAAAATTATAAATCCAAACCCCATAACTTGAGTAAGGTAATCTGAAAGCACTGCTGCTAGACTACATGTCCCATTATTAAACACAAGATTCATACATTGGTAACATTTAAAAAAAAGTATTTCTTGACTTGTATATATGAGCAATTGTCAAATTATATGGGTTAGTGCTGCTTTGTATGAAAATATTAAAATCACACCAGAGCACATGCACTCCGTCTCCACAGCGCTAGAAATAGATGTTTTATTGGTGACACATTATTAGGTCAGCATCTCATCAACCAGATCAAAAACACTATCTGCTAAATATGAATGATGAATTATTCTTAACTCAGTGCTATTTCTATTTAATGGCAGCATATTGACAAATCACAACTCAGCAATTTAAGTTATCAAACATGTATTTTCTACATCATGCTAATCAGACTACTCTACTCATGGTCAGTAGAACTTGACCAAAGCAAAGCTGTACATTCTCTGCTAGTGCCCTGACTGAAATAAATGGCTGGGCTATATTTATTGTCAATACTGGCCGCCCTCTAGCCCAATATGTATATTTTAGGCACCTATATTAACATTAGTGGATGCCAACCCCAAATAGAAACAAACACCAATGTATTCCCTGTTTGGCACAAGAAGGGTACGAATAAAAGCACACACCAATTTATTCCCTGTTTGGCACAAGAAGGGTACGAATAAAAGCACACACCAATTTATTCCCTGTTTGGCACAAGAAGGGTACGAATAAAAGCACACACCAATTTATTCCCTGTTTGGCACAAGAAGGGTACGAATAAAAGCACACACCAATTTATTCCCTGTTTGGCACAAGAAGGGTACGAATAAAAGCACACACCAATTTATTCCCTGTTTGGCACAAGAAGGGTACAAATAAAAGCACACACCAATTTATTCCCTGTTTGGCACAAGAAGGGTACAAATAAAAGCACACACCAATTTATTCCCTGTTTGGCACAAGAAGGGTACAAATAAAAGCACACACCAATTTATTCCCTGTTTGGCACAAGAAGGGTACGAATAAAAGCACACACCAATTTATTCCCTGTTTGGCACAAGAAGGGTACAAATAAAAGCACACACCAATTTATTCCCTGTTTGGCACAAGAAGGGTACGAATAAAAGCACACACCAATTTATTCCCTGTTTGGCACAAGAAGGGTACAAATAAAAGCACACACCAATTTATTCCCTGTTTGGCACAAGAAGGGTACGAATAAAAGCACACACCAATTTATTCCCTGTTTGGCACAAGAAGGGTACAAATAAAAGCACACACCAATTTATTCCCTGTTTGGCACAAGAAGGGTACGAATAAAAGCACACACCCCTTTAATCAAGGCTTTCTAACTGGAAATGGAAGTTGGACCACTGTCTAAGGCAAGCAATTTGTGGCAGGCTTCCCAAAAGAGATGGAAATGGATTGGCCACACCCTCAGAAAACGGGCATGCAGTGTCACTCGGCAAGCGCTCTTTTGGAACCCCCAAGGCAAAAGGAAAAGAGGTCGGCCGAGAAACACCTGGAGGTGCGATATGGAAACCGATGTTAAAAAGCTAGGGCTTAACTTGGGTCAGATAGAGAAATTGGCCCAGGATCAGGATACCTGGAGGACTCTTGTTGGCGGCCTATGTCCCAGTTGGGGCGAAAGGCAATAAGTAAAAAAGTTAAAGTTATTGATGGACCCACTGTCATACTTAGCATCCCTGCGGAACCAGAATTCATAGCAGGATGTTTTGAGTTGGATATACCACTCAATGGTGTTCCACTACATTAATCAGGAACAAAAAAAAACTTACTAAATACAGATTTAATAGAAGTAAATTTATAAGATTCTTCCTGACTTGTTCCACTTTGAGCAGCACTGTTGACAGATTTCTTTGAAACTTTACTGCTGGATTTAACAGATGCAGGCTTGATAGACTTTCTGCCTCTTTTACCGTTTTGTTTATTCTGGATGTCATCATCAATGATTGTGGAAACAGAGGCTTCAAATCCTTGTTCACTAAACAGCCCACAACTCTTGTCATTATGTTCCAACACAGGGTCTTCACCAGCAGGAGATTCTATGAGACTTGTCTTGCCTTCCCCAGGGGCTGGCTTCTGAAGCTTAGTACCGTGTATTCTAGGAATCAGGCAAAATTCTTCATCGCTATCCCCTGAGACTGAGTTCACCTCATGCTTTGCAGAAGGCCCAGCTTCTGTCACTTTGACATTTGAAGAAGTTTGTAAAGAATTCATGTCTGTGAGAAGAAAAAAAATTCATTTCAATTCTTGATCATTCTGTTAGGAAATATATGAATGTTTAAGTGTTCAATGAAGGACACTCTGCTAATGTTTGTATTTTACTGTATAAACTAAATTAATATCCTTCAACATTTATACATGAAAACTAAGTAAAGGGAAAGTATTTGTAAGAATACTAGAATATTTTCTCATTCATTCTTAGTACAACCTAATACTCACTCAATTACATTAAAGTCTAAAGGGGAAGTAACTCTATATTTCCATAATGATTTCCCCTTATTATTAAATAAATCTAAAGATCCTTTATAAACCTTTTTTTTTACAACTTTTAATATTTATTTATAATACAAAGCAATTACTATTGTTTAGTAGAAAGTTTGAAAGGAAAGAAAGTTCATTTGGGAAATGATGGAATAATGTTATAATGTTGAGAAAAAAAATGAGAGAACATTGCGCTGTGTTTTGCCTTTATTGTGCAATTTGGGTTACAAATAAATACTATTTTTCTCATTACTCCACTCACTAAGACAGTTTTATCAGTTTACTTGTCAAGTAGTTTCATAGCTGTTTGTATCACAAGCAAATGATATCATTTAAAAGAGGTGTCATGGCATTTGTTGAAAATCATTTAACTATATACATTTTTTATTTTTATGAGTCTAAAATACATTTTTGTTTTTCAATTTCAATGAGAAACAAATTTTAACCTCTGGACCAGAATAAGTTTTTGAAAAACAACTCCTCCTCTTTCTCCTCAACATCTGAATCTATTGTCTGTACCTCAAGGTCACCGTTCTCTGAGTGATCTTCAAGGTCACTGTTTTCTGGGAGATCTTCTGTCTGCTGAGATGAAAATAACTCTTCCTTGGAAGGTATGTAATTGGAGATATCATAACCTGCCAGGGCTTTTTCAATCTTATCATTCCTCTGTGGATGAAAAAAGTTATATAATGACAATAGTGTGAACAAACTCCTTTTAAATAAAACCCAAGTATATAGAAAGTAACAAAATATAATATATTAGATCAAAGTATATCTGTTACTAAATCAGTTGAATATATTATATATTAGATCAAATGCAGTTGTATATCTGTTACTAAATCAGTTGAATAAAGCCTAGTTTGTAAAGAGAAAGAATATTATATTTATTAGTGCAAAAGAACTACATTTTGTATGTCAGAAATCGTACATAATGATCATATAGGGCATCTGTCCGCCCTCAAGGGACGATGGCGTAATCCCCCTTTGTAAAAGGAGGCCACGATAGCCTAGGCGATGCTTTTAAAGAGCCAGCTGTTGCCCAGGCAGCAGGCCCTCTCTCTCCACGCAGGTGGTGATTCCAGGGGAACAGCTAAGCTGATACAGCAAGGAACTATCTGCGTCGCAGGAGTTGGCAGAGAGATAGCGTGTTTGCTAAAAGACTGCCTTAGGGACTCCATCTCCTGATTTTCTGTTAGAGTTTAATCCCTTAGCCTCTCCATTGAAAGGTGTAGCCGCGAGACAGCAGAGGTTTAAGATCAGAGTTTCCCTCTCCTAGATGAGCTACCTATCAAGGTTTACGAGCCCCGTCTGCCAGAAGCTACTGGTTTTAAGGGGCCAGTGGCCAGGGGTTAGTACAGCCAGGAATAAGCACACACTCCTCTCAAAATATCCTTATACCTTGCGTCTCAAATAGCCTCTCCTAAACAAGTCCAACTCCTGGCCTTCTCAAATGACTTGTAGCCAAGTTTGGTGGATCATATTTCATAATGATCACAAACAACTTTTTCCCTCTATATTTAATTTAAACACTTTTTCACTAGACCTCAAGTACAAAATATTTGAATTTACCTTGAAAACATCAAGAGTCAAAGAAGAGTTCTCTGGTCTCAGTTTGAACATGTTTTTGATACCGAAGAGTTCCCCTGGATTTTCTTTACTCCCCTGAACACCAAAGAAATATCTGCGAGCGTTTCCTGTGCCAATGACAACTTCGTCAAGTTGCTGGGATGAAATCAAACAATTTATAGTGTCCATCTATGTCAATTTAAAAATCTGAAACTAATGTAATATTATAAAATCATTGTGTAGACCACAGAAATCAAACCTGTTTATAAATCTGTCTGAGATAAATGTTTTCTTCTATTGTTCCAGCAGACACAAGTCTAAATACCTGCACATCCCTGCACTGACCTAAACGATATGCCCTGGGGAAAATAAAACATCATTCGATACAGAAGAGAAAAATATTATCTTAAGCAATGAAGCACATACAATGTTTCTTCCAAAGCAGTTTGCTATTAGCTGTGCTAAATAAGAAGATAATGCAAAGACTGGGGAAAAAAATAAAAATAATTCAGGGGCTTTTCTTGAAAACATCTTATATTGTTTGTTTTACACTGTCCACTATAAGTGACTTTATTACATATAATCTTACAAACATGATGTAAGCAAAGTTTAAAAGTTTAAGTAGTTTAAATGTTCAATATACTATAATCTCATTATTTAGACCTCTTTGATTAAATCTCATCTTTTTCTATTCTCTTATAAGACACTCAGCGCCTTGAATAAAAAAGACAGCTTTATCATTTTACAAGACAATCATAAGCCACAATATGGTTGTATTTCAGTTGACATTGAAAAAAAACAAAAAAAGATATGGACATAATATTTCACCTGTCCTGTGCTTGAAGATCATGGCTTGGGTTCCAGTTGGGATCAAATATGATGACTCTGTTAGCTGCTGTCATATTTAGACCCAAACCACCAGCTCTATGTGGAGTCACAAATACATGATCAATTTATACAAAATAAAATAATAAAACAATTCAATAAATAATTATTCTTATAACACGCACAATTTGTAGAGCCTAATTGCTTACAATAATTAATTTAGCCATTTCAAAGTAAATTTATCATTTTTAACCTTTTTCACATAAAAAAATTCCACTATTATTAAAAGTATTTGTACAAATGTGACAAAATTCACTTGTAATGTGTTTTTGATAAAACTGAGAAGACAGCGCACCGATTTAGTCATTCTTTAGTCGTGAAAGGACTGAGATTTCTATTTTAGAGTTGTGTTTGTTATTTAAGGTCAGTGGTATCAGTCCAAGAAAGTTATGTAAGGCAAGGGGTGAGGAAGTCAGATTTATTTCATTCTAAGATTGTTGACTTCCCTACAGCTCCTCTAATCTTCTAAAACCCACACATCTTTGTATGTGCCTGCAGGGCAGAGGATTATTTACATTACTTTGTATGTGCCTGCAGGGCAGAGGATTATTTACATTACTTTGTATGTGCCTGCAGGGCAGAGGATTATTTACATTACTTTGTATGTGCCTGCAGGGCAGAGGATTATATACATTACTTTGTATGTGCCTGCAGGGCAGATGATTATTTACATTACTTTGTATGTGCCTGCAGGGCAGAGGATTATTTACATTACTTTGTATGTGCCTGCAGGGCAGAGGATTATTTACATTACTTTGTATGTGCCTGCAGGGCAGAGGATTATTTACATTACTTTGTATGTGCCTGCAGGGCAGAGGATTATTTACATTACTTTGTATGTGCCTGCAGGGCAGAGGATTATTTACATTACTTTGTATGTGCCTGCAGCGCAGAGGATTATTTACATTACTTTGTATGTGCCTGCAGGGCAGAGGATTATTTACATTACTTTGTATGTGCCTGCAGCGCAGAGGATTATTTACATTACTTTGTATGTGCCTGCAGGGCAGAGGATTATTTACATTACTTTGTATGTGCCTGCAGGGCAGAGGATTATTTACATTACTTTGTATGTGCCTGCAGGGCAGAGGATTATTTACATTACTTTGTATGTGCCTGCAGCACAGAGGATTATTTACATTACTTTGTATGTGCCTGCAGGGCAGAGGATTATTTACATTACTTTGTATGTGCCTGCAGGGCAGAGGATTATTTACATTACTTTGTGTGCCTGCAGCGCAGAGGATTATTTACATTACTTTGTATGTGCCTGCAGGGCAGAGGATTATTTACATTACTTTGTATGTGCATGCAGGGCAGAGGATTATTTACATTACTTTTTATGTGCCTGCAGGGCAGAGGATTATTTACATTATTTATTGACCCTTATAGAAATTAAATTTTTATTTTCTTTTTTTTTTAACAATTGTACAAAATGAAATGGTTGAAAAAAAAGTGTTCTAGATATGACATTCTCTAGAATAGTGTTATTAGTGTTGATAATCATAAATGCTAGTTTTAAAAATTGAAAGTGAAGAGAAATGGTAACATTAAAGCTGTTGTGACATTACTTTGTGGATATAAGACACAGGAAAATGTTTGGGTCACTATTGAACTGCTTCACAATGTTCCTTCTATTTAGACTGCTGACCTTGCCATCAATTCTGCGGTACTCGTGACCTTGACCTATGATGTGCTGCTCCAAAATATCTAGAAGCTGTAAGTAGACAAAATGTTGTTTCTCTGAACAGACTTTAAATTAAACAACAGACAGACTTTAAACAACAGACAGACTTTAAACAACAGACTTTAAACAACAGAAATAACAGACAGACATTAAACAACAGACAGACTTTAAACAACAGACAGACTTTAAACAACAGACATACTTTAAACAACAGACAGACTTCAAACAACAGACATACTTCAAACAACAGACAGACTTTAAACAACAGACAGACTTTAAACAACAGACATACTTTAAACAACAGACATACTTCAAACAACAGACATACTTCAAACAACAGACATACTTTAAACAACAGACATACTTTAAACAACAGACATACTTTAAACAACAGGCATACTTTAAACAACAGACATACTTTAAACAACAGACAGACTTTAAACAACAGACAGACTTCAAACAACAGACATACTTTAAACAACAGACATACTTTAAACAACAGACATACTATAAAAAACAGGCACACTTTAAACAAGATTACTGAGTGTTTCTTGTTGTCTAACATAATTTAGTCAACCTCAGTGTTCCAATAAAAGCTTGTTACAGTGTATCTTACCCTAGTTGAGTAAGAGAAAACAAGAACTATATCATGGTTCTGTTCAAACACTTACCCTAGTTGAGTAAGAGAAAACAAGAACTTTATCATGGTTCTGTTCAAACACTTACCCTAGTTGAGTAAGAGAAAACAAGAACTTTATCATGGTTCTGTTCAAACACTGACAACAAGCCTTTTAGAATCTGAAATACAAAGTACACACTTAATAATACAAAATATTAAATTCAATATATGTGACCCGTTCCCACAAAAGGAGACATAAGTGTTTTTTTCAACATTTTAAGTTATATATATCGTTTGAAAGGGCATTGAATAGGCTTTATTTTAATACCAAATTTATTATTATACGTCAATATTTCATTTTTCTATGACACTTACTATTACTTAGAACTAGTCAGACAAAAAAACAAGAGTTTCGAGAAAAGGCGTTTCAAAGTTAATGCATTTGAAAATGTCTAAACTCTATAGCAACCAGATTCGTAATATCTATATTTACATACCAATCGAAAGGGCATTCAATTATCTTTTTAGTGGTGTATATACGATATTATTTTATAATAAAACTGAACAAAAAATAATAAAAAATCACATCTCTCAAAGAATTTAGCACTGAAACTATGCCGCTCTCCATTGTGTGAAATTGTCATAACCTCGAAAACGGAAAGCCTAAACGGTACCGCTTTGTATCCCAATAGCCAAAATAATCAGCGAATTTGTATTGGAAAAATTTGGTATCGTAACCAATGATCAATTTATAAACGAATTTTCATTGGATAGAAAGAAAGGAATTGTTTATCCCAAACTTCAGGCTTAAATATTTTCTGATTGGTTTCTATAAATAAATAGTGATCATATAGAAATTCCCGAAAGTCTGCCCTTTTCAAGGATATATAATGTTATGGGGTTCTGTCAAGGGCTTGATACAAAACAATAGGTTAAATAAAGCCGAATTTTAGTGAACTTGTACTAAATTTTAAATCACACGTTGATCAAAATAATTAATTAAAATATTTTTAAGTAGACAAAAATATAAAACACATATAAATTATGATTTAGAAATGGATAAACTAGTATTTACAAAGATAAAAAAAAATTCACCGGAAAGACCTCCACTACACAAAAACACTCGCAGCACAAAATGCTTATCGTGACTTATGTCACCTTTTGTCAGAACGGGTCACATATTATGTTATTAAGTATGAATGAAACAAATATTTTGTTGTTCATCAACAGAGTATTATCACTACAAGAAAAATTTAAAAAGTTAAGTATCAGATAATGTTCCGTTGGGGCTAGTGTTCACCGGTGCCCACAGCATACAAGGGGATAGTGTTGCCAACAACACAACTAATCTCAGGTACCCACCTGAGCTTGGTATACACAGGGTCACCCAAAAATGACATTAGACAAGAGTTTAAAGCATGACATTAGACAAGAGTTTAAAGCATGACATTAGACAAGAGTTTAAAGCATGACATTAGACAAGAGTTTAAAGCATGATATTAGACAAGAGTTTAAAGCATGACATTAGACAAGAGTTTAAAGCATGACATTAGACAAGAGTTTAAAGCATGACATTAGACAAGAGTTTAAAGCATGACATTAGACAAGAGTTTAAAGCATGACATTAGACAAGAGTTTAAAGCATGACATTAGACAAGAGTTTAAAGCATGACATTAGACAAGAGTTTAAAGCATGACATTAGACAAGAGTTTAAAGCATGACATTAGACAAGAGTTTAAAGCATGACATTAGACAAGAGTTTAAAGCATGACATTAGACAAGAGTTTAAAGCATGACATTAGACAAGAGTTTAAAGCATGACATTAGACAAGAGTTTAAAGCCAACACTTTTGAAAGTGGAACACGGTGGTCTAGCAAAGACCATCAAATTCTTACAATGATAATAATAAAATAAATAGTTACTTTCATTTTGCCGCAATATTTTGGATCTGACAGTGTCCTGAAAGCCGCTTTGCTCGATTGCTCGATGAACTGCGGGTGATCTTTGAAGGCAATTTCGCAAACACTTTTGGCCAGGGCTGCCTGTTTCTCACTCAGCTTTCTGTGGTCAGGGATCAGCAGTGCAATATGATTGGCTGCCTTCAGCAGAAGGTGCATGAAAGAAAATATCCTGGAGCTAATCTTCGTCCCGTCTGAAGCTTTCTAAAAATGTTAAGAAACATATCGAGAATTTTTTTATTAACAGCAATATCCTTATAGACTTTATTAAAATGGACTTTGCACTATCTGACTGATTAGTGGCTTAAAGCCTCTCAATATAAATGTATTTTTCACAAGCACTATAAATGCTATTTAATTTTACTAAGCTATCCTTCTTAGGAAAAACCTAATTATCCTTTTAGGAAAAACCTAACTATCCTTTCAGAAGAAACCTAGCTGTCCACTTTGGGAAAAACCTAACTTTTCTTTTAGGAAAAATCTAACTATCCTTTCAGGAAAAACCTAACTATCCTTTCAGGAAAAACCTAACTATCCTTTCAGGAAAAACCTTACTATTTGTTCAGGAAAAACTAAGCCTATGAAATGAACAACCAAGGGTGGTTGACATGTTCTAATGGAAATGTGATAGTAGAGATAGAGCTTCAATGGGGCCTGAAATAGTTCAGTGTGTACTAAATTTACTAACACTTGCTAAAGTGAAGGATACATGAGCAAAACTGGGCAAGACAGAGAGAGAAAAATTACCGTGTAGCAACAGGAAGCTCTCCGTTTACCGCTGCGGCAGTCACAGGGCTCGTCAGAATGTAAAATGAGATTCATGTCCGGGTGGGTTAATATTGCTTTGTAGATACTGACCTGTATATCTGTTAGTTTACACAACACAACCATATCCTCTGGAAAAAAATGTGCACTACAAATTAACTATTCATCTAGTTAATTCATTTCTTAATATTTAAATATTTTTTAGGCAGCTAATAAAATATCCTGTTTTGTTTTCAAGTTATTTTATAGGCTGCCAAAAAAAAAAAAAAAAAAAAGTAAGACTATTAAAATATCAGTTTTCCCCAAAATGTAAAATATTTAAATTTTTCTACAAAAAGTGACAAAGATTAGCTGTAAAAGATACAACAAAATTTGACCAATGATAATTGAAACACAGTAAACCAGGGTGATGACAACTTTTTAATTAAAGTGTGCCGAAGTGGGATTTCTAATCATTTCAGCGTGTCAAGAGCCTAAAAACCTTCCTGATCTAGCCCTCAATTTAGATACTTGAATTTCTTTTTTGGGGGAGTCCTCCGCGTGCCGTTAAAAATGCAAGTCTAGCACATGTGCCTTAGGTTGCAGTAAAATATTTAGAAAACCAGCCCCTTACTGGTCATAGAGGTTCATGTAAAGTTTTAAAAGGCTCAATGCAAAAAAATTTCAAAGAAAAAAATATTCTGAAACATCACACTTTTTATCACACACAAAATTCCAAACTTTTCCCTTACTAAAAGAAAAATGCTCAACCATCAGCATTTGACAAAACCATAAACCATAAACAAACATTTTAATACAAAATTGGAATCAAGGTTGGTTTATAAATATTAATCAAGTTGTTAAAAATTATGATTTTTGGTCTATCACTTCATTTTCTTTTATCTTTTCTTTAGCATTTATAGTAGAAATATTTAGTTATATTCTAAGACATAGGTTCTCAACGGGGGCATTATCGCCCCTAGGGGGGGCTGTGTGAAGCTTTAAGGGGGCGCTGACATTCCCAGGGGCGATTAGGGCAAGTGGGCGGTACAAACATAGGCCTACCTGATATGATTTGAACACCTCAGCTATTTGAATCGATTATTTTTTGGATGAAATGTGATGTAAATGCAAGTTATGCTAAATATCTGATATCCCCCAACAGTAGGCCTACATATATTATAATATTAATAAGAAATAATTGCAATGACTTTTGGATGAAGTAGGGGTCAGTATTAGACAAGTATGGTCAGTGCGGCCGGCTGGGTCTGTGGTTGGTTCACTGGACTGTCAACCCTGCTGACCAATCCCTGTCCCATTTGCTAATATTAATGATATTTTGATCTCAGATGTCCTTTAATTGGCTTTAATGTCTTTGCTGACCAAGAATATTATTATAGCTTAGCAGTATAGATATGTAGTAATCATACAAACTGGGTAGTTATTGTAATGCTTGAAAATATACATATAAATTCTTTAGTGTATAATATTTATATAATTTTCAAATACTTTTTACATTTTGATCATTTGAAAGCTATAAATTGTAAGCCTCTTTTGTTTTATAAAAGAAAAAGAACATTAGAAATATTAGCTCAAATGAAACAGGTTAATTATCTCCCTTTAATTAAAAAACCGATTCCACATTTGATTCAATAGTGATGCTGACAAGTTCTGTTTTGTAATATAACAAATATTACTGATTGTTATTATTTCTTTATATACATTCAACATTATGGTATTTATGACAAGATTTAATTATTAGAGGATTAAAATAATTTATGTTAAACAGTTGTAAATAAACATTTACTGCATTAATTATTTGTCCATTTAAGGAGTTTATATTTTAAACATTAATAATTACAGAAATCACATATAACATAGTATAGAACAATTAAATAATTCTCTTATATTTCAAAATTAATAATATAAATAAATTTGTTTTAGAATTAATTATATTTAGATTTATTTAAAGAAAATGAGCATAAAAACTCATTTAAATGTAATGAGTCTGTATCAATTAATGAGCGGTCAAGTGTAGGTGACTTCTTTGTATGCTTAAAACAGCTTTGATGTGCGATAAAATCTGTTCACAGGTGTAAGTTGAACCAAAAGCTGAAAGTAAAGGAGCAAATTCCAAGCAGTTGAGAATAGCAGATGATTTTCCTAAGCAGCTTCCTTCCAGATTTTTTCTGCAAATAGGCAGGCACATTTGGATGCCCATTTTTTAAATGTTTAAAACTCAACTTGCTCCATTTTAAAATCGCCAATATTCCTCCACTTAAAAAAAGATCTACATCTAAGAAGGTTGTGGTAATATCAAACCAGTTCGGCTTGGTGTGGTATGAGAAAAATGAGCATCAATTTGAAAGACTTCGATTAGAAAACTCCGATGTACTTCTAAAATTATCATATTCTATCTTAATATATTCTTTAACATATGAATGTACTTGTAGTTAAAATGTTTTGAAATTGATTTCACGACAAGATATATCCAGTTTCAATGCAAATCCATTTCAGTGGTCCTTGTAAATGCAAGTTCAACTCACTGAAATGTGTCAGAAACATCGGCTTCAACAGTCAGTTTTCCTCATTCAAAACTGGATAATGTTGTTGTTTTTATAAATAAAAAACACCTCTAGGAGGTCTCTCACGCGCCATGGAAAATCACTGTGTAGAGCTGAAAAAGGTTGAGAACCTATGTTCTAAGACAACACATACACATTTGGTAAAATGTATTGTTGTACCAATCACTGACTTCATATAATTTTTCCATCTACATGTTAATAAATTTAGTCTAGTGTCTAACCTTTGGAAGGCAACTGGTGAGCAATTAAAGCTTTTGTTCTCCTGAGCATCAAAGTTTTTCTAATCTTTGCAAATTTATCTTTCTCTGGTATATACAAAACAAAGACAAATTTTAAACTGCTGCAGAAATAAATCAAACTATCAAAAAAAAAGATAAAGGTTTTAAGGGTTGCATTTTTGCTTTCATTTTTCAAAAATGTATCCTTTGAAATAGAATAATTAATATCAGAAGATGCAAGAAAGACAATTGTCTATAAATTCATATGATAATAATTTAAAAATTCAATTGAAACAATGGTAATTGTTGTTTTGTCTTTGCTCATAATTAGACTTGGGGGAGGGGACTATTAATTAGACAGTGCTTATGTTAAAAACCCTGCAGTTCACTTAACTAAAACCTAGGAGTAAATAATTAATGTTCTTACGCTTCAATTTGAAAGAGTTCGATTAGAAAACTCCGATGTACTTCTAAAATTATCATATTCTATCTTAATATATTCTTTAACATATGAATGTACTTGTAGTTAAAATGTTTTAAAATTGATTTCACGACAAATCAATGCAAATCCATTTCAGTGGTCCTTGTAAATGCAAGTTCAACTCACTGAAATGTGTCAGAAACATCGGCTTCAACAGTCAGTTTTCCTCATTCAAAACTGGATAATGTTGTTGTTTTTATCAATAGAAAACACCTCTAGGAGGTCTCTCACGCGCCATGGAAAATCACTTTGCGTGCCAAGTTTGGCACGCATGCCTTTGGTTGCAGACCCCTGAATTATAGTATATTGTGAGATTACCTAAAGACATCAAAATTTTCTTTATAACTGGATGAGTCCAAGCTACTAGGCAAATTACTTTTAGCTTAACCCTGCAGTTCACTTAACTAAAACCTAGGAGTAAATAATTAATGTTCTTACGCTTCCTTGCCCGGGCTAACTCTCTTTTAGTAGCATCTTGTCTCTGTCCCAGCTCTATAACATCAATGTACTCATTCACAAACTGAGACAAGTCAGCAAGTACACCTGGCTGAGCCCTGATAAATAACAGAACTCTGGTTAGGAGTACAAACTACACATTAATATATTGTGAAAAATTACAAGAAAAATGGGTATAAGATAAATCAAATCTAGAAGTAAACAGAAATAGAAGGTAAATAAACAATGAATCAATCACAAACCAGTCCAGCAGGCTCCACAACTCAGTCAAATTATTCTGTAAAGCTGTGCCAGTCAGACCAAAGCGACACGGTGTATTGATGACTTTCAATTTCTGGGTCACCTGTGACTTCAGGCCCTTTAGAGAAAATAAGGGTCTGCCATTAGCATACATTGAAATGGTAGGGGAAGATGGAAGTGGGGGGGGAAACAGTCAGGAGTTAAAGAAAAGTTGCGGAATACCGTAATTTAGCTTTAATTGTTCAAAGTAAGAATTACTTGCCTTTATTTTATGAACTTCATCCACAATAACTGCTTCCCATTGCAACTTATTCAGTACTACCTATTAATACAATATAAATAAAATGAACTATGTCAGACTATTTGAATCTTGAGCTCAGAATTAGTTCAAATTTGTTTTATAATTTTGTGTGCTAGTTTTATTTTAGTACATGTATTAAGAGGTTAAGTGTGTAGGTCAGGTGTATTTGTCTTCATCAAGATCATGAGCTTCATGCGCTGTAACTGAAGCACACATAACATGCCATGATTTTCTATATGAAGTTTTATTTCTGCTCTTTTTAGGAAAACACTGGTCTTTCAGCATTAAAATGGCATTTTTTGTTTTATTTAGTGTATGTCAACTGCAGCATTTTGATGGCCAAAGGAAAAGAGAGTCTAGATTCTAACACTGAGGTGAGAAAATGAAACTTGTCAACAAAGACAAAAACTTACCACATTGTCTCTGTATGTTTCAAATGTTGTGACCACAATTTCCAGTTTCCCTTTCTTTAAATCTGAGAGACAATCTTCTTTATCATGACCATGGAATTTCCTTCACAAAAAAAATGAAACAAAAAAATTAAAAATAACTCAATAAACAGTAAAGTATCTCCCTCTGACCATTTTAATCCATAGGGCCTGGGAAAAAGGTGTTAACAAGTTTCCATGGCCACAGCATACAAGGAAATTGTGAGACCAGCACACTGCCTAGTCGCCTTTACTTTTGTCCCAAGAAATGTAAGGTATCCATCAGAGTTGGGTAGTCTGTAGTTTCAGAGTGGAGGGAATGGGGGACATTGGATTCACTGGAGACCTTCAGAGCGGCAATAGCTACCATTAGACCACAGTGTTCCAGTCATTAGGATTCCTAAAAGAGCTCACCAGCTTCATTTTCAAAAATATAAAAAAAAATATAATACATATAGATTGTGTGGCCATCAAAATGCCCACATGCCTTTACTTCCTCCCCCTAACTGATGTCTTATACTCATCAGAGTGCTAGTTTGACTCAGGATAAACCTCCAAAAGTCTTAGAAAACATCCTGGCATTTTTACCCAGGATTTCAAGTCAACCACCTTGACCTTGAATGATATAAAAATGTGTAGATAAATGTGTATTATGACAAATTATTGTTTAAGAATATTTGTACACAAAGTTATCATAGCAAAGAAACTTTAAATATAAGAGCCTGCATTACCTGGCAATAAAGTATCCCCAAGTATTCAGCTCATCTAACCAATTATACAAAACTGCTGAAGGCCCGATGATAAGAAAAGGTTTACACTCTCTCTTGGTGTCATTCTTTGGCAAATTTCCTGACATCTTGAGGACAAGAAGAAAAAAATGGATATAACAATGCTAAATTTTAAAATCTTTAAAAGTTATCAAATGAGCTATTCAAAATTTATTTTTAATAGAAATGTAAATCAATATGTGAATAATTTCATCTATTGAACTTACCCGTTTAATGAAATCTGGAATCATTTTTATAGTGTCATATTTATTACCTTGCTTGCAGAGAACAGCTGACAAAAAGCCAATCACCTGGTCGAATGTATAACAAAAATTTTTGTAAATTAACTTAAAAAAAACAATAAAACATTACTTTTTTTTTAATGTCTTTCAGGCCAAATCATAAAATTAGATGCCAGCAGTTAAAAGAAATTACATGATAAGTTTCAAAATGAAAATAAACTTGTCAATTATAGAAATATCAATTTTAGAAATATCAATTTGCTTGCCTGAATAGTTTTACCTAGTCCCATGTCATCAGCTAGAATGGCTCCAGTTTTATTGGCATAGTGTTGATAAAGGAATTGTATACCTTCTCTTTGATAATCGCGTAAATATTGATTCACCGAAGCAGGAATCTGATGGTTAGAGAACAGACACCAAGTGGAACATTGGAATCATAGATCTACATTTTGTTTAGTTTAATTTGATTTAAAATGGCATTTGAAAAATACTTTACCACACACTGGGCATCGAGTTCAAAGTTCACTTTTGGTGATGTGGGTGGGACAGATAACTTTGGTTTTTCTGTGGCTTCTATTGAAATCCCTAGAAAAATCAAATAAAATTTGAACTCAAAACAAATAAAATACTTAAACAAACCACAAGGAAACTAATTATCCATTAGCTTTGAAAACTAAGTCTATTGACTGCAACAAAAAGTATTCAAACCTTCCCAAAAATCTCCATCATCAGGAAATCTGCATGTAGAGTCGGTTCCGTCCTTTGCTGATTTCAATAAGGGTGGTGGATTTTGTTTTGAAATAGAAGTTGATGGCAGACACAGTGTCTCCTCCAACCTGGGTTTAAGTTTACTTTTATCTACCCGAGCCTCGGACTTATCTGATTCCTTGTATTGTGTGTCTTGAAAACTGTTAATTGAACAAGCCTCTGCTGTCTTCAACCTGTAAAAATGAAAACAAAATTTGAAGTGATGTAATTCTTTATTTATTTTTTTAATTTACAGACATGCTTTATGTTAAGAAGATTAGTAAGTAATAGTAAGTCTAGTGTTGCAGTTGGTTAAGCTGTTGGTTTTCATAACAAGTTCAGGCAACCACTCAGTAAGAAAGCAAAAAAATGATAAAGAAACAAAAGTTAGTTAGACTAGATACAGTAGGTGCAACCTAATACTATTGATCTTTATAGTACAGATTAGTATCTTATCTTTATGTATATATGTTGTAATTGTCATAATTATTTCTTGTTTTGTTCCCTATGTATAAACTTGTGAGAGTGCTGCCCCTTATTTTGTTATCCCAGAATTCCCCAGTGTGACTGATGTGACCTTGCCCACTTTGTTTGTCCTGTGTAATAGTCTTCAGAATAAAGCCTGCTTGTTGAATGCTCAAAATTTTATTTAAATGATCCAAGCAGGTTAAGAAAGTCAATTACACTTTATTATAACTTCTCTTTGGATGTTTCCCTCCCTTGCTCCTCAAATCTCCAGATTTCCTCTTTGTGGGAGAGTGAGAATTTAGCCATTCTGATGGAGTGTCTGGATTCCATTGTGACACTTTCCCCAAGCCAACAACATCATCATCATTACAGTCAGAGAAGTCACTGTCATACTCAAACCTTTCTCTGTATGCAGAAACAAAAACAAACACTTAAAAAGTTAAATTGGCAAGTATTTCAACACTGAAATGAGCCTCATTAAAAAAAAGGTAATGAACTAATAGAATAGTCTTCACAACATTATACAATATGATTATGTTATTTTTCAACAAAAATGGGACAGAATTGAACTAGAATTTTTTATTATCATTGCAATGGGTTTTGTTGTTGTAAAATGGGCAAGTGTGAATGATAAACAAAAAACATGAATTTCTAAGTACCTTATAAGTTATAACTCAAGTTTTGGAAGAAAAAAAAATATTCTGCAGAGTTTTCCTATTCATTCTAGTGCTGCATGCTTAATGCTTATACAATCATACGGTAAAATTGAGATTTTTTATACATTTTATTATAAAAATGCTGTCTTGCTAACTAGTTTGATATATTTTTTATTAGTCTGTTAAGTAGTATCCCATCAGACCAAACTGATCCATAAGGCGGGTAAAGCAGGGCTCACCAGTTTCTGTGGCCATGTCATATTAGAGGATTGTGTGGCCAGCACAATGCCCAGCAGCCTTTACTTTACCCCAACTAAAGTCAGTCCCGGGAACAAGTCCTGGCTTTCACCAGGATTCAAACCCAGAACATTCCGTGCTGCTCCTAAACTACCATGCCCCAGTAGCCTAGTCTGTTACTGTAACTAAAATCATGTAGGCCTATGTTTTAACATGCCTTCATAAAAAGAACAGAAGAACTTTTAGAAGAAAAAATAAAGAAACCAAAATAAACAATAAATTGTAAACAAAATAATTTACTTGAGTCTTGTTATGTGCTCTGCTCCCTGAAGAGGCATGAAGAGATTAGAAGAATCAGAATCCATTTTTATGATAATCTTTTATCTGTGGTTTACTAAAGAAAAAATAAATATAATCATAACTGCAAAAAAAATGCTGGAAAATATGTGCACTTAAAAGCAAGCAAATAGTTAGCCTAATTAGTTTACATACATTTTAAAAAGAATGAATCTCAGCAGACTAGAGGCAGAGTATTTTGCTTGTCCATGGCTAAAACAAAAATGACTAGATTATTTCCAGTGTCTAAAGTCTGAAGGTATCATTTCTGATTAATTAGTAGTCTCCATCAATTAGAAAGAGTAGGCCTAATGCCCAGTAATAAGTAATGCCAGTCTGCAAAGGCTGACCCTGATTTTACAAATTCTTGTAATTCATATAGTATAGGCTATATAGGATCTGATCCTAAACTGAGACTCCAGTACTAGTACTAGTCTAGTACTAGAACTTTCAACTAGAACTTACTTCAGAAGTGTGTGAATATGAATTTTATTATATGAATAGGCCCTATTATAGGGCCTATAATTTATAATCTATATCAACAGACTATTAGACCACCAGCACCAAATCGGCTTAAGTCACACCCCTGAGTGCCCCTGTGGAACTGGACTCCAGAATGCAGAGCACATCCTGCAATGGTGCCCACTCCACAGAGAGGCCCGTAACCAGGCCTGGCCTCAGGGAGCCACCATGGAGGAAAAGCTCTGGGGCCCAAAGCCATTCCATTCCTACAGACAACAGCCCGGTTTGTCAGAGAAACAGGACTGCCAGTCTGACACAGCAAAGGAAAGCTAAATGGAACGCAGAAGAAGAAGTATAGGCCTAATCTATATTATATGATTAAAGTATATGAAGTAGGCCTTATATAGTGGCTTGTAGTTGTAGTAGGCCTATATATATATGAACTTGAAGTTTGAAGTATGAAGTTGAGTCTAGGTAGGTGATGTCAGTGATGATTCACAGTGATGACATTCAACTCCTTTGCCTTCAATCCTTCAAAGAATAGACTTAAAATTACTAGATCTTATATAGGCCTAATCATTGACTCACTTTCTTTTCTACTATAGTTATATAACTAGTAGTTTGTTTAGTTTATTCACATATATCGTATAAATACAGTAGCATCTTCCATAAATAAAGACACTACCGCCATTTATTTTTGTTTACAGAAAAACATAAAAAGTGGAATCGCAATTTTTAGACCTTGCGAGTTGTGTACCTTGTCTGCTAGTTTTTTTGCACTGAGCTATATATATATATGGAGTGCTCAATCAGAAAATGCGGCCTTTAAACATAGATAAGTGCACTGTATCTCACTGAGCTATATACATGTTTAAATAATAAATATTCAATAAAATTACTTGGCCAACTAAGTTATAACATATATATTATATATGTGGTATTCAAAGCATTATCCAGAAAAATCATAAACATAAACCAGTTCATCTTTCGACTTCGCCATAAAATTAATGAATCCGGTACTTATTAAAATTAACACAATTCACTGGTAGGACGCAGTAATCTTCTTTATAGAAGGCGCGTCTGTAATTTATAAGATAAGATAAATAGATTTATATTATATATATTATATATATATATATATATATATAATATATATATATAAATATATATATTGTATGTTCAGTATAAAAGTGTTTATTTTTATCAAATTTCAACTGCGCAATTACGAAAAAAAATATTTTTTTGTAGTTCCGTGATATATAGCTCAGCAACATACAGTGCAATTATCAATATTTAAAAGTGTGCATTTTCTCCTCTTTAATTTTTATTCTCCATTTTAATTGCTTGAGCACTCTATATATAGGCTTTTATATATTATATATATATATATATATATATACATAAATCCATAAATCCAAAAACTCACTCAGCTACCGGTATATATATAATATATATAGGCCTATAGCTGAGTGAGTTTTTGGATTTATGGATTTTCTGAAAAATTTAATACCCAGTGGTTCCCAACCTTCCTTATGCAGTGACCCTTTAATACAGCTTCTCAAATTGTGGTGACCCCCAAACATAAAATTATTTTTGTCGCTACCTTATAACTAGGGATGTTAAAACTGTTTGTTTTCCAAAACCGTTTTTTTATTCTATAAAACTGGTTTAAAACCGGATTTTGGTTCCCCCCGTTCTCTCCCTCCCCGGCAAAGCCAAATGTGCGTAGTTTTGTAGGTGTATTTGAAAAATACTTCAAACTTAATTAGTGTTTGCGGGCATTCAAGGGGTTGATTTGTGTGAATACATTATGATTTTGTACCATTTACCATAAAATTCTTAAGAACTAAAAAATATCTGGGCTGATTGATTAAAACCAATAATAGCTTTCAATGTTTAATATAGTGATAATCAAATTACCGATTATCGTTGACCATAACATTAAGAAGCATTTAAAGAGGCATATATGATAGGCTAACTTGTAAAATAATGTATTGAAATGTTTCGCGTAGCACAAATAAAAAAAATGTGTATTTAAAAGTGCTGTTAATAATAAAGCACAGAAGCGGTGTCTAGCCGAATTGTTCAGGGTCACAGGGAAGGGCTTGTTTGCGTCTCTCCATTGCGTACATCAAAGAGCAGCGCACATCTAAAAAAAATGAACCGACAAGTAAAACGATTCATGTTAATTGTAACTGAAACTGGTTTGATGTTGTTTTTATCACAAGCCATAGTTGGTATTTGAAAACACAAGAAACACAATATCTAAGACTAAATAGTGATAGTAAGGCATTTCAAGAATTGTTTTGTGCGAATCCAACATTATTTATTTTAAATATTTCCATTAGAACCAAAAAAAGGGTCTTCTACTTGAAGTAATGATTATCTTCCAACTTCCCACCAACAATCCGAACAATTTGATTATCAAAACCGGTTTTCAGTTTCAAAACCGGAATCCGGTATTCCGGTTTTCATTTAAATCCCTACTTATAACTGTAATTTATGCTACTGTTGTGAATTGTAATGTAAATGAGTACTAAGTGTCTGATATGCAGGGTGTATTTTTATTTTTACTCATTGAACATAATGAAAGAATATATTAATCACACAAAAATATGTAGACTAATTAGGTATATATATTGAGAAATATTTATTTCTAATCCGAGCACGAGCGTCAGTGCCAATGTTGAGATTGCTTCTTACTCACCAAATTTAAATATGAACTTTTCGGGACAATCATATTGCAAGAGCAAAACAAAGTACATTTTCACAACATTAAGTCTAGGCCTATGCCCTACTTATTCAGTAATTAAACCTGATGACCAATTGAACAAGCTGGAAAACCTTTTTTAACAAAGATATTTTGTTGGACATGGAAGAAGAAAGCGCAACACAATCTCATTCAAAATAGTATATGACTTCAGACACTCGATCCTGAATTTTGTAGATCTAATTGATTTTGTAGAGAAATCTGTTTTCGCTACATTGTTCTTAATAAGTTCAATGAACTCTTGTGTTGTCTCAGAAATATCTTCAACTTCGACTGTGAATGGACTTCTGGCAAGTGCAAATGGGCTGTCAGGTAGATTTGAAAAGTATATGAAAATTCATCTGCAAGCATGTGCAAGTTTCTTCAGAACAATAAGAAGAGCGTTTTTCCAAAGAAAATTTCTAAAGATTTTCTTAATAAGAGTTTCTTCATAACTAGTGTGTATGCAAATAAAATAATAGGTCCACATCAGTATCACAATTATCAAGTAAGAAGTGATCTGGAACTGGAAGCAGACTGGGATATTTTGATGATGAGACAAAACTATAGATCTAGACAGCTAAAGTAACTAGCTCATGACTCATGACCTAGATTTTGCCTGGAGAGAACTTGTTTGTAGTCTATTTCTCAGATGATGATAAAACATTTGTTAACACCTACCTTTGAGTTAAGAGTAAAATAATTATAAGATATATCAACATTCATATTCAAAGTAGTTCTTTTAAGTTTGTTCCTTACAAGCATGTATTTTACTATGTATTCTTTTGCTACATATGTATATATAGAAGTAAATAAACACATTTTTTCCCTTGATTGCAATCTTTATTGTCAATAAAAACATAGTCAATCAATGATAAAAAACATAGACATTAAATTAATACTTGAACAAAAGCATTATAATCGCAGGCACAATAAGTAATTATTGGACGAGAGTGATTTCAACATTTTTTACATTACAAATTACCGGTAACTTATTTATATACCGGTAACTTATTTATACATAATCATTAATAATTAGAACTTTTTGATATTTTATGAACATACCCTCATGAACAAAGACAAAGCATGTGTCACATGAATAATTATACTATCATAAACATTATCATTTTGATCAACGCAAAAATATTTCTAAATGTTGTAAATATAACTAATAGTTTATTAAGTATAGATACTTCCTCATTCTTAATGATGGCTGTAAGAAGTCTAAAAAAATAGTCTCACTAAGCCATAAGAATTATTTGTACATCCACAAATGTTTACAGACATTTATCAAACTAATGTTGTTTTTATTTCACAATGACAATGTTATGAAAACTATCCATCAAATATAAGCATATTCAAAAAAAGAAAAAAAATTATGCAAAACTGTGATACTGTGAAGCAAATTTGTGCTGCTTTTTACCCTTTCAATCACAGACAACACAACTACTTTCATGTCAACACAGAAATAATAATATCAAAACCAAAAAAATACTGTTAGTACTGATGACAAATGAACGGGATGAAATTTAACACATTTATAAATTAAAAAAAAAACTTACTGAGCTTGTTAATAAAAAAATATGAAAGCACATTTATAAAATATGTACAAAGAAGGTAAAATCCAGGAAGATAAAAAAAAAAGAATTCAATTCCTTATTAATGATTGCTAAATGAGCATTAGACTCTAATCATTGATTAGAATTTGTTTTAGTAAAAGAAATTAATTATTTTTTTTTTGCTATTCTGTCCAACTTGTTTAAGTAACATTTAAAAAAAAAAAACATTGTAAAAATTTGTGCACGAAAAATATGACGATATTAATAATATTTGTCTTTAAACATTAGACCTATGGTGGTTGTTAATTCTTTTTATCTCTTATTAAGAAAATCTTAAGAAATTTTCTTTGGAAAAAGTTCTTGTTTACTACATGGATTTCTCAATTCATTCATGGAATCGAAAGATTAAAGACTCAGAATTATAATTACATTGGAGCAAACTAAATTTTTGACATAAAATAATTTATAAAACACACATTTTTTATTCTTCTGTTTTTGCAGTGTACTTCGTTTCATAAAGTAATATTTATTTCACAATCAACATGATTTTAGAATTTATTGACAACAAATTATGTTCATCAGTCAAAGTAATATGTAACAGATTTACTAGCAGCTACACATCAGTAAATTTGGATTCTTTTTTACTGAGAATTTTTGCTAATTCTATGGTTCAGCTATAACACTAAAACACAGTTTCTAATTTTAAAAACAAAGCAAAAATATAAAAGATAAAAAAGAGATTTATAATACAAAAATATGAAGATAAGCAATGCAAATTAATATAATAAAAATATGTTATCTTTTTGTTTTGTTTATCTGGATGTAAATACTATGTTCAAATCAATTTTTGTATCAAAGGATTGAATCAATGCTTTTTAAAGTTAAGAATTATTCAATGATAAAGATAAAAATGATCCTTTCAGCAGATTCAATTTGTTGGTTTACAGATAGCTTTACAGATTATTACATAATAGATTTTGTGCATGAATGTAGAATGGATTTCTCTTATAGTACTTTATAATGTATATATTTACATATTTTCTGGTCTATAAAAAAAATATCTAGAGAGAGAGACACGTAAAGTTCTTAAATGTTGAGCAAAGTTGGACTTATAATGTTTTTTCTATCAGTACAAAACACTACAGTAAGCAAGAATATATTTGAAAATATGTTTTCTTTAAGATTTTTACCTTATTGCCAAAATTGTATACCATATTTATATTTATATATATGTATATAGATGGCGCTGTGCTATTGAGTACTAAAGTAAACAAAAAAGAACACTGTAGAAAGTTAAAATAAAAATACTGTAAAATGAGGCTTGCAAAAACTAGTATCACAGTTTAAACCAAATATAAAACTTGTCATAGTGATAATTAAAATCTTTCATGCCAGTTGAGCTAATTTTTTTAAACACTTCTTTGTAAGTGTTCCTTGCTGCATACTTAATGTTCTCTAAGGTACATCCAAGTAAATTTAAATGAAAACTATTTTTGAATCAGGATAAAATTTCATTAAAAAACTTCCGTAGACTTGGGCAAAAATATAATAATTGAAAAATAGGATTGTTGAAGTGAAACAAAACATTTGATAAATGCAAGCCCCTGTATGTTCTTTAGATAGCTTTAGTATATGTACTAACATAATGTAAAATGTCAGGATAATTAGTATTGTTGCATTCCTATAACAAAATCATTACAAAATATTCAAAGTAAGCATTCTGTATCTATCAAAAATGCTCCTAATAAAAAAAAACATGGAAGTTTTAACTATCACCAGTGTCACAATTTATATGATTGTGTTTCATGCTTTAATTTGGCATTGTAAGGATGAGCATTTTATTTTGTAGCTGTGTCAGACAAACAAAAAAATGAATCACAATAGTCTTTACATGATCAGCAATCTCTCTGAGCGACAGATAACTCTCTTAACATAACACTCACAGAAAATTAAGTTAAATCCGCCCTGTACATTGTTTACACAATAAATAAATGACATGTTTTTCCTTTTTTGTTTAGTTATCTTCCAAATCATCTTCACTGAAGTAGCCCTGTTTGTTTTTGAACTGTTCACCGCCCTCTTCATTAGCAGATCTCATATCTTTACGAACCTTTTCAAGCTCCTCTAACTCAATCTACGGAGAATAAAAACAAGTTGATCAAATATTATGGACCAATATTTGCTATCTCGGTTTAAAGAACAACACAAAATATTTTTTCATAATGTCCAAAAGTATTAAAAAAATTTTTTAGTGTCTTAAAAAAATGTGTAAAAAAAAAAGTTACATACTCAAATACTTATAGAACATAACTAAATTTAAACTGAATGGAAACAAAAATATTTTATAAATTATTTTTTTTACCTTAACTTGTTGTAAATGATACTGCCTTTTATTGGAAATCGAACGCATGGGAAATGGATTCAATTCATGAAATGCAATCTGTAGACAAAGGTAAATAATCTAATAATGTATGTCTATTTAGTTGTATATTTTAATTTTTTATTTTGCTGGTGCTTTGTCTATTCTTCACTTAGAGAAGTTTTGAAAAGAATCATTTCAACAGTATGTCTATGGTATGATCTTCTTCTTCATTATTTTGTGGACACCACCTTAAACCCAAGGAAAAAGTCCTCAATGTAAGGATTAGTGGATTACAAATGCTCTGGGATAAAAAGTGTGCATTACTACTTATAATATTTATAACATACAACAAGAGATGGTTAGCAGTCAACAGATACATACATTCAAAATAGTAGTGTAACTTTTTTTTTAAATTCGAAATTCAGATAAAAAAATGTATTTGATTTAAGACTGGTCAAATGACTATTTGTATACATAAAGTATATAAAATACAAGATACATGTACTTTAAAAGATTTTATTGGTCAGATGTTACTTGACAATAGCCAACATTTTCTTCAAATACCCTGAACTTTCTCAAAACGTTTGGACAATAACTAAAGTATCTGAGAATTAAAAGTCTAATAACGAGGTACATTAAAAACATTACTTGATATATTCTTTTCACATCAGTGATATTTTCTCCTAAAGTTCTCATGTAGCGATTTGTTGCCAAGCTATTGGGCTGTTTCAAAATGTCCTCTTCTGCATATTTTAAAAACGCCAATGCAAAGCGAAACAGGATCTGTTGACGGAAGGATTTGAATTATTATTGGTTTGTTTTCACACAAAATGGAGGAGAAGAAAGAAAAGAAAACTTTACTATGATGCAAAAAAGCACTATAAATTGTTGTAGTGAATAAAGTTAAATTCCCATATGAGAATTTGCTTCTTTATAAAAATTCATAAAATTTAATACCGTAGTTTAATGGCTATGACAGGGCTTATGTAGCCAGCACAGTGCTTCATACAATGGGATTATGTAATAGCACAGTGCTTCATACAATGGTATTATGTAGTCAAAACATTGCTTCATACAAAAGGATTATGTAGCCAGCACAGTGCTTCATACAATGGGATCATGTAGCCAGCACAGTGCTTCATTCAAAAGGATTATGTAGCCAAAACATTGTTTCATATAATAGGATTATGAAGCCAAAGCATTGCTTCATATTCATACAATGGGATTATGTAGCCAGCACAGTGCTTCATATTCATACAATGGGATTATGTAGCCAGCACAGTGCTTCATATAATGAGATTATGTAGCCAGCACAGTGCTTCATACAATGGGATTACATAGCCAGCACAGTGCTTCATACAATAAGCATATGTAGCCAGCAGTGCTTCATATAATGAGATTATGTAGCCAGCACAGTGCTTCATACAATGGGATTATGTAGCCAGCACAGTGCTTCATACAATGGGATTATGTATCAGCACTGTGCTTCATATAATGAGATTATGTAGCCAGCACAGTGCTTCATTCAATGGGATTATGTAGCCAACACAGTACTTCATACAATGGAATTATGTTGCCAGCACAGTGCTTTATACAAAGGGATTATTTAGCCAAAACATTGCTTCATACAAAGGGATTATGGAGCCAAGCATTGCTTCATATTCATACAATGGGATTTTGTAGCCAGCACAGTGCTTCATACAATGGGACTATGTAGCCAGCACAGTGCGCTTCATACAATGGGATTATGTAGCCAGAACAGTGCTTCATACAATGGGATTATGTAGCCAGCACAATGTTTTTGTGCCTATTTCTCCAAGTGATGTTGAGTAACCACTAGTGCTGGGTAAGACTGAAACCCTATGTCTTAAGTAAAAAAAGGGATTTTAACCTATGCCCCACTGTGATTGCTGGGGTAAGTATTGTCAAGACACAATTATAAAAGTTCAATGACCTTGCTGCCCTCATAAAGAAATACGTCCCAGATATGCAGAAAGAGTTCAGGGTGGATGCCATCAATAAATATTGTCAGAAACCAGTTGAATGTGAAGAGGGAAAGGTCGACATCTTTTTCCTCCAAGTGTGTGTACAGTGTGGTACATTTCTCTTTCACCAGGTCCTTGAGCACTCTCTAACAAAGAAAACCAGTTATCATATTATGATGAAAGTAACGTCAGGCCATGTCACATGTATATCAGCTAGAGCAGCTCGGCTAAAACCTTGCCTTTCTATACATTTTGAGTGACAATAAAAGAAATGTTTAAAAAATTACTACAGTCTATCGCTGAGCTTATTTTCCAAAAATGCTAGCAATAGGGGAAAATCTGCATAGTAGCAACTTTATATTTATTTTAATTCATGTATTTATATAACTCATCTGCTAAACACTATGTATTTTACATGTACATTTTGATTTAATATAATTTTAATATATCTTAATTAATTTCTGTATTTTATTTTAAAGTTTATATGCAACTTTTAAGACTAGAAAGTTGTTTTAAACCAAAAATTGAAAAACTTAATAAATAAATAACAATATGTAAATAGCAAAATTTCATCAATACATACACTGTATGTCATTTACTGTATTTTTAAGTTAAGAGTATCTACTAAGCCATCACAACCAAATAGTTAAAATGCTGTCAGTTTTCTAAAAATGTATAAGTCAACTATAATCTACCTGGTCAGCTTGGGCAGCTGCTAATGTTGTGGTGTAGTAATCAGCTGGCATCAAGTGTTCAATGATTGCAACCAAACACCAGAAAGCATCTTCCTCTCTCAAGAACAGTAAAGCAATGGCAGCAATGCGATTTATTCCCTTGATTAGATTAAAATTAACACATGATGAGACAATAGATTGACACAGATTCTAACTGTATATGAAAAACAGAATACTGACATGTCTGTGTCTCAAAAAACAGTGTTTTCTCTTGAATCAAAACTAAATATGGTCTTGTATGAAAACAGTATATTAACATTTATTGAAACAGTTTATTGTCATGTGTGGAAACATTGTCATGTGTGGAAACATTATACTGTCATGTTGAAACAGTATATTGTCATGTGCTGAAACAAAAAATTGTCATGTATTGAAAAATTATATTAATATTGAAACAGTATACTGAAATGCATTGAACTTGTTCAGTTTTAAAAAACAACTGAAACCAAACTAAAGTTAAAATAAAAGCTAAGTTTTAAATTAACTTGAATCTAATGTAGTTCTGAGTATTTTAATAATAAAATGATTACCTGACAATAACCAATGAGAGGATTATGAACACTGTAACAAAGTAGAACTCTCCTCAACTTAGTAATACCAGGAGAGTCAATTTTATCAAAGAATCGGTTGTCAGGCAGTGTCCTTAAGAGATCCAGTTGAATCTATTTAACAAGTAAATAACAGATTCTCTAAACAAGCTATATGATGAAATAACAGATAATTTATTTTTTTAAATATTGAATATATGAATAATGTTAACAAAGAACAAAATTACTTGTTTAATTGCTGGATTGGATTTATTGTTGTTTGCTCTCTCGGATAATTCTTTATAATACTTGGCTCCAAGCTTATCTCTAGTTGATTTCACATAAAAGTCTATGCAGCTGCAAAGTCAATGAAAATGTTTGAATAATTTTATATACAAATTGTTACAATACATTCAGCATAATATTTGTACTCTATAAGCTAATGAGAAGTGTTTATTTATCAATTATAAACTAAATATTCATATTTTTTTAACTCTATAAGTATAAGTGTTTATTTATCAATTATAGACTAAATATTCATAATTTTTTTACTCTATAAGCTAATGAGAAGTGCTTATTTATCAATTATAAACTAAATATTCAATTTTGTTTACACTATCCCATTGGAATTACCCTTTCCAAATCCTCTCTCTGTACTCATGAGGAACACCCAGCCTCATGAGGAGCTTCAGTTCTGGGGAGCGAATCAATGGCTTGGCAACGGACTGACCCACCATGAAATTTTCCCATTTGATCTTTTTGGATGTTTCTTCATCAGCATCCTGATGACACATTGAGAGCAAGTGGAGATACTTTTTAAAAAAATGTATAATAACAAAGAAACACAATAAGTTTTGATTTATTTTATTCTATATAATGTTGAAATTATTGCTCTTTTAAAATGTCTCTTTTTGAACTTTTAACCACCAATGTACTTGCACAATTCAATGGATTTTTTTTTAAATCTTATTTTTACAAGCATAAAAATATTTACAAAACGGACACAAGAAATATTAATTTCTATTTATATCTCTTAAACTTACTTAAGTTAGCAAAGAAAAAAAAGTATTTCAGTTTAGATGAAACTCTTTCATTTCTTTTCTATCAGAAACATATAAATAATAAATAAATAAAAATTATAATATTCAATAATTTATAAAAAAGATTTTTTTTTATTAATTAATTAATAATAAATAATAAGTAAATAATGTTAGAAGATGTACCCTAATTTGATATTCAATCTCTAAAGATTGTCTCTGTAAGATATTGGCTCGAGATAGAAGCACATCTTCATCTTGATGACCAAACTTTAGAAAACCATACTGATCATATTCTTTACTAGAATAAAAAAGATAAGAAGTTAGAGGAAATTAAAGATATCTACAGCAAAGCTTACGTACTAGCAATCAGTAATAGAAAAACATTAACAATTTTTTTAAGAAGAGAGTTTAGTTCATTACAATTCATACGTAATATTTGGGACTCTGAGTAAATACTTATAAATATGAACAGTATTCCCTGATACGAAACCAGCACTTTCATATAAAAGGCGCAAACGTAAAATACACCCCCATTTTCAAATACCTATTTCTTATCATTAAAATAAACCTCCAATTTAATCAAAAACTGACCAGCTCTGTCTAATATACACCTTTTTTTTGTACTACCTTCCTTTAAATCCATTTTTATATTAAAATGTTGTTCTTATGTATTAACCAAATGCACCTATGTCATATTTAATATTTATAAAGGCCTATATTGGCCTATATCATCAAAGTAAAAAAATATTTGAATAAACAGTCTAATGAGAAAAACTAACTTTTGTGAGGAGATAAATGTTTTAGTGACATCTTCCTGTGCCTCTGTGACTTCAGTCTCTAGAGCTTCCTGTAAAAGTTGGTTGACAACATCCTGTGACTTATTCTCATCTCCACCTGGCAAGTCAAATTGTCACTTTATTAACATACACACAAACCAAATGTTACCAATTATTTAGATACCCCAATGTATACTGCCAACTGCCTGTTCTCTTTTATCCATTAATTAAATTCCTGATATTGATAAATATTTAAAGACAATTGTTGAAAAAAAAAAAAAAAAATATATATACCGTAAATATACCAATTAAAATAAAAACAATGTTATATAGGAAGTTGTTCGAACATGTATAGGAATAATGAAAATATTTACACCAGATTTATTATATAATGCGAGTTAAGCAGATATATAGCTTAAATAAATCTGCTAATTGTATTGAGTAGACAGGCTACTATTGTAAAAGACACAAAGAATATTTAAGGAAAGAAGAACAAAACGCTACGTTTCAAATAAGCACCATAAACATTCTAATACTTACAAAGTTAAATTAATTTTGTGCCTTTCCTTCCCTATAAATGTAAAGTCAACTTTTTTATATGCTTTATCAGAATTATTTTAACCATTTTTACTTAGCTATAAAAGTGGGATATAAAAAGAGAAATTTCAAATTTCTAAAAACCAGTTTGATAAAAAAAAATTTACAAATAAAGTTCAACTCTATAATTAAAATTGTGTCAAGTAAAAAAAAAGGAAATAACAAAATAAAAGAAAATCATTCTTAAAATATTTAACTAAAGATTTAATTAATTAACTAGAAAAAATTCTCACAGAAAATGGCTATTGAAAAGAAAAAGCAGAAAAAGCTATAAGATAATGGTGACCCCATTTCTATTTTTCTTCTCTCCCCTTATTATAACACACTTGCATTGATTTTTTAAGCTCATTTAGTTTTGCTAAACAAACAAGATCACAAAGTTTCAACTAATTTTTATACACATGTAGTATATTTCTTTATATAAAATAGTTTTTTTCTTATTTACTAAAATAATTTGTTTAATAATCAATATATATAATTACAGTGAGTTTGTATATTTATATGTTTGTGCCAAAGACCCTAAAATTAGAGAGTAGTCCTTGGTTTGTGCTCTATAGGCTCCCAAGCTGTTTGACTAATCGGGCCAAAAGTTAAATGTATAAATTGGAAACGTCTTCCAAAAGGTATTTTTATTGTATAAACAATATTCCTTAATTCGTTATTTAAAAAAAAAATTAACTTAGACCTATTGATAATTGCTGTATGTTAAAGTTCTAAACTGAGCGCCATTTTAGAATGATCTCCCTTTGAAATGCTTTCACACTGTTCATTTGCTATGTTGAACATGAGGTCTGATCAAGTTTTCCCAATTCACGCCTGCTTTAAAAAAAAAGTTACACACTCTCTTTTTACAAAACACATTGTTGAGTCTAATCATTCATTTCTCTGTCATTTTGATGAGCATAACCACTAGTATTATTATTATAATAAAGCAAAATTGTACAGAGTTTGACCTAAATACAGGGACATAACTGGCCTTCCCCCAAAAATGAGGATAAATATTTTCTTGCCATTGACAGTGGGAAACAAATTGTTGCCACACACTAATATCTCATTTATACAATAGGCAGAATTCATTATAATTTACTCAAACAGAATATTTGGAATTCAGCCAAAATTGACATTTCTGTAAAAATATTTTTACAGCCAAACTTAGAAAATCTACACCAGAGTCATGGCCCAAACTTAGTTATCTAATTAGACTATTGTGATGCGACCGCATGAAATGGTATTAAAGTATACAAAAAAAGACAATTAGTTTTAGGTGCTTCATGGAAGTGGAAGCTAGTTTATTCATCTATAAATGAGTGAGAAAAGATCTAAAATTAATTTATTATTATTAGTTCAAAAGTTATGCAAAAATACATACAGTGCATTAAAGTAAGATACTTGTTTTTTAGAAACATAAAATAGTATCAATTTTGAACATTATTAGTATCACAACGGATCAGTAAATAATAACCGGATAAATAAATATTAATTAACCAATTATTATGAAATTTGGAAAATGCATTGATAATTAGCTCATCCACTAGCTGTTGAAGTTTTTAATGATATAAAATTAATTTAGTTAACTTTTCCAGAAGAAATTTTAATTTATAAAATAGATGCATAAAAACATAGTTTTAAATAATTTCTATGCCTAATTATTTTAGTTTGAAAATTAAATTTCACAGATATAAGTTAAAGCATTAGCATAAAAAATCAATTGAAATCTTGAAACTGTCATATGACTCTTTATTCCTTTTATACTGTAGCTAATGAGAAATCAGATAAAATGTTCATGGGGTAACATCACAATTATAAAAATAGTATACAATATAATACTATATATTCAACTGTTGTTCATAAATTATAATACAGTAATGCAATAAGTATACACAGAAATGAATTTTTTTATTTATTTTAGGCCTAAAGAACAAAAAAAAAGAATTCAAGACTTTAGTTTTTATTCTAAAGTCTAAAAAGTAAAAATGTTTTACTAAACCATAAACATATATGTATGCTTTGGTTTAGCTATCTTGATATTAAGAAACCTGGCTCCCTTTAGCTTTTGCATGTACTGCTGGGATTTATAGGAGAATTTAACCATTTTAAATAAAAAATGATTATTTCATGTGACACAATTACTGTATTTGTTTGTATTTGTTTTCATTATATCAAAACTTTTTTTTTCTAAATTTAGCAATGGGCAAAGGATTTTATTTTTAAATGACTAACTCAAGGCAATTGCAAAGCTGCACAATGATGAATAAAATAGGGTTGTCAAGCTAAGCAATTTGTTGAGAACATTTTTATATGCTCAATACTCTAATCATTTATTTAAAAAAATGAAAAATAGTTCCGGAGTTCTTGCAGCATGAATATTTATATTGAAATATTATTGAAATATTTGTTTACCAATTGCTAAGTATTGTACAAATCTATACTTTTTATAAAAGAAAAGTTAGTATAAAAGTTCCATTAATAAATTCATTCAGGCATAAACTATAAATATGACTTATTGAACTTATAAAAGCTGCTTAACAGCTGCACTATAAGACAATACTGACCACCGGGGGCGAAGCCAGAAATTTTTTCCGGGGGGGGGGGCGTACTTTTGCGTGACAAACATTTACCAAACTTTTACCGAATTTAGTACATACTTTTAAGAAATCCGTTGAAAAAGATTTTTTTTTTAAATGCCAGTGGGGGGGCTTAGCCCATGCTGACCACCAAGTGTATGCTATTAGAATACTGTATACCAAATAACCTTGTCTATCAAAAGCAAATACTAAATTTTCTTAACAGTTTATACAGCTCTGCTTATTACGGACTTTAAAATTTGAAATTCTAACTTAACGGTAATTAAAAGGGTAATTTTAGTGTCAACTGGTTTAATTATCCCTTGTGTCATAGGGCTAAATTATATGTTATGATATCTAAGGGAGGGAGGTAGGCAGCTTTTGTGTACATTTATTTTTTGAAATATAATAAACTTAAAAAGTGATCAATGTTTAAAGAAAATTACTTTATTCCATTATATGTTACTAAGCTATTTCAAAACATTAAAGGGAGATCTGCTGAGAAACTATCAATTAAATATATTTTTTTTCAGTTTTTTTTATTGTCTGTTTATTATGTCTCTTTTATATCAGTCTTCATGGAATGGGAAATAAGGCTATCTGATGATGGTCTAAACTGGTGACAGTAAAAATAATTTTTGATACATCAGGTTATTCAATATTTTTATAAAACTTTTCTTTATAAAACTGATTTAAATTTATACACACTTTACTGTCTGAAACTACCTATATATTTTGAATCTAGTTATCTAGATATAGTCTACATTATTTTTATGTCATCTGTATTCAAAAAGTTACAATAATTAATATCAGTGTACATTTTATTGCACTAGATATAAGGCTAATTATTACCAAGACATAACATATGGGTTCTACCCAGCAACAAAGTCTGCCATGTAAAAAATAAAATAATCACCCTTTTGCGAGAAACTGTTTGTATGCTGTGTCCACAATGAAAGAATGCGACCACTCGCTGCAACCGTGGAACTACGAATTTCACCGCTCTTTGTCCGAATGTGATATAATAAAATGTGATTCCCAGTCATTGGTGTGTTGACACATTGAATACACATTGACTTGAACATTTTCTGTTTTACTGAGCTCATATGGTTTTTTGTTCAGGAAGAATTAACTATGACCCGCACATACGCAGCAGGAAGACATCATTAGACACAACTTATTATCACAACAATAATTGATCATTGAATTAATCAATGTTATAGACAAAAAGGAGCGACATGAATTACTATTTTAAAATTATAAACTGTCAACTGTACAGTATTCATAGTTTCAAGTATTGATTTTATAAAACACCTGTATGCAACTCAACCAAACCTTCACACACAAATTGATTGAAAACATCAGAATAGGTGAGAGTTTTTTTAGCAGCATACATCAGACATTAGAAATAGTTTGAAGAAAACAAATGATAATTTAAAGAAAAAAAAATTACATTGAAAATAAAATGACAACCTTTAAGGCTTGCACTAAATTGGTTAACTAGCCTCCACATTTTACTTCTAGTATTGATTGTGTGGCATATGCTACTACACCAAGTGGTTTCAGCTTTCATTTATTAAGTTCACTCTTCATGCCCTACTTTTGTACCTTGACTTAACTTAATGAACTAAACAGCTGCTTAAAATACACCTCATTTACATACAACCCAATAGCACACACAATGGCGGCTTCCCATACAAAACACTTTGAATATATACCAAGGTTAAATGTGTGGGTGGAAACTTAACCAGTATGAATTTATTTTAAAAATTGAAACTAATGCAGTGAGTGAAGAACAATGTTAATAAAAGCATTGAGCATTTAAAGAAAACCTGCAGTAAGGATTATCTATCAAATTTCCTTTTTAATTTGCATTATTAATCCAGAGTTGCAAGGATATTCAATAAATTATCCTTTAAGAATTTCTTTTTGGAAAAAAAACAGTATATAAAAATTTAGTGAAATTAGTGATTTGAAATTAAAGGTTTTTAATATTTGCAAATCTAACTTAAGTTTAAAAACTAGAATTATATTTATCTTTTTAATAAATAATTTTAAAAAACTTTTTTTTCTGGCCAATAATAAAAATTAAAATTATTAAAAAATGTCTTTAAATTCTGGTAATGTAAAGTTTATTTACAAATTTCTTTAAATTCTGGTAATGTAATGTTTATTTACAGATGCCGGTATATTACATAGAACATCTGTTAGCTCATGATTGAATTGTAGCTTATGAGAAAAAAGTTAAACCAACTCTTTTAAGAAAAATAAAAGCATTATGATCAACTAGATCTATTCAAAAGTGTAGAAAGAGAAATTTTTCAAAGATTCCATACCTTTCAGAATTCTATTTACAAATTCTATATTTAAAAAAATTTAGATTAAAGAAATGAAAACTGATTTAAAAGGAGTTGCAGATGAAAAATAATGAAATCCTTGAATTATTTACTTATGATTTAAAACATGAGAAATATGAGATGTCACTGGCAAAACTATAGTTGAGTATAGCAGAACAGTTTTTGTGATATAATTAATTAAAATATCCCATACACAGTTTAAAGGTATACAAAATTTAATATAAATGAAAATGAAGGTATATATGAAAGTAATCCATTGGAGTACAATCCCTTTTTCCAGTACACTAACAACACCTAAAGTAAGTAGACTTTAATATATTTTACTTCTAACTTTTCTGAAGAAAATATCTTCTTTACAATGAGCATACTGTAAACTTTCTACATTTCATAAAAGTGATTTTTCTTTCTTTCATATCTTTTCCCCCAAATCTATGTCATAATTTTATATCAATTCTTAAATGTATAGTAGTTGAATTCTGAAACAATTTATTGGCTTACAGGGACAAAACAAAAAGGCCTGTAATTATATATCTATTTATAAGAAGCTGAATATTGTTGAGTTTTACAGTGTAGTAGTAATGTGGTTGACAAAAGCATCACCAGATGGTACATTGTTCGTATAGACACTGTGATGAACACAGCTGTGTCACGTGGGAAAAAGTGATGAATGTGTCATCAATGGAGCAATGGAAAGGAGCTCTCTCTCTCATTTTGTTTTCTTTAAAGACAAACAACTAGAAGTTTTTTTAAATGTTTTATTTATATGTAAGTTCAATAAATTTGTACCAAAATAGGCAGGGATAGTGTAAATCCTGAATATTGATCTCTGAAATCAATCAAAGTCTTTTTTTCTCAGGTGATGTTAAAAATTACAAACACAGAATAATGAAACAAAAGATGATAAAAGTTAAAAGCTGTTAACTGTTATGCTAAATAAAATGATAGCCTCCCCCCCTTCCCCCAGAAAACATGCAAACCAACACAAACATGCATAAAATAGTATTTTTATAAAAAGCCAAAATAACAACAACAAAGTGATACCACTTAATCAAATACTAACAACATTCTAAAGAGAAAACTATATAAAAACACAGCACGCACAATGGAAGAGAGATTTCGTTGGCTAGTTTTAATACCTTCAACTATCAACTTACCTCTGACTGGTACTTGTTTTTCGTTTAGAAGATAAAGATATTTACTTCTGGTCTGATAATACTGAGCTTCCAATTTAGCAACATTCCTAAATAAAACAAAAATAGTGTGTAGCTCTTTGGTAAATAGAAAATAATCAAACCAAATAATAGATTCATTTTTATAACAAAACAACAACACTAAATTATCATATTATTATGAGCTAATGACCCAAATATCTTTCAATGTTCATTATCATTAAATATAGCCATCAGCAGATACATCACAGTGCTATTCAATTTTAAAAAGCCACATAAAAAGCTAAATCATTTATAAAAACACAAAGGTTTCTAAAAAATACTTAAAATGATTATAAAGCCAGACATGTTGCAGATATCCACAGCCACCGTTTAAACTGGTAGGATTTTTATGATAAGCAAAAATTGTGACTGAAAATCTGAAATTAGTCTGGCAGGGTTGATTTAAATGGTTTCTGGAACATATGTTGCTTAATAATTATGAAAAGTTATAGATTCTATATTCATACAGTGCAGATTTTATTTAAACCCTACTAATTAATGAAGAAGATTTCATCAGTGTCTTTGGCAAAAACATACAAGGGTAGAATGTGGCCAGTGCAGTGCCATTAATTTAGCAAACAGATGTGATACCTTTGACAACTGCACAAACTCAGAGACATCCTCAAGTTGCAGTTTAATAATAAATATCGGGGTGACCGATTTGAGATCGGTCTGTATAGGCTAAAATTAATAATAGAAATGTTAAGCATTATCATACTAATAATTATATTGTTAGAATATATGATGCATTTAATTTCTTTAACATCAAAGATCTTAAAAACAATAAAGAAATTGTAAATATAGAATACATGTATATAATTTACTATTTACTGGGGTGGGGGGCATATTTAATCAGGTGTAGGCCTACAAATGTATTTTGTAGTCATGTCTTCTTTTTCATTACAATATCTTTTTCTACAATATATTTTAATCTGCTTTAAATGCTTTCAAAAGAACAATTATTATTTAGTGATATCAGTAAATGCTCGTTGATAAGCTGTTATTAATTGAACAAAAATCCAGCTCCAGTGAGATTCCTTATGACTAATCAAGATTGCATGTCATACTTATCAATGACTTTATAAAGGTCATCAATGTAACCAGTAAATTGAACGACTATATCATATAGTGTAGGTTAGTGTATGTTCACGAATAAACATGCATTGTAATGTGAAGTTTAGACAAATTATAAGAACATTAATTAATTATAATAAAAAGAAAGTCAAATTTAAATAAAGCAGCCACAAATAATAAGCTGCATATTTACATATCAATTGTACAGACAGGCTTCAACAATATGTGAATATAAAGTGAATAAAAATTAAACCATATACAATATATATTGTTTGATGTACGTCAATATCATAAATACATTAAAATAGTAGTATGTACTATTTAAAATTAATAATCATGATTTCATGATTGAGTGGATATTTAAGTCGCTCGGTGACGGCGTCACCGGAATCTAAGAAGTACATATTATGTACGTATTGTGGACTTTCAAATTCACCCTTAACATTTTGTCTTGGATGTACTGCAATATCCATCTTATAGTAGACTTGTCCTGCTGCTATGAAGCTGTAGACTCCGTGACTATTGATTGTCTGATCGTCATCTACCTTTAGCGAAGCCAGTGCAAAACATTAATTTAAGTTCCTCATACTCTTCAGGAATTCTGCGAGCAAATTACGTTTTAAATAAGAGGCAGGCCAACTCATTTGGAAACACTGATGGCTCTATGTTTACTTGACCAGATAAACAGCAGTCACCATAAGAGTCGCGGTTGATTCTGCTCGACACCCGTTCTTCGGGAAAATTAAAAGCATGACAGTGAATACATGCTATGTTAAAAGGTCCGAAACATGTGTAGGTATTGTCTGAATTGGTTGCGCAAATGTAGATTGGCAATAGATTTTGTTTCATAAGTAATTGTTGCCTTACATTACGTCGACGTCGCTCTTCCAAGCGTTGTTCACGTTGATCAATGGTCTCTATCCATAGTCCTTGAATGGCTTTCTGTCGTTTATCTAGGGTTTTATTTTTTAATTGCTCTGCCTTGCTACGTCTCAGATTGTCTAATGGTCTTTTCTCTTACATCTACAGTTTCCTTATCTAGTTGTTATGTCCTTCGCTGTCTATTTTCTTCCAATCGTCTTTCTCGTTCTTTTGCAGTTTCCTCCTCTAGTGGTTTTGTCATACACTTTCTTTGATAATCCAATATCGTTTCTGTAATCTACAAATGTGTTTATTCTTTAATTGTTGATCGCGTGTTTCTGCTATTTCTTTGTTAATAAATTTTGAAATTATTATTATTATATCTGAAGACATGCAAGAAATAATTTAAAAAATAGTCTTCTTCTGCACTATCATCAGTCCGTGCCTTTCTCTTTTTCTAGTTTAAAATAAGATTATTCTTTTTTCGTCCGCCAGGCATTTTCATAAAGTTGTAAATGTTATAACTTTAAAGACTGTATAAAATACTTACCATGACAACTATGCAATTAACGATATTATATATTTTAATGTATTCCACAGCTTTAATAGTACCCTAATTGTTTAATGTATTGGTAAGAGCCTAATCAACATGGACTCTTTGAAACATATAAACTATCAAACTATATCTTTCCTTTTTTTTTAAATTGATGACACATTTTCACGCTGATTATATTTAATTGCGCGGCGAATCGGAAAATAGTAACGATTTTAATGCTTTAAAACGGGAATTACCGAAACGCGGATACTAAATAAAAGTCGTCTTGGCTATGACGTCAAAAAGAGTTGTATTGAACGCGATCGCGCTAGATGGGGAATCCAATGACATGCTTTTTTTTACTGTGGCCCAATTTAAAAGCTATTTTTAGAAATGGTCAGTGGTTTTTCCAAAAATTGAGGGTCAAGCAGAGGTTCAAAAGAAATGAGATTGATCTAAAACGCATTTTCTCACCAGAATACATCAATAGGACAATTTTCGCGAAAATCGTTGGGCCCGTTTTCGAGAACGCTGACACAAACAAACAAACAAACCCACAAACAAATATACTCCCAATTTTTTCTCGTTTAATATTATTAGATAATAATAGAGTTTAAATATAGCACATATAAGACTAAATTTCTATCAATAAAACATTTAAAAAATACTTACATCTTGAGGATTTTAAGTCTAGTTTCATCATGTTGCCTCAATTCATTCAGAGCCAGGATCTCTTTTGTCAGGAATTTGTTTTGAATTTCATAAGCTTTGCATGTGTCCTGGAGAGAGAAGAAAATACATTATCCACAAGTTTACGTGTAATGCTTCTAAGAAAATGAATAGTTAGAGTTTTTGCATGTTTGTTTTTTCCTTGCAGGTTTATATTATGTTTTGTCTGACATAACTGAAGAAGAATATCTGAATTTCACCAATATACTTGAATATATGAAAAACAACAACTACCAAAGTGTAAAGACAAAAGCAGCTGATGACTTTGTTATGATTTACAAATATATTAAAATGATATATGTAATTCAATTGTTATGATTTACAAATATATTAAAATGATATATGTAATTCAATTGTTATGATTTACAAATATATTAAAATGATATATGTAATTCAATATATAAATTGGTAAAACACAAGAAAATTGGATTATTATATGTTAAGTAATTTAATCCAAAATAAAACATACATGTTGTAAACAAGTTTGTTATTTACTTACTGCCAACCTCTCTTGTTCCTTTCTCTCTGCAGCTAAAGAAATAGGATCAATTGGGAAAGAAGTAAAGTTTGATTTTTCATCCAAGCCTGATGATTGATTGTTTCTTAGCTCTTGATTTTGATTGGTCAGGCTTACAATCATTTCATCTTTGACTGCGATGGTTGTTTTAAACATGGATATTTGATCCTTAATATCTTTCAACTCATTTTCTTGCATTCTATTGACAATTTTTAAAATTAAGTAATCAGTCACATAAAAATACTTAATTGGAGTCTTATACTCTTTATGATCATAAAATAGTTTTTTTGAGAAATAAAATCTGTCATTATATCTTACAAATAAAAGTTTGACTTCTACTTCTATTAGCTAAATAAATGGTAAATACAGCATTAGATAATTTCTCAACTAAATTACATGCAAGTTCATTTTCATTGAAGTCCTATTGTCTTGCAATGTTGGATTCTAACTAATTAGTTTTTAAAGTAGCTGCATGGATTTTTTTTTATAAATTGCAAAATGTACACAATGCCCTAAACTAAATATCATCCATTGAGCCTGTTTCCTTATATGTTGCTAACATTATAAATTATGCCATGACAATAGGTCTCACCAAATGATTTAATCTACCTGTTCTCTTGTTTCAAACTACTTCTTTCCTCTAAAAGAGCTGTTCTGCTGTATTCTAATTCTACAATGTGTTTGTCTTTCTGTTTTAAAATTTGCTGAATACCATCTTCATCTTTACCATCACACTCTTTCCTGAAATCCAATAAAACAATCAGTTGAAGACAATAAACTTTTTTTAAAAATAGTACTATTGATTCTAAAAGTTAAGCAATAAGGGATTGGTCTTCTAGATTTTTGTAGCCAGACTCCAAAAGTGTAACAGTCGGTATTTATGTTTCTAGTCAAAGTTTATATACTGTTAGTTCAACACACTTTTCCCCATGTTATCAGTGGCCACAAGAGCCTTGAAGGAATTCTCTCTTTCTTCTTGAATTGAATGAAATTGTGATAAAACTAAATACATTTTACAGCCAAAATTAAATAAACAATTGTTACCAGCACCATGCCTAACTATCTTTACTTTAATGAACAAATTAAATAAATTAAACAAAATTAAATAAACAATTGTTACCAGCACCATGCCTAACTATCTTTACTTTAATGAACAAATTAAATAAATTAAACAAAATTAAATAAACAATTGTTACCAGCACCATGCCTAACTATCTTTACTTTAATGAACAAATTAAATAAATTAAACAAAATTAAATAAACAATTGTTACCAGCACCATGCCTAACTATCTTTACTTTAATGAACAAATTAAATAAATTAAACAAAATTAAATAAACAATTGTTACCAGCACCATGCCTAACTATCTTTACTTTAATAAACAATTGTTACCAGCATCATGCCTAACTATCTTTACTTTAATAAACAATTGTTACCAGCATCATGCCTAACTATCTTTACTTTAATAAACAATTGTTACCAGCACCATGCCTAACTATCTTTACTTTAATGAACAATTGTTACCAGCACCATGCCTAACTATCTTTACTTTAATGAACAAATTGTTACTAGCACCATGCCTAACTATCTTTACTTTAATGAACAAATTGTTACCAGCACCATGCCTAACTATCTTTACTTTAATGAACAATTGTTACCAGCACCATGCCTAACTATCTTTACTTTAATGAACAAATTGTTACCAGCACCATGCCTAACTATCTTTACTTTAATGAACAATTGTTACCAGCACCATGCCTAACTATCTTTACTTTAATGAACAAATTGTTACCAGCACCATGCCTAACTATCTTTACTTTAATGAACAAATTGTTACCAGCACCATGCCTAACTATCTTTACTTTAATGAACAAATTGTTACCAGCACCATGCCTAACTATCTTTACTTTAATGAACAATTGTTACCAGCACCATGCCTAACTATCTTTACTTTAATGAACAAATTGTTACCAGCACCATGCCTAACTATCTTTACTTTTATGAACAAATTGTTACCAGCACCATGCCTAACTATCTTTACTTTAATGAACAATTGTTACCAGCACCATGCCTAACTATCTTTACTTTAATGAACAATTGTTACCAGCACCATGCCTAACTATCTTTACTTTAATGAACAAATTGTTACCAGCACCATGCCTAACTATCTTTACTTTAATGAACAAATTGTTACCAGCACCATGCCTAACTATCTTTACTTTAATGAACAAATTGTTACCAGCACCATGCCTAACTATCTTTACTTTAATGAACAAATTGTTACCAGCACCATGCCTAACAATTGTTACCAGCACCATGCCTAACTATCTTTACTTTAATGAACAAATTGTTACCAGCACCATGCCTAACTATCTTTACTTTAATGAACAATTGTTACCAGCATCATGCCTAACAATTGTTACCAGCACCATGCCTAACTATCTTTACTTTAATGAACAAATGGTGAGTTCCTATAAGATCTGGGTGGACTAAGGGGAGCTAATTAATTTAAACAAAGGCTTTGCTTATGGCTCTCTGCATCCCTTGTTAGATTCAAGAATTATTTATTTTAAATTATCAGCTGCCTCAAAGAGTAAACTACCTTGTATTTATTTCTGCTGTCATCACAGTCAACTCTTTCTGTAATAGTTTGATGATCTCGTTGTTAGCCTGCAGCTCTTCTTCAGTTGACTTTAAGTATTCTTTAATATTGGCCAAGTCTTCTGAAAGCTAGAGTTACCAAGGAAAGCCATTGCCAAGTTATATTAGCTTATCTTACATATAATAATGGAATAGCATTCATTTAAAAACAAATAAACTAGTCCAAAACACATCAAACAAAATCATGTTTTATGCAAAGTTATTTTCACTAAAAAATACAGGCTAGATACTTCATATACTCACACATAGGCCACACATTTTTAAACCACAGATTTTGCCAGAAATGTGTATGACCTATCCACTTGACAAAGCTGTAAAAATAAATTCCAAAAACAGCACAGCTCTGTCAAAAAGTTGCAACTACCCCAGTATCCATGAATGTAGTGTTGCAGAATTACTGAGATATGCTTAGGCCCACATTTTCCATTTTTTTAAAACTTCATAGGTTCCACTGACCTAACAAGGCAGTGAAAACTAACAGTTTCACATGTTCAATTAGCATTAAAACATGTAAATATAAATAAATCCCCTCCATTTGGACCAATTTTGTATTTACTGTAGTGCAAGGCTAAGGAGTAAGGAGTCGTTTTTCATATTGATAGCGAAAAACAATCTCGGAAGAATTGGAAATGTATATAGCCTTTTTATAAAATAGGCCTTTAGTCTAAGCTTGAAGTAGTTTAAGATTATTTTTTATCAAAGAATTTAATCTATAAGCCTATGCCTACAAAAAGCAGTATTTAGCATTCCAAAAATTTGAAAAAGCACACTTCAAATTAAAAAAAAAAATTAATGTTACAAAAGCAGTGTAACTCCTAAAATTACGAGTGCAACCCTGTCTGCAAGTCAAGTACAAATTAAAACTTTAATTAAACCTAAACTAAGAGTGCGACCTATATATGTGAGTTTAAACAGTAACAGTAACTCTAAATGAAAACTGGAAATAGAGATGAACTCACCACTATACATTTATAGCAAGACTGTGAGCCTGAAGAATGATTTCTACTGGCAGAGTTCTGGCGTTGGTTTCTATCCTTTACAGACTCTTTCATCAATTTGAAATTACTTTTCAAAGCAGACATAAACTTACTGGGCTTGCCATTTGTAATGGAAGCCGAGTTTGAAGTCTGTTGTTTGGTAGATTTGTGCTGAACTGCCAAAGGTTTATTGTTGTTAGTGTTGGAAGAGACATCGCAGGACTTCATGTAATTTTCTAAAATTATATTTTGCTCTGTAGGTGGCGTGCCAGTGTCATGGAAAACTTCCTCTGATTTGCTTGGGGGTACACTAGCATGCCAATTTGTGTTGGATTTTTCATGCTCATCTGGTGTGGATATGTGATGAGTTGCAGCCGATTCATCTAAAAGAGACCAATCCTCGCTTAGAGTGGCAGAACTTCTGTCTAGCTGTGTGTCATTTGCTAAAATAAATGCAAATTTATATCATTATAATTTAGTTTCTAAACATATTTTAACATATCTAATATATAAAATATAATTTTAAAAGCCTCAATATAAAACAAGTGTAACTAAGAAATGAAAACCTAAAAGAAATTGATATGAAGATTAATATAATAATTGGAAAAATATTGTTTGAAATGTAGAAGATTAGTTATGAGCATAAACTAAATCATTAAAATATTTTAAAATTCAATAATGCTATAAAATAATATTATTTAATCTCTATAACATAAATCTTAATAAAAAGTATTTAACATCAACTTCATTTCTATAAGCCACAAGAAAGACACTATTTTCTCTATAAAATATTATTTGAATTAGCGAAGATATACAACAAAAAATAGTTTAGGGATTTACCATAGTCAATGACTAAAACAAATGATTACTCTAAAAAATAAAATGTCAACATGTCCTTTAAATGTATTAATATAAAAGGCCCAAGATATTTTTATTACAATAATAAAGCATATGCAGTAGAAAATAGTTTTAAATGAAACAAACAGACTTAGCGCACTGAGCATGCTAAAATAGCATGGATAGAAGCGCTATATAAATAACCATTACCATTACCATTAGATTATGTGCTTTTTTTTCTCTTTTTTTTTCTCACTTATATATTTTTTTTTTAAAGGAAAAAATGTTGCAATTTCTCCTATTTATTTTAAGAATCATTAATATTTTTTTATCAAAATATGATTCATTTTCAGAAAATCATAAACTAAAAAAAAAACTGACAAATATTATTTTTATTTGCAAAGTAAAACAAAAACAGTTATGACCAAGCCTCCACATCTAATTGCCAGAAGTAGTAAAACAAAAAGGAAAAAATCTTTGACCAAATCTCTAGACTAGGATCCCCACCAGCTATACCTTGCATGGTCACACTCTTGAGAGGGTTTCAGATGCCAAGTACCTTGGAGTGAACATCACAGAAAAACTCCACTTGGGCACACATGTCCAATCTATTGCTGCCAAAGCAAATAGAGCTTGCGCCTTCGTCCATAGGAACCTCAAGGGATGCTCCACCAGGATCCAGACACATTGTTATAAAAGTTTAGCTCATCCCATCCTGGAGTACGTATCGACTGTATGAGATCCTCATCAACAACACCGGATATCTAAGCTGGAGATGACCCAACGTCGAGCGGAACGTCGTATCTTACAGGACTACGGCCTTAAAACTAGCGCCTCAGCTTTGGTGGCCCTACTCCAACTGAAGCACCTACAACACCGCAGAGCGATAAACAAGGTCACCACTATTTAAAAGATCGTGAACCGCCACGAGGAAATGTCCACTCAGTCAGGCCGAATCCAACAGGTGTCCCGCTCTACCCGAGGCCATCAGCTCAAGCTGCATGTCCCACATGCACGCACCGACGTCTACAAATATTCTTTTTTTCCGTCAGCCATTAGGCTGTGGAACACCCTGGACCAGGCCTCCATCACTGCCCCTACAGTTCCGGCTTTCAAATCTTCACTTAAGTGCTGGTCTAAAAACCTAAAGTGACACTCTGTCATTTGTTTATAATTGTTGTTTGTGATGCTTTTTATTTTATGTGTATTTAAATTGTGGACTCTTTCCTCGGTTCTAACGGGGTCTCCACAGTATTATGAAGAAGAAGAAGAAGAAATATGCTTGCTGCATTGTGAGTTATAACCATCGGCAACGGTTTATAGCATATTCTGTTGAGACATTAAAATAGAAGCTCAAGAGTTTTCTCAATTGGCTTTCATTACGAGATATATATAAGCACTCGGCAGATTCATACTTAAATGCAAAAATTAATTATAAAATTAATAAAACTTAGGCTAGTACCAGGTGCACGAAATGTTGAAACTGCATTTCTAATCTCCTTTTGAAGATCTAGCAGAGAAAAATGTTGAAGGTTTTCTGGGCTCTCATTTACTTCTGACAGACATGTCCCTTCAACCTCATCTGAAGAATTCCTGCCCAGCAGCCCACTAGCTGCCAACTGTTTCTGCTGGACAAATGAGGTTTTTTTTTTAACTTTCTTTCATTAGAATACAAATTAGAATGCAATCACATTAAACTTGAATGTTAAACCAAAATATGAACTAATTAACTGCTAGTTGCTTAGCATTTGGATAGGTAAATTATTTTTCTTACAAACCAAACAACATATTTATTATGACATTACAAAAGAGAAAGACACTAGAGTTACTTTCTTTCCCATGTAAATATCCTGTGCCAGATTGGACAGCCTTAAGCTGAATTGCCTTCTTTTCTTCTGGAGAGCTTCCAGCCAATACAGCATTTGGATTCGGTCTTGGGCCTCAATTTGAAAAATTTCATTTTCACACCTGAAACATTAACTTCATAGTGAATACAATGAGAAATAGATTTTTTGTTGTTAATGTCCATTTAATGATACAAGATTAAAAGTGGAAGAATACTAAATGATATTTTATCAAGGACACGAAGGCTGAAATAGCTTCTCACAATTCAACCAATATAGACTTTTAAACATTGTATATAAATTATTAATTAAAAAAATAAATTTAAGTTTGTACATTTAACCAGGGATAGTTAAAGAAATTGTGCCATTTTTATTATCAAATACAAAGCAATATATTTGATGATAAATACAATAGATATTTGATGTCTCCAAAATATATTTTTTAATGATAATCTTGACATCCCCAGCAGAAATTAGGAGTTTCATTAACTGAATAAAATAGCTATATATTGTTATGGTTATGTTAATAAAATGTTGATGCAAACTAAAATCACATAGATATAGGTGAAAATATACTTAAATGTGTTAAATAATTAAAGAAGCTATTTTAACACTAGTTGAATACTAACAGATGAAGAAATTAAATCACTTAATTAAATGTGCAAGATATAAAGTTTAATTATAATATAAGTATTGATAAGGTATATCTATTACTATTACTAATTAGCACCCCATTGTCATCTAACAACACAGTTACATTTTGTTGCAGGTGTGATTAACTAGTGCAAATGCAATTACCAGCAGAGAAACGTAGAATTGAAAGCAAATAAAGAGATCCTATTTAAGAAAAAGAAAAGCATTGCCCTGTGATTGCTGGTTTACTGGGAGTTTGTGTGAAATAAGTAAACAGGAAAAAGGGGGCGTAGAAATGTCTATATAAAATGTATTGTGTGTTAGAGAGGGGAGAGAAACCCAGTTGTTATTAAGTAATATTGCCGAAGTATTTTATAAAAAAAAAAACTTTAGCAGGCAGAGGGGCATGGAAGTACAAGGCTGTAATAATGACTTCGGTCCAAAAGATTCAGTAAGATTTTCCACGATAAGTGTGGTCGAAGTATGAGCCCCAACAACAGACAGGATGTTGGTTAAGTATGAGCCCCAACAACAGACGGGATGTTGGTTAAGTATGAGCCCCAACAACAGACGGGATGTTGGTTAAGTATGAGCCCCAACAACAGACGGGATGTTGGTTAAGTATGAGCCCCAACAACAGACGGGATGTTGGTTAAGTATGAGCCCCAACAACAGACGGGATGTTGGTTAAGTATGAGCCCCAACAACAGACGGGATGTTGGTTAAGAAAGAAAGAATAAACGTAGATGGGTTAATTACATAGATACGTGAATGCAGGAATGTGGAACACTCCATTATGTTGCAATACAAAGTAAACAAATTAAATGGGGTCTAGACAAATAATCACACTAACTCCCAACGCTGCTGAAAACTATAGTCTGCTAAATAGTGTTATGCACAGCTATTACTATTCTCCCAATATGAGGTCAAAAAGCTCTGCAATTACCCCCCCCCCCCCCCATTCCACCACATCCACCACCAAAAACAACAACATATTTACAATTCCAAAATTATGTTTTAATTCACTTTTAATGCCATAAAATTATTTCAATAAACAATATACATTAGACTGTAGTTAGGCCTCCTAATCGTCACAAATTGGTTGAGCCCCCTCCCGTACATAGCAGATATCACTCAACGCACATCTTAACAGAATAAATCCAACACACCCACCAAATTGAAGACATTGCCTACACCCACTTGAAACAGTTCAACACACCCTTCAGAATTGTCCCAAGCTAATCAATCTCAGACATACATTATTGACACATTAACCAAGCATTACTAACACACTCTATATAACAAACAAAGAAAGGCTAATAAGGACATTTAAATGTGTTTGTCTGGCATTGACTTCAAGAGAGCCTACAGCTCTGCAGCCTGGTTAAAAGAAGAAAAAAAGTTAATTCCTCAGGGTGCGTGACGTCCTTTATGGACGTCTCCTAAGTCCCAAGACTGAATACTTAGATAGTGACAAAAGACAGTGTGGAGTGTGTGTGTGTGTGGGGGGGGGGGGGGGGTCCCGGTGCATCTGGTGTCAATAGAATGGACACTCATCACCATAGCCCTCAAGTAAACTTAAAGGCCCCCTCCATTTCCCGTGTACTTTTTTATCATCCCTCCCCCATACTTAGCCTACACTCAGTGATACACATGTGCATGGAGTTTTTCCTCATCCCTCCCCCATACTTAGCCTACACTCAGTGATACACATGTGCATGGAGTTTTTCCTCATCCCTCCCCCATACTTAGCCTACACTCAGTGATACACATGTGCATGGAGTTTTTCCTCATCCCTCCCCCATACTTAGCCTACACTCAGTGATACACATGTGCATGGAGTTTTTCCTCATCCCTCCCCCATACTTAGCCTACACTCAGTGATACACATGTGCATGGAGTTTCTAGAAACCAAAACAATAATGAAAAGTATTTATAAAAAAATAACTACAAAATGAGATAAAGAAAGAATGTTTATGACATCGTCAGTTTATGTGTAGACAAATCTGCTCAGCGTGAGGAAAAGGGAAATTTCCGCTAAGCGGATTACCCCCCCCCCCGGCCCTCTTTCCAGTTAAACATGACTCGAGTATGCTACACAATGTCCCTAACTGATAAAGTTGCAGTAAACACGTGATGTAAGCAGTTCTCAACTTCAGCGTTTCACTCACTGCTGTTTACATGACTCGGTTATTTCCATACGTCTATCTACGTTGTTACCCACCAACTTTTTTATCGCCATTACCAGAGTTTCCTAAATGCTCAAGCAAAGCAACTCCTATTGCACATCAGAGAGGGGGGGTTGTCATAAGGAAAGTCAAAAGAAGTTGTGACGATGTTGTACTATTGCGAATAAGAGCAAAAATCAGTATAGGTGAGGGGCGTTAACATGGTCGCCTTTAAACTTTAAACTTTCAACTACTGTTTCACTGTTTGTCCATAGAATTAGTTGTGCATCAAATGCCCGCACGTGGGCTTCCGTGTACGTGATGAGCGTGGTCCTTGTAGCGCAGGCTCCAATTAGTTCATCAAAGTTGTGAGATGATATCAGTGAGGATTAGACCTCGTCAGATAACTTTTGAAAGAACTTGAGGCCCCTCCCAATGATGAAGACTACGATCTGGTGGCGAAGGGCTGTTAAGGCCAAGTGTACAATCCATTATAAAGTCTGCAACAGTGGAGGGGTGCATTTTTTTTTGCTTACATCAAGGTCACTTCCTATATATAGGAGGCACAAGTGCGACGCTCAGCAACCGCAGAAACTTTGGGATCCTATTTTCTGCTTGGAGTTGGAGTAATAGTGTAGCCTACATGTCATCATTTTTAACGACGAAAATTGCAGATGTTTTGCTGTAGTTTGCTTTAAGCCTTTAAGCGCTTGACATCAGCTTTTAAATTAAAAAATGGGCCGCGGCTTGAGGTCCAACCAAAAGTAGGCTAATGACCGGGGGGGGAGGGGAACAGTGACAATACCATTATGCCAGATTCAATATTATAGCGGCCGTTAGGTCAGCCGGAATTCTAAATACTAATTTAACTTAGCCGACTTTTGCTATAGCCCAGCGATGGCGAACCTTTTTGCGGCCGCGTGCCCAAAGTACAATACAATACCAACTTATTTCTTTCAACGTGCCAACACAGCAATTAAAACCAAATACCATAACTTAGCTGTTCCATTTTTGGTAAATGCTCGCGTGCCCAAGGAAATGGCTCTGCGTGCCAGCTGTGGCACGCGTGCCATAGGTTCGCCATCGCTGCTATAGCCTATCCTTTCATGTTTATGACGTCAACCATCGGGATTGACTCTAAAAACAATCCAAGTGTCCGCTGGAGAAATGTTTTAAGTCTAGATATAAATCTGTTTAATACATCAAGATAGTCTGACTTAGAGCTTTGTTAAATTTGTTTCTTTTTAATTTCGCGACGCGAAAATGTAGCGTTCGTGGTTCGGCATCGGATCATAAACTGAGCATTTTGAGAAACTCTGCTCTAAACTTACTAAATGTAGCCCTACAACGCATACCAATCACAACAACGGTATTATTTGCTATCAGTTATACAGGCTGTGAATGTTTTCTGCCAACTATAAAGCCCATTCACGGATATGATATCGCCGGTTTATAGACAAAACAACTGTCTATTCAACACAAGTGTTGGTATTAGTGGCGTTATTAAATATATAATCATAATAGGGAAGTAAATTTTCTCTGACAAAATGTTTGGTTTTTTTTTTAATCTGTGGGTTTTCTACACACAATTTAAGGAACTTAACCAATAGCCTAAATATATTATAGTATAAAAAAAAAGCAATTCCGGTTACGCCTGTTGGTGACTCTCCTAATGAAAACAAAATGGATTTGTTTTTTTTATATAACAATCACTAGCGATTCGGGTTAGTCCCATACCGGAAATGTATCTTTACGTTGCACCCAATCCAGCGCATTCCGCAAAGGCATTCCTACCGGCGCTCACGACAACTAGATTATGACTATGTCGAAAGGTCTGAAGGTTTAAGATTGTAATTTAGTCCTCTAGTCCAGGGGTCGGCAACCTACGGAACGCGTGCCAGACTTGACACGCAGAGCTATTTTCAGTGGCACGCGGAAGACCTCCCAAAACTGCAATTGAAGTCTTTTCTACAAGAAATTGAGTGCTAGAGCAGAATGACTTTTAAGCTGTTGGCACGCTGAATGAATTAGAAATTTTACTCTGGCACACTATTATGAAAAAGTTGCCGACTCCTGCTCTAGTCTACCGAAGAGATTTTTTTCATACATGCTTCTAAACATTTCCCCCGTGGTTTTATTTTTAAATAATTAGGACTAGACTTTGAATGTATCAGGCTGGTTCATGTTCATTCAAATCACAATTAGTCTTAGTAACCATAACTAAGACAACGAAGAGTGGGGGATGGGTAATAAAGAAATGTGATATGCAATCCAGTCTATAAAATCTATTGCTATAGCAAGTGTAAATAAACATCCTTATAGACTTGTTCACGTGTTTCCCGCCAATAATAAGCTTCCAGGATATGGTATGAAATAGGAAACGTGTCATTGGAAATAATATTGTCAACAGTCTCAGTAAAGTAATTGAATTCTGTTTGTATGCCTTGCACTTGAACAGGACTTGAAAACAAAATTCACTAGTAGATTAATAGTGATAGCTTTGCTAAACACTATTTTGCAGACTATTAAATTCAGTTTACTGCAGACTATTGAATTCATTTTACTGCAGACTATTGCCTAACATTCAGTTTCCTGCACACTATTGACTTCAATTAAGCAAAGAAGATTGAATTCAGATTTCAGTAGACTATTGCATTCAGTTTACTGCAGTATATGACTATTGAATTCAGATAACTGCAGACTGTTGAATGCTGTTTCCGGCAGACTATGGAATTCAATTTACTGCAGACTATAGCCTAACATTCAGTTTACTGCAGTAAATGACTATTAAATTTAGTTTACTGCAGCTTATTGAATTCAGTTTACTGCAGACCATCGGATTCAGTTTCCGCAGGCTATTACAGTTAGTTAACTGCAGATTATAACATTCAGCTTACTGCAGACTATTACATTCAGTTTACTTCATACTATTACATTCAGTTTACTGCTGTAAATGACTATTGAATTCAGTTTACTCCACACTACTGAAATATGTTTACTGCAGACAATTACATTCAGTTTCCTGCAGACTACTATAATTAGTTTACTGCAGACTATTACATTTTCTTTACTGCCGACTATTACATTCAGTTTACTGCAGACTATTACATTCAGTTTACTGCAGACTATTACTTTCAGTTTACTGCAAGACTATTACATTCAGTTAACTGCAGACTATTAAATTCAGTTTACTGCTGTAAATGACTATTACATTTTCTTTACTGCAGACTATTAAATTCCGTTTACTCCATACTATTACATTCAGTTTACTGCTGTAAATGACTATTGAATTCAGTTTACTCCACACTACTGAAATCCGTTTACTGCAGACTATTACATTCAGTTTGCAGCAGACTACTACAATTAGTTTACTGTAGACTATTACATTTTCTTGACTGCCGACTATTACATTCAGTTTACTGCAGACTATTACATTCAGTTTACTGCAGACTATTACTTTCAGTTTACTGCAGACTATTTTACATTTAGTTTATTTTGCACATTATGCTAATGAGCACATGAAAGTACAAGACTTAATTGCCAAAACAACATCTGCATGTTTGCATATAAATGCCAAATAAGAATGTGCAGAGTAGAAACAACAACAACAACATAAAGTAGACCTTGTTGGTCAGCACAATGCCAAGCTTCTTTTGCTTAGCCGCATTTATAAAAGATACTTAACAGAGTTGCTTTAGATCACTGACAACCCTCTGATCCACACAAATATTTTTTTATAGAATATCACTCAGAGGAGTAATGTGTGAATGTAATTTAGTGTGACATAAAACAGCAATTAAATTCTGTATTTAAATGTATTATGCTAGTTAACACTGTTAAATAAAAAATATTTAAGTGTGCAAAACAAAGCAATGGTCTTTAATCTTTCAATCGCATATGAATTTGTTAAAATATACTTATCTAGATCAGTTAACCAGGGCAGTTTTGGAAAATTACATAGTAGGAAAAATAAAAAATTAAGTTATTGTTTTTACTTAAATATAATAGATACTTACTCCAGAGACTGGTGCCGTAAATCTCACTTTATGGTGTGTGTTATTGTAATTAGACACAGCACACATTGGACTATAAAGCTTACAATACCCTACTAACCTTTCTTGCCAAAGCACATAGAGCCGAGCTTTCCAGGATTATGCCTATAGTATAGAGACCTCTTCATTGCTAATTCAATGCTACTTAATTACAAAGTAATAAATATCTCAGGCAAAACAATGTCAAACTAATGTTGTGTATCATTATAAAACTAGAGCTTTTTCACTGATGTTTATAACACAGGGTCACTCATGGGAGAAATGTGTAAACTCTGGCAGTGGGATAACATGTTACTGCGTATGTGAAAGTAATGAAGCAATTAAAAATTATGCAGTGACCGACAAAGAAGAGAGACGGTTTAATTATAAACATGTAAAATATCATAACAAAAGCCACGAGCTTTACAAGTAAGTAACTAACACTTTGAAATACATCTTAGCAATCTATCATGAATCTATGGCTCCATGCCTACTTATATTTTAAAGACTGGTAAAAATGTTTGCACAAAAGTTCATTGGTAAACTTTCTTTAAATAGCAACTGAACATGATCATTGACTGATTGTTTATTGCATGGTTTTAAATTTAAAATTGATGATCTCATCTTTAACATTGTCATTCTCTGTGTAGACCTGCCTACTTTACTTATTACACCATTTTTATTTAGGGAAGACCTTAGGCTTGATTTGTTTACAGTAAATCATTTAGTAAACTTCAAAAATAATAACAGTTATCAGAAGTAGATCACAAATACATCATAATTAATCATAAAATGACATAAAAGAAGAAAAAACATAACATCGGACACTGGCTAGTATACTAATAATAGTAATGATAGACAAATTTGACATAAGGCATGATAAGGGGCCTACCTGATTTCAAAAAGGCCTGGTTTATCAAAGTTACTAGCATCATAGCTTAATGATGAAGCTCGGAGGTCTATTTCTCCCAATGGCAGCAAATCTTGAGGTTGACGATAGTAATATAGTTTACCCGTGTCCTCTCCATAAACAAACCATACGAGTTTAATTGTTTTCCGAAACGCAAGTCCCACATTTACAAGTTTTAACCACCCAGAAAGTTGCTGTTCTTCCGGGTCTGTTACTGTAGGCAGTGTAGGGGATTGTGTTACCGACCCATCACTACATGGTGCCGACAGCATCTCAATACTGATATCTTCATCCTCTGTGACGTCCTCTATCTCCTTCGAATCAATTTCTTCGATACTTCCATTCACGCCGGTAGAATCTGAAATCACATTTTCGCTCAGTAAATCAGGGCCATCGATGGCAACACCCCCTTCTAACGCCGCCATAGCTCATTACTTTGTTTACTTCCGTGATCGTTTCTTATTTCCAAACACTAAAGATCAATATCTTCTATTCTATGGATTGGACGCGTTTTATAAAAAAAAAAATTTCTTTCGCTCGAATTAAAATGAAAAAAAAATAAAGTAAAATAATTAAAACGTTTATATTATATTACGGTACATAAAATGTCTTGCATAGATATATCAAATTATTCTGAATTTTGAAAAAATGCAATACTAGACGCGGACCACGGATGAGCGTAAAACGCAATAATCTTCTTTATAGAACGAGGAGCGTCTGTAGGCCCTAAAATCTAAACCTTTATTATATATTATATAAGATAAGAGTGGCAGCCAACGTTTTTTTATAATCATTATAGCCATAGGTAATATGTAATCATTAGCGGGCTCAGGTAATAACATTGTAGAAAAGGGGGTGGGGGCAATAAATTAAGTGTTGCATATTTGTCCAGCCTTTTTTTAAAGCAATAAAATTCGAATCCACTGAAATAGGCCTATTGCATTCAAAAATGTTTTTAAAACTTCTTTATTAAGTTTCTCCTTTAATACACGTGTAGGCCTATACCTATAAGGCTGGTGAGTTCAGCAGTGTCACAAGCCATGAAATATGATGAGGGGATTGTGTGGCCAGCACAATACCGGGTCAATACCCAATATAGGCCTACCAGCCTCTATAGAGCCTACTCTATATTATTTCCTAAATCAATTTCTCATTATATATAGGTGCTCAGACATTAAGTGTAAAAGCTTGGCAAACAAGATGGAACCATATAGACCCTGAGAGTTGTAACCTACCCCTATCCCTATACCATGGGTCGGCAACCTAGGGAACGCGTGCCAGACTTGGCACGCAAGGCGATTTTAAATGGCACGCGAGGGACCTCCAATATGTTAAGAAGTTTTTCTAGCTATCTCGACAATTTGTAAAGTAAAATACCCGTCGGACCAAATTGATCATAGGGCCGGTGTATCAGTGTTCACCAGTTTCTGTGGCCAAGGCATACTAGGGGATTGTTTGGCCATCACAAAGCTTAGCCGCATTTACTTTACCTACTGAAGTCAGGTACCCATCAGAGCTGAGTTGGCTCAGGGACACCCTCGAGTCCTGGGAAAAAATGCCACTAGCCTTCACCTGGATTCGAACCCAGAACCTTCTGTATGCCAGGCGTGCCACATATTTTTTAGACAATAATTAACCATAAGTGTGAAAGACAATAATTAATCATAAGTGTGAAAGTTTAGTAATAAAATGTTGTATTTGGTGTAAATGCAAATAAAAAGTATAACCACAATCATGTTAATTTTTTTTTAATATTAAACACGCTTCAGTGATTTTCTCTATACATCTCGTTTGCCTTTGGCCTTGCTCTTGCGACGGCACTAAATAAATACATTTTCCTATTAAAACATTTTTTAATAATAGAGCATGAGGAATTTCATGCTGTTGGCACACTGAATGATTTAGAAATCCAAGTTTGGCACACAATTAGCAAAAGGTTGCCAACCCCTGCCCTATACCACAGCATTTATAGTTGATTATAGTTGATATTGACAGTAGGACTAACCTACTCAGAATGAGTTTAAACCAACCAGGAAAGCCAAGTAGGCCTACTTAACATCATTTGAATTCCTAATCAAAATGCAGGATTAAAGGAGATTGAGACTGTAACATATACAAGATAAGATTAGTTTAATCTTGACTAAAGATAGCATATTTAAAGAATATTCACATATATGTATATAAAGATGTTTTCTCCTTAAATATAGATTTTATCTATAAGTTTACTTACTTAATTAGATTTACTGGTATATTATTTCAAGTTATAAAGGACTATTTACTTACTGGGTATATTTTAATGTATTTGTTAGGCTACCAATGCCGTGTTCTGTAAGTTTTTTCATATATTGCCAGTGTTGTGAATCTGATATCTGTTTAGTTTATTGTGATGATTTATCTGGACCAATATAGACATCTTATCTAATATTATTTAATTTATTGTATGTGTTGTAAGTTTAAATTCTGTAATGAACTAACCACAATAATTAAACAATGTCAGCTAATTAAACAACATATTCACAAAATTAAATAATGACTGTGATAAAGAAAAGTTGAAATTAATTTTGAATTAAATTAATATGCAAGTCATCACTTCTGCATAGTCTAGTCCAGGGTTCAGCAACCTTTTGATAATATTTGTGCCAAATTGAGATTTCTAATTCATTACACGTGTCAACAGCCTGCTTTAGCACTTAATTTCTAATAGAAAATACTTGAGCAGTTTTTTTTAGGAGTCTTCCGCAGCTATTGAAAATTGTTCGGTATGCCAAGTTTGGCACACATGCCATAGGTTGCCAACCCCTGGTCTAGCCTATGCATTCCTAGGCTAAAAAATTATTTAAACAATAAATTGGCTACAATTTTAACAAATTATGTAAATTGTAAACACTGAAACAGTGAATTTAAAAAACATTGAGGTAAATTTTTAATCCAATATGAAACACCAGAAGTAGCAAAAACAAATTATATGTCAATAACTAACATGAAAAGAAGTGACAAGAACACTCAAAATTTAATGAAATGTTTGAACAGTAAATGTAAGTTAAGCAACAAGATTAAAACATAGGCCTATTTTTAAACATGTATAACAGAATATATTTTTAAAAAATGACTGTATAAGTTTAAATTAGATCACAGAGAATGTTTTTTACTCTAGCAAATAATTAGATGTTTTTAAGTTTTCTTTTGTTACGTAGCAGTAACTTTCTGTTATCAGAGTTAGGGCTCTGTACAGTTTGATACTGATGAAGGAAAAGCTTTGAGCACGCCTCTTTATCTTGAATGTTAGAGGCTTGACTTTGCTCCAAGTGTTCAATCTTTTTCTGTAACTCCAAAATCTGTGCCTTTAGACAAGTTATTTCAGTTTCGTAATTTTCTTTCATGTGTTGCAGCCTCTGCAAAAAATTTGTAATAGTTAAAAAATCTGAACACAAGTAATTTGTCAGAAATGTACTTTTAACATATTTGAAGAACAAATCGACAATAACAAAATTTTTATTACATGGTAGTAGGTGAATTATCTCCCTTGTCTACTCTAACACTAAAATGAAAACCTTTATCTGTAAATGTGTGCATTACCTAACTGCATCAACTGCATTGAAAACAAAGGTTGTTTAGCGCCAACAAAAAAACTCTAAACAAGTGAATGCAATTTTACTGATATAAACTATATATAATGCTATTTCTTTAAAAATCCTTTTATATTAACTTCACAAAGCTTTCTTTGTATAGGACCTGATCTTTTGGAGGCTAATTGACCTACTTTTCACCAAGCCATCAAGCTGAAACTTGAAACATAGATGTGTTTCATTTGACAACACATTCTATCCAATTTTCAGACATATCCCCCAACTCCGACCCTCACAGATCAATTTTAAATGTTCTTTTCATTACACTCTATGTTAAGCATTCAAAATTTTTTTTCGGGTAACTGATCTAAACAAGTGTTTTTAGCTGCAAAATATAAATATAGTTACGGGATTAATTCCCCTTTGTTTAAAATCATTAATAGATCTATAGCTTTGGCTTTTTCTGTGTTTCTTTGTGACAAGTAAAGATCAACATATTTAAAATGCATAACATAGTAAAGGTTTTATACAAAAAGTTTTTTTTTGGGTTGTTTAATTTTCAGAATAGAATGCCACATGTTGGCCTATAAATTTGTTTTCTCATATTGTTCATTAGTATTGGTAGCATTATTTTTAACAAATACGTTTTGTTATTAAATAAGCATTTCTGAATGTGATTTAATACTTAGTTCTAAAGTATTTTTTTCATCTATCAACAGCACAATGGATTCTCTAAAGATATGTTTGCTACTCACATTCCTCATTACTCCATTATTCATCCCAAGATGCTGTTGCTGTACAAGTTGAATTTTTTGTCGTTGGGCTTCAGTTAATTTTGCTTCATACTGTCAATAAAAACACTAAATTACATTTTCTATCACTTCATGCCAATTATTCATCAGCTATAATAAATAATAATACTTTAAGGTTGATTAGAATATAGTATATAATTATATAGACAGAGGAACTTCAGCATAAGTTGACTTTGGAATAAGTTCCACTTGGTATAAGTCCTTTTTAGAAGTGAAAACTTTTGCTTGGTATACAATCTTTGTTTAAAATATGAGTTAAAGTGTTCACAAGTGTATAGTACATGATGAGTCCACTTGCAAAAGGTATTAAGTCACTATTTTAAAAAAAAAAGAGTTATACCCACTTTCTTCAAGAATATGATTTTATTTAAACGATATGGCAAGCACATGAAGTTAAAAACTAAACAAAATTAACTGCTAGTAATGTTCAGTTATTGATATGATGAGGATGTGACGTCTTTGGTATTTAGGTGTATGGAACTGATGAAGTCAATTTAATGAATTTATGGGGTTAAATGTATATAACTGAGACAATAATGTTAACTAAATATTGAAATTCTTAACCTGCAAAATTATTCTTGAGACTTCTTTCTTTCTCTCCCTCTCTGAGGTCTCTAACTCAATCAGTAGCTTTTCTTTAGAATCCTTCTCATCTTTTAGTTGATTGTTGCACTTAGTTAGTTCTTCTGTAACTAAATTAAAGAGTACACTTCTTATCTTATACATTACAGACGCTCCTTCTATAAAGAAGATTATTGCGTCCTACGCTCATCCGTGGTCCGAGTCTAGTCTTGCATTTTTATTAATGTTTTAAATGATGTTAGGTTATTGGTTTTCCTGGTTTGTTCAGGCAACCCATTCCATGCCCGAATGCCACTCGGGAAGAAAGAGTACTTATATGCATTTGTTCTCGCATAAGGGACAAGGAAGGTGTTTTTGTCTTTATGTTTATCTGAGCTTTGCAACAGATTGTTATTGGGTTGTATTTCTAAATTAGAGTTTAATGCCTTATGTATTATTACTACTTTACTCTTTGCCCTTCTGTCCTCTAGTGTTTCTAGGTTTAGTGATTTGACTAATGGTGTTACTCTTGTCAATTGGGAATATTCACTAGTTATAAACCTTGCAGCTCTTTTTTGAATTTGTTCTAATTTTTTAATGTTTTCTTTAGTTGATGGGTCCCATACAGATCCTGCATATTCTAGTCATTACAATATCATTCAACTCATGTTGCTGGTAGCCTTAAGATTAGGTAATAATTCAGCTTATCTTAAGGTTGATTGTATATTTTGAAATCTTACAACTTCTTAATTAAACACAGATATATATATACATATTTTATCTATGCAGTTTGTTGACTTACTGATACTCAGAAATATAACTAGACAGGTCTATGTTTTTGTTTGTTTTATTTAGGTTAGGTTAACAGCCTTTTGCTAAGTACATTTTTAAACACTTTGGCTTGTTTCCCACAAATGGATCATTATTATTTAAGGAACAGACAATGAACCAAGCTCTTTATCACTTTTAGAGATTTCTTGAGCATGTTTAGTCTTTTTAATGTTAATTTGTTAGTGTGAATTTTCAGCTCATTACCAAGTGCTTTTTGTTTTAAAGTTTGGGAAAGCCTCCAATTGTCACAAGTAAGAATATAACACCCTCTTTTGTTCCCAATACTACCATTAACTAATTAGAGTGCTTTCACTTGAATGAATCCTGATGTCAGCTAATCCCTGTTCATCACTTACATTGAATTCTTAAATTATTTAAAGACTCTTCTTTTTCTGTTTCATAATTTCTTATTAACTCATCAGCATGATTTTCATGGTTAATAATCTCTTCTTGCAAGGCCTGAAAAAAAAAGTTGACCAAACTTAAACTATGAAACAAAAAAAGAATACAAGATGTATGCAATAATCTCCTGCATAGAAGGAGCATCTGTAACATTTAAGATAAGATATTCATAGGATTTTTTTAAATGAACATACACACCCTAACTTATCTTTGTAACATCTATTACCTTATCTTTACCAATTAGTTGTTCTCTCAAACTTTCCATTTCATCTGATGATATAAAAAGGTTAAGATAAATTAGAAAGAAATGTACCTATACACTTACTAGCAATAAATTATAACTAAGCTTTTTTTTTCTATTTTTTAAGATATAAAAAAAAACTTTAATATATCAATATATCTGCAAAGAGATTTACTTACTATCTAAGACAACAGTGATGTCCATTTTATTTTGAAATAATTTAATGGATTCCTGTAAACTACTGCACTCTGTATTTAAACAAAACAACATTTTTAATATAAATAAGATGAAAGCTGCTGAAAAGAAAAATATTATAAAAACACTTGGATGATTATTCTGTGATAAGTCAGAAATATCAGTCTCTTTACTAGCTTTATACTGATACCATTTTTTTCAAAGTATAAGAACGTGTTTATATCATTACATTTGTTTTTTTTAAAAAAAACTTAAACAGATATCAATAAATAGTATTAGTATTACAAGTGAAACTAGATGTAATGATAGTAATGTTTTAAAATTTGCTTTCATTTATAACTAGTTTAATTCCAAATATGGGCCATTGAGGCCTAGTGGAGGTACGCTGGGCTGGTGTATCAAAAGTCCTGGGTAAGTGTGAAGGCTAGGGTTTGTTCCCGAGTCTGGGGGATGTCCCTAAGTCTACCCAGACTGATGAGTGCCTGCAAGTAGTTGTGGATATGAAGACGGCAGGGCATTGTGCAGGTCACACAAGCCTCATACACGCCATGGCCATAGAAACTTGCCCTATAGATTAAATTGGTCTGAAGAGTGATACTTACATCTTACAAATTATAGTCAATACTATTTGAATTTCAATTAAATGGTGATGTATTTAAAATGTTAAAGGTTTTAATGTTTAAATAAAACTATAGCTTTAAGGCTATAATTCTGACCTGTGTGAAGACTAGCATAAGTTTGCTTCAATATTTCCTTTTCATTAAGCGACTGTTGTAACTTCTCTTTGGCTTCTTGCAATTGATTAAACAAATCTGTATATAACTGAAAAAATACATTTTAATTGTAAGAAACATTTGTAATTTGTAATTATTGAACAGATTTTTTACTTCATTTATATATTATAAACACATTAAAAAATATAATATATGATGATAAAATACAGCTATTTATGACCATATTCCAATATGCTAGCCTTCTTTTAAGTTCATGATATATTTTTTCCAATAGTTTGATAAAGCTTATGGTAAAATTGTGCTCCAGTTTAGAAAAAGTCTGCTACTACACCCCAACCATGCATTATGATTATTCCATCCATCCCAACCTTGCCCTATTCTTCTTCTACCCTTTTTGCAGCATTTTAAGTTCCATTGTCTAACTTGTACTATTTGGAATTAATGAATTTATGCCATTTATGGATAGCTCTTTTCTTAATTCTAGTTTGTTCTAGGTTTTTAAATGTTATTTTTAGATTTTTGTAGATTGGTGATAGCCAGATGATAATGGATAATGATAGGTGAAAATTGTAAAATGAATGTAGGCCCTATAAGGGTCTAATAGTTTGTCATATGACAAAGAGGCCTATCACTGGAAAGAGCTTGAAGAGAAGAGTCCAATGGTATATCATTTATTAAAATCGGATCAGAAATAAACAAAAGTTATGAATTTTTAAGTGATGAGATTTGAGTAACAAACTTCAATAACAAAGAGAAAGAAGAAAAACTGAAGTTGATTTTTTAAATATTTTTTATTCAACAAGTAGGCTAAACAGTCATAAGTCAAATTGTATAAAATGGGTATTAAATTAAAGTTAAAGGCCATACAAAGGGTCACACGTGCATAGAATAATTAGCGTACAGGCGCTTCTTTTTTTAACACTTCTTATTTTTTAATATATTTTTTATAATAACATGATATTTGGATGAAATTGGAATGATACTACTAATACTAGATCTAGTACTATTGACTACTGATGATAGATCATAGGACATAGTCATACTCATTATTTACTCATTAAATATCATTAGGCTATACTTATAGACACTATACGATATACTATATATTTATATATATTGTTACGATTCTCGGTCATAAATGAATGACGTAGTAAGGCATTGACCTCTTAACAAGTGCGTATCAGAGTCCAAGGCGACCAAGGTTTGACCTTTGTGCCCTGAGGGCAGTTTAAATAAAATAATTCGTTCAAATCCCGTGGAAATTGGAGGATAATTCTGGATCGTAGTAATTATAGAGAAAGAGGTTAAAATGCGTATTAAGACCCTGTAGAATCTTCGATGATAGTTTTCTTTGTTAAGTCCCGACCTCCTTAAAGTTAGTTCAGTTTGGAAGTTTGTGGAGTGAAGTCGCTATATTCATTTGTATATTATATGCCATTGTATTGAAACTTATGTTGCCATCAGTTGATGAAGTTTATTGATCGTTTATATTGAGTCTACAATTTAAATAAAATTGTTTATTCAACAACTGGAGTTGTTTGATCTATCATTGTTGAGAAAGGTGTTGAAGATAATTATCACGAATATAACTACATTGCTGCATAGACCTGTCAGTCAAGGAACCCCTAGCTTGGGCTACAGATTAGCAGAATCTAGAGACTTCTAATAAAGATACAACTATATTCATTGAATCCGATTTAACGAGTCGTAATAATAGTAATCAATATCTAAAGGGCCATAACAATATATAGACTTTTTATACTATTAAATACTATTATAATTATACACTATACTTATACCGTATACCTTATACTATAGCTATACACTATACAGATATAATATAGACAATATTAATATAGTAAATAGTAGTGAGTAGTGTCATACTTAATCATACTATAACTTAACTATAAGTCATAATAAGTTGTATAAGTATAAGTATAACTGTATAAAGTGTATAACTTAGTATAAGTTGCCATACATCATACGTGCATAACTTGCAGCATAACAAAAAATGCAGAACCAAATAGTTTTAAAATACTATAAAATAGCATGCTGTTACGATTTTAAAGTCTACATACATTAGACCACTGATTGAAAACTTCATCATTTACTGTTTCTTCGATTTTAATTTTAGCAGCCATTTCTTATGATTGTATCATTATTTATATAAATTTGAATTTTATCTTCACAGCATCAAAAAAATTATATTAAAAACTAGGATTGTCTGTGCATAAATCACTGAGCTATATATATTATACCGTATATATCTTTTTTGGCTCCTTAAAGTCTCGGAAGACAATTATATTTGCGCTCCTGTGACATCGCCAGCCCCGCAGCATTAACTGTGTCTGTGAGGACCTCTCATTTGGGTTCTGTCGCATCTCTGGCACTTGAAAGCGAACCGTTGGAGCTGGTCAGGGGCAGTATATGTTCTTTAATTTTCTTCGCTGCTCTTCCAGCCTCTTCGATAGGACGAAGTCTGCCCTCTGCAGCAGATGGCTTATAGACGGTATCTGCCGCTTTCCGTGTTTTGTCGACGCTAAATAGCAAAGCTGGAGTGTCATCTCCAGGGCGCAAGCCTGTGCATTGTGTTAAGGAGAAGCTGATGTTATATTGTTATATATATATATATATATATATATATATATATATATATATATATATATATATATATATATATAATATAACGCAGTTCTCTCTGAAGTGAATAGCATCTTCTTGAATCTGATGGTCCAGATTCCAGATGGTTTCTAACAAAATGTACTATTTGCTAGTAGCCTACACATTTATATGGGCCTACCTTGGCCGCCTACGTAATTTCTTTGAAAAGGGTATTTGACCCCCCCCCCCCCCTTATCCATTCCTCTCTGGTAATATGTTTTTATTAGTAGAAAAAAGGTTTAGGGTTAGTTGTAATTTGAACACCGGGCCGGTGCAAGACGAGTTTGAAGCCGTAGCAGTATCAGTACCGGTGTGCGACGTAGGGCGTAGGAGCCCACTCGCCGCTCACAAATTCAGACCTAATTTAAAAATGTGAAAACTATTATTGTTCCACAGAAAATAAATAGACTATAGTTTCTTCAGCTGTTCGTATTTCTTAATTGCATAAACCACTAATCGATGGTTTAAAATGTATAGGCTACTACCGTATATAATAATATTATTTTGTTTGGATAAGAAAAAATTGGTCACAAATAAGAAATTCGGATTCACATTTTTATAATCACTGTTTTACCATTCATTGCTCAGTGACTCATAAATTGATACTCATTTTTCAACTAAACTATTTTAAAGCGTGATTCTATGAATGAGAAAAATTTTATGGATTTGATTTTAGTAAAAATCTAGAAAATATTAAGACTTAATTTTCAATTTAATTAATTATCATTAAAAAAAATGGCTAGAAATGAAGAGAAACAATTAGCAAGACTAAATCGTGTTTATTTACTTCAACAAAAAGAAGGTTTGTGACACTTTTTAAGTTACAGTTACAGTTTTATCAGTTTATCAATGGGCCTATCATAGTTTATGTTGATCTATAGTTCTATAGGCCCTAGTCTATAGGCTATAGAACTATATAGTAATATAGTTAATAATGTCTATACTATACTACTATAGGGTTATAGGCGTTATAGGCCTAGTGGTTATAGTCTATACCAGTATACCGTAGGCCTACTATTATAGTAGGCCAGTAGGCCTAACTATTATATTATAGTAACTATACTACTATTAGTACTATACGACTATACTATACTATTGTCAGTATTGTTTAGGCCTACTATATACGGTAAAATACACGCTATAGGCCTACTGGCCTACACCAGGGATCGGCAGGCAACCTACGAACTACGGAGCAATTTGCAGTGGCACGCTGAAGACCTCCAAAAAAGGAATTTAAGTAGGCCTATCTTTTACATGAGACATGACACATGAATCATGAAACTTATATATTAGGCTATTAGCCTACTATTAGGCCTATAGTAATAGTTTATAGTGCCAGACTAGGTTGACTTTTACTAACTTTTAGATCATTGGCATTGGCGCTCTGAAATAATAAGGAATCCTACTTTGGCATAGGATAGGATAGGCCTACTAGGCTATACTATTATCAAAAGGTAGCCTAGCCGACCTCTGCCTCTGGTCTATAGTGACTATAGTAAATAGTACTATAGCCTACCATTATTAAATTCAAAGTTATTGTAATGTTTTATAGAAATGTACATTAATAATAAAGTTAAAGTTTATAAAGGCTAAAAAATATCAATAGCCTGCTAAGGCAGACTCAGTGAGTCAGTAATACAGAATACAGTATGATGCTGAGTCTGAGTAGGCCTATGCAGACTATGCTCGCACTCTCAGTATGACACTGTGAATTATGACAGTAGTGAGTCTAATTTTAAGTGAGTATAATTATAGTACCGGGTATAATAGTAATAGTCAGGCTAAGAATAGTAAGACAGACTGACCTAACTTCCTAAAGTAAAGTAGCCTTGTCAACATAACCTTTTAATTTACTTTCGTCTCTCTTTTCTGATTTAATGTTTGAGGATTATTTCGTCTCCAATGTTAACCGCCCTGCCTCTAAGTGACCAACTTTTAGCATTACCTTGTCTGCTAGAAAGAGTGCTAGAAAGAGTCTAGAAAGTTTTGCAGGCTGTTTTATTCTCACATGTTCAATGCTGTTTAAAAAAATTCAAGAGGGGGGTGCTTTAAATAACTATAGGCTAACAATGGAACTGTCTGATGAATTGAATAGAGACTTTTATAAAATTTATAAAAGAAACTATATATTTACCCTTTCAATGAGCTTATATTTTCAATTATGCAAGATAAAAAAAAAAAAAAAACACAATTAATTTAAATAGAATAGGCCTATGTAAACATTTTCAATTTACCAAATTACAATTTGTTTTATTTATATATCAAATCCCGTATGATTTTAAATATTCTTTTATCCAAAGCTTCAATTGGACTAAAAAAAATATTAATGGCATATAAGTAGTGCAGCAAAAGAGTATTTGTCTTCAAACTTTTCACTAGCCGATGATGTAAATAGGCCTACTAATTCAGCGGACAACTTTATGTCTGGACACATACTTTTTCTTTTTATAAATAACGGGCGGTCTCTAACAAGAACTGCAGAAAATGTAAATATTCATTTTGGCTTTAAACCTACAACAAGCACTATTACGAGGATAACAAATAAATTGAATAACTGGCTGATAAACTTTCAAAGTCAACGCTTGGTGCAATTCTGCAATAAGCATTTTCAATGCACCATCACAGCCTTGCCAGCTGCAACCTTTTCAACTTGTGTTCCCGATTGCCCCATTGCAAACGTTTCTTCTGATGCGACTTCATCGCCTGTTGCTACTGTTGGTGTCAATGAACCTACCCCTATCATTGAAAATGTAGGCATCTCTACGAGACTACAAGTATTGATGCCAAGGAAGAAATCATTGAAAACAAGGCTAAATTTGCTATCCATGCAACTAACAAGCTCCAGCAAGACTGGCAGAACTAAAAATGAAATATATGACATAATGCAGCCAAAAATAAAAGTTTTAAATAAAAAAGTAAAAAGAAAAGACAATGCCATGAAACTTATAAGGGCAGAAAACGCAGACCTTAAAATAAAGGGCAATTTTAACAACAGAAAAACAAACAGCTGAAAGCACAGCTAGAAAGGAGAAAACTTAAAAATGATGAATTGAAGTCCCAGCACACTGCTGATTTAAATAGACAGGGAAACCAACAAAATAACATCATTTAAAACTTGTAAGAAATGAAAGTGCAAGACTAACCACTGATAAAGGTAGAATGAAATAAGGGTCTGCATCTAGAAATAATAGAAGAATTGTTGTATATTAGAAGATAAGACAGACATAGCGCATAAGATTAGATGATATAGTAAGATCTTTATTTTGTATTTATAATTTATTTTACAATGTAAATTATATTTCAACAGAGCAGCTAAAGAAAAGACCACCTCGGCCAAAATTAGTAAGTACAATTTTAAATCTGCTTGAATTTTGCTTTTAATTTTTGCTGTAAATTCTAGAAATTACCAAATTGCTAGATATATAAATTCAAAGTAAAATATTTCTTTCAAATTAGAAAAACAATTTTGAGGTTAATATAAAACTCTGCATCTTTAAAGATAGTAATTTTTTTTCAGTTTTATAATTTTTGTTTTCATTCTAGGAAACTTTAACAACAGTAAATGACATCAAACAATGGATACCTAGTATCATGAGAGATATTGAATTCTATGTTACAGTGAGTATTTGTTCTATTTCTTACACAAATTTTAGCATCCACATCTTTGGAATAACATGAAAGAAATAATGCGAGAATTTGAATTCATACTAGTTTACATTTTTTCTAGCAAATGGAAGTCACATGCTACCCAGGCAGGCAAATAGAGGAGTTTGAGAGACGGGTCGGTCATCTACGGGGAGAGTACAAAGCTTTCATACGCAAAATACGAGAGCTTGAACCAAATCTAGAAGCAACTCCATGGTCAGACAGACCTTACACTGGGAAACAAAGAAAGCTTGATTTGAGTCAATCAAATGCAGGTGAGAAGTTCATTATTAACATTTCATTCACTTCTTATTAGTTTTAAATTTTAAAAGATACATTAATCGGAAAGTGCTAATTTCCCAGGATATGGTTGTGATTATTAGAGAATAAAACAGAATGTTACAACTCCTTTATTATTCTAATATTTCTTTGAGATGGTTGTTTTCTAATCAGGACTTGAAGTTGTCGATCTACTATTTTTATACATGTTTAAACACATTCCCTATTTTCTTCTTATAATCCAGAATCATCTAATGAAAAGGATAAAGATAAATGTGATGATGATGAAGTTGAAAGCCCGCAAACTATGACTCTGATAGCGACACCCGTTCTTACTATGGACTCTTTTTATACCAGTTGCTATGGATATAGTTCTCCACAAGAGCCTGCTGTTGATGATATTGACCCAGATCTACAATCCAAGCCTCTCAATTTTGATTTCTCAAAGCTTACCTCTTCACCAATTTCAAAAAAGCAGATGAATGGACTTTGTCATAAACAACAAACACCTGAAAAATCTTCCCATAAACCAGTTAGTGATAAAAAAGGAGGGAAATCTTTATTAAATTTACCTTACTCTGATTCTTCATCCTCTGAAGGTGAAGATACAGAATTAAAATAATTATGGGACCATATCTTAAACCATTTCAGACCATTTTGGCCCATGAGGCTTGTGTGGCCAGCACAACGCCCAGTCCTTCCTCTATTGGACCTCAGGTTTCCATCAGAGCTGGCTAGACTCAAGTATGCCCCTCATGCTCTGAAGAAATCATGGTGCTCAAACCAGTATTTGAACTAAGAGACCTTCAGAAATGGCAATATTATGGTCATCTGCCAGACCATCATACTCACCCATTAACCAATCAGATCTTTACTAAAACCTGTATAAGTATAAGACTATCTCAGCCAAAACTGTGCTGGACTTACTTGTTTTAGAAATACTTTCATTCTTATATTGTCATGTTGACATTTTAACCCAGTTGAAACAAAAGATACCGGTACCAACTTATGATTTTTAATCAGGGATAGTTAGTTGCTCTCCTACTAGCAGTCCATTATGTACCGTAGGTGTAAATTCTCGGGGGTAAGGTTCTTGGCCAGAAAGTAATTGTTTTAATTCATAGTAATGTTTTATTTATTTATTTTTAATCAAAACATTTGTTACTGATAATGGAGGCATTTTACCCTACTCTAAAGGGATTAACAATATGTTTTGTAGATTTAAAACTTATAAAAGAAATATTTTAACTAACATAGCTGCCTGGACAAGTTTTCTGTAAGGAGTCTTTATGTAAAAAGTCAGTTTTAAAAAACAATGTACATTTTTTAAAGTGTGTTAGACCTACTTAAATTATGTAACTCTACATTTCTATACTAGTGTAAAAAGGATTTAACAATTTACAAGCATGCTTGTAATTAAAAAGTACAAGATTGGTTGTGTCAATAATTGCCTCCCTTAATGTATGCTAAAAAATGAAACTAAATAAAAATTTCTTTGTTATTTAAGTTATTATGTCTGCTAATATTAACTAAGAAACTTAAGTGTATAATAAATCAATAAAAGAAATCAACTAGTTTGAGTTTTGTTTGTTTTTCTCATGCATTTATTTTGGTACAGAGTCAGGAACATGGTAATTCCTTAGTTCATTAAAGATAGTTTTTACACATCTCATCTATTTTAATTGTATCAACAACACTATCTATTTGAAACACACATCACAAATATCTTACTATGATCTAGACTCACAAATACATACAACATTTATCAGACAGGTCTGTAATACTTTACAAATTTACATCAGCATTATACAAAGTATCTTTATATTTTGTAAGGCACCAAAAATAAAAGGACCACAATGAGGTCAGAGTGGCATATGTTCATGATGAGAGGGGGGAATTTAAGAAAACTTGGGTTAGAATATGATATAAATCTTATTCAGTTACTTTAAACCATGTGTTACTTTGTACTCTTAATAAAAAAAAAAAAACTAATTGAAAGTTGAATCTTTGTTTGGAAAATGAAGAAAACATTTTGTGGAATGATTAAATATACTCACAATACCTAGAAGTGCAAGACACACAGAAAATAAGTGAAATTCTTTTTATAGAACTTTGACTAAATACTAGCTATTAAAATTATAGATTAGCTGGTCCATACAAATTGTAAAGGTAGACAATTTTGTAAGACATTTATCTCATCCATCATCTAGAATTCATTCAAAATAAAACAAAAACTGTGTACAAACAAAATAATGCCAAATCAACTTTTGCATGTACAAAATACATTCAGAGTTATCACAATTCAAATAGTACATACTATAAAACTATAATAAGTAAAAGAAATAAGAGCACCTTGTTTTACCTCAAAGGCATTCCTTTGTGTGAAAAGAACTTAGAGTATATATAAATTTTGATTCTTAAAATATTACAAACTTACTAAACAGTTTAAAGCTGTTCCATTTGCTATGATAGAAAAAATATTACAAACTTTATTTGATGTTTTACTTATTAATTAATTTTGTTTAATTGCAATTATTTTTACTGTAATTTAACTCTATGATATTGTCTGATTTTCAAGTGGGTCTGTTTTATAACCACAAACAGTTTCAGATCATAGTTTCAAGAAACAAAATTTTGTTTTTCCATTTGTATATTTGTCATTTCTTAACATACATATAAATGTAGTCATTTATCTTGAACACATTTTCTGTAATCTTTTCCAATGACTAAATATTCTCCATTTTATTAACTTGAGATCACAAACTTGGTTCAGCTTCACAGTTTTCACTTTTGCACATGACTTGACCATGCTGTAAGAAATAGAAACATTTATTTATCAGCTACAACTAAATGACCAAGACCTTTTTAACTCTTTCGCTCCCAAAGCTTTTTCCATGGTTTTACCAAGCCTTTTTTACAGACACAAGAAAAAAATAGGACCTTAATTTTTAAATGTAAATCTTTGGGACAAATATAAGAGATAGACCTTAAGTGTTGCGCATCAAAAGAAAGGAAAATGAATGTACTTTATGATTAAAGTACGTTAAAATATATTTATCAAAATATATTAAATATTTTATAGTGGTCAACAATTAATCAAATAGGTAACAACAGTTTTAAATTTGAACAAAATTTATCAATAAATAAAAAAGTTACACAATATTTAGTTATTTAGCCAAAGATATGCCATCACAAAATTTTTTTTAGAAAAGTTGAAATAAAGAAACATCTACTCATCTACCCTATTACATCATTTATTTTGCTTTATTCCAAATTATAATCGATCTCTTGTTCTGTGGAGTTTTCATTGTTAGAAGCTAGCAAAATAGGTCATTGACTGTCCTAATGAATAAATTAGTTCTAGAGCTTTATTAGCGGTAATTATCTAAGTTGGACATGCCCCTGGACCGCTTGGCCCCATAACAGAAATAATTGAACCCAAATATCAAATCAAAATTAAAAAAAACATGCAACAAATGTAAACAAATTGCATTAATAACAAAGAAAATGGCGTATCGAAAATAGCGCAGTAAAATTATATCTTTACATTGTATAGGCTTTTTGCTAAATTACTAATTAATCATGAGCCGGTAGAATCGGCTCGTGGGACAGAAATGAAAAATAAAAAAGCAGATTGTACCGGCTCATGGGATGGAAAAAGTTAATTAGAAAAAGAAAAATGACATTCTTTGAAAAAAATATAAGATTATAAGAACAGAAAAACACATACATACATTTCTAAAAAGAAAATTGTTGGAAATGATGAAATCAATGAGGATGTGCATTTCTACATATTATTTTAACAATTTTATCTATATCCTTATATTTATCTAATTTATCTAAACAAAATTCAAAAGGAGTAGCCTACCTTACAAGTACAAGTTGTACATTTATCTGGTTTCCATTGCTCACCATTTCGAATCAGTCTGTTTTTATGGTCTCTACATTTTTTGTGACTTCTGGCTTTAACTTTTTCAAAGCTGCGAATCTGATTTTTTTTAAAAATGTTATAATAAATGTAATTACTCTGAAACCATACAATTTTATATTGATAGTAAAGTTATTTCAAGGGTGTTATTTTTTTCATTGGTACATTAACAGCTATTTTCAAAATTATGCCAAGTTCACTAACCCCAATAGCATGTAAAAATTTAATGCTTGGTAATGATAGTATAATCAGCCTGTTTTGTGACATGACAATCTATTGCAACCCGCGGTACAGAACAATTTATTAGAAATACATTTTGCAAGTATAGTATTTAAAAATTAGTTTGGTTAGAAATGTTTGTCTGATACATTTGACCAAGCTATGTGGCCAAGATGTAAAAATTTTAAAAAGGGAGATAAGTTTTATCTTGATTTTGCACAAAAACAAATAAAAGTAAATGCTACATTTCTTGCCTTGTTTTTCAATTGAGTTATTATTTGAGCCATTTCCATCATTGTCTCCTCAATGCCTTCCAATCTACTATCAAGTAAATCAACATCATCTTTTTCACACTGTATTTCTTGTTCTTGTGAGTTTTCTTTTTGACTTGTTTTTTCTTCCTTTTTATTGGGTTCAGAATTATTTTCAAAAACTTTTATTGTTTCCTAATGATAGAAGAATCATTTTTAGTAAAAAAAATGGAACAGATTGTTTATAATTGAATTAAATTAATTATGTATATAAAAGTAACTATATACAAGAAATAAAAACAAAAATAAGTTAAGGAAATAGAATTAATATAATGTGCACAAGTTACAAAGAACTAAAAGCTATAACTATTTAACAATTAAAATCATGTACTATATGATAAGAGCTTTCATTTTCCGGTCGTTGATCAGGGTAGCTATATTCAACAGATCGACGTCCTCGAAGTCTGTTGTGTGCTGCCAGATTCACTAGCGTTGCTCTTGATCTACAGTCTAATAAAACAATTGACATAGTTTAGTTGAGTCTTATTTTTTCATTCTGGTTGTCAAAAGACAAATGTTTGGTTCGTAAATGATTTTTAGTACAAAAATATTGTTCTGCCTTAGGCTATAGTTATGATTTGAATTTGACCACAACAATAAGTAAATAAAATGAACTGTTCATTAGAGTAATGAAAGACAAGAAATAAACAAAGATAAATGTTTACACAATGATTAGATTTCTTCAACCTCTGACCTGTTTGGACTACAGGTACTCTAACTATTAGTATTCAAAATTTTACTATTTATACAGATAGATGACCTTTTTTTTTTGTGCCAAAGTCATTTGGAAGTTTCCATTAAATGTTACAGAGCTGTGGTGAGATTTCTTCTGATTTCATTCATTTTATTTTTTTAATTTACATGTAAACATACAATTTATTTTATTTAACAATTTTTTTATTTCTTGACTTAAGACAAAAAAAGGTATTTACCTTCACAACAGTCAGTCCAATGATTTAAATCTAATCTTGGTATCAGGTCACAGCTGATATACTCATCATCACTCTGGACACGCATGAATACATCCTTTTGTACCCGAGTTATACCATCGCTGCTATCACAAATGGCCATTGATATAGACGTCTGCTGTATGGCATACATTTGCTCTTCTGTGAAGATGCCCTCACGCTCATACCAAAGCCTAGAGAAAAATACATAATAAAAATATATTTTTACCATTTGTAACTTACTTGTACTTTTTAGAAACTTACTTGTTGTTTTTAAACTGAATATAATTTAGGAACAATTAACATTAACACTTTTAGCTTTATATGCATTTAATCATTTGATTAAAACAACATAGTTAAATCTGCAGATCTAAAATGAGTCAACAATACAAGCTCCAAAATTATTTATCAATCCCTAGCCATTTAAAAGCTACGGTACTTAACATTTTAAACAGTAATAACTCAATTTAGTCTATAAATAAATTTCAACCGCCTAGAATTCAAAGAAATGACAAACTGGTTTTTTCTTTGTCTAAGTTCTAAAATGAAAAGTTGGCAAAGGCCAATTTAGAATATAGAGGAGTCCCCTGCCAAGTCTTTAAACACTTTCTACACATACCCACCTATCACCATCTCTCAATCTTTTGAACTGATCTGTCAAAATACACAAGAATGTTGGTCCAACCTTTGCACCAGGTAACATAGTTTCACTGATTCCCCCAATGAATAAATCAATATTATCTATAGAAAAAAAGAAGAATAAGAAAGCATTAGCACCAGTATCCTTTTTTATTGTAATTTATTTTTAATTAATAGATTCTTTCATTGTGAAATACATTTTTTGTAGGACTTGATGATACAGAAATGTGGGGTTTTGTGGTATGAGATAATTACTAAAGTAGGCCCTACTTTTTGAATAATGAACATATATATACATACATACAATTTTTATTACAAAAACTTAAATGAATAAGCTAATAAATTAAATTCAAGTATTAATAGACTCTAATTTATACATGTTAAATTAAGAACATTTCATTTTTTTTAACAATACTTCACAAATTATTTACATAAAATAATTAGATATACAAATAATAAGTCCCAATGGAATATGTTACCTGGATGACCATATAAGGCATGCAACTTGTCTCGGGTATCTTTAAACTGGATTTCATTACTAAAATCCTCAAATTTAGTGGCACGTTTTAGTCCACAGTATTCTCTGTAGTCATTGTAGAACTGAAGGCCATGATCTCTGCCTCTTTGAACATTTAGAGATGCCAGGTCTTGACCAATGGCATTTGAGATCATGAACAATTTCTCTGTCAATTCTGAATTCAGGAATTCCCCTGTACAAATAAAAAATAAGCCAAAAATGTGAAATCTTGCATACATACAGGTATCTTGCATACATACCGGTATCTTGCATACATACTGATATCTTGCATACATACCGGTATCTTGCATACATACAGGTATCTTGCATACATACCGGTACATAAATTATAATTCTTGTTGTTTTGTATATGAATCTTTGTATATGAATCTAATTCTTTTTTTTTTACGTAGATTTAGTTACCGGTAATATATTAAGAGCAATTTTAAAATGTTTTACCTGGCATTCTTTTTTTTGTAGCTCTTCCGAACAAGCCTCTGATCAAAGGATCAATGCCCCCTTCTTCAATAAGTCTGAATGGTGCAAAAAATGCTTTATGCAAAGGGAGGTGACCATGCTCAATTTCTTGGAATGTTTCATTAAGCCTGAAGAGCAGAGGTTGGATCAAAGTGTGGCCAAACCTTAATGCTGCTGTAGCAAACTCGTTGGCAATTGATGGATTCACTTCAGGATTGTAGCCGGTGTAGTTACCTAGCATTTTCATACCAGTAGGACCCAAAATCCTGGGCAGCCAATGTTTATATGAGATGTGTTGGATTATGGCTCCTATAATCTTTCTAGCCTATAAAACATTTTTTTAAATATTTGTTTTGAAACAATAAACTGCTATATATCATGTAAAAATATATTAGTTTACAGAAGTATTTAAAACTTAAAGTAACATACTCACATGTGAATATTTTTATTTATAATAATTAATTTATATTTTAATGCCAATATCAAATGAAAAATAAAACAACTATTACATTTATATCCCTGTCAACAGACTTGATTGTCTTAATGTTAGTCTACTCGCTAATCTATTGCAGGAACAGGGTTGTTTATTTTATACATGAATGAGAAGAAAGAAAACATTTTAATTTGTATTTAAAGTACAACAGACCCCTGAAATGTTTAATGAGCCAGCAGTATATTAGCTCAATACTATGCCAATGTAATGCCAAGATTTGAATATTTAGAGTCTGGACAAAGGTAAAGCTTTGAAGTTGATGAAATTCATGTACATAATTTAATGATAATATATTCAAACATATGAGTATTCATCAATAATTAATTTTATTGATAAAAGAACAAACTCTAGTGAATCCGGTCAACTTTTGAAAGCTACTTCCCTGGGGGTCTATTGTATTCTAGATATTAATCCGACAATATAGTAAACCTCATAGAATATTTTATTTCCATCCCAATGTGGATTTAATCTGTGAAGACCTGTGGCGATATGATTATGTTCTCTCATCCACAGAGTATGAAATGATGTTAGAGCCAACTGTTCATTAACTCTGTGGTCACCAGCTAGGAAACACAAGACATGACGCTTGTTAGATTCCAGCTGGCAATCTGCTCTGTGAATCAAGTCTTCATCATCAAATGGAAGCAAGCGTCTTGCTGGAACACTTGATGGACCTGTACAAATCACATAATTATAAATATTAAAAAATCTGTAGAATTTTTAAAACAAAAAAACCTAGCATTGTATCTAGCATTGTATTTTTTTAATTTTTGGGTACATAAATAGTCTAATATGCTGAAGTCTTACCTGAATTTTTAAAACAATTATTGGCGGCTTAAAAATTTTTTTAATGTAATGAAAAATTCAAATTATAAAAAAAGCCTAGGAATGTTTAAAATGTATAGCCTTACCAAAATGTTTTTATATCAGAGAAAAAAGTTTTAGTTTTTAAGATTTAAATATCATTTATTTAACTTTCAATCAAATAATTACCTTCTCTTAATAGACCTCTATTACTTGCTAAATTTCTCAGAGTGTTTGAAAACCGTTCGTCACTTCCATAGATCATACTGCCATCAATAAAGGCTGTGATTGCATTAAGTTGTTGTCTGGGCATCAAAGTCTTATAAAATAAGGATGTAGCATCAGTGTTACAGGTGGCACTGCTGCGAGTAAATCCAAGACATGCATGCTCTGTGATCCGTGGGTCTGATGCTGGAACAGGAATTGGGAAACAGGGGTTTGTATTCTCACAAGTTTCATTGCAATTTCTGCCATCACTGAATCTGGCATAGCTCAATGCCTAAAAATAAGTAGAATAGAAATTTTATTTTAGATAATCAATGTTTACACATTTACAATTTTGTATATAAGAAAAATCATCAATTAAGCCAACTTGAAAAAAAAAGTTTTCTTTTTATTTATTACTTATTGTTTTAGTCAGTATTTAAAGCAATTAAAAATTTTATTTTAAAGTTTTAAATCATTGGAAATTATGTTAGACATACAGAGCTAGAAAACAAGAAACAATAATGAATTGATGCTATTATATGGTCAATCAGTTACTTAGCTTTTTGATGAATTTAAAAATGTACTGAGATTAAAATTTTATGGTAAATTACATCAAACCCAATAGCTAATAGTAATAGCATTAAAAAAAATGTAACTTGACTAGGATAGTTACAATAAAAGCATATAATTATTGATTTATATAAGTTAAAATAAGTTGTGCAGAATATATGAAGTATTATAAAAGACAGAAACATTCAAAATGAACAGTTTGCGTAAATAAAGTAGAACAGCTCTTATTAGAATTTATTTTACCTGCGGAGATAAGTCTAAATCATGATCTAGAAACTGTCCCCACTGCATCAGCATGTGAGTGAAGGTGTCATCATTGATGATCTGATCATCAGCTGACATCAATAAAGATGACACGAGGCGGGCACTTGGTAGATGTGTTCCTCTATACAGTTTATGACGATTCCAGCCTTAGGAAGGATTTACTATATTTAATATATGTACTGATGAAAATGTACTTAATATTCACCATATTATAGGTAATTTATAATATTTTTCTTCAAACTCTAAGCTAAAGTTAATGATAAAGAGGTATATAGGATTAATTTTAAATTTTTTAGAATTCAACACCGGTTAATGGCAGTTATATCATTTACCGAATTCTAATTTTTTGTTCTCAACGTTTCATGCACATTTTTAAAACAATTATACTGTAACTAACTTAATACTGAACAAACTGTAACTAACTTAATGCTGAACACATATTTTTTTTCAAGCCAAGCTTGCTTACCTACTGGTGAATTAAAACCGTTTTCATATATTGGAGGCAGAAGTCTTTTAAAGGCTGTATTGGCTGCTCCCCATGTGGGATGCTGAAAGTTGTTGCACGTCCCATCAAGTGTTCTGTATCTTCTATGGAAGCAGCTGTCTGAACAGTCAATTGAGTGGAGATGAGTTAAACATCCAGACAAATTGGCTATTAGATTGACATAGCCAGGAGACACAAGTTCTTGGTAGGTAATTTCTGTAGTTTAGAGAAAAAAAAAAGTATTTAGGCCCAAGTGAAATGTGATGTATATATTTATATATATTTAGAGATATGGCTGTCTATCAAAAGAGTGTCATAATACCATTATGTAAGTGTCCCATTTAAATCTGGATAAAAAAAGATGCAATATCCTTTGGAATTAATACAACTTAATGTATATTTTTAATGATAACACTTATATAAGTCGAGTTAATGCAAAACAATAAACATTATAATTTTTTTTCATTATTTAGATCTAGACTAATATTTTTTTTATTTTTTTTTGTAAATTTTTCCATTTTATTCATGTTTCTTAATGTCTCTTTGAATGTATTTCTTTAATATGCATCTATAAATGTATTTCTATGTCTATAAATGTTTTTCTATGCATCTATAAAAGTTTTTTTATGTCTCTAAATATATTTCTATGTTTCTCTATAAGTATTTCTATGTGTCTCTATAAGTATTTCTGTGTCTCTAAAAGTATTTCTATGTGTCTCTATAAGTATTTCTATGTGTCTCTATAAGTATTTCTATGTTTCTCTATAAGTATTTCTATGTGTCTCTATAAGTATTTCTATGTTTCTCTATAAGTATTTCTATGTTTCTCTATAAGTATTTCTATGTGTCTCTATAAGTATTTCTATGTGTCTCTAAAAGTATTTCTATATGTATTTATTCAAAAAGAATATTACCAGCTCCACTGAGATTATATTTATGGCCTTCATTAACATGTTGGTAAACAATATCCAGAGTCTGTTCAAAAATTTCTTCTGCTCTCACAAAATCTAAGGATTCTGGGGATGGATAGCGAATGGCAGAGATGAGATCCTGTGGATAGAAAAGTGCAAAATGTGCAGATTCCATTAAAATAAAAATCTTATTGTGATACACTTTAACTATTTAGAATAAGTAAGCATATTACTGTTATATTATTATTATTTTATGACAAGAAGTGAAAAAGATGGACTTAACCCTTTAAATATGCTAAATTGGTCTAATATTGAGGAAATATTTAAGGAAGATTTCAATATTAAGCTAATCTTAAATTTGACCAAAAAACTATTCTTAAAAAGTATATTATAATAAAAATAACAATTATTTAGATGAGGTTGGGCACAAAGAGTAAAATAAATGTTGAAAATAAAGTAAAACTTGTTCCTACCTGGACACTATGTACCCTACTGTGATTGAACAACTGAGAGCGAGTAACATTAATTGCATAATTGATTTGGCGAGTGGCTTGTGGGATTGCATTGCTGACAAATCTATCTCCAGCCCTCACTACTGAGCTTTCTGGAAGAAAATAAATTAGATAAAATTATAGATTAAATAGGTTGGAAAACTAAACATGAAGATGAGACATCAATTATCAGATAAATCATAGAATGAACTTATTTTGATGAAAGTTTTCAGATGATAAAACATCATTCTTTAAAAAATAGTTTATACTTTTTATCTTTATTAGATAAAGACTAAATTTGGCTTAGGCTACATGTTTTTTGTTTGCTAAATTAATTATTAAAAAAAAAAAAAATTAACTATATGCTATATAAAGTATACAATGACTTATATTTACTCACCTTCAACTTGTATAAAGAAAGATTTTGTGGCTCTTCCAAGTGAATTTTCAGCTAAGCAATCATATTTTCCTCCATCTATTCGATTAACACCATTTAAAGTCAAAGCCCCTCCCTTATATAAATGAAAGAACAGATAAATGCAAATGAAATTTGTTTAAATCAAAAATATATTTTGGTTTCCTAAAAATATGTTGAAGTACCTTTTTAAAAAATGTAGACAAAAAATTTGACCTACATAGTTTTTTTATATAAATTACATGTTTAAAATATACATTTGACCTATATAATCAGCAACAACATAAAGGTATTGCTATACTTTAAAAAAAAATGAGTATTCTATTTAACAAATAAAGAAGTACTATGCTTACATGTATTACAATTCTATTTCTGTTATGTATAACTCTTCCATCTCTAACCCATTCATATAAAGGGTCTGGTTTACCTTCTGCAGCACACTGAATTGTAAGGGTACTCCCAATAACTGTTGTCACCAATTCAGTAGGTTGAGTAAAACTTGGTATGGCTTAAAAATGTAGACATAATAAATGTTAACTAATTAGAACAATCTTGGAAAAACTTGTCAAAAATTCAATTTTTACTAGAAAATATCTATTACAAATTGTTTCATTTGCATCTTTTTTATGTCTACTCTGCCTTGGGTTTCCAGTTTCAAACTGGACAGTCTAGTATTTTAGAAGACTGTCCAGTATAAAATTAAAATAAATACTGGACATGTATAACAATATACCCAATTTTATTGAAGATAGAATATCTGGGAGGAGTTGTCTGGTATTTTCTCAAAAAATATCTGTCAATCCTAGTTTTTCCCTCATATAAATTTATGAACTTTATTGCCACCAGTTAATTACAACTTGGTAAAAAATAATATCTACTTACTATTTTCTATAAACTGTAATCTAGCACTTGCAGAAACAGATCCAGCTGCATTTTCTGCCTTGCATGTGTACATTCCTTGGTCTGTTGCTATAGCATTGTTGATTCTTAAAACTTCTCCATTTCTTATAAGTTCAAATCTGCCATTATTTTGTAGTGGATTACCTTACATTTAAAGTGAAAGAAATGGTTTAAAAAATCTTAAATGAGGAAAAAGATTAATTGGAACTATTGTATGTGTCTTATAATTGAACCCCAGACTGTTAATTTAAATTGATAATACAATGGAAAAGGATTTAGATTTCACAAGCTCAAAACTGAGCAGTTAATATTTTAATGAAAATAATGGGTTTTCATCACTGAAAAGAAATGTTTTTCTGAAACGTTACATTATGACTTATAATATTACATTTTCTTAATCATAATAGTTAAAAAAATTATTATGTTCTAATTTTTTTAAAGCAGAAAAAAAAAATATACCATCTTTAGTCCAGATTAGAAGAGGCTGACTGTCACCTCTAGCTTCACAGGTGAAACTAACCGAGGCTCCTTGGGATACTCTTGTATTTACTGGAGGTGTTACTATTACAGGGCGAACTGGTGTAAAGAAGAAACAAAAATATGTTTTATATTGGAAAAAAAAGTAATATTATGTAGCTGTTAATAATATATATACCAACCAAAATCATCTCAAAAAAAGTTTTTACAGTACCTAAAACCCTGACATTAGCTGCTGAAGAAATACTCTGAATGGAATTAGAAGCCTGACATTCATACTGTCCAGCATCAGACACACGGATGTTGGTTATCGACAATGTGCCATTAGCCAGCTTTCTTATTCGTACATTAGCGATGATTGGCTCAGAATTGTATGTCCAGGTAATATTAGGGCGGGGTTTCCCTGAGGCTTGGCAAGGCAGTAGGACATCATCTCCTTCTATTACAGCAATATCATTTGGTGCCTCCATAAACTTTGGTACAATTGCTAAAAAATAAATTTGTATCAAATTTTAATTATTAGAAAATTAAATATAACAGGAACTGAGACTAATAGGCCTAATTGTAAAGAAAGCTCACTAAAAAAAAAAGGCCCAACACTTACAAGCATAATGTTAAACACAGAAATAGTATTACTTTATTTCCTTTTATATCTCTCTAAATTGATAAACTTGTTCAAAACATCCAATTAGACGTTATTGTTTTTCAATATAGATACAGGTTAGATTCACTTGGCTCTTGAAAACTTGATTCTAATCTATATATATATATATAAAGATTGTGTTTGTGTCCCCCCGGATCCCCATTGGTCAATTTGAAATCATGTGAGTTTGTGTCACTGACCTATTTAGACCTAGGCCTATATACTGTCTAATAATTTTTCACATCGGACATGTGTCTTCGCTAGCTCAGTGGTTAACGTAGCGGACTGCTATGCGGGCGACCCGGGTTTGATTCTCTAGTTAGACTATACCTTTTTTTTCCTACAATTTGTTTTTCAAACTTTTCAAAACAAAAGACATTGTAAATCTACGGGCAATTTAGATTTTTGTTAAATAAAAATACTTGCCTATTTTTTTACTCTCCTAAAAGTCTTCAGTAAAAAAATAATAATTTAAATATTAGATTTATAGCTTTCTTTTAATTGTAGTTTATAAAATTTTTATCTGCACCTTACACAGTCCTGTTTTTTTTTCACCCGGGCAACGCCGGGCAATGTAGCTTGTATGAAATAAATACTTAACATTTTAATCACCTTCATCACTAAGATATCTCAGCTCAACTTTATTGGCTTTGGTCATCCCTGCAGCATTTCTGGCCATACATTCATAAAAACCTTTGTCAGAATCTTTTGCATCTTCTATCATCAATGTTCCATCTTCCATTATTTTATATCTATCCTCTGGGCCAGGATTGATGACATTGCTGACATAACAGAAACATGTTTTATTTCATTTCAAAATAGTCAAGAACCATAGATAGACAAGACAAAAACTCCATAATTTCTCAAAGAAGTTTTATGAGTAGAATAATACAAAAATAAGGTAGGCCTACACTAATTCTTCATAATTTCTTTTTTATATCAAGACAGTTAAAGCAACATAAACATCTAGCATAAGATTTGATCATAAAATAGATTAAGAAATATTTTACTTGCTTCTAGTACCAAGTACTTATTAGTAATTCAATTATTTTAGTCAAGCTGTAAATGTTAAAGGGAAATTTGAATCGGCAAGAGAACTAATTTCTGTGTCTGGAATTTACTTAATAAAAATAAGAAACACTGTTGTTCATTTATTCATTAATATTGCCAGATGTGTAAATGTCTTAAGGCCAAACATACTCATTATGTAGCCAAGTTATCTCTGGTTGTGGGTCACCCTCTGCACGACATGAAAAGTAAACTGTATTACCAAATGTTACATCTAAACTCTTAGGCTCCATTGTAATCTTTGGTTTTTCTGAAAAGTTGTCATTGGTTTTATTACCTTGAAATAAAAAAAATCTTTAACCAATTCTAAAAAGAAATGTATAAACAACGGTCTTAAATATTTTATAATAAATGCATACTTTTATTTAAAGTAAAATATATGTATTATCAATTTTCATTTTTGAAATTCTAAAATGTATAGGCCTAAAAGTGATTATACTCAAAACAAAACATAATTAAGCTGATTACTTTGTTATGGCAATATAAGCTCTAGAATTTGCTGAATAAAGTATGTTTGTAGATACGGATAATGTTATTTGTGTATTAAATCAACATAATGTAAGTCTACATACATGTATATTAAATATGTCCAAAATGCAACCAAGGTAATGTATTATGTAGGCCTATATTAGGTTTTTGAATTTGCCAATAACAAAGAATTCACACTACTTGATTTCTAAACAGTTCTCAATATCTGATGTTTTGCACTGACTACAAACAATGTTTTATATTATTTCTAGTGGAAAACATTCAGCCTAAATCTTTTCACATCTAACATTGTAACTTAAATAGCAAGTCTTTAAAAAATGTTTTTACAAAGACATTAATTTTCAAGAACCAAATCCATCATGTCAAGATTAAAAAACCTCTAAAAATAGTTCTATAAACAGTGGTCATGAAAATTCATTTTTTTTTACTCATGTCAGTTTAGACAAATATTTGTGTATGTACACTTTAGACAGTTAAATTACACTAAGTAAACAAGATGGTGTAATATTTTTTTAAGGCGACAATAATAACGAACTAAAAAATAATCTTTTAAAAGACAAATTTCTAAAAAATGTGCAATTTGAAGCACATAATATGCAATAGACAATATTTGTATTTTTTAGCTATTTGGAAATTTTCTCCATTAAATAAAATTAATGACTGAATGTATCATTAGTAGGCTAACAATCTGAATTTTTTTTACATTAAAACTCCTACTATTTTAAAATTTACAAGAAAAGAATTTTTAAAAGTCTCAAAGAAACCTGGACGAGCCAAATCTCTTGACTCCAGGGCGTAACGCTTAGGTTTGAGCATAACTCTGTCCGAGTTCTAGCCACCCCACAACACGCCGAAGGCGTGGCGTGCCGTGTAATAGGGAAGGATTCTGCAGGCCAGCGACCGTCCGCTGCGGTTCCCCTAAGGATCATTATCATGGTGGTTCACTCGTATTCCTGCACTGTCACCCGGTAGCACAAATCCTATACTATAGGCACAGGCATCCAGGCACCGGGTGGTTTTCAAGACGGGGTTGCAGCGGCCATTGCTGCCTCCCCTCCAAGATTCGGTGGTCTCTCGGCAGTGCAATGAAACTCTGACCCGCTGCGGGGGCTGTCCCCCATGCGTTCGCCCGCTTGTGTATTCTTAATGTGAACGCCAGTCTTTGAGGCCCATGGGTACAAGAATAGAAAGACTTGAATGAATTTTATGGAAATATTTACTGTTTAAACTCTTTTTTTTAAAAGTATTTTTTAAACAAAAGATGTTTATGCAAGAATAGTACAAAAATGTTACAGTGTTCTGACTAAAATGAACAGTTAAATACAGTGCTTTTTTTTGTAAAAAAAATAGGTGCCGGTACTGAGTGATGGATTGCCTAACTTTTAAAGCAGTTTCGCATTTTATATTTTTATTCTTATTGCGCGCAATTTTAAAATAATTCAATTTTAACAAATAAATAATATAATAAATTAATAATAAACGTTAAAATACAAGAAAAGTAATATTTTTCCCCACATTGAAAAAAAAAGGTGCATGTACGCCATACCGTCACAAAAAAAAAGCACTGGTTAAATATAACAAAACTGTAACATTTAAAAATAAGATCATTTCAAATTGTAAATCAGTGATCTAAAAAAGGGGGGCATATGCATAGTGAAAAAACTATTAAAAAATGACAGAAAGGCAAGGAGCTACAAGTTAATGTAATCTTTCTGTAAATAATAACTCTATATCCAGTTAGATTCTCTCAAAAAAAATATTTCCTAATTCATCAGACAGCATTAAAAGTCTACAATCCCAGAAAACCAATATATGATCAAGAAATTAATAAGAGAAACTATTTGTACTGAGCTTACCACAGTGAAAATCTTCTTTTGCAATAGTCATGAGTGATCTCCCTTGAAACTTGCTAGGATATTTGCAGATGACTGCAGCTTGTGTGAATCCGTGTTTCTCTTTCAGCATGTCTGACAACCACATCATGTCACAATCACACATCAGCGAGTTGGAATCCAAACGACTGAAATTCAGGTCATCTTGTAATATTAGAGAAATATTTCTATGTTTCTATATATATGAAAGAATTAGGCTAGAAATTGAAGCAATGAATTTTAAGCCCACAGTAATAAGCTTAATAGTTTTTTTCTATATCCAACCAAAATCACCAATGTTACCGTACATCCGTGGCCAGAAGAAAAGCCAGACATTTTTTCCAGGGTGGGCTAAACTTTCGCATGACAAACATTTATAAATTCTTTTACAAATTTAGTAGGCTACATATTTTTAAAAAATACAAAATTTCAAGGGGGCTTAGCAATCCTCATGGCTTTGCCCCTGTCAGTGGTTCCCAAAGCGTGTGCCAGGGTGCCATTAGGAGCTACTGTGTCTTTCCAGGGGTGCTGTGGAATATGCAATGGCTTTCATTTTTATTGTATTTTTCAATTCAATGTCTAAAAAAGGATTTAGGAAAAAGCGACATGGGAAAACCTTACTTCAAAAAGGGCACAGTGATTAGGAAAAGTTTGGGAACCAATACTTTATATGATGTTGCAGGTCAATGAAAGAAATGAATAGTACTTTTAATTTACACTATGTTTAATACTATTTACTACCAAAATCAACTATCAACTTAATTTTGAGAAAAACCTCTATTCAATTAAACCTTTAAACTATTACTGGTAATTGAAAGTGAAAGACTTAAGATTAAATATGGTTTAATGAATGAAAGCTTAAAACAAAAAACCACACCCACATCACAAATCCTGGAAAAGGCACTATATTGTTTGCTTTCCAAAAACCTCCATGAACTTTGTACCGTTCCTCTTAATCAGTTTAGCAGTGTTGAGATTAACAGCAAACAATTCAATGAAATTTTTAAAATAAAAAGTCTCAGTGAAAGTAGACATAGACAACAAAATATTTGTTAAGTCTTCTTAAGCTTACAGTCTTCTAAGATTGGGATTGTTGTCAAATATATGTTCAGGAAACTTTGTCAGGAGATTGCTGTGTAGAGATCTGTGAAGCAAACAAGCATTGTATGATTTTCATAGTGATATATTAGACAACCAGTTTTTACTACATTAGGCATTGAATATTCATTGAAATTAATTTGAGCCATTCTGTAAGCTTGTGAATATTTGCATTTAATTTGTCAGTGACAAATTGTCATTCAGTATTCATTATAAAAATAGTCATTCAGCAATCATTGTATAAGTTACTCATTTAACAGTCATTGTACATTACTGTAATTTAGTCATTTGGGATTCATTAAAAAAAAAAAAAGTCGTTCAGCAATCATTTAAAAAAAAAAAAAAAAAAAAAAAAAAAAAAAAAATTTTAACAGTGAAGGAAAAAAAGGGTTAGGCTACAATAAAGTGTTTATGTAGCTCAAATCTGAAAGGGGAAGGTTGTCGATCAGACTTGTGAGACAAAGGGGACTTTGTTACCCTTTAAACTATCAACTAAAGCTTTCCAGACATTCCACAACAATAAAGAGCTTTATTGCGCAATTTGTTCCCAGGGTAACACAATGTTTACTTTAGCAACGAAACCAAACCCAAGAATTTGTCTTCTCTTTATTTTACTTCAGGAATGTTGGGATAAACTTTGTAGCAGACGGCTTATGGCTTATGACCTTTATGCAGATTTTATCAAACATAACTTACCAGTAAATTCCTTTTTTTTTCCTTTTTTTTAAATGTGTTTACGTATGGTTTTTTGTTTTCTTACATATCTTTTATGAATAGGCTACAATTCTTGTACGTTTTCTTTTCAAATAGCCAACACTTTTAGCAGTTTTGTAAAGCGTAGGCCCTATACGGTCCATCTTTTTTTTAATACTGACAGCAGGCTAGTCTATGTAACATTTTTTGTACTTGATGTAGCTCATCGTCAATATTGTATAAGACAGTAAATCCCCTATCCTTGCCCATAATTGCGATGGTGTTCTAGCCCAGGGGTCGGAAACCTAAGGCACGCGTGCCAAACTTGGCACACAGAACGATTTTCAATGGCACACGAAAGACCTCCAATTTGAGAGTTGTTGTTTTTTTATTGATATAAAGAAATAATAATTAGTCAGTAATATTTGTTAAACAAAACATAACTCGTTTGGCATCAATATTATTGAATCAAGTGTGGAAACGTTTTCTAATAAAAGGGAGTTTATTAACCAGTTCTATTTGAGCTATTTTTTCTAATTTTTTTTTATAAAAGAATAAATGGCTTCCAATTTATAACTTTAAAATGATCAAATAATAAAAAGTAGGTCTAATTGAAAATTATATAACTATTTTATGACTAAAGAATTTATAGGGCCTATGTATATTTTGAAACATTACATTAACTACCCAGTTTGTATGATTACTACGTATCTATTCCACTTAACGATGATTAGACATTATGTTTGTGAAAATATTAAACACAATAAGACTTATTCTCAGTTCAACTGAGATGGAAATATAATTAACATTTGCTAGGTGTTAGATCTTCATCTTGACAAACAAATGATAGATCTAATGTTTAGAGTTTAGACAGTAATTATCTATGTTTAGAGTTTAGACAAAAATTATCTTAAATTTGAAGCTTTAGTAATGAAATAATGGTCTTGCTACGAAGTTAATGTCCTATAAAAATAAATTATAAAATAAAGTATAATCGAGCAGGTTGACTTTTAGGCTGTTATTGGCACGCTGAATGATTTAGAAATACTAGTTTGGCACACTATTAGTAGTATTAGCAAAAGGTTGCTGACCCCTGTGCTAGCCTATTAGGTCTAAGCTTATAGGCCTACATTGCCGTTTCATTGTTCAGTAATTAAAAGGAAAAGAAGGTTTGGGGCATGGCTATGTAAAGCATACGAGGGGATTGTGTTGCCAATTAGCCTTCACCTGTGGTTTAGGGGCGATGTGGTGAAGTGAGCTCTGGATTACTAATGTGTGTTAGATGGGGGGTTAAAAATATGGTAACTCTCGTTTTATGTATCTAAAATCTTAAGGATGTCTCGTAATGTCTCGTAATGTCTCGTAATCCATCTTAATTCCTTCGGAATCGGTCAACAGTTATCGTTTGACTTACAGTAACTGATACTGAGTGCATTAAGCTATTGTAAGTACCCCTACTGCTTGTTTCATTCCCTGACATGCAATGTGTAGGCCTAGGCCAACTTTTTTTAAAATTTCAGTAAAAGATCAAATCTAATTTAAAGACTGGATGCAGTTTCCTCAGATTAGCAAATGCGATTTATCTTTACGGTTAGGTTTTTAAGAAAAAGAAAAAAAAACACTAAAGGAACGCTTGAGGAATAGGATGCAACGAATGTTAAATAATTTATATTTAGTCAAAGCAACAAACTCACTATCTATAATTTTAATCTAGATAAAATGTTCATATGTTACATCCAATTAAAAAATGCTCTTAAAACAAGACCTTTACACAAAACTTTCAAAGTAGGGCCTACTCAAAAGTGTAATGAGAGTAGGGAAAAGTGTAAAGATAGGGCTACGGTAATGAGAGTAGAGAAAAGTGTAAAGATAGGGCTACAGCAATGAGAGTAGAGAATGATAAAGAGAATACAAAAATGTGTGAATGTAAAGAGAGTAGGGAAGGCAGTAAAGAGAAAAAAGATTACGCACATGCATATAAAAATGTGTCAAGAGAAAGAGAGAACGTTAAGTTTAGGAAGGTTTTCAAGGGAAATATTACAGAAAAGTGTTAAGAGTAAGATATTCGGCCCATAAACTGTGTCGAGAGAAAGAGAGTCCCGGCACAGAAAAGTATCAAGAAAAAATTAGAGTTAATTAAAACGTGTATGCCTAAAGAGATTTGTCCTACAGAAAGGTGTGAAGAGAAGCTGAGTATAGAAACGTTTCAAGAAAAAGATATTTGTCCTACAGATAGAGGTAAAGAGATTTGTCCTACAGATAGAGGTAAAGAGATTTGTCCTACAGATAGAGGTAAAGAGATTTGTCCTACAGATAGAGGTAAAGAGATTTGTCCTACAGATAGAGGTAACGAGATTTGTCCTACAGATAGAGGTAAAGAGATTTGTCCTACAGATAGAGGTAAAGAGATTTGTCCTACAGATAGAGGTAAAGAGATTTGTCCTACAGATAGAGGTAAAGAGATTTGTCCTACAGATAGAGGTAAAGAGATTTGTCCTACAGATAGAGGTAAAGAGATTTGTCCTACAGATAGAGGTAAAGAGATTTGTCCTACAGATAGAGGTAAAGAGATTTGTCCTACAGATAGAGGTAAAGAGATTTGTCCTACAGATAGAGGTAAAGAGATTTGTCCTACAGATAGAGGTAAAGAGATTTGTCCTACAGATAGAGGTAAAGAGATTTGTCCTACAGATAGAGGTAAAGAGATTTGTCCTACAGTTAAAGGTAAAGAGATTTGTCCTACAGATAGAGGTAAAGAGATTTGTCCTACAGATAGAGGTAAAGAGATTTGTCCTACAGTTAGAGGTAAAGAGATTTGTCCTACAGATAGAGGTAAAGAGATTTGTCCTACAGATAGAGGTAAAGAGATTTGTCCTACAGATAGAGGTAAAGAGATTTGTCCTACAGATATAGGTAAAGAGATTTGTCCTACAGTTAGAGGTAAAGAGATTTGTCCTACAGATAGAGGTAAAGAGATTTGTCCTACAGATAGAGGTAAAGAGATTTGTCCTACAGATAGAGGTAAAGAGATTTGTCCTACATAAATGTGTAAAGAGAAACTGATTATAGAAAGTTTTCAAGATGAAAAGTGTCATGAGAATACAGAAATATGTCACGTGCAACTGTTCTTACCATTGAAGTACCACAACATAAAATAACGCCCATGTTATAAATAAACCACACATTTACCATTACATCAATAGTACTATTTCGTTTAAAGAATTGTGTTTATATACACTATGTTTAAAACATTCAAAAAGTATTAAGCTGGGAGAGGGAGAGGGTGTATATAACGTTTAGAAAGCAGAAAACTACTAAATGTTAAAAGAATCTTTATACATCAAATAATCAACATTAGCGTGCAACGGTGGGGGGAGGGGGGGAGTTTGTACTAATGTTTTAAGTTTTACATTTAAAATAGTCCGCGGGATAAAACGTTGCCTGGATAAGAAGATAAAAGAGCCAATGTACGGTGTTACGCACAATTAACAAAATATGGGCAATGAAAAATGTATCACTTTAAAAATATTTTTTAGTAGAGTTTAAATAAGAAAATTGGTAAATACGATTTTTGTATGCTATCAGTCCACACTGTCTAACTGTAAGCTATCTGTCCACATAGTCTAACTGTAGGCTATCAGTCCACATAGTCTAACTGTAGGCTATCACTCCACATAGTCTAACTGTAGGCTATCAGTCCACATAGTCTAACTGTAGGCTATCAGTCCACACGGTCTAACTGTAGGCTATCAGTCCACATAGTCTAACTGTAGGCTATCAGTCCACATAGTCTAACTGTAGGCTATCAGTCCACACGGTCTAACTGTAGGCTATCAGTCCACATAGTCTAACTGTAGGCTATCAGTCCACATAGTCTAACTGTAGGCTATCAGTCCACATAGTCTAACTGTATGCTATCAGTCCACATTGTCTAACTGTATGCTATCAGTCCACATAGTCTAACTGTATGCTATCAGTCCACACTGTCTAACTGTAAGCTATCAGTCCACATAGTCTAACTGTAGGCTATCAGTCCACATAGTCTAACTGTATGCTATCAGTCCACATAGTCTAACTGTAAGCTATCAGTCCACATAGTCTAACTGTTAGCTATCAGTCCACATAGTCTAACTGTAGGCTATCAGTCCACATAGTCTAACTGTATGCTATCAGTCCACATAGTCTAACTGTTAGCTATCAGTCCACATAGTCTAACTGTATGCTATCAGTCCACATAGTCTAACTGTATGCTATCAGTCCCCACTGTCTAACTGTTAGCTATCAGTCCACATAGTCTAACTGTATGCTATCAGTCCACATAGTCTAACTGTAGGCTATCAGTCCACATAGTCTAACTGTATGCTATCAGTCCCCACTGTCTAACTGTTAGCTATCAGTCCACATAGTCTAACTGTATGCTATAAGTCCACATAGTCTAACTTTAAGCTATCAGTCCACATAGTCTAACTGTAAGCTATCAGTCCACATAGTCTAACTGTAGGCTATCAGTCCACATAGTCTAACTGTATGCTATCAGTCCCCACTGTCTAACTGTTAGCTATCAGTCCACATAGTCTAACTGTAAGCTATCAGTCCACACTGTCTAACTGTAGGCTATCAGTGCACATAGTCTAACTGTATGCTATCAGTCCACATAGTCTAACTGTATGCTATCAGTCCACATAGTCTAACTGTAGGCTATCAGTCCACATAGTCTAACTGTATGCTATCAGTCCCCACTGTCTAACTGTTAGCTATCAGTCCACATAGTCTAACTGTAAGCTATCAGTCCACACTGTCTAACTGTAGGCTATCAGTGCACATAGTCTAACTGTAGGCTATCAGTCCACATAGTCTAACTGTATGCTATCAGTCCACATAGTCTAACTGTATGCTATCAGTCCACATAGTCTAACTGTATGCTATCTGTCTACACTGTCTAACTGTATGCTATCTGTCTACACTGTCTATCTGTATGCAAACAGGCGAAATAATCTAACTGCAGGCTACCAGTCTTCACTGTCTAACTCTATGATGTCAGTCTACTCTGTCTAAATGTATGCTATCAGTCTACACTGTCTAACTGTAAGCTATCAGTCTACACTGTCTAACTATAAGCAATCAGCCCACACTGTCTAACTGTAATATATCAGTCTACACTGCCTAACTGTAAGCTATCAGCCTGCATTGTCTAACTGTAAGCTATCAGTCTACACTGTCTAACTGTAATCTATCAGTCTACACTGTCTAACTGTAATCTATCAGTCTACACTGTCTAACTGTAATGTATCAATCTACACTGCCTAACTGTAGGCTATCAGTCTGCACTTGTCTAACTGTATGCTATCAATCTGCACTGTCTAACTGTAGGCTATCAATCTGCACTGTCTAACTGTATGCTATCAGTCTACACTGTCTAACTGTAATCTATCAGTCTACACTGTCTAACTGTAATCTATCAGTCCACACTGTCTAACTGTAAGATATCAGTCCATACTGTCTAACTGTAATCTATCAGTCCACACTGTCTAACTGTAATCTATCAGTCTACACTGTCTAACTGTAATCTATCAGTCTACACTGTCTAAATGTATGCTATCAGTCTGCACTGTCTAACTGTAATCTATCAGTCTACACTGTCTAACTGTAATCTATCAGTCTACACTGTCTAACTGTATGCTATCAGTCTGCACTGTCTAACTGTAATCTATCAGTCTTCACTGTCTAACTGTAATCTATCAGTCTACACTATCTAACTGTATGCTATCAGTCTGCACTGTCTAACTGTAATCTATCAGTCTACACTGTCTAACTGTAATCTATCAATCTACACTGTCTACCTGTATGCTATCAGTCTGCACTGTCTAACTGTAATCATCTATCAGTCTACACTGTCTAACTGTAATCTATCAGTCTACACTGTCTAACTGTATGCTATCAGTCTACACTGTCTAACTGTATGCTATCAGTCTGCACTGTCTAACTGTAATCGATCAGTCTACACTGTCTAACTGTAATCTATCTGTCTACACTGTCTAACTGTATGCTGTCAGCCTGCACTGCCTAACTGTAAGTTATCAGCCTACCCTATTGATGTGCCCTGATGTTTCACGTTCCCTACAACTAGGGCTGTATTAACCATTAGACAAAATATCCAGGTGCTTATTGCATCAAGCGAAGGAGCCACCACGGACATTTTCCATATTTTCAGGAATTCTTAATGATCCGTTGACCATATGGTGCAATTCTGCAAATGGCGCAGCTGAACTGGGATCGTAAAAAAAGGGCCCCATATTACACAAATAATGTGCAATTTTACAAAATAGAATGCATTTGTTTCATATATAAAATGTGAAAGTAAACAATAACACCAAACAACATGTTATTGCAATAAATTAAAAGTACATTACGGATAATTTTTTTTTTCAAAAACACTAATATATAAGGGGGGGGGGAATCATTTAGTGCTTGTGGTATTATTTCATCCCTACCCAGAGCCCACATTTAATGAGTAAGAGTTTTATGTAAAGCGACCTACAGCAGTACGTAAATCGTAATGGACATAGGCCTATATAGAGCAAACATCCCATCACGTTTTAAATATAAAGTCATTGTAAAAATTAGCATCTACTTACAGTTGTTCCAAGTGAGGAATCCCGCGTAAAGCATTTGGGTGAATTTTGGAAATTTTGTTTTTGTACAGATACCTGCAATGAACACATGTTAATTGATTTTTTAAAGATAACAAGAACAAAAAAGTAAACATTGAATGGAAAAATATATCAAATATACGTTGTAAGTAATCATTGGGCAATTTAAATATGATTTCTTAAACAAAAGGCAAATTATTTGTTTGTTCAAGTTGTGTTTCGTCAAGTAGACGCTTCTTTTTAGATTTCAATAACAACCATTAATAATTATACAGGTCGGTATGTATTGTTACCATGACGACCATGTACTTACAGAAATCGCAGTTCCGGCAATCCTTGAAATGCATCCTCTCCCAGCTCCTCAATTTCATTGTTGTTTAAAAGTCTAAAAATGAATTCATTCACATTGAGACATATGTATGTATTAACATTAAATAAAAATTATGACAACTTAAGCACCACTGCGGGGTTACAGGGAAATTGTAAGGGCCCGAAGCAAATCATCAAAGGGTTCTTACTCTAAAAGTCATTTTAAAATTACCAAACCTTACACGAACTTTTCCCAAACAAAAAAAAAAATTCACAATTTAATTATTTACACCGGCATGGCATGTGTGAAAACCTTAAAGACCAAGTGAAGAGCTTTTTATCAAAATTTAGTTAACAATAGATTTTGATAATAAATAGTGTATTCAGTATCTGAATGTTAAAAAAAACATTTATACAAAATATCAAAGATACATTTTAAGTAATTAGTTCAATATTTGCACTTAAATGTGTGTGTTTTTCGGATGATTACTCCAAATCTCGTAGCCATTTGAGATGTTTTTATTTCCGGCAATATAGGAAAGTGACGTAACATAAAGGATTCCGGCTAGGAAAAATAATATTGTCACGTGTTTTGAATCTATTGCCACATGTTTTGAATCTTTTCCCGGTTCTTATTTTTAACAAAATGGTTAAATATAGATTTATAGCGTCTATTTTTATTTATTTATTTCCCTTGTGATACGTCACTGCCGTATGAGGCTATTCCAAATCTCGTTCCTTTGAGAAAAACCTCTTCACTTGGTCTTTAATAGTAACTGGCAGTGTATAAGATAAGATAAGATAAGATTGCTTTATTGATCCAAATAAATGGAAATTTGACTTGATTACATAAATTCCGTCTTTCAGCATACCTAAAACAATGTTAAAGAACCATTTATACTCAAACACAATAGACATTCACGCACACTATCATACCATTTATCATACAAGAAAAAAGTAGGCCTATTATTTAGGAGTCAGCTATTGAGCCATTGTATTTCCTGGCTGAAAGATGATTCTTTTGAAAGAGTCTCACTGACAGTGGAACAAAAGAGTTCCTAAATCTCTCTGTTCTTGCCCTTATTGAAAGAAGCCGACCACTTCGACTAGATATTATGTAACTATCATGAAGCGGGTGTGCATGATCTTGGAGGATTTTATCAATCATAGACAGGCACCTTGAACTGAAAATATCCAAAAGAGATGGTAATTCTGTCTGTGTAATACGAGAGGCTTTGTTTATTAGGCGGTGTATCCGGTGTTTGTTCAATGTGGTGGTATTACCATACCAGCCGGTGATTGCAAAGGTTATGATGCTACCAACAGTCGCCGAGTAAAATAGATTGATAATGGTTTTCTCTATGTGAAATATTTTTAGTTTATTAAGACAGAAAAGTCGTTGGTGCATTTTCTTACAAAGGCTTTGGCAGTGGTCAGACCAAGTCAGTTTGTCAGTAATTGTGACGCCAAGATATTTATATTGCGAGACTTGATCTATTATTTGGTTGTTTATGTGCAAATCAGCCATCTTGTGTTTCTCCTTCCGGAAATCTACAATCATTTCTTTCGTTTTTGTAATGTTCAATATCAGGTAGTTCTCTCCGCACCATTTGTAGAAATCTGAGGTCGTCCTGTGATAGAGACTGTCGTCACTGGAAACAAGGCCGACAATGGCTGTATATAGGTAGTCGAAACAAGTTTTTGGCTGTTTTTAAGTATATAAAGAAACTTGGAGTTGTATTTGCGATTTCTAAACTGAACTTCATGGTGGAATACAAAAAGTAAATTTAACTTTTTTTGTGGGTGTATTTTAGTGAAATTCACAAACTTTAACAATTTTCCAAACTTACACAAGCCTTACCAACTAGAAAAATCAAGTGAGTTTCCCCCCAACTTTTCTAAACATGTTAACCCTGCCATATCTTGGTCCTAGTAGCTTTATATTTCGCTGGCAATATTTTTGTTATCACTTTGATCTTGGGTCAATTTATCTCAAATCATACACTATTTTGCACCATTTGTCAGGCCCTATATATTGTACATATCTGTAAATAGGCAATATACCCAAATGTATCAATTCATTGAATATTTGTGATAAAAGAATCAAAGAGGTCATACTTACAGTGTATTGAGGTGAGGCAGTGAAGGAAACGTGCCTCTTGGAATTGTTTTGATTTTATTAAACCTCAAGTCTCTGAAAACACAAATGAAAAAAACATTTTTTTAAAATTAAAGCATATCAGGCATATGTCAAACTATACATCTTACAGTGACAGTACATATAACAATATAACCTATACTTTAGCGTTTTTACTTTGTAATATTTCCGTATAACATTCATATTCGGCCGGTACAGCGTTCACAATACGTTTTTATTTTAACATTACATGGAAATGGTATTCAAATAATAATTCCTACTTAATCTTTAATGTTACAGACACAAATCCAAAGGTAAAGATTCTTGCGTCCTAAATGAATACGATGCTATAATATGGGCTAGCATTATGAATATGATTTTAAAGGATGTTGTGTTGCTGCTTTTCCTGATTAGTTCAGAAAATTAATTTCAAGCTCAAAGCCACTCGGGGAAGAAAGAGAATTGAAATGCTTTTTTTTTCTTGCATATTAAGGGAACAAGAATAAAGTGGTTTTATTTTAAATTCTCGAGTACCCTATAAGATTTCGTGTAGGAAAATTAATAATGAATGTAGGCTACTATTGCTACGTGTACAGTTTAACCTAAATTCCTGAAGTGGTTGTAAATTTAGAGGCTTAACCCGCAAATATAAGTTGTGAATATTCACTTATAATAAACCTTACAGCTCTTTTTTTAAATGTTTTCTTTAGTTGATGGGTAATATATAAAAATGTATATTCTAGTACTGGTATAGGTCTGGCGATTGTGTTAATATAATCTAATTCTCAATGTCTATAGCTAGAAAGAATCATTATCATAATGTGCCTTGACGGTTGGCGTAGGCGATCGTGACATTCCACGTATCTTTTCGTCTGGCAAACTCTAGCATTTCTGTTGTTTTTGCCATGCCATTCCGTTATATCATCTAGTATCTTCCTTCTCTGTCTTCACCTGCATCTCATCCCCTCCAGCTTTCCAGTTATCATGATGTTTTCTTTTCTTTTCTTATTATGTGACCTTCCTCTTCATGGTCTTTACAATTACTTCTTTATTAGCGTTTGACATTTTGAGCACCTCTACATTGTACAAGCTTTCTCTGCCCACGCCACTCGCCGCATTCTTATATAAAACCACAAATCTACACTTTCCAAATAATAACAGGCAGTTATTTTTTTGTTGTTCATTATCCATGGTTCGCAGCCATCTAATAAAATTGGTTCTATGTAGCACTTTAGAGAAAGTTGGAAACTATTCCGTAAAAAAGAAGGGGGGCGTAAACCCAAATTCGTTAGTGTTATTACATAATAATAAAAACAGTTTTGCACCCCCCCCCCTTTTTTTTAAAATTTATTTCCCAAGTGTAAAAACCAAAATAAACCACCTGTTTATGTTCACAAACACATTAAGATGTCCGTTTAAAAAGGTATCGTTTAAATAATATGGGGCCTATCAGCATTGCGATATGATGTACCTTAACAAAACTGTGTACAACCAAAGGTACCGTACCTATGTACCCAGTCCGAAGACATAAGAAAGAAAGTTAGGCTAAAGCCTATAGAGAGTTTTAAAATTCTGTTAGATTTCACATTATTATATCTTTAAATACAATTCTTTCTAAAGTTTCTATATAGGGCCTGTCAATTTTTATGTTTGACCAGTTATGATTTTCTAAATGGTTATAAATTATAACTTTGGCTGTCCATAGAAATGGTTTTGAACATGCTACATCGTGTTCGTCTGTGGTGTCAGTGCTGTGTTAACATTTTACCGCATACAATTTTTTTTTCATAAAGTTTGAAATATTGAATTATTGTAATTTTTACGTTTCAGCATTGATAATAAGATAAAATATAAGTTTATCAATAGGCCACAAGTTCAGGAATGGTACTTTTCTCATTACAGTGCACTATTTCCCTCATCTTGCTATAATTGCCCGTTCCCCCTCTATTTCATAGCATTTTTCCCTCCTTTCTCTCCCACCTCCTCAAAATGTCCCATCCCTTTTTCCCTACGCTACTGATAAAGAATTCAGATTTCGACTACTTTCAAAATGTGCACACAAAAACAACAATGTTGCCGATTCCACACCAAACAACAGAAATGAGACGCGTGTTGTCAGTTTACTGAAAACCAATATGAGGAAACAAAAAGAACTAGTCTATTCCAATGTTGGTAACTGTACTGACTTATCGTTTCTATAACCACAAGCAGGTAGACCTAAAAACGATGATGAGGATATAACAAATTATAACGCCACGGACTCGCAGTAACAGTAATACGAATATGTTTAATATTGGAACTTCATATGTTTCGACATTTTATATTTAAAAAAAGTATAGCCTATCCGTCAAAGTTGTAGGAATTTGATTATTTATTTATTAATTTTTTTTTTTTTTTTTTTTTTTTTTTTTTGGGGGGGGGGCAATAAATTAGTATTTCATTGAGTTGGCAGTTGGCAGCCTGATTGTGTCTACACATTATTTTTTATTTTTCTTCTGCAGACGACTTTTGACCAGGTGTAAATTTCAGCTAAATTATTCTACTGCTGCCAGGTAGAAATAAAATATCTGAGTAATAAACATTGACATCTTAGAAGGCTGGCCAGGATTTCGAATACATTACATGCTATTGAGTAGAGATTTATGTTGGAATATGTCTTTGAAAATCAAGGGTGTGGGGGGGGGGGGGGGGGGGGAGTGTGGAGAATTGTAATCGCGGGGTATGAAAGATAAATTAAACAGTTAAAGAAAGTACAGAAACATTTTAAAAATGAAGAAAAAATGGAGATAGCGAAAACGTTCTTTTTTTAATCTTTCACAATAAAAAAACTTTTCAGATGCCAAAAAGATGTAAAAGAAAAAATGAAAAGAAGATATTTTTACAAAAGTGAAATGTTAATCAGACTAGATATAACCTGAATCAAACTGAAAGCTGGGATTGATTGGTACTTATAGTCCTGTGTATTTAACTCTATCTAATCAGTGGCCTAGCTAGGGGAGGGGGATTGGGGGGTCCAAATCCGAAAGTCCCCCCGGGCCCTTACCTGATGGGGGCCCCCAAAGGGGTGTCCGAATTTATTTTTTTTGTCAAAATGTCGAATGTCAAAATGCAGGGGCCCTTAAAGAGGCCGTAGCCCACGGGCCCCAAATCCCTAGCAACGGCACTGTATCTAATGTTGCGCTTAGTGCGGCTAAGTCCCCCTTGAGATCACTGCAAAAATGGGGAGACACGTCTCGTCCTGACTTAAATTACGAAAATTAGATATCCTAAAGCGATCGATATTTTGTTTAGAAGTAGGAAGATAAGGACAGGAAGATATAAAGTAGATCTAGATCTATAAATTGTTAGACTAGTTAAGGACAGAAATATTTCGTGTAGGTCTTCTTTTTACCGTAATTTTCTCAATTTTTCGTTATTTAGACTGACATTTTGTTACTTCCATGCATGCACATCGTTAACAGAGTGACTGTAACTATTTTTGTGTGGTTGGAGGTGTGTGTATTGGGAGTTTTAGCGAGTAAACTTTTTAACGGTAACTTCTCAAGGGGCGGTAACCCGACAAGTTCATCCAGTTCATCAAAATGTCGGTTCAGTGCGAGATTACCGGTACCTGGTTTCGCCATCATGCCATGTGTTCCATGTTGACTCACAACTTTAATTACGGTAATGTCGTAAAAGTCCTGACATATCGCGCAGGTATTTTACACCGAGACCTAGACTCTAGATCATAGGTTCTCAGCCTTTTTCGGCGCACCGCCCCCTTTTACAATTTTTTTCCGCGCACAGCCCCCAACTTAATTTTAGCCCCCCCCCCCCCCACACACACACACACCTCTGTACTATTGTTTCTGCAATTTTTTTTTGGCGGGCTAGACTTTTTGTGTAATTTATTCTCTTAAAAAATAACTGACTAATTACATTTAAACGAGTTTTTATGCTCATCTTCTTCAATTAAACATAGTAGTCATATATGTTACATTACAAAACAGAACTTGTTCGGTATCACTATTGAACCAAATGTGGAGACATAATTTTTTAATTAAAGGGAGGTAATTAACCCGTTTCGTTTGAGCTAATATTTCTAATGTTTTTTTTTCTTTTATAAAAAAAACAACAACTTACATTTATAACTTTGAAATGATCAAACTGTAAAACGTATTTGAAAATTGTATAAATATTATATAACTATATAATTTATATTTATATTTTCAAGCATTACAACAACTACCCAGTTACGATAGTTATATGATGAAACACCAAAAGATTCAAACGCATTAAAAGATTTCTCGGTAAAACTGATATCAAAATAATAATATTATCAGATGTTAAGGCGACACAAATACTGACCCCTACTTCATCGAAAAGCCATGGCGATTCCTTTTTCTTATTAGTTTAATAATATCAATGCCTACTGTTAAGGGATATCAGATATTTAACAGCACTTGCGTTTACATCATGTTTATTTCAACCAAAAACTAAATCGATTCAAATATCTGAGGTGTTAAAATTATATCAGGTACGTTTGTACCGCCCACTTGCCCTTCACCGCCCCCCAATCGCCCCCGGGAATGTCAGCGCCCCCCTAAAGCTTCTCACCGCCCCCCCCCCCCTGGGGGCGATAACGCCCCCGTTGAGAACCTATGCTCTAGATAAAGATAAATATATTTCACACAGATTTTGCAACTCGGGGATAAATAACTTTGTCGTAAAGTTTTTTTTTTTTCAGATAACCCGCGCAAGCGCTACTATTTAGGTATAGGCATATTATGGAATGGCCAGTGGTCGACCAATACAGAGCGTAGCACATGAATTTAGACTGACTTTTGTTCAAATCCACGGTGTCTCGCTTTTTGTGCGTTCTATTAGATCAACTTAAACAAGTATTAGTAAGAACTACAATATCAAGCCTGAATTTTCCTTTCAATTTTTTTTTTAGACATAATGGCGTACGGAAGGTCTGGGTTTGAATCCGGGTGAAGGCTAGGATTTATCCTCGGGACTTAGTCTACCCAGCTCTGATGGGTACCTGACATTAGTTGGGGTTGTGCTGGCCATACAATCATCTAGTATGCCGTGGCCACAGAACCTGGTGAACGCTACTTCACCGGGCCTTATGGGCAAAGTTGGACCGACTTTTTTTTATATTGATAATAGGGCCTATATAGACCGTAACAATTTTCAGAAAATTCTAAGAAAATTTTATAATAAAAGATAAACATGTTTGTGTTTGTATTTTTCATCTTCACATTTTATAGCAAATTCAAAATTGTATTAGCCTACTATTTTTAGAGCTTATAATCGTTGTTTTTCCGTGCGCAGCCAATAACGCTGTCTTAAATGACTCCTACGGCTGCCTAAAAATTCCCGCTGTATAGTCGACAACTTTCGATTTTAATTTTTATTTTCCATTGAGAAAAATATAACTATTAAATAAAACGGAAGTGTACGATACAAAAGGGAATCGGGAATTCCGAAAAGAATTCGAGTCATCAAATAGCAGAAATATTAAAGCAAGTGGTCCATCTTATCATAGTCTTTGGTTTTATTAACAAATTATAATTTTTAACAAGGCCTGCAATATTATTGAGTTTTATTTTTAGTTCAAAAAGTTTGCTGAAAAATTCGGATCGCACAATTGAAACAGGAGGGGAGGGGCTTTATCAGAACCGAAAATTAATTAAAATCCTATTGTTAGCCCATCTAATAATTAAATGTTTACTCATTATTTGTTTACCACATTTATTAATTAAAAGGCCAAACTATATTTCAACGTTGTGCTTGCATTAACGGTCGTTTAGATATTTATAGTATGTTTTATGTAGCGGTACATAGTGTAGTCTGATGATTCAGGTGTGTACCTACATGTTTGTGTGTGTGAGATATAAAACACGTTCGAACACACACGCCCGTGTGCTTTAACGGTGTGAGAAAATGTGCCAAGCATTCATTCACAAACTAAAGACATCCATCACAGGCAGAAACAGAACAAAACACCCACATAAACGCAAATACACATATACACTACACCAACCTACACAAACAGACACAGAGATAGAACGAGTCTAGTAGGTGTATCTAAATTATTTACAGTGTTGTTACATTCTAGTCCAAACACAACATGTCTGCCTAGTAGGCCTACTGTGATCAAGTTGGTCAGAGTCATCCACCACTGAAGATTGGGAAAGCCAACCATCTTTAACTTACAACATTAAAACAAACTATACAAGCAGGCTTCTAACAGATATACAAACAGGCATACAACGACAATGCAAACAGGCATACAACATCGATAAAAAATAACAGACAAGCAATATATATACAGGCAAATAACATCCATGCAAACAATCCAAACTGCTATAAACAACAATAATACAACCTGTAATCAGTTCAAACTAATTAATAACTTATAATACAAAGACAAACAGTAACCAAACCAATACAAACAAATTACAAACATTTCTAAACCTTTACCAGCAAACATTTATGTCTATACAGTTGACATTTACATTAACTGTATTTTAGTAGGCCTCCAATGGCTATCATCCTTTCGATGTGTACATAACTAATAATTTATTAGTATGAAAACCTTTTGTTTTTCTCTGTCTTTAGACCAGTGGTCAGCAACCTTTTGCTAATAGTGTGCCAAACAAACTAGGATTTCTAAATCATTCAGCATGCCAACAGCGTGAAAGTCAAACTGGTCAACTATATTATTTTTTTAAGACAATTTATGTAGTGCCGTAGCAAGACCAAGACCAAAAGAAAAGGAGCGTTATAGAGAAAATCATTAGAGCGTTTTAAATTAAATAACAAATTAACCTGTTTATTATTATAATCTTTTTAAAAAAATCCATTTATAACTCATAACTAATACACAATTTCATTACTCAACTTGCTCATTAATGGTTATTGTATCAATATTTAAATTTAGTTGTCAAATATTTTACTAACAATATTTATACATTTTTATAATTCAATCTTAACCTTAGCATAAATGAGATTTACGACACAAATATTTACCGTATTAGAGTATAATGAAGCGGAAGCGATACGTAGTAATCATACACCCTGGGTAGTTAATGTAATGTTTAAAAATGTACATATAAATTCTTTAGTTAAACAATTTATATTATTTTTGACTATCTCTTATAGTTTGATCATTTTAAAGTTATACATTGTAAGTCATTTTTTTTTTAAAGAAACAAAAAAGAAACATATTAGAAATATTAATGCAAAGAAAACGTGTTAATTATCTCCCTTCAATAAAATTTTCCACATTTGATGTTAGTGATGCTAAACGAGTTAATTGTTTTAATATAACTAGATCTAGTGTACTTCTGAAAACGCTCATCTATCTATTGACTTAAATTAAGGAAAGAGTTAAATGTTTTGAAATTTATTTCACGGCAAGAAATGTCCAGTTTCAATGCAAATCCATTCCAGTAGTCCAACACTTCAAGTGCTTTTCGACCCCGTCCTTGTGAATGCAAGTTCAACTCGCTGAAACGTGTCGACATGTCATTCAGAAACATCGGCTTCAACAGTCAGTTCTCCTCATTCAATACCGGAAATATTTTTTTCATCAAGACACAACTTAATTGCTTCCAGTCAAGAAACGAATCTATCCAATTCTTTAACTATACTCCTTATCACTTTCTTCTAGAACAGACTTGATAAACTATAAAATTGACAATCGATTCAATCACAGATCTTAAGTCCAATGATGAGCGCTTTGCATACAAACATTCCTGAACTAAAACAGTCGACGTCCAGTATGATTCTCATGTAGTTCGCCACGCAGCACCAATTAATTATGCTGACATACGTTGTTTTGACTTTCATTAAAAAATATTCCTGGAGGTCTCTTGCGTGCCACAGAAAATCGTTATGGCACGCGTGCCTTAGGTTGCCCACTCCTGCTCTAGACTCTATCACTGTGGGGTTTTTTTTTTTCAAGGATAGGCCTAGTTTAACTCTGCCTTTTTTAGAACTACATACCCAATAGCCTACCGTATTTAGAAACTATTCGGCTTAATTAGGCCTAGATATATATAGTAAACAATGACACCTGGCCCTTTCGGCCAGCCACAATAATAGCCTAATAATAATATTGATAGTAGAAAATAAAATAGCTTAATGTTATATTTAATTATATGTTATATGAAGCAATGGTTCATTTACGTGCCTCAGAGTCGGGGAACGGCATATAGACTAGATCTAGTTTCTCAACTCAAAGCACATCATTTTAAATTTATACGGTAGAAATAGAGTCTACGACTGTAGGAAAAAATCAAGGCTGGGAATATTTTTTCTGGTTAAATAGTCAATAGATAAGCTAAAAACAACTTCCTTAAAAAAAAAAAGAAAGAAAAACAATGTTTACCCTTTGTACACTTTGATAGGCAGGTGTCTAGAGATACGGTACTGAAGACTTCCGTTATATTCGGGTCAAAGGTCAAGCGGCTACCGAAATAATATTTGAATGGAATGCCGCAAATAAACAAGTTAAGAAGTTTCACTTCCGGTTCATGCATTTCTTTTCTCCCCTTCTTCAGTTTGGAATTTGGAAACCTTATTCTTTTTTTTTTTACTTTTCTATAGACAAGACTAGACAAAAGATGTTTTTTACGATCTTTTAGGTGAGGCTCTACTGGGCCGGAAATCATTTTTGTTTATGCCTTGACAGGCGCAAAGTTGGCAATAATCAGTCGGCGATAATCTTCTGCTGTTTGTAGCCCGCGCCCCGTCGGTAACAGGTGGCCAGACTTTGTCGGCTGTGCAGGTAATTATGAGGAACTCTCGCGGCCTCAATTTGGCTTATTAAGGATTAAAAAGGAAGGGCGTTCAAATAAAAAATAATAATTTAGAAATGTAGAAAACAGTAGTCTACTGACTTCTCTACATCCCCCTCTCTCTTTCTCTCTGGCTCTCTCTCCTTCACGCCTCTCTCTCTTCCCTGTTTTCGTCCTCTCTTTCCCTTCCTCTAGCTCCCCATTCGCACTCACTGTTTCTTGCTCAACCTCTTTCTCTCGATTTTTTAGAATCATCATTCTCTCTTTCTTCTACTCTTTTTCTTTCTCTTTTTCTCTCTTTGTACCCTCTCCTTCTTTCTCCATCTCTGTCGTTCTATTTCTCATCTCTCTCAATCTTTCTTTCTTTCTCTTTCTCTCTTTCACCATCCACCCTATGTCCCCCCCCCCCCTTACTCTCCCCCCTCGCGTCTATTTTTACTTTCTTTATAATTCCCTTTGTGACTTTTTCTTTCCATCACAAACTTTATCTAGCCATAGGATGGGCAACATTTTTATCTAGCCATAGGATGGGCAACATTTTTATCTAGCCATAGGATGGGCAACATTTTTATCTAGCCATAGGATGGGCAACATTTTTATCTAGCCATAGGATGGGCAACATTCTTATCTAGCCATAGGATGGGCAACATTTTTATCTAGCCATAGGATGGGCAACATTTTTATCTAGCCATAGGATGGGCAACATTTTTATCTAGTCATAGGATGGGCAACATTTTTATCTAGCCATAGGAAGGGCAACATTTTTATCTAGCCATAGGATGGGCAACATTTTTATCTAGCCATAGGATGGGCAACATTTTTATCTAGCCATAGGATGGGCAACATTTTTATCTAGCCATAGGATGGGCAACATTTTTATCTAGCCATAGGATGGGCAACATTTTTATCTAGCCATAGGATGGGCAACATTCTTATCTAGCCATAGGATGGGCAACATTTTTATCTAGCCATAGGATGGGCAACATTTTTATCTAGCCATAGGATGGGCAACATTTTTATCTAGCCATAGGATGGGCAACATTTTTATCTAGCCATAGGAAGGGCAACATTTTTATCTAGCCATAGGATGGGCAACATTTTTATCTAGCCATAGGATGGGCAACATTTTTTCCTCATTGGGCCCTGTAAGGCCGATTTGATGTAACAACGTGGGTCAAACATTCTGAAAAATTAGTTATTTTATTATACAATGAATTCCAAGAACAAAACTGCCGTTAGAAGCTCTGTGTGTGTGTGTTTGTGTGGGGCACACTTATAAAAGACCTTGTAGGCCGTTTTGTGGTCCGCAGTTCGCCTATTGCGCAACCCTGCTCTAGCCCCTTCCTCCCCCTCCCATCTTTGCCATCATACCACTCTTGTCACGCACACCCAATCAAACATGGCACCCGATCAAGCTACATATTGAAAACACATACAACACCTTACACACTTGCTAGCTGTGGATTCAATGATCACACATATTATTGTTATATTAAATAAATAGCCAGAGACCATTCGGTAGCGCTCGAACAATTCACACTGCACGTGCTCACAGGTAGAACATTTCTTACATAGAATTATCCCTATGATTCATTTCCGACTTCGTTAATGTCAAATTTGGTTCTTCCCGCTTTGTTGTCCAGACGTGTAATTCGTGCAGACGGCTTTTAATAACATATAAATATATGTGCATTGAACGGCATAATTACAGGTAATATGCGCAAATACAGACTACACAGAAAATGTATAGAAACAATATGACACTTTTTTTCTACTTTTCGTCTTTAGCCTTTCCTCGTTTACATCCATTGATCTTTTAAAGACAAAGGAAAGACTGTGTTTAAATCTTTATTTCATAGTTAAAGGACAGTGCATTATTTTGCAGACTTTGTGGAACGCTTTTGTTTGATTTTCTGTTTTTCAGATCTCTCTCGCTACCCCATCTCTCTCTCTCTCTCTCTCTCTCTCTCTCTCTCTCTCTCTCTCTCTCTCTCTCTCTCATTCTCTCTCCCTCCTTCTCTCTCTGTGTGTTTATATAAATAATATATATCTGTCAAATTCCGGACAATATCATATATATATCAATATCACATTATCTTTTTATAAGCTTATTATCTGTAGGTAACTGGTCTGGATTTTCTGATAATTCCAGCGCCAGCTAGTAGCCTCATTGTTTAACTTTCTCAAGATCTTCGTCTGTATGCCCAAGTAGATTATCCACAAGTTTGAAGTCCTCAGCCCAAGTTTGAAGTACTCAGCCCAAGTTTGAAGTACTCAGCCCAAGTTTGAAGTACTTAGCCCAAGTTTGAAGTACTCAGCCCAAGTTTAAAGTACTCAGCCCAAGTTTGAAGTACTCAGCCCAAGTTTGAAGTACTCAGCCCAAGTTTGAAGTACTCAGCCCAAGTAGATTATCCACAAATTTGAAGTACTCAGCCCAAGTTTGAAGTACTCAGCCCAAGTATGAAGTACTCAGCCCAAGTTTGAAGTACTCAGCCCAAGTTTGAAGTACTCAGCCCAAGTTTGAAGTACTCAGCCCAAGTTTGAAGTACTCAGCCCAAGTTTGAAGTAATCAGCCCAAGTTTGAAGTACTCAGCCCAAGTTCGAAGTACTCAGCCCAAGTTTGAAGTACTCAGCCCAAGTTTGAAGTACTGAGCCCAAGTTTGAAGTACTCAGCCCAAGTTTGAAGTAATCAGCCCAAGTTTGAAGTAATCAGCCCAAGTTTGAAGTAATCAGCCCAAGTTTGAAGTACTCAGCCCAAGTTTGAAGTACTCAGCCCAAGTTTGAAGTAATCAGCCCAAGTTTGAAGTACTTAGCCCAAGTTTGAAGTACTCAGCCCAAGTTTGAAGTACTCAGCCCGTTTGAAGTACTCAGCCCAAGTTTGAAGTACTCAGCCCGTTTGAAGTACTCAGCCCAAGTTTGAAGTACTCAGCCCGTTTGAAGTACTCAGCCCAAGTTTGATTTTTAGTTAAGCATGGACTCATAAGGGGCACGGTAGCCGAGCGGTAGCGCGTGCGACTGGCGATCCGAAGGTTCTCGGTTCGATTACTGGTGAAGCCACAGACTATGAATAGAACAGAATGCGCAATCCCTATATGCGCAGTAACTAAAAGTGAAGCTCGGCGTCCGCCATTTTCTTTTGATTCAAGGCAGCGGTCACTAGAAACGCTAATATAGTAAAATGAGAAAGGCTTAATTTATTACTGTTTTCTACTCTTAGCAAGCTTAGGACTAAAGCAAGGCTACTAATATTAAGTAATATAAGGTTACAACTTTCCGTTGTTTATTCTTTACGAGGTCAGGAAAGCCACGTAGTTTGACATGCTTATTTGTACGATAATCAATCGTTTTTTCATCATTGTTGCAGTTTATTACACAACAGCCTTTGTACCTTTTGCCTGAAACATTAGCTTTGGGTGTTCGCAATGGTAAATTTGATGAAAAAGAGATTGTTAAAAAGCATAAATATATATTGTAACCAGGACCGCTGCGTTTAAACAGTATGGCGTCGGTATTACTTCCGAAAACAGAAAAAAAAAAGCGATTGCGCATTCTGTTCTATATTTATTCTGTGGGTGAAGCCGGGATTTTTTCCCAGGACTTGAGGGTGTCCCTGAGTCTACCCAGCTCTGATGGGTACCTGACATTAGTTGGGGTAAAGTAAAGGCGGCTGGGCATCGTGCTGGCCGCACATCCCCTTGTATGCAGTGGCCACAGAAACTGGTGAACGCTTCTTCACCAGCCCTATGGTCAGTTTGGTCCGAAGGGTACTTTACTTTTTATGGACTCACATAATGTGATGCTGAATGCATTGGTGAAAATAACGTTTTTTTCATGAATTGAAGAAATCATAGATCGGCACATTGTGTTGATTCATTCAAACTTAAAACCTAGCATCTTGAGTTAACTTCACTAAGTAGCCAGACTTTGGGTTTCGGTCGTAACATATTATAATATATAGATCTAAGCCTAAATTACAAATGTTCGCTTACAAAATCTGTCCATAACAATGTTACCCGGTACATCAAATCAATTATTCATGTCCCCTTCCTTCTTGAGTCTATAATTTAGGAAATTGTAAAGTAAGATTATTAAATTATTTAAAATTAACTCAAATGCTAGTCTCTAAACGAAAACTTTTTTTTTATTTCTAACACACGAATACTAGCAGGGGAGATAACACGAGCCAAGGGATAACTCTGCTATCACAGAATCTGTCTGAACTGTTGCACTATATTTGAAGGTGTTTCTTTAAATAAATACACAGGTTGATATCTGATGAAAGTTATCAAGTTCAAGTGATAAGTCTAGTCACTAGTCTTTTTTTTTTATATTCATAGCAGTTTAACACTGATTTCCCTTTTTTGGGGTAAATTTTTTTATCAATCTTAAATGCGGCCCTGACGCCCATACATAAACATAACCACACATATAAACTATAAACACACCCAAACTGTCACACATATTACATTATCGACACATAACCTCACCCACACCCATAATCCAACTCACGCGCCAACCCATCCTCACTTATAGACACACCCCTATTCGTAAACAGACTGACACATAAACATGTAACGTTGCCCTTTATCCAGAGTGTTGTGATCTTCAAGTAACAGCAGACGACATCTTCATCTGTTTGATGAACGTCTTTTTTCTCTTTGTTTTTTCTTTTTGCGAAATTACATTTTTGTAATATATTTCTTATCGTAGCTTTCTTCTATAGCAGCGGTTCCCAGACTGGGGGGCGCGACCCCCTTGGGGGTCGAATGACCATTTCACGGGGATCGCCAAAGACCTTCGGAAAACGTGTTTTCGATGGTCTTAGGAGCCGAAATATAGTCCATCTTTCCTTCTCCAACCGAGTCCACCGACATGCAGATACATCCGCATACAACGTGTAGACTACTTGGCGTAATGACATCAATACAGGTGTATGTGACAATGGTCGGCACCATAATGCACGTATGCTGACCAGTAACCTGTGTGTAGAGAGTTGTGTTAAAAAGCCTCTTCTCTGTTCAAAGCAGTCATTGTGTTAAAAGCAGCCATTGTGTTAAAAGCAGTAGTATTTGCGATAAACGCCCGACACTTTCGTAAACGTTCGTGTTGTAATTAGATATATAGGCATAAGCCTATACCGGTATCTTGCAATATTTAATTACATGTTTTTTTATGTTTTCTTTTTTGTTATGATTAATCGCAATGCTTTAATTAGGTTCATTTTGTGACAATAAAAATACATCCTGCACATTATATATTTACATTACAATTCATAACAGTAACAAAGTAGGGACGAAATTATTTATTATTATTAATTTTTTTTTTTTTTTTTTTTTTTTTTTGGGGGGGGGGGGGGGGTCGCAAAAGCAGGAAAAACTGTATAAAGGGGGTCGCGGCCTAAAAAAGTTTGGGAACCACTGTTCTATAGTCTACTTATTTTTTTGTTGTTTTGTTTTGGTTGTGTTTGGCATCATTCCCTTGGGATTTTCTTTGCCATCTCTGATATTAAAGAAAAAGTAGAATTGAAGAGCCACGAGGTTAAAAGTCAAATACGGTGTGTGTGTGTGTGTGTGTGTGTTCTGTAGTAGCCAATGCCCGCGATAAATAAAGGTGGGGGGGGGGGAAACAACTAAAGCCGAAAAACACACCAACACACACACAAGAGTCTTAGTCGGAAATTAAATCTGTATTTTTATAGATTAGCCTAGAAATGAACAGACAGAGAAAATCAAAATACATGACGACCATGTCAAGACAAGAAGAACAAATAGAAGGGGGGGGGGGGAACAATGAAAATTAGAAGCCAATTTTTGACATTTAAAATACGTAGGATCTGTAGGCAATAATAACTGAAAAGTAATGACTTGCTAACAGAAATCAAAGAAAGAATATCAGTTGGCAACAAAACATACTTATAACTACAACATGCTAAAAGTAAAAACACTATCAGATTATAAAAAAAAAGAAAACCATATTTAAACCTAATTTTTTATGATGGGGGCCAGTAGTGACTTATGGTAGTGAGATCTGGACACTTACATACAGAAAGCATATTGAATACCTGTGAGAGAATAGTCCACATGCGAATATTTGTATTTTGTACAAACAACGGATAGAGAATGCACACTAACAAGGAAGTTTATTAATTGTACCAAGATCCCATTAGGTGGCCGAGCGGCGGGCATACCGAATGTCCTGGGTTCGAACCCTGGTGAAGGCTAAGATTTGTTCCATGGTCTGAAGGGTGTACCTGAGTCTACCCAGCTATGTAGGGTGTACCTGAGTCTACCCAGCTATGTAGGGTGTACCTGAGTCTACCCAGCTATGTAGGGTGTACCTGAGTCTACCCAGCTATGTAGGGTGTACCTGAGTCTACCCAGCTATGTAGGGTGTACCTGAGTCTACCCAGCTATGTAGGGTGTACCTGAGTCTACCCAGCTATGTAGGGTGTACCTGAGTCTACCCAGCTATGTAGGGTGTACCTGAGTCTACCCAGCTATGTAGGGTGTACCTGAGTCTACCCAGCTATGTAGGGTGTACCTGAGTCTACCCAGCTATGTAGGGTGTACCTGAGTCTACCCAGCTATGTAGGGTGTCCCTGAGTCTACCCAGCTATGTAGGGTGTCCCTGAGTCTACCCAGCTATGTAGGGTGTCCCTGAGTCTACCCAGCTATGTAGGGTGTCCCTGAGTCTACCCAGCTATGTAGGGTGTACCTGAGTCTACCCAGCTATGTAGGGTGTCCCTGAGTCTACCCAGCTATGTAGGGTGTCCCTGAGTCTACCCAGCTATGGTGGTGTTACGAACTCGTGCAATAATATGTATTTGGCTGTTGTCTAGGTGTAGGCTCAATATTCCAAGAGTTGTCTGTTTTTATATTGACTTGATTACTTCAGTAATTATAGTTTTATTTTAAGGTTAATTCCATGTAACACTTTGAATTTCAATTGAAATCAACACCAGTTGCACGATAATTGTGATTTTATTTAGTATAACACTTGAATACAAGACGAAGACACATAAGAAAAATACAAGTCCAAAACTAATTCTGATAAACACTATGTACAAGTAATGTTCCTACTACGGAGATAAACTCTCAACTGTAACCTCACTCTCTAAAACTAGAAACTCAAACTGAATTCTGAGGGGACAGCATTGCTATATATAAGATATCTTTCTACATTCCCTAGGAGTACTGGGTGGTTAGGAAAACAGACGCAGATAACCATGTCGGTTAGCTTGAAAATACAAATCATAGATCTAATTACAATTACATTGATTAAATTCTATCTACGCTGCTGTACAACGCAGACTCCATTGTGCCATTAAACCCTAGCCATTGGACTAAAGTATCTACACACTTGAGGTGTATGTTTATCCAAGCGAAAATGTGAGGAAATCGTAAATGGGGGTAGGTTAGGACAGGTGGGGAACTACGACTAACTCAGTGGACAACAATTTGTGGACGTCCCTCCCGCAATGTTATCACACTAGTGCAAAAAGTAAATGTTTCATCAACGATGGAAAGGAGTTAATCTAATTAGGTTAGAAACACACAGAGCTCGGGTAATTTCTGTTAGTGCAACTATGTGACACCTCCCATCCTAAAAGAAAAAGGAAATTAACCACAATCCAAAATGGGAAATTTGCTTTGGTCAAACTTGTGTACAATTAAAAAACTTTACAATCATGAAATTCAAATAATGAATAGGGGACAAAATCCCAATTTCAAAAATAGTTTTAAGCATGATGAGTTTTAAAAGTCTCTTACAAAAACACTAATATTCTGTAGCCTCACTCGTAAAAGAGTAATGGGCTTTCAAGTATGGTTACATTTTCGTGCAAAAATACAAGATAGGTGGAAACTAGTTGTTCCACAATACAAGCGTATGAGTTTGCATAATACACATGTAAAGTAATTATAAGAAAGAAAAATCTCATAGTTGGTTTAACAGTACTTGTAGTACTGGAACATCAATGACATAACAATGTAGTCATGCAGAAAAAACTTTAAAGGTAAGATCAAAGTAATACATTTTTCTGGGTTACCAATAAATGTGAACTATATGTATTTTTAGCAAAACTTTTAAGAAAAAGTTAAAAACGTATCTTAACAATATATAAAAAAAACATTGACAATGTTTGACTAAATCAGTAATGATTCATTTTATAGAATACACATCTGAATAAACCAATTTATAGGTGTTCTGGTAAAAGTTAACAACTATAAATCAAGTTCTAGATAAAGCATCGGCAATTACATTATCTTTGCCTTTAATGTGCTTTATGATTAGATCATATGACTGCAGAAACAAGCTCCATCTGAGAAGTCTTTGGTTCTGAGTAACCCTAGTCAAAAAGGTTAGTGGGTTATGATCAGTAAAAATCTCTATGGGATATGGAGAACCATTCACATAAAAATCAAAATGCTTCAGAGCAAGTATAATACCTAGCAGTTCTTTTTCAATAGTGCTGTAATTTTTCTCATGGGGATTAAACTTCTGAGAATGATAACATATGGGGTGTTCTATCTTGTCATCATCTTCCTGAAATAGGACAGCTCCCATTCCAGTGTCACATGCATCTACTGCTATCTTAAAGGGTCTTTCAAACTTAGGTGTTACTAACACAGGAGCATGGGACAATATAAGTTTAAGTTGTTCAAAGGCTTCATTACATTCGTCAGACCATTTGAACTTAGAGTTCTTCTTTAGAAGGTCTGTGAGTGGACATGCTATGGTAGAAAAGTTTGCACAGAATTTACGATAATACCCTGCCATCCCAAGGAAACTTCTAACCTGTTTTCTTGTTTGGGGGATAGGGACATTCTGAATGGCAGTTATTTTGGCATCAACTGGTTTAATCTTTCCACCGCCAACAATATGACCTAGATATTCAATTGTGGCGTGCCCAAATTGACTTTTAGCTAAGTTTACTGTCAAGTTAGCATTGTCTAACTTGCTGAACAAATGTCTCAATTGTTTTACATGGGTTGAAAAATCATTGCTGTATATAACAATATCATCTAGATATGCATTGCATTGAAAAATTTCTTGTACAATTGAGTTGATTAATCTTTGGAAGGTTGCTGGTGCATTTTTCAAACCAAAGGGCATCACTTTGTATTTAAACAAACCGTCAGGGGTTGCAAAAGAAGACATTTCTTGGGCCCTAGGAGATAATGGAATTTGAAAATATGCAGACAAGAGGTCAATTTTGGTTACAAATTTTGCATCACCAATCTTGTCAATGAGGTCATCTATTCTGGGTATTGGGTAAGAATCAGTTTTAGTGACCGCATTTACCTTCCGGTAATCAGTGCAAAAGCGGAGGGAGTTATCAGCTTTTGGGACTAACACACATGGTGAACTCCAGTCACTAGCACTGGGCTCTATGATGTCATGCTTCAGCATGTAATCAACTTCCTGCCTTATGTGTTGAAGTTGAATAGGGTTAGCCCTATAAGGGTGTTGTTTAAGCGGCTTGCAGTCTTCAACAATAACCATGTCATGCTCAATGAGGTGAGTCCTTCTATGAACATCACTAAATAGCTGTGGAAAATCTGAAATCAAATTTTTTATTGAGCATTTCTCAGTCAAAGATAAATGATTAATCTTAGCCTCAAAATTGTTGAAGGTAGTAGAATTTTGCAATTTGCATTCTGCAAATTTATGTTCAATTTTATGGAGATCAGAAGGTATCTGAATAACAGGGGTCATGGGAACAATAGGAGGATTTTCCTGAGGTGTACCCTTTTCCCTATGGAAGTAAGGTTTCAACATATTAATGTGACATAACCTCTTTTCTCTTCTGCGGTTAGGGGTTTTTATCAGGTAATTTACATTACTGATTTTTTTCTCAACCTCATATGGTCCTGAGAATTTTGCACTCAGTGGTTGACCAGGGATAGGAAGGAAAACTAAAACCTTGTCTCCGGGGTCAAAACTCCTTATTCTCGCTTTCTTGTCATACCAGGTCTTCATTGTGCCTTGAGCCTGTGACAAATTAGATTTAACACAATTAAAAGCATCAAATAAATGGTTTTTAAATTTGACAACATAAGATAACAGTCCCGTGGTCTCTGTTGACGTTGTCCAAGTTTCTTGGAGCAATTTCAGAGGTCCTCTGACAGTGTGGCCAAATATTAGTTCGAAAGGTCTAAATCCGAGGGATTCTTGTACAGCCTCGCGAGCAGCAAAGAGTACGAGGGGTACTCCTCTGTCCCAGTCGTTCGAATGTTCGAAACAGTAAGTCTTTAACATTGACTTGAGTGTTTGATGGAACCTTTCAAGGGTTCCTTGGCTCTCTGGATGGTATGCACTAGACACATTGTGCTGGATACCTAGACGCTTGAGGACTTGACCAAACAGTTTCGACGTGAAGTTTGTCCCTTGGTCCGATTGAACAGTCCGTGGGAGGCCATACCGAGTAAAGAAACCGGTTAAGGCGTCCGCTATTTTGTCAGCTGTTATGCTACGCAGCGGAATGGCTTCAGGGAATCTGGTTGATGAACACATTATAGTGAACAGGAATTGGTGACCCGCCTTGGTTTTAGGTAGGGGTCCCACACAATCGATCAGTATTTTACTGAACGGTTCAGAAAACGCTGGGATTGGTTGTAGTGGGGCAACAGGTATGGTTTGGTTCGGTTTGCCAACCATTTGACAGGTGTGACAAGACTTGCAATATGATGCGACGTCTCTGCGTAGGCCTGGCCAATAAAAGTAGGGGAGGACCCGATGATAGGTCTTGTTGACTCCCATATGACCGGCAAACGGTAGATCATGGGCGATGTGTAGGATATCGTTGCGATATCTAGCTGGTACCATAATCTGCTCGTGATGATGTGGTTATCTTCACTGATGCACTTTCAGTTCTCCAAGCCATCGACGGCTTGGGGAGTTGGCCCGAACTGCTTGTCCGACTATTAGCTGCTATTTCCGATCTGATCCTCAGGTACGAGGTGAAGGTCATATTGCAGTGGATTCCAGGTCATGCAGGAGTCCCTGGCAATGAGATAGTGGATGCCTTGGCCAAGAAGGGATCCCTGACACCCACTCCGGAGGGTCCGTCCACCTTCGCGAGTGCCCGCAGATCAATACGTGAGTGGGAGACAAGACAATGGAACAAGAGTTGGGACGAGTCTGACAAGGGTCGAGGTGTGTGGCAGCAACTAAAACGGCCAAATCGAGCTGATCCGTGGTGGAAGCTCCGCAGGAGAGAACAGGCTACGATAGCCCAGTTCCGTACAGGGCACTGCCCTATTGGTGCCTATTTCGGACGATTTAGGCCCAATTTCGATTCGCGGTGCCGACACTGCTTTGAAGCAGAAGAGACGGTCGAGCATTTGCTTTTAGACTGCCCTGCCTTGCAGGAGGAAAGAGTAGATGGGAATGGTCAACAGTTTGCACCATCCCTTTATGGGAACCTGGCTGTGCTACGTAGTACAAGTGTGTTTGTCCTCCGAATCCTAAGAGATTAGTCTCGATTCGATCACTCCGGTGAGTGAGGTTTAAAGTCTGGTGGGCGTTTTCCCAGTTGCTGTCACTTGTTGCTTCTCGTCGTTTCCACTTTCTCATTAAGAGATCATCCTTAAGGTAATAGCATTCAGCTATGTTTTCTGATTCAGAAGCAGTAACTGCTTCTTCCATGAGCTTTGCGAGTTCTACGTCGTTCTGTTGCTCTTGGATCAATAGCTGTCTCGGGGACAGACTATTTTCGTTGGTCTCTAACGATGGACCTTCAAAGAGACGGGCAAAAAATGTTGCGCTTAAGTCTACTTCGGGTAGTTCTCGTGAGGATTTTGCGATGGTCTCGTTGGACTCAACGTTGTTTCGGCTCATGCCCCTGGTGATAGCACATACAGGATTTAGGTAAGCATCTTCTGTTGGCTTATCATTCAGGTCGGGGTCACGAGTCATGATGGGTTCAGGTTTTACTCTTCCCCCAGCTAAATCATTGCCTATTAGTAGAGATATTCCCTCGAAAGGCAAAGCAGGTTGTACACCTACAGTAACAGGTCCAGATATCAACTCTGATTCAAGTTGTATCCGATGTAGAGGGACTTCCATTTTTCCCATTTCTACACCTCTCAGCAGAACATTCTGTCCAGTGTATGTCTTTTCAGACAACGGTATGGTTCCTTCTAGGATCACAGTTAAGGAAGCACCTGTGTCTCTAAGGATTTTGATATGTTTTCTGCTGAGCGCATCGTTTGGTAACGACGCATACCCTTCTGAAATGAAAGGCATAAAGTCCTTGAGGTTTGCATTCTCAGGATCTTTATTGTTGACCTGTTCTAAATTACTGCCAAATTCTGACGAACTTGAAGCTAGGCTGCAAATGGGAGTTGTTTGTAAACTCTGGTTAGAGTTCAGCAGACTGTTTTCAATGACAACCGTCTTTTGTCTCTTAGAGATGGCCTTTCTCTCGGACAAACGGTGACTTGAAGCGTCTTGATTTGTGCTCTCTGTCGGAGTACTCTGTCGACTGGCACTTTTCTGAGAATGAGTTAAGTTCTCAAAATGTTCCTCGGCGCTAGCTGTCGTCTGGCAAGTAGAGTTGAGTTTTTCTAGTTCTGAGTTTTTCATATCATACGTAGCAGTGTTTATCTTGCTTATCATTGATCTGGAGACATAGCAACCAGCCAATTCTAGCTTAGGTTTGTTGACCTTTCTGTTTAAGGCCCAACAATTTTGTTTGGTATGCCCTTCTTTCTTGCAGTGTTGGCAATAGGGCTTTGTATTTTGTGCTTCATTGTATCTCTTGGTGTTGCTCATACTGGTGTGAAAAGTGTTACTGGGTTTCTGTTTAAAAGACTCATTCGCGTTCTGATTTACTGGATTCTTGAATTTGTCATTTTGATAAGTTTTGACTGTTGGATGTATCAAAACATAGTCATCGGCTAATCGGGCTGCTGCTTGCACCGGTTCAATGCCTCTGTCAGCTATATGGGTTCTTACATCCACTCGAACACAATTTAAAAATTCTTCTAACAAGACAATGTTTTTTAATTTCTCAAAGTCATTTGAAACGTTCCTTGACCTAAGCCAACGATCAAGTTGTTTTTCTTTCACACGCAGGAAGTCTACGTGTGATTGATCGTGGTCTTTTCTAGCTTCTCGGAACAGCTTCCGGTACTTTTCTGGCACCATCTCGTATGCTCTAAGTACTTTATCTTTGATGACATCGTAGTTATTGTCTTCTTCAGCCTTCAGGGTTAGAATGACATCCATGGCTCGACCTTTATTTAGGGCTGAACGGAGCAGTAAGGCTTTCTTCTCTGTTGGAAAACTGTAATCTTCAGATGCCTTTTCGAACAGCAAGAAAAATTCATCAACGTGTGTTTCTTTGAATTCTGGAATATGTTTCTTGAATTTGATAAGATCAACGTTAACACCTTCTCTGCTAAAACTTGCACCTTGCAGGCGTGCCATTTCAATGCGTTCCCTACTTTCAGCTTCAATTTTAGCCAGTTGTATTTGTTGTATCTGAATACGCTCCTGACTTTCAATTTTCAGCATTTCAAGTTGAAACTTCAATTGTTCATTCATTACAGGGCATTCTTCATTACGATCAGGTGATCTTTCATGATATAGGTTCGTTCGGTTCGGTTCGGAGTCCGTCACTCTAAAGTTCGGGTACGGTGTGTTCGGATCGGGTTCGGTTCGATTTCCATTTAGAGTTCTTTCATGATGACTAACTGTATCTTCTTCATCACGTTCATTTCTAACAGTATCGGTGGTTAGTTTACCATGTGCTATCAGGCACTCTTTTATTTCATCCACTAATTTAAATCTTGTTGGTGTTGTTTCTGATATTTCAATGCTCAGTGATTGAGCAAGTCCTTTAAGTTGTGTGAGTGACATCTTGTCTAGCTCACTGATGGTAATGCTTGCAATAGATTCCATTTTTTTTATGTTAAAAGTTTGTCAAAGTAAATGTCCAACTTACTTGAGTCGTTGTAAAAATAACAAAGTTCTTTAAAATAAAACACCACAGATCAAATATAGTCCAGTGTAAAACACAGTTCAAAGTTGACAATAATTATTAGCAAACATTGAATAAGCAGAGTCTTGAAGCAAAATTATTTTCAGACAAAACTGGAATATCCTGCGGCGAGATCCCCAATAAATATGTTACGAACTCGTGCAATAATATGTATTTGGCTGTTGTCTAGGTGTAGGCTCAATATTCCAAGAGTTGTCTGTTTTTATATTGACTTGATTACTTCAGTAATTATAGTTTTATTTTAAGGTTAATTCCATGTAACACTTTGAATTTCAATTGAAATCAACACCAGTTGCACGATAATTGTGATTTTATTTAGTATAACACTTGAATACAAGACGAAGACACATAAGAAAAATACAAGTCCAAAACTAATTCTGATAAACACTATGTACAAGTAATGTTCCTACTACGGAGATAAACTCTCAACTGTAACCTCACTCTCTAAAACTAGAAACTCAAACTGAATTCTGAGGGGACAGCATTGCTATATATAAGATATCTTTCTACATTCCCTAGGAGTACTGGGTGGTTAGGAAAACAGACACAGATAACCATGTCGGTTAGCTTGAAAATACAAATCATAGATCTAATTACAATTACATTGATTAAATTCTATCTACGCTGTACAACGCAGACTCCATTGTGCCCTTAAACCCTAGCCATTGGACTAAAGTATCTACACACTTGAGGTGTATGTTTATCCAAGCGAAAATGTGAGGAAATCGTAAATGGGGGTAGGTTGGGACAGGTGGGGAACTACGACTAACTCAGTGGACAACAATTTGTGGACGTCCCTCCCGCAATGTTATCACACTAGTGCAAAAAGTAAATGTTTCATCAACGATGGAAAGGAGTTAATCTAATTAGGTTAGAAACACACAGAGCTCGGGTAATTTCTGTTAGTGCAACTATGTGACAGTGGGTACCTGAATTTAGTTGGTGTAAAGTAAAGGCGGCTGGGCATTGTGCTGTCCACACGATCCCCCATGCCGTGGCCACCGGCACTATGGATCAATTCGTTGCGACGGGATACTATTCTTTTACCAAGGTCCCACGAGAGTAGCGGAGATTTAAAAAAGACAGGCTACGCAGTACAGATCACATGTAATAAAAATGCCAATTCACAAAGAAATAAAATCGTGGCTGCTTATGTTACAAAAAAACTATTACAGAAACTTCTACATTAATTTCAATCTTTGTCGAGTAGATATGTGATTGCCAGATTCTATTTGTCTTTACAAAAGAATCCAAAAACCATTGACTCTTGCATTACTCGTTAAATTCAACAATTTACATCTAATGCAATTTTATAACATTTGGTAAATATGTTTAACACCAATAGAAATATTTAAAAAAACACTTTGCGCCCCACATTTGTTTTTATTCTTTAAAAAAATGTAAATGTTCAAACATCGGTAAGAACAAAAATAGTTCAAAAACGTTTTAGAGCAACTCTAATTCTCTAATATAAAATTGACAATGTTAAAACGTATTTTTTTTAAATATTAAATATTTTATTTTATTTAAAGTATATAATTTTTCTCGCTCAAGACTAATACCCAACCTCTCCAAAATTATGCAGGGGTAGCCCTTTCTTTTTTAAATTAAGAACTATGTGCCCTACAGCATGTGTCGCCAACCTACGGCACGTGTGTCAGACTTGGCACCCTGAGCAATTTTTAAAGGCAAGCGGGAGACTTTCAAAAAGGCAATGCAAATATCTTCTACACGAAATTTAATGTTAGGGCAGGATGACTTTTAGGCTGTTGGCACGCTGAATGAATTAGAAATCCTACTTTGGCAAACTATTATCAAAAGATTGCCTACCCCTGCTCTACAGGTCCAGGTTCGGATCAGAATAAATAGCTTCTGACCGCGGTTTAATATGAAAGTAAAGGTTGAATGACCTCAACGCCACGAGATGGAACTATGAGGGTAACCAACGAGGATTGAGACGAGGCCTTCAAAAGAAGAAATGTAGAGGTCAACAACATCGGAAGGAACTGGCCACAACTCGGATCTTTTCATCACGCATGACCAGGAATGTATTAGCAGGCCATAGGTTCACTTGATGACATTTGTGTTTACGGGTCATTCGGTGTAAGGTATACCAGCAATGTTTTCTCTTCTCTTCTTCGTCTGAAACGCAGTAAGCCTTCCCTTACAGCTGTCCCACATATTGGTTAAAAGACTGGAGAATTCTTCAACGGTGTCACACACTTTTGTACCAATGGGCCCCAAAGACTGGCGAAGGGTGTAAACCGCCGATACGTTCACGTTAAGAATACACCGGCGGAAAAACGCATGCAGGACAGCCCCTGCTGGGCGTCCGAGGTGTCAATGTGCCGCACAGAGGCTCCAAGCATCGTAGGAAGTAATGTACGCAGCAGTCCGTCTCAAACCCGCCCTATAATGTAGTACATGTGACTGCGGAGACCGTACCCTACGTTACGCGACAACCGTCTTATCGGCGTGCCGCGGGGTGGCTAGTCTCGGACAGGACCTTGGTAGGTCCCCCCCCCCACATCCCTTTACATGTTATGCCCTGGACAAAAAAGCCGGAAGGCTCGTCCGGTTTTTATTGAAACATTTAAAGATCAACGGCGTCGCAAGTCTTACACTGGCGTAGGCGTCTTTAAGTGGGTACTGGGCGACAATGTCGGCTTTTGTCGTTCCCTACGGTTAACGTTGTAACTAATTTAAGATATCAAAGAGCTCCACTTAAAATGTGTACGTGAATACATCAGCGCAAAGTGCACTTTTAGTTTATACGACAGTGTGAAGTAGTTACGTCATTGTAAAGTGTAGTTTTTAGTTCATACGTCTGTGTAAAGTATGTTTTTACTGCAGATTTCAATGTCAGTGGTGTAGCTAGGGGATGGGGGGGGGGGTCCAAATTCGAAAGTCCCCCCTGGGCCCCTACTTGACGGGGGCCCCCAAAGGAGTGTCCGAAGTTATTTTTTTTCATAATGTCGAATGTCAAAATGCAGGGGCCCCTAAAGAGGCCAAGACCCCGGGCCCCCAAATCCCTAGCAACGGCACTGACCAATGTAAAGTGTGTTATAGTGCAAATATAACCATTAGGGGTGCAATGAGGACCAAGATCAATGTAACGTGTAGTTTCCCTGTACACATAATTGTAAAGTGTATCTTTACTGCATACATCAGTGTAACGTGTAGTTTCCCTGTACACATAATTGTAAAGTGTATCTTTACTGCATACATCAGTGTAACGTGTAGTTTCCCTGTACACATAATTGTAAAGTGTATCTTTACTGCATACATCAGTGTAACGTGTAGTTTCCCTGTACACATAATTGTAAAGTGTATCTTTACTGCATACATCAGTGTAACGTGTAGTTTCCCTGTACACATAATTGTAAAGTGTATCTTTACTGCATACATCAGTGTAACGTGTAGTTTCCCTGTACACATAATTGTAAAGTGTATCTTTACTGCATACATCAGTGTAACGTGTAGTTTCCCTGTACACATAATTGTAAAGTGTATCTTTACTGCATACATCAGTGTAACGTGTAGTTTCCCTGTACACATAATTGTAAAGTGTATCTTTACTGCATACATCAGTGTAACGTGTAGTTTCCCTGTACACATAATTGTAAAGTGTATCTTTACTGCATACATCAGTGTAACGTGTAGTTTCCCTGTACACATAATTGTAAAGTGTATCTTTACTGCATACATCAGTGTAACGTGTAGTTTCCCTGTACACATAATTGTAAAGTGTATCTTTACTGCATACATCAGTGTAACGTGTAGTTTCCCTGTACACATAATTGTAAAGTGTATCTTTACTGCATACATCAGTGTAACGTGTAGTTTCCCTGTTATTACAAGGCAATTTATTCACCATAATAAATTATGGATGAGACCTTCTATTTATATCACACAAGTATAATTATGATTTATAATGTTATTACGGCTAGAGCCCCCATTCAATTTATGAAAATAATAGTTATAGTATTGTTATTATTAGTGTGAGTATCCTTGTATTAGTGAAGATCTTATGATATCATTCTGAAGTTTATTTGTAGTTGTCTAGAGTTTTCCGTGGTTCTTAGTATCCCCTGGCAATTCACATAGCGTAGTTTTAGAGTTTTCAGTTGATTTACTTCATGTATAATTATTTGTGTGGCTCATATTATACAGCAAGAACCTCGATGTTGAGTGGTAGTGTAGATTATTAAAATAGTTGTATAAATATTACACATACACACATGTATATAACTTTGAAATATTGACGTTAACCAAGTTGTGTAGAAAGCAACGATAAATTTGGTTTAATTTACAACATCAATCCAGTAGGAATCCAAATAATATTATATACACAATCAAGAAATACACATATTCCAATTAGTAATGAATATCCTCAATGAACATATAGCATTGTAGTTAATAGTAGGATAATAAATTTTCCATAATACAAATCAAATAGAAATGATACTCAGAGCGGAGTATATTTGATGTTACTAGATCGAATGCAAGCCAAGAACTGACCAAAAGTGTCGAATCGCGTAGAAATATATTACGGGTCAATCGTTGGAAAAACCCGACCAGGCTAGTGACACGAGAATTTTAATCAAGCCTGCGTGCTGACTGCGTGACCAGATTGTTTTTTTATTAAGAACAAGCAATAATGCTCTAACAAAATAAGGAGAGACCGGACGGCCTTGACACGCTGTAGGTGCATGCACAGTTCATGTTTTTATCGAGGTTAATAAAAATAATAATGCTCTAATTAGGTTAGGAAAAACCCGGGGGAAACTTTGAGCTGAGAAAAATTTATATCGTTTAAACGCAATTCGCTTAAATGATTTAGTTGGTTTATTAACATTACAATGTAGGGAATTTACGTTTCGTAACAGTCGCCCATACCAAAAGGAAAAGAACATTGCATACTAAACAATAGAAGTGTGCAATTTCTTTTAGAACCGCCTGCACTTAACTTTAGTTCTAAACAATATACAAAAAAAAACTGACTCCACCTGGGTAGTCCGTTAAATAAGACAAGTGAGGGAAATAATTTATTCTATCAAACCCTCATCATATAGGATCTCAAGTTATCCTTAGACCATAACACATGTTCGCGTTATTCTAAAAAAATTATACTCTCTGAGATATCATTCCTCATAAACATCATCATCTTATTTATAAGGTAAAAATCAACATAACTAATGTTATCATATTAAACAATTCAATCATTAATTAATTCAACTTAAATGAAATTAATATTTAAATAAATTTTAGAGTAAGAATTTAATCTTAACTGTGTAAGCATGTGAAGTGTATGCACATTACTCTATCTTGGTTTTTACATAATCACAACTATAGTTTGATTGTTTCAAAATAAGGATGTACATTTCTGTTCATTCATTATCTTACTAATAAAGAAAAATTATGTTCATAAATCCATAATATTTATAAGTAACTTATTAGGTTCTTTCTTTTTTCCTACAACAATAATAATATTTGTTTTAGTAAATGGAAATATTCATGGCATAAAATAAGGCATAAGATATTGCATAAAATAATCACATCATATTCATATATTCATGCATTTATATTTTAAATGATCCAATTCTCTTAGTTAGGATTATCAGAATATATACATGTAGTTATCTATCCCCTTATACATTTGTTACATGCGCGATAGGGTGTCCGCGACGATGTTATCTTTTCCAGATAAGTGAGTTATTTTTAAGTTGTAAGCTTGAATAAACAAACTCCATCTTAGAATGCGCTGATTTTGTTTGATGCGGGAAAGAAATACTAGTGGATTGTGATCAGTGAATATCTCGATTGGGAACTGAGAACCATTTACATAGTAATTGAAATGTTTCAATGCTTGGATAAGTCCTAGTAATTCCTGCTCTATTGTGCTATAATTTACCTCATGTGGGTTAAATTTTTTTGAACAAAAGCTAATGGGATGTTCAAGAGAATCATCTCCTATTTGTGAGATTACCGCGCCCATTCCTGTATTACACGAGTCTACCGTTATTCTGAAGGGTTTAGTATAATCAGGTGAGACTAATACTGGTGCCTTGGTCAGTATGTCTTTTATATCATCAAAGGCTTGGTCACATTCCTGAGTCCACTTAAATTGATTTTTCTTTCTCAAGAGATTTGTCAAAGGGCAAGTGATAATAGAAAAGTTTTTACAAAACTTCCTGTAGTACCCGGCCATACCCAGAAATCCTCGAAGTTGTTTCTGCGTTTTAGGGACAGGGAATTCCTGTATAGCTTTGACTTTGGCATTCACTGGTTTTACTTTGCCATTACCCACTACATGACCTAAATATTCAATTTCTGCATGGCAAAATTTACTTTTAACTAGGTTTATAGTAAGATTAGCCTGTTTTAGTTTTTGGAATAATAGTTTTAACTGATGTAGATGATCATTAAAGTTATTACTGAACACTACGATATCGTCCAGATATGCATGGCATTGTGGGATATCATGGATAATAGTGTTTATTAGTCTTTGAAAACTAGCTGGAGCATTGACCATTCCGAATGGCATTACTTTAAACTTATATAATCCATCAGGAGTAACAAAAGTTGATACCTCCTGAGCCCTATCTGTTAATGGGATTTGGAAATAAGCTGTTAGTAAGTCAATCTTAGTTACATAGTTTGCAGTGCTTACTCTATCGATTAAATCATCTATCCGTGGTATGGGATACGAATCTGTTTTTGTCACTTGGTTTAATTTCCTATAGTCTACACAAAAGCGTAGTGAACCATCAGATTTGGGAACCAACACACATGGGGATGACCAATCACTGTTACTGTGAGTAATTATATCATTGCTCAGCATATAATCAATTTCTTTACGGATGTGTTCAAGTTGTATGGGATTAACCCTATACGGATGTTGTTTGACAGGTTTAACATTATCATCTTTTAAAACTACATCATGGGTAACAAAAGTTGTTTTGTTAGGAATATCACTAAACAAATTTACATGATCATAGATTAAACCCTTGATAGAAGTCTGTTCACCTGAGTCTAGATGTGCCAGTTTATCATTGAGGTTTTTAAGTGCTTCAGTGTTCTGAAGTTTACTTTCTATGATTGTCTTTTTAAATTTAGGCGGGGGTGTTTCAACAGTTTTGATAGCACTCACTGGCCTAATGTCAGTTTGTTCTTCCCTAACAACATAAGGTTTTAGCATGTTTATATGGCACAGTCTCTGTGTTTTCCTTCTATCAGGGGTTTTTACAATGTATGTTACATCACTGATTTTATCTAAAACCTGATATGGTCCTGTATATTTTGCACTCAGGGGTTGTCCAGACAATTGGGTCAACATGAGGACTTTATCACCAGGATGGAAACATCGGGATCTGGCCTTGACATCATAGTACCCTTTCATTCTTTTCTGAGCCTGCAAAAGATTATCTTTAACATGATTAAAAACATGATAGATTCTATTGCTAAATTGTTCCACATAAGCTACGAGTCCAGTCTCTTCATCAGAATTTAACAAGGTTTCCTGCAACAGTTTTAGAGGTCCTCGAACTGAATGTCCAAACACTAACTCGAACGGACTGAATCCAAGAGATTCCTGCACAGTTTCTCTAGTCGCGAAAAGAGCGAATGGAATACCGCGATCCCAGTCTTCAGTGTTCTCAAAACAGTATGTGCGGAGCATGGTTTTCAGAGTCTGATGATATCTTTCTAGGGCACCTTGGCTTTGCGGATGGTACGCAGTTGAAGTTGCATGTTGGATGCCTAGTTTCTTTAAGACCTGGTTAAACAGCTTTGATGTAAAGTTAGATCCTTGGTCTGACTGTATAGTCTTTGGAAGACCGTATCTTGAACAAAATGCAATCAGTGCGTCAGATATCTTATCTGCGTTAATGGTGCGTAGCGGAATAGCTTCAGGGTATCTCGTGGCAGTGCACATTATAGTGAATAAGTACTGGTGTCCTGTCTTTGTTTTAGGCAAAGGACCTACACAGTCTATTAGCAAGTGGCTAAATGGTTCTGCAAAGGCGGGTATTGGCTTTAGAGGTGCTACCGGTATAGTCTGGTTAGGTTTACCAACTATCTGGCATGTATTGCATGACTTGCAGTATTTTGTGACGTCACGATGTAGTCCAGGCCAATAGAAGTACGGAAGAATTCGACGGTAAGTCTTGTTCACTCCTAGATGACCAGCATATGGCGCGTCATGAGCCATGTGTAAGATGTCATTGCGATATATGGCTGGTACCACAATCTGACTTCCTTCTCTGCAATTGTCATTATCACATTTCACATCTCTCCATTTTTGCATTAATATTCCCTCCTTCAGAAAAAATCCATTTCCTTTAGTTTCTGCCTCCTGTTCAGTTATCACCTTTTTCTTCAGGTGTTTAATTCCTGAATCTCTATTCTGTTCTAATAGGAGTAATTGTCGAGGTGACAAATTACTTTCAGTAGTCTTGACTGAGGGACCACTCAAAATGTCAGCCAGGAAAGTTGCCTGTAGGTCAATTTCTGGTTCTATTTTTGACTTTGACATGGTTTCGACAGACTTTTGTTGTTGGGCCATACCTCTAGTGACGATGCATATAGGTTTGATAAAGCTCTCACTTTTATTAAGGTATTGTTTTTTCTTGGATATGGAATGCACCACATCTCCAGCAATATCATTTCCCAGTATTAAAGAAACGCCTTTAAACGGAAGTGATTTGTATACACCCACAACTACATTTCCAGTGAAGTACGCACTCTTCAGCTGTATTTGATGCAAAGGAACTTGTACATTTTTCCTTGATACACCTTGAATAGTAAGATCCTGTCCTGTATATGTCGATTGTGACGTAGGAACAGTATTCTCTAAAAGTAGTGAAACCTCAGCCCCTGTATCACGGAGTATTCTGATGTTCTTTTCACTAGTGACACCATTTATTATGGATGACACGGTACCTTCTTCAATGAATGGTAAACAATTGCTTGGTATCTCAGTATCGAAGAGATCTGTATCCAAGTTATTTTTGTAAGAGGTATGTTTAGTACTCATGGTGGTTCTATCTGATATAGACTCCTTGGAGCTCAGATTAGAATTAGAATTATTGAAAACCATTGTCTCTATTTCAGGAACTATTTCTGGTTTCAAGTTTCCTAGATACGTGTATTTTGTCAGGTTATCTGCATTAGCACTAGGTATCTCTGTTTGAGTTCTAACATCCTTCTTTACATTTACATGAGTTCTTTGTTTTGGCATTGCTACATACGATAAGACAACATTCTTTTTATTCGGGTTCCCATTCAATATCCAGCACTTTTCCTTAGTATGTCCAATTCGTTTACAATGGCTACAGGTTGGCTTGGAATTTGTTGGACCTTCGTTGCTCTGCTGATGTCTCTTTGATTGATAGGATTCATTTGGATTCATGGTTTTCTTTTCTACCTTCATATCTCGATTCTGGAATTTAGATTTATCAACTGTTGTAAATTTATTGCTGGAATGGATAATAACATATTCGTCTGCCATCACTGCTGCTGTTTCTACTTGTTCTACACCTTTGTCTGCTAAATGTATTCTTACATCACCTCTGATGTTATTGTTAAAGTCTTCCATTAGCATAAGATTAGCTAATTTATCAAAGTCTTTGTTTACACCTTTGGATCGAATCCATCTTTCAAAATATTTCTTTTTCTGTCTTAGAAAATCAACATGGGATTGTTCCTGTTCTTTCTTAGACTCACGAAACACTTTTCTATATTTTTCAGGTGTCAATGCATAACTTAGCAGTACTCTATTCTTGATCAGTTCATAATCATACAATTCCTCTTCAGTAAGACTTAATACAACATCAAGTGCCTTTCCTTTGTTCAGAGCTGAGCGTAGAAGTATAGCTTTCTTGCCCTCAGGAAATTGATAGTCCCTAGCGTTTCTCTCGAAAATCATGAAGAACTCTTCCACCGAATTATCTTCAAGAACTGGAATATGTTTCTTAAACTTATACAGTTCTGCATCTGCTTCAGAGCTTGCATTCGAATGATTTGACGTACGAGACCTTGCTAGCTCAATTCTTTCTTGGCTTGCTATTTTCTCTCTTGCTATTTCTAACTCAATTCTCTTGTTTTCTCTTTCCATCTCAATTCTCTTGTTTTCTCTTTCACTTTCCATCTCAATTCTCTTGTTTTCTCTTTCCATCTCCAATTCCATCTTTCTTAACTCAAGTTTAAATTTCAATTCTTCACTTAATTCACCAGTTGTATGCTTCACTCTTTGTTTTATAGGAAAAGGTAATTCATCATCTGATTCATCATTAATGTTATCATTAGCAGTAGTTTCTTCAATAATTAGTGTACCTTGTTTTCTTAAACACTCAGTTACCTCTTGAAGTAATTTAGTTTTTGATGGCCTAGTTTCTGTGATAGAAATGCCCAATGATTTAGCCAATTCTTTTAGTTGTATCATCGACATTTTATTAAGCTGTTCTGAGGTTAGATCAAATATCTCTGGATCCAATGTAAGATTATTTGTGGCTTCCATTTTATATATTATTAAAAGTTACTATAAATCTTGTTAATAATACAATAAAGAGTCCAACTTACTTTCTGTCCTTTGAATAATTCACTACACCACACAGTTCAGATTTGTCACAACAAGGTCATAAAAATAATACTTTCTTAGAGTTACTTTGTTTGACAAGATAATACACAGGATAATTTTCCAGGCTGAATAGTTAAGTTTTCCGATTCTCAAAAGCAATGTTCAATTCAATCACAATCTTTAGTATATTGTATATTGTTCATATTTTCCAACACAATCCATCCAAGTTACGAGTATGTATTACGGCAGTTGTAAATAGTTTGTGTAAATAGTATAACGATTCTTGAAGTTGAAGTAAATCCTCTAAACGTTTGTTAGTAAATCACTGACGAGCGAAACCCATTTTATTACAAGGCAATTTATTCACCATAATAAATTATGGATGAGACCTTCTATTTATATCACACAAGTATAATTATGATTTATAATGTTATTACGGCTAGAGCCCCCATTCAATTTATGAAAATAATAGTTATAGTATTGTTATTATTAGTGTGAGTATCCTTGTATTAGTGAAGATCTTATGATATCATTCTGAAGTTTATTTGTAGTTGTCTAGAGTATTCCGTGGTTCTTAGTATCCCCTGGCAATTCACATAGCGTAGTTTTAGAGTTTTCAGTTGATTTACTTCATGTATAATTATTTGTGTGGCTCATATTATACAGCAAGAACCTCGATGTTGAGTGGTAGTGTAGATTATTAAAATAGTTGTATAAATATTACACATACACACATGTATATAACTTTGAAATATTGACGTTAACCAAGTTGTGTAGAAAGCAACGATAAATTTGGTTTAATTTACAACATCAATCCAGTAGGAATCCAAATAATATTATATACACAATCAAGAAATACACATATTCCAATTAGTAATGAATATCCTCAATGAACATATAGCATTGTAGTTAATAGTAGGATAATAAATTTTCCATAATACAAATCAAATAGAAATGATACTCAGAGCGGAGTATATTTGATGTTACTAGATCGAATGCAAGCCAAGAACTGACCAAAAGTGTCGAATCGCGTAGAAATATATTACGGGTCAATCGTTGGAAAAACCCGACCAGGCTAGTGACACGAGAATTTTAATCAAGCCTGCGTGCTGACTGCGTGACCAGATTGTTTTTTTATTAAGAACAAGCAATAATGCTCTAACAAAATAAGGAGAGACCGGACGGCCTTGACACGCTGTAGGTGCATGCACAGTTCATGTTTTTATCGAGGTTAATAAAAATAATAATGCTCTAATTAGGTTAGGAAAAACCCGGGGGAAACTTTGAGCTGAGAAAAATTTATATCGTTTAAACGCAATTCGCTTAAATGATTTAGTTGGTTTATTAACATTACAATGTAGGGAATTTACGTTTCGTAACACTGTACACATAATTGTAAAGTGTATCTTTACTGCATACATCAGTGTAATTTGTAGTTTTACTTGTGTTGTCAAGTAAAATGTAGGTGTAGTTCATACATTAGTGTAATTTTTAATGCCGACGTCAATGTAAAGTGTAGTTTTACTGCACACATTTATTGTGTAAAGGTAGTTTTGAATAATGTAAAGAGTAAAGTACCATTCGGACCAAACTGATCATAGGGCTGGTGAAGCAGCGTTCGCCAGTTTCTGTGGCTACGGCATACTAGGGGCTGTGTGGCCAGCACAATGCCCAGCCGCCTTTAGTGTACCCCAACTAATGTCAGGTACTCATCAGAGCTGGGTAGACTCAGGGACACCCGAGAGTACCAGGAATAAAGGTAGTTTTGCACAGCTTGAATATTGTTGTTAGCAACTCATCTTGAATTACATAAAAAATTACATCAACACAACAGTATCACTCAACAAGCCCTCACTTGAAAACTTGAAAAACCCGGGGGCAACTAGACGAGAAGTCGGCCGAGTAACTACTGGATACCGATAATATAATGGAAGTTTTAAAATAGTTCCTCAAATCGGGATCAGAAAGAGAAACTGACCAGAGTCGGGGTATCTGGGGGACTCTGTTTTGTGGCCTATGTCCCAGATGGGGTTACATGCATAAGAGAGAAGAGCCAACAGCATCTGACTTCCACTTAAATTATCAAAGAAATTGGGTCGAAATTAGATATATTTTCGGGACGATGATATATATATCTATTCATTTATTTATTTATATAGGCCTATATATCTATGTATAAATATTATTATGTGTAATATATACACATTATATTGAACAGTTTTATATTAGTATATGAATTGTTTTGTTTTTGTTCTCTCTGCATATACCAGTGTTTAAAATGTTGGGGCAACATGCTTGTCTGGCCTGGTTCTCTCTGCATATACCAGTGTTTAAAATGTTGGGGCAACATGCTTGTCTGGCCTGGTTGTCTGTTGTTTTTGTTTGTTTTTTTGTTTAGTTCCTCAAAACGTAATTTGACAGACAGACCCCCCCCCCCCCTCCCATGAAAATCTCTGTTTAGCTCAGTCAGTATTCATAAATCAGTGTCTTTTGGTATTTTATTGTGGTAGATTTGTACTTATATATTTTTATACCACAATTGTGCTGCCTAAGCAGTTCTTGTATTTGACCCAGTAGCGAGGAGTGTAGATCATTGTTTGAAGTAGGGTAGCCTTCTCCTTGACAAAAATGATACGCAGAATGGAAGATATTAATACTGCTTTCAACAAAGGGAACGCGTGTAAGACTAAACACATGTAGACAAAGCATACAAGAAAGCATGTATGTACATTACCGACAAGAAAACGGAAAGCAAAAGTAAGGAAGGTTAAAGGTCAATGACATCATGTTATAAACACTGCGAACGGCATTTCCTTTATTAAGGGGTGAGGTCGTCAAGTGGATCTATCCCAGAACGCACTGTCCAACAGAAGCGACAAAGTGTAAACTTAGTATGTATGTGCGTGTGTATCTACGCATGTGTGTTGTGTGTAGGGTTGTAAATACGGTCAGAACAAGGTCATATTAACAAACTTAATATGCTCTGACCGAGTAACAAACTTAATATGCTCAACTCAGCTATTTTAGGCTACTGTTGGTATTGCGATTCGGCTTATCTTATCGTGGCTTTCTTATACATGTGACTGAAGATTATTGCGCCCTTCGTGTATCCGTGGTTTGAGTCCGCTCCTGCTTAGGCTTATATTAGGGTTCGGAATGCTTTTCAATTGTTAGTTTTTTTTTAGTTAATCAGGAAAGACTTTCCATGCCCTACTGCCTCTCACGGAGAAAGAGAACTTATATGAATTAGTTATTGCAAAAAGGAATAGATTAGTTCGATGTTTTTAATCTCTAGATCTTACATATTACAAGGCCTAGCCTATATTTTAGAGATCTTTTACATTAATATGTCGTATTGCAAACTTGCATGCTTTAGGCCCTGTGTATTATTAAAGAAAGCGTCCGTATTATAGACTTTAAGATATGTAGAGTGTGTACGTCTTTGTGCCAGTGTGCTTATTAATTAGTTTGGCGAGACTATAAGTTTATCATTGTTTCACAATTAGTTGTTTGTTATAAGTTGCTCTCACCTTCGCTATGTTCTGGGATTTCTGTATATAATAAAACCTAATTTTAAAAGAAAAGTATCGGGGATAAAATCCGTTCGGCAAGGCTCTATACTAACCATGTTTAAAAAGGAACTATAGTAAGACTTGTTAACTAAGTACAAAATAACCACCAGACTGGACTTGTGTATAGAATAATTAGTTAATAAGACGTTTGCTGATGACAGATTGCAAATTGAACATAAACACATTGCTTTATAATGTTCTAGTGTAGTTCTAGAATAGGTGTAGGCCTGTGACATTGTGTTGGTGTAGGTGTATTGTTAGGATTCTTTTCACGTAGTTTGTGTAGGTATGTATTAATAGGCGCAGTGGCGTAACTATGCAACATGGCGCCGGGAGGGGGGGGAGCTAAAATTAGCACATATGTAGACTTTTAGTTTTCGTATTAATAAGATAACGTAGAGAACAAGACAGGGCGTTGTGCTTATTGTAGATCATTGCTTTTCTTAAATATAAATTTTCGTCGACAACGTAATGGTCAGTTAGGTCAGTTTACTTTTTTTTTAAAGTGTCATTCAGCGCCAATCCAAATGTGGGTTGCTGGGGTGGCTGCCCCCGTCCGCTCCCCATCTAGTTACTTCTACTGTATGTGTGTGTATGTGTTCTCGTGTATAATGTATGTTCAATGTAGTATGTGCTGTTTTCATAGAACATCTCAGTGGGAGTTTGAAAGAGTATGTTAAGTTTTATTATTAAGTGTATTCATATTTTAAGTGTTATTTTTGGTTTATTTGTTGTTGTTTTTTTTTGCGGTGTTTTTCAAACATTCGTACAACGGTAGTGAAGATTGTAAAGGCGTGGGCGGATGAAGGGAAGAAGGGGAGGCAGGGGGCGTAGGCGCCCTGGATTTGCTCACTTGTTTATGTAATCATATATCACCACCAGCTGCGTGGATGGTATTCCTCCCCGCCCCCACCGCATCCCCCCCCCCTTTTACAAACCCCATGGATGACCTTTTACACTGGCAATATTCATTGCTACCCATAGGCTACCACTGTAAAATGTAGCCTGCAGTGTTATCATCTGTACAGCGAGCAGACAGCGTTTGGCCATATAGAATACGCTTATCGTGGGCGTCGGTGGACATTTTTTTTTCTATAGATGGGCCGACGCCTATACAACATAAATTATTTTCCTGGCAAGAAAAAATAAAATAATTAGAGATCGGGCGATTACAACACCCTATCTCTATTTCCCAAAATAAAAAAAAGTGGACGCCCTTGACTCGCCCTCGAGCATTGATAATAATAACGACTAGTTCTTTACTTGGTCAACCATACAACTATATAGTATGTATAATAATCTGATATAAAAATGCCACCATATAGTGTAGGCTCTGTGTGAGCTAGAACTCGTCTAATGATGCCTTAGTCTTGTTTTCCTTTATTATGTTTGTATAGCCTATACTCTTCACATTATACCTAAAAAGTCTGGGCCAATATTTGAACTATTCTTATTTAAATAGAGTCCCCATCATTGTACGTCCAACGGTGTGAAGCTTGGGAACATGTTTCAGACTTTAAAAAAACTGTTTCAATTTTATATCTGTTAAATCATAGACTATGTTACATACATTTTATTCAGAAGTTTACTAAGCCCGACGCTTTTTCAGTAATTTTAGTCTAGTCTTGCATTTTGATATTAGTGTTTTAAAATTATGTCAAGTTATTGCTTTTCCTGGTTTGTTCAGGCAACCCATTCCATGCCCGGATGCCATTCGTAAAGAAAGAGAACTTTTATGCGTTTGTACGTTCAGATGGAGTAATAGAAGTGTTTTTCATTCTTTTGTTTATATCTGACCATTTTAATAGGTTATTGTGTTGTATTTAAAGTTAGAATTTTGATGCTTTATTTATTAATATTACTTTACTGTTTGCCCTTCTTTTCCTCTTGTATTTCAAGATTTTATGATCCAACTAATGACTATTGGTGTTAGTGGGCAGCCTACATATAGATATAGTGATATAGTCCTACAGCGGGAGTTCCCGGTTCACCAAGTCTTGTGTTCGTGTTGTTTGGATTTCGGATCAGTCTAATCCCCCCCCCCCTCACTTCTAATCAGACCGTTGAAAAAAGAAGTTGGCTACTTACAGGAGTGTTGTATCCCCGGGTATAGTTTGCGGCACCGACTCCAAACTGATGAACATGCACTTCACGTGGCTCCGTGAACAGACGCACCGCTCCGGGCACGCATTGATCACATAGAACAAAGAACACAAGCCTAACAGCACCGAGACGCACTGAGTATACTCCATGTTCCACTGTTTACAGCAAGGGGAGCAACTCTTGTCATGACATAAAGATCCCGCGGCTAGAGTTGTCTGCACTCGACCCTTCGGCCCGAAGAAGAAAAAGAGGAGAGCGGGGTGGAAAGAAAACTTTTTTTTTCCCCGTTCGCGACCAAAAAGCTTTTCGACTTCAACTCTTGAGTTTATCACAGCTAGCGCTTTCTTTGTTCGCCATACCACATAGATCTGTGGCAAGGGAGGTAGCCCCACCCCCACTCCCCTCCTCACGGCAGACCGTACGCACCTCTTGTATTACGTCACGTATCCCCCCCTTTTTCTCTCCAACGCCGAATGGGAACTTTTGTCTTCTTGTGGTAGGCCTATACCGTAATTATTATTGTCCCCCGGGGGAAGGGGGGGGGGGGGGCGATATGTGGGTCTCATGACCACATGTGGCTTTTGTTACTTACATCTCCCGTTGTGAATTGAAATCCCGTTTTTTTTTCCTCTTCATACTAATGCATAGATCTAGATCTAATATTTTCCTTGATTCTTGTTTATTCAAGATTTATTACAAGTTGTATGTTGCCTCGGTGTATAGTCTAGTACAGGGCTCGGCAACCTACGGAACGCGTACCAGACTTGGCACGCAGAGCGATTTTCAATGACACGCGAAAGACCCCTCAAAGAGGCCATTTCAAGTCCTTTCTACAAGAAATTGAGTGCTAGAGCAGGATAACGTTTATCCGTTGGCACGCTGAACATAATAATATGGTAAATGTAAAGCGCATTCGAAGACTTTGTTATGAATAGCGCTATATAAATATGTATTTTGTTTGTTGTTTGTAATGAATTAGAAATCCCACTTTGGCACACTACTATCATAAGGTTGCTGACCGCTGGTCTAGTAGGTCTGTGTATTCTGCTGAAATTGAAGCGGTTTATTTAGTGAATAAGCCCTGGTCACAGTTTATAACTGTTTTTTTAAGGGTCTACCTTTTTATTAGAGCTACATTGTGTAAACATTATTTTTAAAATAAATATTTTTGGTAGGGCCTTATGTTGAAATTCATAGTTATAAGATTGAGTTTGATTTGTTGATTTAAGAATGAACCTGATTGGATATGTTAAAAGTGTACGTGCTGTGTACAGGTGCTTGTCTCTGTTTCTTAATTTTATTTGTATACAAGTGTAGAATAGAGATCAATCTTTTTTAAATTTAGCCAATGCTTTTGTATTAGTTGTAGCCATTTCAAGTAAATACATTGTCTTTTTTTTTTCTTGTATTTAATACTATCTAGCTATGGCGTGGTTCTCTATAATAAAAAAAAAAATTAGCCTTTGAAAAGTAGGCCTACACCAACCTCACCCTTTTATAACACGGTGGTCTAAGGGCAGAGCGTTCAAATAGCCATACCGAAAGGACATTGGGTTTGAATCCAATCATGCCTGTACGCCATAGCTTTTTTTTTTCCTTCCGAGTCGGTGGGACGTCCTGAGTCTACCCACTTCTGATGCGTACCATGCTCCATACGTGACATCAGTTTGGGGGGGGGGGGGGGAGTTAGGCTATAGCACCCAATCAAAATTAAAGGCTACAGAACAGTCGTGCTGCCTACTTTACTATATGCATGTGAGACGTGGACTGTTTACCAACGACTTGCTAAGCTCCTGAATCACTTCCACACAAAAAAGCCTAAGAAAAATCCTAAATATCAAATGGCAGGACAAAATTCCAGACCTTGATGTACTTGCCAGGGCAGGACTCCCAAGCATCCACACAAGTCTGATGCAGTCTCAACTTCGCTGGGCTGGGTATGTTATACGCATGCCAGACTGCCGTCTTTCAAAGAGGCTCTTCTATAGCGAGCTAAAAAACGGTCAGCGAGCTCGCGGAGGTCCAAAAAAGCGCTATAAAGACACCCTCAAGGCATCACTCAAAGCGTTCTCAATTAAAGACGTCTCCTGGGAGGTGACAGCCAAGGACCGTGCCTCATGGCGCTCAGCAGTCCATAAAGGAGCAGCTTTTTGCGAAGAGCAAAAACAGAGAGCAGCTGAGTCCAAGAGGCAAGCCAGGAAAGATCGTGCCCTAGAGCTCACTGTCGACGTTCCGACCTTCCCCTGTACGGTTTGCAGTCGCACCTTCCGAGCAAGGATAGGCCTCATTAGCCACTTGAAAACACATCGCACAGCCACACCTCAAACTTCGTAGGACGACAAAAGTGGTCATCGTCGAACCCGACGGACGAACAACAACCCACTTCTGATGTGTACCATGCTGCATACGTGACATCAGTTTGGGGGGGGGGGGGGGGTTAGGCTATAGTGGTTCGGACACTACGGTGGAAACTGGTGATCGCTGCTTAGTTAGCAACTTGGTCTAAAAGAGTACTTACTATACGCGCTATTCTCGGGGCATATTAGTTAAAAACAAATAAACATCTCCTAAAGGGGAATAACTCCTAAAAGTTTATTAGCCACCTACCCCACCCATTCCATTGAGCTGTAAATATTAAGCACGTTTATTTATAGATGACTCAGCTTGTATGTTTTTATCTTAATGCATTCACCGACAGCAACGGCTCGATGAGAAATTTTTTGCTAGTAATTAGACTGCAGCCTTTATCACAACCTAAAACATATTTTTGAGATTGTTGTTGAATATATGCAATTAACCCTTACAGTCCCGGGCGCGTATATAGCGGAACTGAAGGCAGCATAGATAGAAGTAGGTCGGTACAGGAAGGGTTAAAAGAGACAGAAAAGGGCAATAATTAGTATAGATAAAAGCCATGGGCTACGCAAGGGAGTTGGAGTAGTTTGAACACCATGTAACACAGTGTTGTGGTGGGTGAAGAATTGGAGCTGTTGTCATGATGTAACACAGTGCAGGGGTGTGTGGAGAATCGGAGCTGTTGTCTAGATCAAGGGTCGGCAACCTACGGCACGCGTGCCGGACTTGGCACGCCAAGCTATTTTCGATGCCACGCGAAGACTCCCCAAATAGGCAATTGAAGCCTCTTTTACAAGAAAAAGCAGGATGGCCTTTAGGCTGTTGGCACGCTGAATGAATTAGAAATCCTGCTTTGGCACACTTGTAACAAAAGGTTGCCGATCCCTGGTTTAGATGTAACACGGTGCAGTGTTGTGGGGAGAATTGGAGCGGTTGTCTAGATGTAACACAGTGTTTTGAAGAAAACATATACAGAGTAAATAGATTTCTCATGTTTGTGAGGAGAAAGGGGGGCGCCGAGACACGAGTCTATTGTGTATGTGTGTATCACAAGTCTAAGGCTTAAATTGCTTTGACAGTGAGCGTTATGACCGACTAAGCTATGATGCTTTACTGGTTCTGGTGAAAAAAAGATTTGGGGGGAGAGGGGGGGGGAGTAGAGGGAAATGGTCGTCCAGCTGGGTATCATAGATATTAAGTGATGGGTTATTGGAGTGCGTGCGATGGAAGAAGATTGTGTGGTATGTACAAATGGTATAGCTACGCTACAAAAAGTTATATGATGTGTGTTTTCATCATTTTCAGCCAATGTGTAAAACTCATTATGTAAAAAAATTTCCATAGGCACTTTGCTATGCGAGTAATATTTCAGATAGAGTGGGTGGGTGGGGGTGGGCTCTGCACAGTTCTACATCACCACTCCCCTCTAATAAATTTTCGCTTGCCGCAATACATTCAGCTGCATGTGAGCGAAACATGAGCAGTCTACAGCAGACAATTCAAAACAAAAAAAAACTAAAAAACATTAGCCCATTTGCCCTCGCACAATATTGAAAAGTTGATGATTAAGTATGCATATTACCATTATTACACGCGGGGCAATAGTGGCGAAGCCCGGGGTATTTGTAAGAGTTACCGCCCCCTCCTACGTTGACCGTTGAAACCCCGTTAGCCTTCAAATGTCCACAAGGCCATAATCTATTCTGATAGACACCGTAATTTTATATTTATACCGTCTAAATGTGTCTAGCATTACCCAAACAAAAAAATATTCTTTGCCTCTATATGAGTCGACTTGTATTTGATTATGATAATCAATTAATTGAATTAATAGTAGCTTAATTTCATATGTACGCCCTGTGGCCACAGAAACTGGTGAACGCTTCTTCACCATCCCTATGATTAGTTTGGAACGGAGGGAACTTTACTTTTTACTTACTTAATTTCATATGATATATCGATACATGATACACATTTTCAAAAGAATAAATCTCCCATGATTGGGTTAAAGTTTTCCATCCCAGCTATCACAATGTACCGGTATGGCTCGTGTTACTTCTTAAATCTGGCCTGCAGGTACCGGTACACAAGTTTGCTCATACCTGCCTTAATTGTTCAATTGTTTTAAACCACAAGAATAAAACTTGAGACTCGAAGAAAGCAATGGTAAAAAAATAAAAACTACCAATGTTATAGACGAAAAAAAATATTAAAAAATCAGAAACCATTCGCTTTGGAAATTCTATTTCTTTTTTACTCCCATGGTTTTCTTGTTACTCCCTTTATATTAACTCGAGCTGTCTGTCTGTCTGGTTAGTTGTAAAACTTTGCATCAATTTTTCGACTACTTCCCGTCGTCCAATCGAGCTGAAACTTGGGCAGCAGACTTGTACCGACTAACAAACATTCTGTCAAATTTTCAGTTAAAAAAAACTTAATTATAATATAATTATGATTTTTTTTTATTTAACAAACACTTCATAGATAAATGGTGTATGGTTTGGTTTCACGTTGAAAATGCCGGTCCAACTTTTTATGGTTTTTGTAGGCCAAAGCTAGAAAAAAATTAAGGATGCGCAAAATTTTAGTGTGGAAAGTCATAAGGTATGATATCACTTATATTTATTTTAATCTATCAAAATATAAAAAAAATATAAACTTAGTTTACAAAGAAAGGGAGTATAATAAAACTCTTTTTTTTTATGGGTTAGTTTATTTCAGTCACATACTATAACCTAGACAAGCAAAATTGTGCCCACAACTAGACTAGTTCTTTTATCTGTTGAATAGTCGGTTGAAAAAATTAAAATCAAACATTTCGCACTTTTCTATCAGCAAAGTTATTAAAAACGCAAATTTCATTTTTTTTACTCCCTTTCTTTTAGCTCATACTGTTTGTCTCCTTGTAAAACTTTGCATCGATTTTTCGACCACTTCCCGTCGTCCAATCGAGCTGAAACTTGGGCAGCAGACTTGTGGCGACTAACAATACATTATATCAAATTTTCAGTTAAAAAACTTAATTATACTATAATTTTGTTTTGTTTTTTTGAAAACTTAACGGTTTGTTTTGGTTTCACGTTGAAAATGCCGGTCCAACTTTCTATGGTTTTTCGTTGCGCTGAGATTATTTTTATGACGTCATCAAACTTTGCACTCTAGCTTTGTGAATGAAGGGAAAAAAATTAATTCATGTTTAGGCCTACATTCGTGCCGTATTATAAAATTTGCAGCAATATTTTATACGGAGTAAGGAGATATTTTTGAGATTTGTGACACAGATATTTTTCTGCACATGTTTTATTTCCAGAAGTCAATCGATTATTTAACTACATGATGGTAAACTTAGTTTACAAAGAAAGGGAGAATAATAAAAACTTGTTTTTTATGGGTTAGTTTATTAAATGAGTCCATCGGCAAGTTCCGACTCAATGGAGAGGAATGTCAAGTGTAAACCTTTGTCTGGCTCATGGTTAATCATCGGTATTTCTCACTGAGCTTGGGGATTTGAGACACAAATACTGGAATATCTTTCTATCGGAAATGAATTGCTCCTATTCTGTATCTTTATCAACTTTGCCAAACTGACAATCATTATCCTCAAGGAGATTAAAAGGTCTAAGAAAATCATTTTAGATCTAGTTTGCAAGATGGCAAGATGATTAGCTCACTGAAACCTGTTTATGACAGAACATTTTCCTTTTCAACTCAACATCAAATCCCAGCGCTGCACAGCCACTTCACCTACTATCTTTTTCTACTTTCGGATTCGTCATTCCTTGAATATAAATCGCTCCCCCCCCCCGCTCCATTTTAGGGCAGATTGTCTTTAATTGGTCCATTACACTTCTTACAATCATTTATCTATTCTGAAGAATTTCAACACTGTAAGTGTAAGCTTAACAGAAGTGTGTTCCAGATCCAGCCCTTTTGTTTGCAGGTAAATCTGTGCATCAAATTACATATTTTGTATAGCGCTATACATAACATTATAGATTTTGGGAGAAAATATTTCAAACAAAAAAAAAAAAAAAAAAAAAAAAAAAAAAAAAAAAAAAAAAAAAAAAAAAAAAAAAAGAAAAAAAATAAAAAAAAAAAAAAAACAAGAAAGAGAAAAGGAAACGAGAGAGTCGATTAGAGAATTAAAAATGCACCATTCTCTCCTTCGTGAGCTGCTCCAGGGCAGTGATTTCCGATAATTTCTTCACTAAAACATTTACTGCGTCTGCTTGGCGATTCCTGGGGTCATATGGCTGAGCGAGTAAAGTGGTACAGGGTGCAGGTTCGAAGGACATTTTCCGCATTTCCGGGAGCTGTTCCGCAGGGGCACATTTGCAAGTGATGTGCAGGTGTAGAGAAGAATCAGAATAACCCGTCCAGTTTGCCCCCCCCCCCCCCCCCAAAAAAAAAAAGTGCAACCGATTGAAGCGCCACACAAGCTGCTGCCTGTACACAAGCCATGTTCAAGAAATGGTTTGTGCCTGGCACAAGTAGAACTTTTGGGTTACTTCGAAGATACGCTTCTGCACACCCGATTACTGACATGTAATTACAGAAGCCATTTTAAATAGGTTACCTGGCCATGGCAGTCACCTATCTGAATCCCATCGTTCTTCAGTTATCTGAAAATCAGTCTAGAGTCGGAGTCTAGATGTTCAAAACTTTCTCTAAGCTTTTAACCTTAAACTTTGTCTTGATGAAGCGGAAAAACAATTCTGAATTAATTTTCGTTTATTTTTACCTCGTTCATAGGGTCTTTGTGAGATACCCAATCGCTTTTTTCCTTTGTTTTTTTTTGTTTTTTTATGCGCTCATCAAAACGCAGCCCCATTCCATTCGGGGCGTGCCGCACAGGGCGGCTTGCCCGTCCCTCTTGCTACAATACAAATTCTGTTAGGCCCCTACTAAAGTTCTGCTGAGAGCAGGACTATCCAACATGCATAGAGCCAATCCTCTGTGGGGCTGCTATGCAGTAAATTAAAAAAAGCCAGAAAAAAAAAAAGATTTCCCTTCAAATAACTACTGATTGTCGATCCAGCAATAGAAGACCCAGTGGCTTTAAATGTTTTAATGAAATACGTTTGTTTAACTGTGACTTACATCTTCTCCTCTCTGTTTCTGTGCTTAATTTATTAACAAAAAATAAGTCCACGGCAAGCTATTCTCGTGTGTTGAGACATAACCAACGCACTTAAAAGTTTGTCGTGGATTGTGGTCATTATCACACATTATCACAGTTGAACATCCTATAGCTCATAGATACTATACTTAGATACTGTACTGTAGGATTGTTGTTTGTCCAGCGTAGATAGATGAAGACCAGACTATGAAAACAACGTCAGGTTCTCTAGTGTTGTGCACGAAGGCGGCTACCGTGAAGGTAGGAACCGTCTTGATGGGAAGCTCTTATAACCCGAGTAGGCTCCAGATAGATCTAAAACCCGGGTGGAGAGCTCGGTAATTTCTGTTTGTGGATGACTGCACCCACAGCTCTGTAATGGAGGCAGACGTGTAGGATTTATATAGTTAAAATTTAAAGAATGTGTTTTTGTGTGACGTGCAATTGTATTTTTATTGTTTTCATTCTCCCTATATGAGGGAATGGAAGGGAGGTAAATATGATTTGATGAAAACAAAAGCATTATTATTTCTCATACCGTCCCTTTTCTTTAAATGTTATGAGTAAATTACCATCTCGACTTGTATATAAATATAGACCTAGACTTTTTGTAGTGTTTAATTTAATTCAGCTATTAGTTTTCAACTAATGTACTGTTTACAGTTATCCTGTGTTTTCAACGTGGAAAAAAAAAGAAGATACCACCGAAATCCGCCGATTTTATTTGAATGACTGCACGTTTGTGTGTCATTACCAGGTCCCACGATAGGGGAGTACAGCCGTTACGCGTACCGGGGCCCATAAGAGTTTAGGGGGCCCATGAATATAAAATTAAAAATTAAATTGGCAATTAAGAAAGTATTTGTGATTTGTTGCTATTAAGCTAAAAGGAGATGCCCTAAAAACCTCCTATAATCTCACGTGGCGCTGGGGTCCCTTAATTTTGGTATTTTTTGAATGTGTAGGCCTACTGGAACATTTTGTTAAATATGCAAAGAAGCCTCTAGTTGTAATATAGGGAATTTCTTTTGCAATGTCTGCTTGATTTTTTTAATCTACATTTGTATCTGCTTTACCAGGTTCAGATTCTGAATTGATATTGAGGTCTATGCCCATTGTATTTGTAAGTAAAGTACCATTCGGACCAAATTGATCATAGGGCCGTTAAAGCAGCGTTCACCAGTTTCTGTGGCCACGGCATACTAGGTGATTGTGGGGCCAGCACAATTTACAGCATTTCTTCTTCCGCACCGAGTCTCACAGGAATACTCTTAAAAGGAGCATATCGATGGTTTACACACGTTGTACGCTTTAAGGGGCCAATGGGTAGGCCCACAGAAGTGGCAGCGTTCATTCGTTTAAATGGCCGCGCCATATAGAGGATTGTGTGGCCAGCGCAATGCCCAGTTGCCTTTACTTTACCCCAACTAAGGTCAGGTACCAGGCTTTGATGGGTAGACTCAGGGACACCCTCAAGCATCGGGAACAACGTCTAGCCAGGATTCGAACCCACAACCTTCGGATTTTCAGTGTAATTTTAACGCACTGCCGCTCGGCCACTGTGCCCTATATTGTATTTGTACATGCCCCTAAATTTGTACATGCCCCTAAATTTGTACATGCCCCTAAATTTGTACATGCCCCTAAATTTGTACATGCCCCTAAATTTGTACATGCCCCTAAATTTGTACATGCCCCTAAATTTGTACATGCCCCTAAATTTGTACATGCCCCTAAATTTGTACATGCCCCTAAATTTGTACATGCCCCTAAATTTGTACATGCCCCTAAATTTGTACATGCCCCTAAATGTGTACATGCCCCTAAATTTGTACATGCCCCTAAATTTGTACATGCCCCTAAATTTGTACATGCCCCTTAATTTGTACATGCCCCTAAATTTGTACATGCCCCTAAATTTGTTTCTCTATTTGCTTCTATATCGTCTGGCACAGTATACTAGGAGTTCTTTTCAACCAAATTAATCATAAATCATCAGTGAAAGTCACTTTTCCTATTTTACACATCTTTGTGATATTATTAGCAGGATCAATACCGGGTACTGAAGCGGAGGAACACTTACAATAATTGAAACTAAGAACTATGTACTTGATTAAAGTATTTTTGTAATAGACCTGTAAAAGGCTGTGATTGAAATGATTAGCCTACACTCTGATGGTAAATGTTTTCACAATTCTAGACTCTAAATCTAGTTGTCTTAGTTTTTAAACTTCTAGACTTTAGATCTAGTTGTCTTAGTTTTTAAACTTCTAGAATTCAGATCTAGTTGTCTTAGTTTTTAAACTTCTAGACTTTAGATCTAGTTGTCTTAGTTTTTAAACTTCTAGAATTCAGATCTAGTTGTCTTAGTTTTTAAACTTCTAGACTTTAGATCTAGTTGTCTTAGTTTTTAAACTTCTAGACTTTAGATCTAGTTGTCTTAGTTTTTAAACTTCTAAGCTTAGACTTTAGATCTAGAGTCTAGTTGTCTTAGTTTTCAAACTTCTAGACTTTAGATCTAGTTGTCTTAGTTTTCAAACTTCTAGACTTTAGATCTAGAGTCTAGTTGTCTTAGTTTTCAAACTTCTAGACTTTAGATCTAGTTGTCTTAGTTTTCAAACTTCTACTAGACTTTAGATATAGGATCTAGAGTCTAGTTGTCTTAATTTTCAAACGTCTAGACTTTAGATCTAGAACCCAGAGTCTAGTTGTCTTAGTTTTCAAACGTGCCTTTGAAAACGTTTCGGAAACAACTGTAACAATGAAATTCCAGTTCACCATACTAATGAATCATGGCTTGTCAAACTACACAAGCAGGTTCTCAAAATTTCAGTGAATAGCTGATTGTTTCCCCTTCATCCTATTACAACAGTGGCATGGATTGTCTGGAATCTAGAGCATGGGTCGGCAACCTACGGCACGCGTCCCAAATTCGGCACGCAGAACGATTTTGAATGGCACGCGGAAGACTCCTAAAAAACGATATCTTCTATTAGAAATTGAGTGCTAAAGCAGGGTGACTTTTAGGCTGTTGGCACGCTGAATGAATTATAAATCCCACTTTGGCACACTATTATCAAAAGGTTGGCGACCCCTAGTCTAGAGTCAAGGGGCCCAGAATATTATCTCCCCTTTATTGATTAAATTACAACAGTAGCATGTATTTTTTCTAGAGCAGGGGTCGGCAACCTTTTGTTAATAGTGTTCCCATACTAGGATTTCTAAATCATTCAGGTGCCAATAGTCTGAAAGCTCTACTATATTTTTTATAAGACAATTTTTTAGCGCCGTAGCAAGACCAATGCAAAAGGCAATGGACCTTCCTACAGAAAATCGTTAGAGCATTTTATATTTAACAATCAACGTGTTTGTGATATTTATTATCTATTTTTTTTGTATGCATTGGTCTTTTTTGTAAAAAATTATAGAAAAGTTATTATACACATTTGACATGAAAGGTTAGAAATAGTGTATAATAATTTTAATATAGTTGACTTTAAATAATTGTAACACCTGCATTTACTTTTAGCTCATTATATTAAATATTCTCAGCCTAACTGAAATCTTCTTTTATATTTTCAGATATAGCATACCTTTGACAATACAAACGAACTATAGATATGCTGAACTGATACGGAGTAATCATACAAACTAAGTAGTTAATGTAATGTTTAAAAATATAGGCCTACATATAAATTATTTAGTCATATAATATTTATATAATGTTCAACTATCTTTTCTAGTTTTATAATTTTAAAGTTATATATTGTAAGCCATTATTTTGTATAAAGAAAAAAATATTAGAAACATTTTAACGCTAAGAAAACGGATTTATTATGTCCCTTTAAATTAAATTTCCCAAGTAAATTTTGATTTTATTGATGACAAACAAGTCATGTTTTGTAATATAACTAACATTACTTTTAGTTGTTTTTTTTAAATACAATTCCAGGCTTTATAATATTCATTTCAAGGTGAAATTAGAGGTAAAACATTAATTTAATTAAACAGTGGTAAATAAACATTTCCTGCCTAAATTGTTTGTCCATTTAAGAATGTTTATTTTTTAACCGTCAACAATTACATCAATTGCGTAATATACTGCTAGTATAATAAAGTAAAGTATCCCGTCGGACCAAATTGATCCATAGGGCCGGTAAAGCAGCGTTCACCAGTTTTGTATGGCCACGGTATACTAGGGGATTGTGTGGCCAGCACAAATCCCAGCGAAACTACCCATTTAACTAAAGGTACCCATCAGAGCTGGGTAGATTCAGTATCACCTCCAGAACCGGGAACAAATCCTAGCTTCCATCAGGATTCCAACCCAGGACCTCTGGTACACCAGCCTAACGCACTACCGCTAGTTCACCGGGTTCCCTAATGCTAGTTTTAAAGCCGCTTACATTTTTAATGAAATAATACAACAAATAAATTTATTTTAGAATTAATTATTTTTATGTTTAATTAAAGAAGACAAGCATAAAACTCTTTTGAATGTAATTAATCCGTATCAATTAATGAGTGCATTGTAGGCTACTTAAATGTTCTTCACTAATTGTTCAATGTCAGGTACATATTTAGTAACTTCTAGTGGTGGTTCTAGTGTAAATGACCTCTTAGTATGCTTGAAACAGCTTTCATGTGCAATAAAATCTGTTCACAAATGTAAGTTGAACCAAAAGCTGAAAGTAATGCGAATGCCTAGCAGTTGAGAATATCAGGTGACTCTCCCTAAGCAGCTTCCTTCCAGACATTCTCGCTAACTGGGATATTTTGATACCATTTTAAAATTTAATTTGCTGCATTTTAAAATTGTAAATAGAATCTACCCCTCCATAAAAAAAAGATCCAGATGTAAGAAGGTTGTTGAAAGATCAAACCAGTCAGGCTTAATGGGGTATGAAAATACAAGTTTATGCTTTTTTTTAGAAAACTCTGCTTTGATTTCTTCAATGTACTTCTGAAAAAAAAAATCTATCTTAATATGCCTTAAATTAGGGAAATATTTAAATGTTTTATAATTTATTTCACGGCAATATATATCCAGTTTCAATGCACATTTTAAATGCAAGTTCAAGTTCAACTCACTGAAATGTGTCGCTTTGTCATTCAGAAACATTGGCTTCAACAGTCAGTTCTCCTAATTCAATATCGGAAAATGTGGATTTATTTCTATCAAGATAGGCTACACCTTATAAATGGTTCCAGATAAGAAACGAATATATCTAAGACTTCACCTCGTCTTAGCCAATGAACAGTGTGTGCAACAGCAGATCTCTCTATTCCGTATCACTTTCTTGTAGAAGAGAATAGACTTGCCTGTAAATCAATAAAAGGTTAGATACTATAATACTATACAATCGACTTTCTTGACAAAAGATTCAATCACAGATCGCAAGTCTAGTGATGAAATATTTTCACACAAACTTTCCTGAACTTTAACAATCAACATATATTGTGATTTTCTTGTAGTTTATCACGCAGCAGCCATTAATTATACTGAAGTAGGCCTACCGGTACCTAGTTACTAGTTGACTTGCATTAAAAATCTTTCTTGGGCAGATATCTCGCATGCCATTGAAAATCGCTCTACGTGCCAAGTTAGGTTGCCAACACCTGGCCTAAAGGGCAAAAGAATTATCTCCCCTTTATTGGTTCTATTACAACAATAGCATGGATTGTCTAGATGGCCAGAGTATTATCTCCCCTTTATTGATTCTATTACAACAGTAGCATGGATTGTCTAGATGGCCAGAGTATTATCTCCCCTTTATTGATTCTATTACAACAGTAGCATGGATTGTCTAGATGGCCAGAATATTATCTCCCCTTTATTGATTCTATTACAACAGTAGCATGGATTGTCTAGATGGCCAGAGTATTATCTCCCCTTTATTGATTCTATTACAACAGTAGCATGGATTGTCTAGATGGCCAGAGTATTAGCTCCCCTTTATTGATTCTATTACAACAGTAGCATGGATTGTCTAGATGGCCAGAGTATTATCTCCCCTTTATTGATTCTATTACAACAGTAGCATGGATTGTCTAGATTGCCAGAGTATTATCTCCCCTTTATTGATTCTATTACAACAGTAGCATGGATTGTCTAGATGGCCAGAGTATTATCTCCCCTTTATTGATTCTATTACAACAGTAGCATGGATTGTCTAGATGGCCAGAGTATTATCTCCCCTTTATTGATTCTATTACAATAGTAGCATGGATTGTCTAGATGGCCAGAGTATTATCTCCCCTTTATTGATACTATTACAACAGTAGCATGGACTGTCTAGATGGCCAGAGTATTATCTCCCCTTTATTGATTCTATTACAACAGTAGCATGGATTGTCTAGAGGGCCAGAATATTATTTCGCCTTTCTGATCCTTTTACAACGGTAGCATGGATTGTCTATATGGCCAGAATATTATTTCCCCTTTGTGATCCTTTTACAATGGTAGCATGGATTGTCTAGAGGGCCAGAATATTATTTCCCCTTTCTGATCCTTTTACAACGGTAGCATGGATTGTCTAGAGGGCCAGAATATTATTTCGCCTTTATTGATTCTATTACAACGGTAGCATGGATTGTCTAGAGGGCGAGAATATTATTTCCCCTTTCTGATCCTTTTACAACGGTAGCATGGATTGTCTAGAGGGCCAGAATATTATTTCGCCTTTCTGATCCTTTTACAACGGTAGCATGGATTGTCTAGAGGGCCAGAATATTATTTCGCCTTTATTGATTCTATTACAACGGTAGCATGGATTGTCTAGAGGGCGAGAATATTATTCCCCCTTTCTGATCCTTTTACAACGGTAGCATGGATTGTCTAGAGGGCCAGAATATTATTTCGCCTTTCTGATCCTTTTACAACGGTAGCATGGATTGTCTAGAGGGCCAGAATATTATTTCGCCTTTCTGATCCTTTTACAACGGTAGCATGGATTGTCTATATGGCCAGAATATTATTTCCCCTTTGTGATCCTTTTACAATGGTAGCATGGATTGTCTATATGGCCAGAATATTATTTCGCCTTTCTGATCCTTTTACAACGGTAGCATGGATTGTCTATATGGCCAGAATATTATTTCCCCTTTGTGATCCTTTTGCAACAGTAGCATGGATTGTCTATATGGCCAGAATATTATCTCCCCTTTATTGATTCTATTACAACAGTAGCATGGATTGTCTATATGGCCAGAATATTATCTCCCCTTTATTGATTCTATTACAACAGTAGCATGGATTGTCTAGATGGCCAGAGTATTATCTCCCCTTTATTGATTCTATTACAACAGTAGCATGGATTGTCTATATGGCCAGAATATTATTTCCCCTTTATTGATTCTATTACAACAATAGCATGGATTGTCTAGATGGCCAGAGTATTATCTCCCCTTTATTGATTCTATTACAACAGTAGCATGGATTGTCTAGATGGCCAGAATATTATTTCCCCTTTATTGATTCTATTACAACAATAGCATGGATTGTCTAGATGGCCAGAGTATTATCTCCCCTTTATTGATTCTATTACAACAGTAGCATGGATTGTCTATATGGCCAGAATATTATTTCCCCTTTATTGATTCTATTACAACAATAGCATGGATTGTCTAGAGGGCGAGAATATTATTTCCCCTTTCTGATCCTTTTACAACGGTAGCATGGATTGTCTATATGGCCAGAATATTATTTCCCCTTTCTGATCCTTTTGCAACAGTAGCATGGATTGTCTATATGGCCAGAATATTATCTCCCCTTTATTGATTCTATTACAACAGTAGCATGGATTGTCTATATGGCCAGAATATTATCTCCCCTTTATTGATTCTATTACAACAGTAGCATGGATTGTCTAGATGGCCAGAGTATTATCTCCCCTTTATTGATTCTATTACAACAGTAGCATGGATTGTCTATATGGCCAGAATATTATTTCCCCTTTATTGATTCTATTACAACAATAGCATGGATTGTCTAGATGGCCAGAGTATTATCTCCCCTTTATTGATTCTATTACAACAGTAGCATGGATTGTCTAGATGGCCAGAATATTATTTCCCCTTTATTGATTCTATTACAACAATAGCATGGATTGTCTAGATGGCCAGAGTATTATCTCCCCTTTATTGATTCTATTACAACAGTAGCATGGATTGTCTATATGGCCAGAATATTATTTCCCCTTTATTGATTCTATTACAACAATAGCATGGATTGTCTAGAGGGCGAGAATATTATTTCCCCTTTCTGATCCTTTTACAACGGTAGCATGGATTGTCTTAGTCTAGAGGGTGAGAATATTATTTCCCCTTTATTGATTCTATTACAACAATAGCATGGATTGTCTAGATGGCCAGAGTATTATCTCCCCTTTATTGATTCTATTACAACAGTAGCATGGATTGTCTATAGAGCGTTTTCAGTAGGTGGAGCTTAAGTTTTTTTGTGTACATTTAGTGACGTATTTGTGTAAATATAGAACCCACTTGAGGTACAAACATAACGTGGTGAAAGTAAATTACTTCTTTATCATGCAAAATTCACATTTGAATATTGGCTATCCTACTCAAAAATAAGGAGGTAAATAGTAGTACTGTAGATTAATTGATTAATGTGATTAGGCTAGGGCCGGCTAGACCTATTTACACTTTCAATTTCACTTTATAGGCATACACTTTTAATGTTTCGTAGGCTAGGCTACGATGTCAAGCGATATTGTTGGTGAACAGGCTATCTAGTCAAGTAACTATTAGGCTCACATCGTCTATGATCTATGTCTATGATAATAATAAAATAGCCTATTTTATTTAACATACATAATACAGCTTAAATCTTAATAAGACTTAAAACACAACACATCATTTAAAAAAAGCTCGAGCCTATATGGAACTTTATTAATACAGCGGCCATATTTAATTGTACACCATTACTCAAAGTAAACACAAATCACGTGCTTTTTGTCACGGGATTGCAAACGCCCTATATGGCCAGAATATTATTTCCCCTTTATTGATTCTATTACAACAATAGCATGGATTGTCTAGAGGGCCAGAGTATTATCTCCCCTTTATTGATTCTATTACAACAATAGCATGGATTGTCTAGAGGGCGAGAATATTATTTCCCCTTTCTGATCCTTTTACAACGGTAGCATGGATTGTCTTAGTCTAGAGGGTGAGAATATTATTTCCCCTTTATTGATTCTATTACAACAATAGCATGGATTGTCTAGATGGCCAGAAAATTATCTCTCCTTGATGAATTACAGCAGTTAATTATTTGTGAAGGTAAAGAAAAGTAAGAGCTACAGAGAAATGTTTTGTTTTAATTATACTTTAAAGCTAAAAATAAATACTTTAAAGCTAAAAATAAATACTTTAAAGCTAAAAATAAATACTTTAAAGCTAAAAATAAATACTTTAAAGCTAAAAATAAATACTTTAAAGCTAAAAATAAATACTTTAAAGCTAAAAATAAATACTTTAAAGCTAAAAATAAATACTTTAAAGCTAAAAATAAATACTTTAAAGCTAAAAATAAATACTTTAAAGCTAAAAATAAATACTTTAAGCTAAAAATAAATACTTTAAAGCTAAAAATAAATACTTTAAAGCTAAAAATAAATACTTTAAAGCTAAAAATAAATACTTTAAAGCTAAAAAAAAATTCTTTAAAGCTAAAATAAAGAAAACTAAAATTTGGGATCAACTTAAAACAGTGTTTTAATTGTTGTATTAATTGTGTTTGCTTACATTTACATGATCATATAACATTAAAACAAAACATGCAGAAATAGGAACACAGAACAAGACGTACAGGTAGTCTACAAAAAAAAAAAAACATTGCAAAGATAACAACAGAAAAATAAAATATTTGCGACAAAAACATTTGTTGTTTACATAGAATACAGTTTTAACTGGGCACAATTTATCAATGCAATAAATAACATATGAAAAGAGTTCAGGAGTTTAGAGTTAGATCATTGTTATAGTTATAGACCGTTCAAGAGTTTAGGGTTAGATCATTGTTATAGACCTTTCAGGTGTTTAGGGTTAGATCATTGTTATAGTTATAGACCGTTCAGGTGTTTAGGGTTAGATCATTGTTATAGACCTTTCAGGTGTTTAGGGTTAGATCATTGTTATAGACCAGCTGTAATTGTTTTCTTTTCACTTTGGTCTCACAGTGAAGATAAGGACATTTTCTTTCTGGTGGGCCCTGGGCGGAAGAAAAGAAAAGAAGAATGAATACAAAACTAGTGTTCAAATGAAATCAACCAATCCTAGAACAACAACAAAAAAACATTCCAAAGAAAATGTATGCTGATTTGTTGTCTTTAAAATTCCAAAAAGTAAATAGAGGCGACTAGAACAAGTGGTCCAGCGGCAATGTGCTTGATAGTGTACTGAAGGGCCTGGGTTTGAAATTTGGTAAAGGCTAAGATTTGTCCCCGAGTCTATCCAGCTCTAATGGGGGTTATCTGACATTAATTGGGGGCAAAGCAAAGGTGGCTGAGAATTGTGATAGCCACACAATCCCCTTGGTATGCAGTGGCCACAGAGACTTGTAGGTGCTGATTTACAGGCCCTATAAATTAAATTGGAGGTAGTAGCCCTTAAATAACACTGTATACATCATTAAAGGTGAAAGATGGCAGAGTAAATGCACAGAAACAGAATAACAGTAAGCAGCATAATAGACTGAAGCTACTAACTGAACTGTACACTATGCTAAATTGATAAGTTTATTTTTTTTTCAAGTCTAGATGGTGATATGGAAGTCTAAAACTCCTAACATTAATAGAAAAAGGATTGAAAAGAAAAGTGTCTGGATATACTGATTATAATTATACCAACCAACCGGCCTCTAATTCTGAAATCATTCACTTATACTTATAGAATGAGAAGGAAAAAAATAAATATCTCAAGCTTGCCTGGTAAAGTTAACATTTAAAAAAATACTAGATCCCACATTTGATATAAATGTAGATTCTTTGTTACTTTTCTAACTTTTTCATCAGATAAGTTTATGCATTTAATTTCTTACGTCAAAGACTTTAGTTTTCCAACAGGAGAAGCAGCCTACTGCCCCACAATCATGTCGAAGTCCTTTAACTGGTTTCTCATTACACATCACACATTTAGAGAAGATTGTTTCCCCTGTTGACAAAAAAAGGAAAGTTTAATTCAACAAATATTTGATTGCTTCTGTTTATATAATTGTTATACTATCAACTAGAAAAACTATTTGAACAGCAGAACATGTAAAAAAAAAAGAACCTTCTGGAAATTTAGTGAAAATTTTTCTTGTTTTCTTCCAAGTCTTAGGGTAAACAAACATGTCTGGGGTGAAAATCCCGTCTTTTGGATTAATGGTGCCGCAGTCAACCAGCTCCTGGTATGTTTCTCTATTATCATACCGGAAAGGGACCTTGTGGCTGCTCCCCGCCTCCCAATAACAGATTTCATTATTCATGGTCTTATCCGTGCGGTGATCTGAACGCACGGATATGCATCCGTCACTTTCTTCGCTCACCACAGACAAGATGTAGCTTTTTTTGTAATGAGGAAAGTAACCTCGAAAGTCTGTTGATCAAAATGGAGACTCAAGATCAGAGAGGCAGGAACTGATTCAAGAAGAAATACTTCCAACTAACCTCTAGGGAAACATCTAAACAGAATGTCAACAATTCAGGAGATAATATTTTATCTTATACATTACAGACACTCCTCCTAAGTCATTCTATAAAGAAAATTGTTGCGTCCTATCCACATTCTGTCATTTGCTAATTCAAGTTTATGGGGAATAGGGGAAGGGGCAAGTTAAGTTGGCTGTCAATAGACGCACAAGTGAGGTCAATTGTTTACCTTCAACAGTAACAACTTGATTGGCTTCTGATTCTTGTGTTGACGGCCCAGGTTCATTGGATGCTGGAGTTGGTCTAAAAGAATTTTTTTTTTCACAAAGTTTAGTAACTTTAATTAATAAAACATTCATTCAAATTCTTTTCAGGAATTTTTCCCGTTACAGAAAAATCACTATTTATTTGTTCAATAGTTGTTTCTTTAAAATGCACTTTAAATGTGTCTATGAATCTGTAAAATCAATTATAAAATTATCTTAATAAAATAATTAATACTTTGTTAATTTAACATCTGCAAGTGAATCATTGGAAGTCTCTACAGTGGAAGGAAATTTTGAGCATTTCAGGCCAGTCAGCTCATAACACGTCCGGTAAAAATATTCTCGGTCCTGAAGCCGAACATATCTTTGGAAATCTAGAAAGATCAAAATGTCAGTAGAAGAGAATTAATTAATCATTTTCACTAACTTTGAATGATGGATAAAATAATTTGCCCATTTTGTAGAAGTTCTGATCAATCTCTCACATTGCAATTTAGATTATAATTGGCGGTCGCCCTATGGAATTGACAACTAATCACAAAGAACTCAAATACTTCTCTCACTCACATCAAATCTTGAAACATCTTTACAAATTGTATACAGAAGCCATGATTATGTTTTTTTTAGGCATTTTTTTGTATAGTTTTGCACAGATTATGCCCATGCCACCCAGTTTGTAAGAAAAAATACAAAAGCAAGGTTAATATAAATGCACATAATTAGGCTTACATATTAAGCTGCCGATTGTGACAAAACAAAACAAATAAATTGACTGTTAAACAAAGAAAGAAACACACAAAGTAAATTGTATTTAACAATATTCTGTAGTTTCTTTGATTTTTCTTATGCATTAGCATCAGAAGTTTTTGCACTTTGCCATTCACAAAGAAATAAAGTGCAAAAGCTCAATTGCAGTAAACACACACACAAGCACAATTAATCAGGTGCATTCAGGTAATTAACCAGGTAATTAACCAGGTAATTAACCAGGTAATTAACCAGGTAATTAACCAGGTAATTAACCAGGTAATTAACCAGGTAATTAACCAGGTAATTAACCAGGTAATTAACCAGGTAATTAACCAGGTAATTAACCAGGTAATTAACCAGGTAATTAACCAGGTAATTAACCAGGTAATTAACCAGGTAATTAACCAGGTAATTCACCAGGTAATTCACCAGGTAATTCACCAGGTAATTCACCAGGTAATTAACCAGGTAATTCACCAGGTAATTCACCAGGTAATTAACCAGGTATTTACTATTTACCAATGTGCGCCATAAAGTGTAAAGAAAAACCTGTTAAAAACTGATTTTGGGAGGAGGTCAGTGTGCGTGACTGAAAACCTGTTAAAAACTGATTTTGGGAGGCGGTCAGTGTGCGTGACTGAAAACCTGTTAAAAACTGATTTTGGGAGGAGGTCAGTGTGCGTGACTGAAAACCTGTTAAAAACTGATTTTGGGAGGAGGTCAGTGTGCGTGACTGAAAACCTGTTAAAAACTGATTTTGGGAGGCGGTCAGTGTGCGTGACTGAAAACCTGTTAAAAACTGATTTTGGGAGGCGGTCAGTGTGCGTGACTGAAAACCTGTTAAAAACTGATTTTGGGAGGAGGTCAGTGTGCGTGACTGAAAACCTGTCAAAAACTGATTTTGGGAGGAGGTCAGTGTGCGTGACTGAAAACCTGTTAAAAACTGATTTTGGGAGGCGGTCAGTGTGCGTGACTGAAAACCTGTTAAAAACTGATTTTGGGAGGCGGTCAGTGTGCGTGACTGAAAACCTGTTAAAAACTGATTTTGGGAGGCGGTCAGTGTGCCTGACTGAAAACCTGTTAAAAACTGATTTTGGGAGGAGGTCAGTGTGCGTGACTGAAAACCTGTTAAAAACTGATTTTGGGAGGCGGTCAGTGTGCGTGACTGAAAACCTGTTAAAAACTGATTTTGGGAGGAGGTCAGTGTGCGTGACTGAAAACCTGTTAAAAACTGATTTTGGGAGGAGGTCAGTGTGCGTGACTGAAAACCTGTTAAAAACTGATTTTGGGAGGCGGTCAGTGTGCGTGACTGAAAACCTGTTAAAAACTGATTTTGGGAGGAGGTCAGTGTGCGTGACTGAAAACCTGTTAAAAACTGATTTTGGGAGGCGGTCAGTGTGCGTGACTGAAAACCTGTTAAAAACTGATTTTGGGAGGGGGTCAGTGTGCGTGACTGAAAATTTTATAGAATGTGTTGTTCAGAGATTCACGTCCAATTTCAGCTTGATAGGATGACAGGAAGTGGGTCAAGTAGCCTTCTGAAGATCGGATAAGGCTGCCAGCCAGCCATAAACAAAGTTTTGCGAAGTTAATATAAAAGATTTTAAAACATGAAGTCATTAAGAATATTTTTAACACTTGGAGAGTAATTAATTGTTTTTATCAGAAGTTAAAAGCTTAAATCAAGCAGAAGTTAAAAACATAAATCAAGCAGAAGTTAAAAACATCCAAGCTAGTGTTTTCTTTGTGCCCAATCGGATGAATTCAATTCTAAATATATTTACATAAACTTACTGCGAAACAAATGATAATGATCCGGGGAGTCTGTGAATATTTCCCCCAGGATGGGGACAACTGCGTGTATGTCCTTTTCTAGCTTGTAATTTTTCATGGCTTCAGAAAAACGCTTGTAACTGTCTGTACTTATCATAGACTTGACCTGTTTGAATAAAAGAAAATACACAAATGTATTTACCTCATACAGATCTGAAATAGTTGTATACAAATCCTCTGAGACTTTTATGATGGAACATAGGTCAATGTCAATATTTTTGTCCAATACAAAATTTCTCTTTAACAATTTCTTCACTTCTGTTCACCTCATCAATATATTCTTTACAAGATTCCAAAGTTAATTTGTTGGTTGCGATTTCCACCTTCTTAGTTGACTCTTCTTCTGTCAGGGCTACAATAATCTCCCTTCTCTGTTGAAATAAAATATATAGTTATATAGCTTATTATTTATTTCCCCTTGGTTAAAATTGTATTTAGTCTGATTTATTTTATTATGTCTTTAGATGAAGTCTCATCAATTATCTAGATTTCAATACCATACATTGATAATCAAACCCAAAAGAAAAAATGAGTTAATTAATTACAAATTTTAAAAAGGGCTAAGAGAGAGAATATGCTTGGCGATATAATTAAAATGTTAATATTTATATTTGGCTTACTTTCAACTTGATCTTTTTCTGGCTTCCTGGCAGTTTGGACACAGTATGCTGTGTTATAGACACTGTCTATTTAAACAAATTGGATTCATGTTCTTAGACAAGCTTAAAACAAATAGGATTTTTTAATCACTATTCTAATTTTAGATGCTGATTTTCTATCATCAGTTTAAAATGCAAGAACTCTAATATTTTATCAAATTTACTGAAGTAAAAAAAAAATTCACTTTGCTACTAAAAAATGAAACAATTAACAGAAATTTCATACTGGATATGTTTTTTTACTGTCACCAACTGCATGAAGGTTTAAAGGAGACTTGTGGTTTTGATCCTAGCAGGCAAAAAAGTTTCATAATACAGATGATTTAAAAAAAAAACAGGATTAAAATGAAAGTATTATTCAAATAACAAATACATGTGAGTAAATTTAATTTATCTAATCACTGCAATAAAATTAAGTAAAAAACAAAAACAAACACCTCAACAGTTTCTAAGGCTTCCAGTAAAGTTCTTTTTTTAGCTGTTTGTTTCTTTGATTTCTCTCCTGAGTACTGTTCACAAAGTGCATCTACCTCTGCAAGATAATTCAATCAAGTCTTTATGTTTATTATTAGAAGGTTATTCTTATACTGTTATACTGAAGGTTATACTGAAGGTTATTCTAATCAATTCAATTAAGTATTTATGTTTATTAGAACTTCTGTGTTATTCTTATAAAGTCACCAATCAAGTCTTAGAACTACTGGAGGATTTTCTTATCAATTCAATCAAGTCTTTATGTTTATTATTAGAACTACTGAAGGTTATTCTTATCAATTCAATCAAGTCTTTATGTTTTTTAGAGCTTCTGTGTTATTCTTATCAATTCAATCAAGTCTTTATGTTTGTTAGAGCTTCTGTGTTATTCTTATCAATTCAATCAAGTCTTTATGTTTATTATTAGAACTACTGAAGGTTATTCTTATCAATTCAATCAAGTCTTTATGTTTATTAGAACTATTGTAGGTTATTCTTGTAAAGTAAAGACTTTTTGCAAAATGCCTCACTAAAGATTAGTGGCTTCCAACATTTGTTCTTCACTGTACATCTTGACTTTACATAATTAACTCTTTCACCAACACTAATAGTGGTGCCAGGTTATAATTATAAGTGGAGTGATATATATATATAGTTACAGGTGTTTGCGTGTGTGGGTGTGTAAGCTAGCTTGTTGTTGATGTAACATTCCATACAGAACAAGGTTGGTCAAGTAACACAGAAAGTGTGGGAATCAGGTGTGCGACAATTGTGTTAGTGGCTGTGTGAGGGCCGCTAGGGCTGGATGGTTGCTGGTAATGAAATAGTTATGTTACGGGTAGCAGTTGCTGCTAGGATTTCATTTTAGTATTTATCATATCTTTTGCTGTATTAAAGTTCTTTATTTGTTACAAGAAATTGAGTTAGTTTGTAATAACTATATCTAAGATCCCACAGTCAAAACCCTAATGTTGTTTTTTGCTTCTCCCAACCATTGGATGCTTTCTCTCCCAGTGGTACTAGTACCACAGGTTGGGAACCACTGCCCCAAATAAGCTTTTAAACATAAAACACAAATGCTATAGGCCGTTACATCTTTCCCTTTATTTTTTTACCAACCTTCAGAGCTTCTTAAGCTAGGTATATGAGACGGAACATCACAAGCCTTCTCATACTGAACAGACTGACGAGGTAAACCTTTCTGGCTGAAACTGGGTTGAAAACATGCTCCACTGACAATCCCAGAATCTGGGTTGATGTTTTTCACTGGTTTGTTCATTGGAGATGGAAACTGAATAATTTGAAGTTTGTATTTCATTAGTGATACAATTTTAAAAGAAAAAAGATTGATTACACCCCTTTAAACTATACTACCTTAGCTTTTGGATTACATCCCTTTAAAACTATACTACCTTAGCTTCTGCTTCCTTGAAAAATTTCAGGATGTCTCTAAGTGCTGCACCAAAGGCATCATAGACTTGAGCTTGATTGCGTACCCACAGCGGCAAACCATTTTTACTCTCCATAGATGAAAACCTGTAAGTAGAATGGTTGAAACTTTTCTATTTGGCATCTTACATGTTACAGACGCTCCTTCTATGAATAAGATTATTGCTTCCGACGTTTATCTGTGGTTTGAGTCGATGGTCTTTAATTTTGATTAGTGTTTTAAATTATATTGAGTTACTAGTTTTCCTGTTTTTTTTTCAGGCAACCCATTTCATGCCCAGGTGTGCTCGGAAAGAAAGAGTACTTATATATGCATTATATGAAATAAAAACATTACTCAAATTATGTTTACTCTCTATAGATGAAAACCTGCAAGTATAATGGTTGAAACTTTTCTATTTGACAGACAAGAATTACGCAAACCAATAGAGCCAATACTCAATGTAGAAAAAAAAAATACTAAAGATTCATTTCTTTGACTACAGACTGTTGGAAGTGTCTCATAATTATTTTGTGGCTTTTTTTAGAAGTATTTTTGTATTTTGATGGCGTGTGTTGCTATTTGGGGCAATAGTTCATGCAAACTCTAATATTATTGGAGTAAGTGTATGTTTAAAATCAGATTTCTATAACTGAAAATCAGTTTTGAATAAAAATAAAAGCTATTAACATCCCAAGTGTATGTGTAATAAAATATTTTAAGTATAAAGTATATGTAAGACAATTGATCCTGTTGATATAACACTATACGGCACAAAAAAATGACCACAATAAGTCAACTTGTTCAACTATTACCAACCTAGTATCACAAAGGATAATAGCTCCATAGTCTTTATTGTGACGAATGACTCTGCCGATGGCCTGATTAACTGCCCTTGTTGCTTGTTGGCGGTACCACATACTGCCATTCAATCCCTTATGACAAAAACAGTATAATAGATCCAAGCAATAGTTGTTGTTTTGTTAAAAAAATAAAATTTTAATAACGCTTAAAAACAACTATGAATTAAATTGTTCTAGGATAAATAATGAAGAACTAAACATAATTTCTTAAAACAAGATGAAATAAAATCAATGATTAATTTGTGTGTATTTTTATTTTTAAGTTGTTGAGTTGTTTTTCTTGTTAATACATTCCTGTAAGTGATGCATGACTTGGTGTGAAGTTATAAGGAATAAGTTTGTGCAATAGGTGCGATTAATGAGTAACTAGGAAATGAGTGTTTGACGTCATGTAATGTTTACTTGGGAGAGAGATATGGTAAACAAGGACAGTGTATGTTAGGCCGTGGAAGAGTGATGTCTTTGGTCTTGATGTGATAGTAGTAACGAAGTACAGAAGTGATGTTGCTATATATCTATATGCTACGTTGATTAAAGTTATTATCTTCAAGTCAAGTCTTTTCAAGTATATTGAGTTGTGTTACTACTATGTTATAAAGATCTCGTATTTACAATTCCTATTAGTCAAAGAAAACAGGAGTAGCCCCATTAGCAGAGAGCATCTCAGCAAGGAGATGGAGATGGATGGGACATGTCTTCAGAATGTCAGCTGGCTCCCTCCCCAGGGCAGCCATGAGATGGACCCCCAGGAAAAAAGGTCGAAAGTAGACCAAAGGAAACATGGAGAAGGACAGTGGAAAGTGACTTAAAGGCTTCAGGCCTAAACTTAGAGACAGCACCTCGAGCTGCAACAGAACGAGATAAATGGAGATCTTTGGCTTTCACCTCAAGCGCCAGCCAGCACGGAGAAAACTGAGAGAGATTAGTCAAAATGTTCACTTTTGTTTTGTTTCTTTTAATGTAAACAAATAAAATGTCTAAAGTCAAACTTAAATAATAAATAGTAAGTATTGCTATAAAATGATTCCTATTGTCCTTCCTCTGCATATGAGAGTAATTGAACAAAATATTTTTATTAACCTTCATTGACAATGTTTTTAACATTTTAATACACTTCTAAATGGTTGCTTAGCAACTAACCAAACTCTAGTTACCTTAAAATTGTGGGCATTCTGATTCAGAAACTCCATTTTCAGCTTAATCCTGGGATCAAATAATGGAGGGAATGGAAGACCAGTGATCATTACAGCTCTACCATTGATGTCTGCAAAATCTAGACCTTCACTCACCTGTCAATAGAAAAAGAAAAAGAAAGGATGTGTGCATGCAGTGTTACACCTCCCTTCTATTGGGTTCAAAAACACCTTGTATGTAAATGAAGCCTTTTTTCCTCTTCTTGATATTAGATGAAGTCCCGTGATTGAATCAGAAATATATAATAGCCTTGCATTCAATCACTTTCACTGGGTCTCATCAATACAAACAAGTTATTGGAGAACAATTTTAAAATGTATTAACTATCTACAGTAGACTTTTAAAAAAAATGAAGACATAAGCTCAAGATGAAAAAATATAGGTATGAGCTGTACCTGTACTTGTGTGAAAGACTGTAATATGTGACGTTGGAGCCCACGAGGTAAATCTCAAAACAATTTTATTGGTTCCCCCAAGATGGATCGATATCCAAATCATGTTTTTTTGGTGGGGTCAGTAGGTCAATTTCTAGACTTTACAGCCATCCATAAACACAATTTTCTTGTAGACAAACGTCGCAATTTAAATTTAATAAAAAATAATATTTTAGAGGTGATCACTCCCCCTCTCCATGGACTCTAACATGGACAGTTAATGGTCACTGTTAAATGCACTTTCTATTTATAACTCAACAGCTTTGTTACTAAAGTTTGTAGCATGAAATAAAATTGTGTTATACTTACTTTACCTCTGCAGACTGCCATAAATATTGCACCATTTAAACTTGGGTCATTGATTTTGTTGTAAAATTCATCCATCACCTATTCAGAGAAATGAAAAATAAAAAAAAATTAAATATCAAAATACATACAATTCAACAACTCTATGAAATTTCTAACACTTTTACCAAAGTCGATTCTTAAATGTGATTTGCTACTGTGAGCTAGGTAAATAAAATAATTCTAAAAAAGCCTTGGCTGCTCCAATACTAACTTCTGTAAAAGCAAATTTTCCTTTAGGCTCGACAACTACAGGCTTTTGCTGAGTAATTCTATTCCACAGATTGGAGGCCTGAAAAGAAATTATTACACACACTTTAAAAAACTAGTATTCCAAGAAGAAACAAATAAATCAAATGTTAAGAAATGAAACATCTAAGCAGAAGTAGTAACAAAATGTGATCCCAGAAATAAATTATTAAAATTCTGACCTTCCAATTATCAATACATTGATACATCAGCGGATAGGATGGGAAAAAAATCAAAAGGCCATTGGGAACAATTCTTGCAAAATTCACTGTAAAATTAAAATGGTTAGAGACAATATTTTTCTATTGATGTGTAAAATGTCATTGAAAAACTGGTATACATTTTGAATCTATATATTATATAAGTTATTAAAATATTTCATTTGTCTTTACTACACTCACAAAAAATATACTCATATAAAATTAAAGCAAAAAATACATGATGAAAGTTTAGAACTCCTCAACTTAACTACATGGTTATTGACTTCAATACAATATAAAGAGTTAAGAGTATTTTTCATGCTGTTTAGTCATTTTCCTAAACTAGAAAAATCAAGTCTGTTTTTCCAGACTATCCCAAGTGGATGAACCCTATTCTACTGTTATAGGTATATGGCAAATACATCATAATTCGCACTAGATTTCATCAAATAAAAAAAAGGAAAATTTGCAATTCGGTAATTCAATAGCCTTGTACAGGATCTAGGCCCGGCACATTTGGGAAATTCTGATATAAACAATGTGTGAAGCAGAATGTGTGGTTTCCCAGTCTGTGGTAAAGTAAGTAAAGTATCCAGTCTGACCAATTTGATCCATGGGGCCGGTGCAATAGCTTTCACCAGTTATAAAGCTCTTGTAAAAATGGAACTAATTTTTAGGACATTTCTTTCAATCTAGAGTTAGTGTTGCTGAATCATAGCTCCCACAGTTCCTTTGGCCGTGGCATACTAGGGGATCATATTATGACTAGAAACTAAATTTGTAAAAAAAAGTTCAGGAAAAAAAGTGCTGGGTTCACCCTTGTCTAAGACCCAGCCATCTTCTCTTTTTCCCAGCTTATGTGTGTCAAATAAGGCTTAGCAAAGAAAAAAGATGATGGTTTATTTATACACCCTATAGTGCCTATACATATCAAATATTTATGAAGAATTTAATTTTTTTAATTTAATTTGTTTCAATACCTATTGTGTTGCCAAGAGAGCTCTGATATGTGTCTGTTGACCTGATTAGATTTGTGAAAAAATAATTTTTATTAACATATACAAAAATTTTCAAACAAATTTAAAGCTAAAACACACAAACAAAATCAACAAAATTTAAAGACAAATTTTATAGTAAATCCCATAACAAACCTAAATATTTGTTCAGTTTAAAACAAGAAAAAAGGAATTTCGACTAGTAATCTACCACAATGACATTCTGAAATTGTAGATACTTCGCCCATTACCTTTCTAAATGACAGTGTTTAGAATATTATATTCTGAAACATTTTGGATGGACTACTATCAATAAAGTTATGAATACTAGAAAGTAGATTTTCTGAGTATGTGCATGTTTTGTATTCTGCATTACTACTCCCCAACATAGGTGGGTCATATAAGACTTAGCAACAACATTCAACAGTTGTACTGGAGCTAAGTTTAGTGCTCAATATTTAAAGTAGAAGAGTGCAACAGGCCGCCAATGGGCCTTCATGCCATTTCTAAATTCATTATATTTTGCATACAGAATGCATATAGAATGTAAAAACAATTTTCAGAGCATGTGGCCCATCTAGTTGTATCAAATTTCTTACATGGCCAAATGGCAGAAAATGTTGCACACTCCTGATTTTAAGTAGTATTTCTATATTCACCAGTCAAAGTACTATATCTATAATGAAAAGTTAATTTATTATATAATTCTAAATTCTGTCAAGCCTTTTAAGCATTCACAAAAATATTGTTTTTCCAAATCAATATTAGAGGCTTTATTTTTTATTCTGGTCTCAACTGGCAGATACAAAAAATCACTGAACTAGACGATTTCATTATTGTGACATAGCAAGGATAACTAAAGCACCTATTCTTATATTCAGAGTTGAGTACAACGCCATCAGGTCCTTTGCGTAATGTTCCAAGCCAAACTTGACTTTTTTCTATAACGTGAGGATTCTCTAACTGAACAGGGAAAGGTCTGAAAAAGAATTTTTGAGACAAAATACTCTCTACACTCAAAGAGACAAGTAAAAAAAAAAAAAAGGTTGAAATGATAAAAATAAAACGTGAATGACTAGAATCCTACAATTGAACAAAATTATTTAATTTCTGATTAATCAAAAACAAATTACAACAAAATGAGAGCTGGCTGGTCCAGCGGTTAGTTCACCAGACTGTCAACCAATTACCAACTGACACGTCGCGGGTTTTATCCCTGCCACCGACGGATCCCTGTCGCCCTGCAGGAGTTTTGGGCCTAGAAGATGTAATAATCTTCTATCTAGAAGGAATGTCTGTAAACTTATAAGAGCTCCATTGCATATTGTCTTTTTTGGAAAACAACTTAGCTTGAATTTTATGAAATCATAAACTAATCCTTTATTAAATGAATTTTAATATAATATCAAGCGACTGATGTGAAAAAAATGTTTGGCCATAGCTGTTTATGTAAATGGATGAATTTTGGCTCTTAAACTTTATGCTGATGCTATCTGGTTTTGGTAGATTGGATAATAATTTAGGATTTCTTCTGCCCCAACAGTGACTTTCTTAGAAATTCCACTATCTCCCATTCTTTCGCACCATTCCATATAATAATTTCTAAACTAAAGATATCACATTTAATTATAACTCTATACATGACATGGACGACATTTTAAGTTTGGTATTCCAGTAGTTAACTCAATGTCCTGATTTTCTTGTAGGTAACAATGTATCTAAAACATAGTAACAGTTGTGATATTTATTACTTACATTTGCATCTCCATTGCAAAAGAGTCAAGAGGAGATAACGTGCCACTGGTTAAGATAATGACCTTGACCCCATGAGCCACAAGATCTCTCATGGTGTGCCCTGGACTGAAGCACCAATAGCTCAAGATTCGTTCAGCTAATCAATCATGACAACAATCAAGAAAAGTATTTTTAAATTAAAAATTTACTTGAAGCATTTTTGTTATAAGAATAGCAGCAGGCATCAAAACCTACTACAGTAGCTACAACATGCTCAAAAATAAAAATATCTCAAGAAAAAACAAAAAAAAATGGATGGAGGATGCGCACCAATAGAGAGGTCTACGAGCTATATGAAGACCCTACTATTGTGGCTGAGATAAAAAAAAGAGCAGACTGCCTAACAGCAGAGGAGCAAAAGTGATATATACTCAGAATCCTAAAGGCAGACTGAGATGGTTGTACGATGTCGAGATGGATCTGATACAGATCAGGATACAGGTCTGGAAAAAGAAGGCCATGGATAGGTCGAGTGGAAGGAGGTGGTAAGGCAGGCCAGAATCCTCCATGGGCTGTAGCGCCAAAGATCATGATGATTTTTTTTTTTAAACCATTTAAAATAAAACAGAAATGTACAGTACAAATGATTCAGGTGTATAATTAAAATTAATAATTATAATTAAAATTTTGTTTTCTTGGTTGAAATTCTTGTCAAAATTTTCATTTCTTGTTATGATTTTTGAAATTTTCAATTCTCAAAATTGACAGTTAATCTGAGTTGTGAATATGATGACAGAAACTGTTTAATTTTACTTCACTTGTTGGTATAAACTTTATAAAATAGAGTGTTAAAACTTCTTTCTTTTTTCAACAATGAGCACAAAGAGCAAAAAAAAATTACAATTTAAAAAGTTAAAAAAAAAACAACCTTGGGCAGTTTAGAAAATATTTGTCACCTTTTGTATCTTGCTGATCATTGGTTGTTGCCCAAGAGTCCATTTTTTTCTTGAAATAACTGTTTGGTTCCTTCTTTTGTATAAAGACCTAAATAATGAGATGTTTTACTTTACACAGTTTTATATGTATTTAATATATAGAATATATATTTCATCTGAGTAAATATATTAATTAGTCCCTCAATGTCATCACAACAAAAAATCATATAATATCTCTTGCTCTTTAACAGTTTTCATATTGGTGAAAAGCAATTGTTTGGATTATGGTTTAAGACCAAAGTGTCTTTTTTCTCTGAGCCCATAAAAATAATGATACCAGTTTTTAGAATGACAGTTTTGGGGTTAATAACCTTTGCCTGTTAGTTATAATAAGTGTTTTTTCTCCCTGTACATGTCTATCAGACATGAAAACGGTTGTATATGTAACATGTTTGTCATACATGAAAACTGTTGTAAATGTAACATGTTTGTCAGTCAAACATGAACTGTTGTATATGTAACATGTTTGTCACTCATACATGAACTGTTATTGTATATGCCACAGAAAAGACGACAAAATATTATGTAAACATTTGACTTACTCTAAAATGTTGTGATAAGTTTTGTTGGTGTATTGACAAAGGTATGGAATCATTCAGCTCCTGACTAAATACAACCTGTAAAGAAAGAAAAGGCTTGAGATATTGTTTCTCAGCTTCATAACATCTTGCCAAAATGGAAACTTTTTTTAATGCATGTTTCATAAAGTTGAAGTTTCTTCTCTTTACCATTGTTTTAAAATAGGTAATATTTTTAATAGTGAATAAGGTTTTTAAAAAAAATTTTCATTATGATAATTAGGTGTATAGGAAGGGAGACGATTGTATCAACAGTAAAGGGACTGAGAATTCTCTATGCATTTGTTAGTGCAGACTTTCCAAGAAGATTGTCAAATGGGATCACTTACAAAAATTACCAAAGTGACATCTTATAAGTTTACAGACGTTCCTTCTAGATAGAAGATTATTACGTCCACTAGGCCCAAAACTCCTGCAGGGCGACAGGGATCCGCCGGTGGCAGGGATAGAACCCGCGACCTGTCAGTTGGTTTTTGGTTGACAGTCCGGTGAGATAACCGCTGGACCAGCCGGCTTCACATAACAGATGTTATTCAGTTTTTTTCAGTTTCTCAAAACATTAAAAAAATGACTTATGGGATTGTGAAATGACCATGCCGACATAATCTTCTAAGAGTGAACCAAAACAAAAAAAACTACCAAGACGATAAATAAATATGACGCTAAAACGGCGCCGCCAAAATGTCATGTACAATTGGAAACAGTGTAGACTGAGGTTCTCTATGAGGTAAGTAATACTTTACAGGAAATTTTGTATCTTAGAAAATAAAGGAAAAAAATTGGTAATCTCAGCACTTACATTTAAATTAACTGAGACTTAGTTTTAACACTATTCAAGATCCCAGTACCAATTATTAGTCAAAATATTTCAAGTTAATTGAAACATCCAATTACATTTTTCTGTTAGTTTATTTTACCTTCAAACAATCAGAAAATTTAGCCAGGCCTGATCCTTTGGTATTTAATAAAGCGCTTCCTTCTGTAGACAAAAACAAACAAAAAATGTTAAAAATAGAATAAATATTTACCTCTTATGAATATTACACTGTAGTCTCATGGCAAAAGCACAGAATAGCAATGTCATTAGTATTTTATTTATTGAATTTAAATCAATCAATCAATAAATACTAACAATAGCCATGAATTATTAACTGAATGTTTGATATAATGTTAATTTTTAAATAATATTTTACATTTCATTAAACTAAGTAAGGACATAATCAGATTGGTTAACACTAAACACAGCAGTCTACTTACCATCATTGCTGAGAAATGATGTCATTTTATCCAAAACATCTAATAGCATATTTTTTGTTGACCATGTGATGTTTACTTGGGATAAAAACTCAAATATGAAACTGAAAAAAACATTAAGAACATCAGTATTTAAAAAAAATATAAAATTGTGTAAGGCCATAAAGCCCATTGGGGTGGGAGAGGGGGACTTCTTCCAACAAGAATTAATAGCAATAACAGAAATTGCAGTTTCAAGGAATAAAAGTGATTCTATTTTTATAGCTATCCAAAGCATTCTAATGAAACAGATCTGACTGGTAGGGTGAAAGTTATACATAATAACACTTCATACAGGATTAGTTCAATTTGTTTTTCAGGAAGATTTGATAATTATAAATTAAAAATGTGAATAGATTGGAGATAATTTTTTGTTAAATTCTTAAGCAGGTGATGCATTTTTTAACCAAGCATAAAGTTTTGTCACTGTTTGATTTAGTTTGCTTTTAAAATAATTCAATTAATATGTTGTATCTTTTGACTGCATACATTATTTGTAGTTTAATATAATAGAAACAGCAGTCTTTTGACTGCATACATTATTTGTAGTTTAATATAATAAAAACAGCAAGACAAGGTGAGTTACTGACACAAACAAAAAAGTTTCACATTTAAGTGACTAGAAACATACCTCCCGGCACATTTAAGTGACTAGAAACATACCTCCCGGCAAATTTAAGTGACTAGAAACATACCTCCCGGCACATTTAAGTGACTAGAAACATACCTCCCGGCTAATGTTTTCCCAGTAGAAGTAAGCGCAATGCTGTCCAATTTTTCTTCCAACACCAACAGAGTTTCTAAAATAGAAATATGTTTTCAAGATTACGGAGAAACAGCAGGCATCAAAGTGAACACTGATGATGTTTTTAAGAAAATTACTTACGTTTCAAACGAATGACCTCTTCTAAGTTGAAGTCTGGAACTAAAATGAAAAGAAAAAATCTTTGTTCTAGTTTGACAATATTTTTTATTAAATGTGTAAACTAGTGTTCTTAAACTGTATATGAAGAAAGTATATATGGGATGGGGAAGATGGGTGGAAGCATAAGGACAGGGACAGAAAGTTATTATAAAATACAACAATTTCTCTATCCTTACTAATTGCTGAATCTTCTATCTGTGAAAATTCTGATTCTGTTTCACTCAATTGAGCAATTTTCTCCGCCAGCTTTGTGGTCTCCTCAATGGCTGTAGCAATATCAAGAGAGCTCAGGTCAAAGGAGGCAGACTCCTCGCAAATTTTTTCCTTAAAAAAAAAGAAACAAACATATTTTTTTTCAACAAAGAATTTAATTTGGGAATACACCTTTGATTTCTGATGGGATGAACAATAACTGTTTCATTAAAATATTTTACTTTTATCCTCATTCATACCCCGTCAAACGCAATCCTTTTCTAAACATCCACTAGAGGAAAGTGAACTTAAACAAAGGAGCATAAGAATGACAGTGGAATAACATATGAGTACTAAGGATGTGAATTAAAAAGTATTACCAAATTATGGGCCTCATCAAATATGATAATACTTCCTTGAAGTTCAACACCGTGGGCTTTCCTAGACTGAAATTGAAATGTACAAATAATAAACCAAACAAATTTTAAATTTTTTTTTACTAAAAGAGACAGAAGTTAAAGAATAAGTTTTTAGAATAATCACAAATAATTTTGTTTCTAAATTATTAACAAAATCAATGTTCCTGCATATGTCTTGACCTTTTCAAGTAAATTTGATTGCAAAGAAATGTTAATGGCCTAGTACAAAATAAATATAATAAGTTTTTTTGTTTTTTTTTATTTTATTTTAGTAAGACTTACAAATAAAGTAAACTACAAATATGAATACAGAATATCTTCAATAAAGAAATCCAAACCTTCTGGTCAAGTAAATAGTTGTAGGGCATAAATACAATATCAGAGTCAGACTTGAGTTCACGGGCCATGTAATAGGGACAAGTCCTGGTGAGTAATAAATATGGTTGACATATAAAACAAAAAACGCTTATCTTATACATTACAGACGCTCCTTCTATAAAGAAGATTATTGCGTTCTACAACAAAAAAAAAACAATAACCAGACCGTCTAAAAAGATTTAATCGAAGACTCACTTGGTCTTGTGGCCGGTCTTCACAAGATCTTCAATGTCCACTACACTGCCCATTACTTTACGAATTTCACTTTTCTTTTTAAAATCTGTAGAAAGATATTAATAAAATAAGTGAAGACAGATTAAGTATTTAAAAATACATTATTATCTATAGTGTATTTAATACTGACATAAAATATATACCTCATAAATTTTAAAAAAAAAGCAAATATAATTGAACATTTATATCCAATTTATAATTGTCCTCAAGAATCAAAGTAGATTACATTTAAAACTAAACATTTTACACATAAATTGACTCTATTATGGATAGATAGCAAAAAGTCAATGCAGAAAAAAAAATATTCCCAACCACTTCAATATTTGGTTTATTGCAACATTATTAAAAACATACCCAAGGTTTCAAGTTTTTAATATATCCCATAATTCTACACTTATTTGATTTATACTTACCTTCAATGTTATTATAAAAGTGACAATTTCTTGCTGCCACTTTACTCCTACATAAATTTACCTAGATACAAACAAAAAACCAAAAGACACTGTCATCAAAACAATTTCAATCTTATAACGCAGTAAGCACTATAGTAATGTTTTTCTATTTATTTATAAAGGCAAGTGACTAAGTACAATATTAGAAACTGCTTATTCAAGATGTTTTTTTTAATTTCATTTTTTCATGTTATTATTATTAACACAACATTGTTTTAATAAAAGAAACCCTAAAACCTACTTTGGCAGCATTGTTTGTTAATTTCTGAACTTGCTGATGTATGCACAATTGTTCTCTGGAACCTATGACTGAACATTTTACACTGAAAGTTGAAAGTCAGAAAACAAAATATTAGTCAATTACATTTAATTTACTTTTAATTGCTTTTTTTTCAATTTCAAGCTACATGTGACTAATTAGATTGAATGCAAGCTAAAAAAAATTATTAAAGTATAAATTTGAATAAAAAAAGATTATTAATCATCCTAAGCTATATATTGAGAGGAATTCACTTACTAATTGTATGCTGTTCTTTTTAGTTCCTGCACAGCCTGAGACAACTGAGAGTGAGTTCTTGATGCATAGATTATTCTTGGCACAACTAGTATTAATGATAAAATAATTCTTTTGATCTTAGAAATCCAGTTAATTTTAATTCATTCACGGTGGAACCTCTGAATACTTTGAAATAAGTCAAAATTTGTATTTGTCATGTTTAGATGTGAATAAATGTGTCTGGTATATGACTTATTTTTTTGGACTCGACTTTTGTGTTTGAACATATCTAACTTTCTCAAAGCAAAGTCCCGACTGCCTGACGGTGAATAGCCCTCTCTGTAATTCTGAATAAATATGTTAGTGTTTTTTGTGTGTAAATTTGAAGTAAATTCTCTAACCATGAGTTCTGAGAAAGTTAATAAGAAAACCCAAACAATGAATAAAATAGTTAGAAATTGTTGTAGATTTTGCTACATTTTTTAGTGGCATGCATATCAAGAACTCATCTGCTGCACACAGTATATCCAGTATGATGACTGGCATTGCCATAAGTGAGACTCTCATTTCCAATAGTAACATTTTCTCCTCTCTTTTCTCAGCATATCTTTGAGACTCAACTTTTAGATTAATTTTTTTTATTTTATTTTATTGCTTCTGTAGTCATGTACTTTTGTATAAAGTATTTTAGCCTTTAAGCTATGTTTAAATTATAACCCGTCAAAAACAAAAGAAAAATTTATTTCATAGAAATATATTCATCATTTTCCATTTTATGTTTGATATACGCTCTATTTGGCATACAAGTCCCAGAATCTAGGACAGATTAAGGATGTTTTCAGAGGTTCCACTGTAAGGCCTAAAATGAAATGTTTAAATATATTATTGTGAAGTATTTATAATAGTAAAAGCAACATTTATTTTACTGTATATTTTTTTCCATTACTTACGAAATTCACTGGTTCCCCAGCTAGAGCCTGTTGCTTTTTGAAGATTCTGAGAAATTTTGTTGAGATCAACATTTTGAATAGTCTCAGATGATAAAGTAGAAGCCAATCCAATTTGTTTATTTAATTCCACTTGGGCTTTGTGACTCTCTTGCCAGGAAAGTGAGGCACATAAAAGTGATAATGTTTTACCAGTGCCAGTTGGGCTTTCCAAAACACCATTCTGATTCTAAGAAATACAAATATTTCACAAAGGGAAGCACAAGCTATTATTAACTGCTTAGAGAAATCCACATATCAAGTTAAGACACCATATTTTATGTGCCATATTATTTAAATCACAGTCATTTTTAATTTTATTATTTAAGCTACCGGTATTCTGGTTTTCCTTGCATATAAAAATAATATTTGTAGAATTCTACAAAACATAGCAAATGTAAAGGTAATTTACCATTTAGCTAATTAAATAAAAAATAAACCATTATAATTGTAATAACACCCATTCAATTCATTCAACTTGGATTTATTTCAGGACTGATTTTAAACCTAGATAAGCCGACCCATGTGAAACAATTGAAACAAAATTGGAAATTATTTATTGTTATCAAACTTTACATACCTTCTGTAAACAAGTCAAAACTTTTTCCATGTAATCAATTTGACAAGGATATGGAGTGAATGGAAAATTCACTTGCACTCCTTTGATATCAAGCAGTGGCATTTTTTTAGCACAATAGGCCTACACAATGAAAATACAAAAAAAAGAACCTCAGATACTAACTACCAACAAATCTAGAATTTTCAAAGGTTTAAATAAACAAAGGCTTTTATTAAGGGTTTGTTTAAAAGTAAAATATGGGGACCTTGTGGTCCAGCAAAAGTAAAAGTGTGTTTGGATTGCCCTCCTCAGGGTCTCAGGTTTGAATCCAAGCTCTCAGTATTTCTATATATTTGGAAGAAAATATAAAGCACCATAAAATAAAACGATGCTTGCTTGTGATGTGAAAAGTAGATTACTGTCAATTCAGTTTCTTTTAAATGATCTTTACTCAAGACTCCTGAAATTGAAATATTTAAAAAATGTAAATTAAAGGGAAAGTATTAAATTTTTCAATATTTGGCTTTACCCCAAACCCTGTAAAAAAAAAAAATCAAAACAATTTACAGTGATTGTGTATTAAGTAAAATAACAAGAAGAAGAGTATTAAAATGAAATGTTTGTTATTAATATTTTATATCAACCTTATAACTTATACTTAGTTAGGCCTATAGCTGTTCTTACACACTAATCAAAATCAAAGACTCAAAGTTTCTTCATCTTCTATAATCTATTATTAGACTTTCACTGGGTCACTAAGCAAATTACTTTTTAAGCATACAACTAGCTATAAAGCTAAAAAGGTTTATGTATTCGTTTACAAACAACAATGGTCAACAACAAATGAAAAGTTAGGCTCTGCATTAATGTCTAGACTGCTCAATTATCTATATAATTATATTATGATAGGCCTAATAATATAGGCCTATATTCTATATATCCTATATATCATATATATATATAGGCTATATCTATATTCTATATGACTATATAGTATATATGCATATGCCTACTCAATACCAGCTTATCTATAGTATAGTCATATAGGCCTATAGCCTATAGCTATTAGTCACTATAGTATATAGTATACTAAGTATAGCCTTTCTTATCTTATCTTATACATTACAATTACAGTGATTACAGACGCTCCTTCTATAAAGAAGATTATTGCGTCCTACGCTCATCCGTGGTCCGAGTCTAGTCTTGCATTTTTATTAATGTTTTAAATGATGTTAAGCTACTTACTTACTAGCCTAGATCTATACTATAATTATAATAATATAATACTAATCATAGTCATAGCTGCCTAACTTAAATGTTTATATTCATATTATTGAATTAAAATTATAATATTTAGGCCTTTAGTGATTGAAATAATTTAGGCCATGGGTCGGCAACCTTCAATTTCTGAAGCTCATATACGGTATAGTATAGTATAGTGACGTATAGAATACTAATAGAATAGTCTTGAATAGAACGAACTTATTTACTTTTATGCAGTTATGCACCTGCCTGGCACCTGTCTTACTAAATTTTAACTTAACTACTTAACCTACTTAGATTTTGATTTAGATTCGATTTACCTTTATCTATGCATCTCTAATATATTGCCTGGTAATTTAATGGCCGAAACTTTTTTTTATAAATTGTACATCAGGCGTACTCTCATCGATATGTTTTTCATTTACAATTAGGCCTACTAATAACATTCAAAAAGTTATCGGATAAATAAGAACCCGCTAAAAGTTTGTATGTTTATTTTATCACACTCACACTTTTTATTTAACCGGCGCTTTTTAAAACTTCATTTATGAAGAGCTCCAACTGTTTTGCATTTTTTAATTTTTAACAGGGGAGTCCGGAGGGGAGGGGGTGCATCCCCTCCCTTTTGTATAAATAATTAAAAATGTAAACTATTATAAACCATAAACCATAACATACAGTTTTATTTACTGAAATTAAACAAAACTTATAGCTAGCTACGATGTAAACAGTTTGTAATCAGAATGTTGTTGTAGAAAGGCTATAGATCTATAGTTTTATACTAATACTATAATTTTCCTCCCTTCCCTTTAGTAGGGCTCTCCTCGCATTCTGAAGCAAAAACACGGTCGACCAAAGAACGTAGGACGTAGGCCTACACGGTACATTTCTGAAGCTTGTATAGAACGAACTTATGCACCTGTCTTGGGTGGATGTATGATCCTCTTCAATATAATAAATATAAAAGTATTTGCCCTGATGACGTCTTGACACCCACCGAAATTGGACTTTGAGAAACGACCCACTAGAGCTATTGCAGCTTTTAGGGCTCAGAGAACAAGTAAAGTATTATCCCTGTCAGTGTCAGACCAATTTGTTCTAAAGGGCATGTGAAGTAGCGTTCACAAGTTTCCATGGTCATGGCATCCGTATTTAGGGCATGTGTGGCCAGCACAATGCTCTTGTCGCCTTTAAAAAAAAGTATCGCGTCGGACCAAATTGATCCATATGGCCGGTGAAGCAGCATTCACCAGCTTTTGCAACCACGACATACTAGGTGAGTGTGTGGCCAGCACTATGCACAGGCGCCTTTACTTTACCCTAACTAATGTCAGGTATGCTACCCATCAGAGCTGGGTAGACTCAGAGACACCCTCCAATCCCGGGAAAAAGTCCTAACCACTGTGTCCCCTAGTCGCCTTTATTGCACAATTATTATTCATGTCAGGTAGCAGAGCTGGGTAGGCTATACAGAAAGGCAAACTCCAGTCCCACAAACAAATCATATATATTTACCTGGATTCAAACCCAGGACCATCAGTATGCCAGTCAAGCGCTTGCTGGCCTCCGTATGTCCCATAACGAATGCATGTGTATTACGCAGTGTAGCCACATCACCATATGAAGAGACCTATAGGCCTAGGTTCGGTGTAAACACCGTTCCCATCCACTGTAATTTCTGCTAGGCTGTGCAGGCACATAGCACGTGGTCGGCCATGCACGTCTCTGCTGCTTCCTGCAGCTTCTACACCGCTGGACCATGGGCAGTTACATAATAGATAGATATATTTCTATTCTGTAGGTCTGTAACCTTCTTATATCGACGCAATGCCCGTTGGGAATAGGACTATTGTCGCCGGTGTTCCCAGCTCCTGCACTACGACACTGAATAAATACCTACTAGTAGACCCCACTAACGAATCGATCTAATCTGCGGGCGCTCTCGAACGAAAACTGCTCACCCGAAGATGTGCAAGGGATCCATTCTTGCAATAATTGAGTAGCCGCAAGAATGGGCCCAACATTTGCCACTTCCAGCAAGACCCACTTTTTTTTTTAAATTTTCCCAACTAGACCCACATGATAGAAAATTAATATTATAGGCCCTACCAGCAACACCTTAACACGCCTACTTTTTTTGTCGTGTATTTAGACCTAGTATTTGGTAACCTATTAAAATAAGCCTAAGCTTATATAATTTTACTTACTCTATATCGTATTATCTATTATTAGGATATAAATTAAGTGATAATTAGAACAGGGGCCTACAACAAGTAGAAGCAGCGTCAGTAAATTATATCCTACTAAGATAAGGTATTACTCATGACGAATCTGAACAGTCATAGATATTAGCAGTTTACCAAAAAAAAAAGTTGTTATATTATTATGTAAGCCAATAGACTAGATCTAATGGAAATAATCTCCATTGTTTTTTCTTTTGGGACTGGCCAACAAAAGAAAGCGATATTTTATTGAGCGTATGTAAATGGTTCCACCAATCAAAGTTGTCAAAGCAATAGTGCGCGCGCATTTTCATTATAGCGTTTTTTTGGGGCCATAACATTGAATCTTGATATTTAAGCTGTGAATTATTCTTAAATTTTACAGTTCACGAGGTAATTAATTTATTTTTTACATTAAAATAGCCTTTTTTTTTTAGTGATTGGCATATTTGATTTAGTAGTTTTTAAAGCCAAAAGTTTAAATCATCTTCATCATTAATCATCATAATTATCATAATAATTTACGCATTCGCTACGGCTACAGCGACTGAAGAAATCGAAGAAGTGAAGAAGCGTTATATTACAGTCGTTACAGACAGACTCACAGTGAGTAGTCTCAGGAGTTAGTAACCAGTTTGTTAAATTGGTAAATTTAATCAATATATATCAACTTTAAATTATGGGCATTGATAATATTTAGGTATTAATATTTATTGTACTAGCCAATGAAGACATACTAGCCTACTTTATACTATTTTATAGCAATATAATAATTAGTACCAGGTGACCGATCATTCGATCGGTAATAAAGAGCAGGCGCTTGTACCTTAACATCATGTGTATGTTAAACAACAGTGCATAAATTTTTAAAATACGTCTTTACCAGACCAATAAATTGTATTTGTCTTGTTATTTTTCTACTATGAATAACATAAGCTTTAAATTCTAACAGTCGAAGCAGATTCTTATTTGTGCAGTCTAATATCTAGTTTTTTCCCGATTCCCCCCCCCCAAAAAAAAAAAAACGAAAAAAAAATTTAAAAAAAAAATAAAACAGCTTAATCTCATATCAAACCCTAAAAAAAAAACATGTAGGCTAGAGTTGTCAGTTTTAAATCCAACAGAAATATATATCTCATTTATGTCATTATGTATTGTATTTAAAAGACTGAAAATGAAAAGTTTAAATTTAAAATATCGTTAATTACGTTACAATTTTTAGTTCTTCTACCCCTTCCCCTACTTTAACAACTGTCAAACTTTCTAGTGACCACTCTTATAAAATTTTGTCAATTTTGTTAACTCCCTTCCTCACCCCATTCAAGCTAACAATGAGTTACTGCCGGCAAGTATGTTTGATATAAATTAAAAAGGTCTATGATTAAATGTAACACATTTTTAATAGTTTACCAGATTTCATTTTGACCTCTTAACATAGTCTAATATTTCTTACTTGGGCACATATATTAATCATAAGTATAGTTTGTAAATCACTTGTAAAAAATATCTTATACAACAAAGTATTTATTTATTATTTTCAATGTTTTCAATGTATTATTCCAAACATTATTTGACAAATAAAAGTAAAAATATATAGTTTGGTGTAAACCTTATCTAATATCCTCCCCTTGTGTTACTATTTAAAATAAACTATCGCGGCATAATATCATATCGATTAATTAAAACAATGGTATAATAAACATTTTACTTTTTAAAAAAAATTTTGAGCATTACGCCAGTAAAATACTGAATAATTAAAGGTGAACTTAGGTTATTCATTGAAAGACTGCAAATGAAAAGATTAAAATATACGTTAGATGATTTGTTTCATTCCCCCCCCCCCCCTTCAATAAAAAGAACAGTATATTACACTTCTGACTATTGTTATAAGGAAAATACGAATAAATTGATACATCTTTTCTAGTTTACCACATTAATTTCGATTGCACAATGTTAACATATTCTAATATATCTTACTTTGGTAGGCCTATGTTAGCAAATCATAAATACATTTAATAAAACTTTCGTAAACATGTGTAGGCCTATTTTATAACCGGTGGCTTAGTGTTTTTTTTATATTAGTTCACAAAAACTTTATATCAAGCTACCAGGGAGTTTTCTTTTTAATTACTCCACATATGTAACGAAAAACATTTATTATATAAACATAGCGAATATCATTTTCAATCTTTATAAAATTTAAACGTTTAGGCTAAATTTGACAATTTTACTTTCAACAAAAATATACCAATGTACCAATGATGTAATGATCTTATTCATTTAAAAGACTGCAAATGAAAAGATTAGAATATATTTTAGATGAATTGTTAAATTCCCCCCCCCCTTTTTTTTTTCAATAAAACTAACAGTAGGCCTATGCTAAACGTCTAACTATTGTTATGAATGGAATACATCTTTTCTAGTTTACTATTTTTACTTGGGTAGGTCTATATAAGCAAATCATGAATATATTTAAGAACACATTCGTAAACACATGTCGTGTTTAAAAAAAAGTAGATCCTATTATTATTTTCGACGTGTTTTTTTCCAAACAATATTTGATAAAAAAAAAAAGTAAAATATATAGTTTGGTGAAACCTAAATCTAATTCTGTTATTACTTAAACCATAGACTTTCGATTTTAATTTTTCATTGAGAAAATCATAGCGATTAAATAAAACGGAACTTGTATATCAATAACTTTATTTCCTGTATAGCAATTACGTTATTTAGAATCGGGAATTCCGAAAATCAGTGTTTCAAGTCATTATAGAGCAGAAATACTAAAGCAAGCGGTCCATGTATTTTATAGTCTATGCTTAAACGTAAAACTATTATTGCACTATTAATTAATACGTAATGGAAAACATTTCCAACATGGTTATAAAGATTCCATCTATCTTTTCTTCATATAATTGTTAAGCTGCTATTTTCTTTTATTTAATCTAAAATACATTGAAGATTTTATCATCTAAATAGGCATAGTAAGCCTCGAGGGCCGCATACTAATATTTATCAACCCACTGGCTGTAGTTTGCACACCACTGCATTACATAAATTACACTTAGTCTTGCTTTAAATTATATCTACCATCGGTGCGCAACAGTAGTCTAAACAAGAAATTAAACTTCTTTCTGCTGCTGTACGGGTATTTCCGAAACGTCACAACTGCGACGCAAAAAAACACGGCTCTTGAAAGCGCGCTACATGTGGGTCGATCAATGGCATGTTTTCCCGGCCAAAATGAATTATCTACGATAAATCTAAGGGTATTTTAGTCTAACGTTCATTTCCGATTTTTATTTGTGGGGCCGAAAAGCTGTAGATTTTTTTTGAGGTGAAACAAGTCGTGCATTAAAACATGAAGATAATCGTTAGAGCGCTTTTGAAGAAAATTTCCAGACATATATATATATATATATATATATACATACATACAATTTTAACTCGTATTATAGTATAGGATATAGCACAAGCTACATTGCCCGGCGTTGCCCGGGTGAAAAAAAAAGGACTGTCTGGGGTGCAGATAACAAATTTATAAACTACACTACTGAATACTTTTAGGAAAGTAAATAAATACTGTAATAGGGTAAAAAAAATAGTCAAATATTTTTATTTAACAAAATCTATATTGCCTATAGATTTACAATGTCTTTTGTTTTTAAAAGTTTGAAAAATTAATTGTCGAAAAAAAAAATAGTCTAACTGGAGAACCGAACCCTGGTCGCCCGTATAGCAGTCCACTACGTTTACCACTGAGCTATCGAAAACACATGTCCGATGTGAAAAATTATTAGACGGTATATTGGGCTAGGCCTAGAGAGGTCAGTGACACACGTGTTTTCAAATTGACCAATGGGGATCCTCGCGGGGCTTAACACTGTCTTTTTATATATATAGATAATACATCACATGCCTTCTCTTTGCTTGGCGCTGCGGACTTTGCGGCACTTTTTTTCATAGACTTATAATTGCTACTTATACTAACCTATAACTATAACTTATATTATACTAGCTGGTATGTGCCCGGTCCTCCAAACCGGCTAAAAGTTATGTTTACATGCACTCTAACTACTCAAGCAGTTAGGCCCTATAAATTTAATTATAATGAGATTGCCCGCAACAACTAAAAATTTAAACGTGAAGGAATTTGTTATTTGCCCGCTACAAAAAAAAATTACCCATTAAAATGCCACACATTATTTGGAAGATATTATTCCGGCAGGCTTGTTATTTGACCACCCAACTACAAGTACAGACGAGAGACTGATATTGATATTTAACAAATTTATAAAGAAATAGGCATTAGGTCATTAGGCCTAAACTAATAGTCTTATTATTAGTTTTTTAATAGCCTACTTTGAATGGATAAATTGATTGAAATTTTTATGTCCACCCACATGCATAAATGAATGGCTCATCGTAATTGTTGCGTAAGTCAAGATGTCTACTAATGACTTTAGCCTATAAGTCCTATAAGGTGTTTGGTAATGACTTTTAACACGTTTTCTAAAGAAATGGGCATTAGACCTAACAGTCATATTTTTATTTCTTTGATACTTTAAATGAAATTATGTCCACCCACTTGAATAAATGAAGGGTATTCATGTATTTAACTAAAAATATCTCGTTTTACTATAATTGAATTTGAACAAAATATTTTTTAAAGCTGGTGTAGAACGTGCGACACGCCGGTTGCCAGCACAGGAAACCTTGATCATATCTTACAACGAATAGTAATTAAGCAAATAGGGCAAGAATAAACGATAAAGCGCATGCGCCAGTAGCTTTTTTAAAATTTGTTCGGTCACGCGACTTAGGTAGCTGGACACACATATCTCGTGCACAATTTGTCCGGTCGCCGGACGCGCAGACACTTTGTAATATATAATATATTATTTAGAATATTTAATAGTGTTGACATTGGAGTATTATGAGATAATTATGAATAATATCAATTATTCTAAGTTAAAAGCTTAGTATGCCTTCATTGATTCATTGGCTTTTACAATATATAATATCAATAACAATAATTGATGTATTAGGCCTACTATCAATTATGAATATGATATAGGCCCTATATGTTATATTTATATTATATATATTATCATACCCAGACTCTTCTTTCTAGTGTCATACGGCTATAATTGTTTGTTATGGTGATCTTGCTTAATAGGCCTATTTGTTGAGCTAGGGTTCTTTTCTTGATTATTATTTCTTTTGTGCATTGCCTTCACTCTTCAGTCACGGGTCTTGAAACTGACAGTTTCCATTCTGTGCCTAATTACTCCAAAATAATAGCCAGTAGGCTAAACTCACAACTGGCTTTAATAGAAATCAATGAAGCAACTTCGTGGAGCAAATCAAAGGAATTGAATTCCAATAATTTACCAGGGTTCTCACACAGTCTGGAAAAGTCTGGAATTTCAAAAAAAGAAATCAAGGCCTTGACAACCTTGAATATTGACATTTTAGCCTGGAAAAATAGCCTGTCAGCCTGGAAATTGATTTAAATCTATATTTATATCTAAATTTATTATAAATATGAAGGTCAGACAAAAAACGCCAATCCCATTTTTATACCCCATAAACGCCCACTGACCGAGCCTTAGATTAATACCTCATTCATGCAATATTTAGGTCACTTAGGGGGGGGGAGGCATGTGACCATTTTCCAAATAACGTGTTCCAGCAGCCTGGAATTTGGCTCTTATATCCTTGAAATAGTCTGGAAACAGCCTTGAATTTTTGTTCAGAAAAAATGTGAGAACCCTGATTTACATATTAGGCCAATATACAGGCTTAAAAGGGTCAGAAACACATCTTTTTGGTGTTAGAGAGGTGCAGAGACTGACTAAACATACTATGGTTCCAACAGTGATTGCAAAATGAGCTCAGTGATTGGGGGAAGAGAGACACTAGGTTTTCTCAATTTGTTCTCTTTTTCTCTAATCTCAGAACTAGAACCGAACATCATAATTGAGGGTGAAAATAATTCTCGACATCTAAGAGCCCTCTACAGTGTAATTTATAACTTAACTTCCATATTAACAGTGGAGTGTCCCTACTACGGTAGCTCACGATTTATATAATAATAAAAATTTATTTATAGAAGAGCCTCACTTCACAATTTTCAAATTGAACCGCCTAATTGAGTGATAGTTTGTTTTTTAAAATATTTAAACTATATAAAACTTAGGATAGCGTCTCTTTTAGAGTATTTATTCTTAGTAGTTAAATACCTGTAAACAAAGCTACTTACATTTAAAGCTATATTATAATATATGTTTTAATGCCATGTAAAAAAATTTTCACATGATTAATTTAAATAGTATAATATTAGTATTAGTAATACTTAGACTTAGTGAATTAGTCTTAGTAATATTAGTAATATTATTGTGATTATGCCATTTATGCGACTATTAATTATCAGTCAATCAGGTTGACTAATTATATTTAATGATTCAATGTAATATAAAATAGTTGATGGTTAAAAGTAAAAGTAGGGCCATAGTCTAGATTCTAGATACTTATTATTATGTATAGAGTAGAGACCTAGGGTCCATAAATTCTTATGCAATAATTGTGGTTTAAATTATAGTTTACAATAGAAAAAACAAACAAAATTTGATTTAAAATACTACTACTAATAATAATTTAACTGTTGTATGTCTTTTTCATGTTGTTGTGTTTTTGTTAAAATGACAAAAAACAGTCTTTTTTTTTATTACATTTTTACAAAATTGTGACTTGTGTAAACTACAGTAAACTAAAAAATATTAACTATATAAGGTAAACAAATGAAAGATAACTGTTTAAGGGCTAGGACTAGTAGACACATCATTATCTTATAATTTGCTATTAATTTACTAAGATTATGTTGTCCCTGTCTAATCTGGTGTGATCTAGTGACAAATATTGAAGCTTTTACTTTAAAACTATAATATATGATTCTACTTTAGAGGCCATCACTGCATCGGCATGGGTAGGTGACCAGTTTCATATTTTTGTAGTAGACCTAAATGAAAATACAAAAGCCTTAACCTTAAGGCAGGATTTAAAAAAATTAATAAAGTCCTACAACATTTGCTATTTGAAGGGTTGCCTGTAGATATTGTATGTATGTTTATATGTTAATTAGTTTCTACCTGTATTGTTTCAGTCAATGTCCTATGTCCAACATGTATATTCATCGTTCGTCGTTTATGTGAATAAATACATTTAACACTGAATGAGGAGTTTCTTCACTATTCTACAGAATTTGACCAATTCTAAGAAAATCATTGTTATGACTTCTCACATCCTTTTTAAAAAATACAAAAACATAATTGAACATTAAAAATTAAGGTTATTCTTCTGGTCACCAAAAATACTGGTGAACAATGCTTCACTTGCGCCATTAGAGCAGCTTGCCCATATATTGTATTCTCTGGAGCACACACCATATTTTAAGACACAAAGTTAAATATTCCGAATTTTTATGACAGTGTTTTTTAATTGTTTAGAAGGCAGAAGACTATTGGATTTCCTTTTTCTCATGTGTAAAACAATATTTGCTAACTTGATACTTTCAAGTCTAATTTAATAACTCACCCTAGAAAACAAAATTGTTTTAGGTGTCAGAAAATTAACCTGGCTCAAATTTATATAGCATAAACCAGAAGATAATACACTTTTCATGTTAGAAAGATTTTGACAATTTATATCTCCTAGCTTTGTGGTACTTGTGGTTATTCTAAGAGCTTTCTGTTTCCATTGCCTGCTAAAGTTTGAAATAAACCTTTGATGAAAATTTGTTTTGTAGAAATGATAAGATTTGCAATTTCATCAAGTTTCATTTTCTTAGTTCATCAAATGTCAAAATATTATATAAATGCAATTTGAACTGGCAACTCTGATCTTAAGCCCTTCCATTTAGTGATTATAGTGTTTAGGGAGGTTAAAGGATACTCATATAAATCTTGTTATCAGCTTTGTACAATAGCTTAAATATTGGTTCAGAATGAAATATTTTCAAAAAATAAAGTAAGATTCCTCAAATCATGTCATTAAATGCCTTGCAAACATGATTTATATTAAAAGTCAATTTAAAAAAGGGCAAATTTTGAAAATACTTAATTTCTTAGGAATAATTTTGTCCATAAACAGCTTTGTAATACATTTTTTAGGCCAAGGTATGAGAAAATACTTTCTGTGAGAAAATGTATCTGCTCATGTTTTATGCATTGTTTGTGCCACTGCCTACATTTTGTTGCTGGACATGAACATGATTCATGCACATCAAAAAAAAATCAATATGTGTGGCAGTGCTCTGGTTTTGTATTAATCAATAGGAAAGTGCTAGTGTTTATTTGCTGTTAGTTTTTTTTTGCTTAAAATAAAATGAGTACCAATTTTTAGAAATAACCCTGCATTATTTTTTATATTTATTCTTATATGTTTTAAATAATATTTAATTTTCATGAATTTCTGTCTGTGTGTTTGTGTATATCTTTATATATATATATATATATTTATGAACATTTTAATGCCATTTAATCAGGTTAAATTTACGTTTTATATTAGGTCTATTTTCATGCCATTTGGCTTTTCTTTTCCCTTCTCCATATCAGTTTTTCATAGATCTAGGGCAAAGGTGAGTAAAGCGCAGTAGGAATTAGTCATCCCATATTGATTTTGCTCTCTTTCCTCAGGCATGATGATGCCTCTCACTTTTCTATACATTTCTTTTCCACTAAATGTATTTAGCTTGAGCCTGGTTACTACTAAATGGTTCAACGTTAATCAGCCTGTGAGAAAGAACATCTTGTTCAGTTACTGACAAACCATTACAAAAGTATTATTATCTTGGGAGCTGTTTGGAGAGTATTGATCTGGCTTGGAATCTGTTACTGCTAGTTGTATGGTCTAGTGCCAAATGTAGGCAGCTCACCCACCTTTTCTCTTTCTTTTTCCGGTGTGTTTGTGTCTAGGACTGTGTGGTGCTTTTTCTTGGCTCTTCATTTGGCTGTAAATTCATTTCCTTTTGCAATTATTTAAGGTTGCTAAGAGTTTTGTGCAATTTTAAAATTCCTAAGCTAAGGGTGATAATAAAAGTAGACTGCAGCTTTGCCTGGAATAAATAATCCATGGCATGGTTCTAGAATAATGACCTGTGGTTATTGATCCAGTGACATCATCCTCTGCTGAGTTCTTTTTTTATATATTTGGTCTTGGGTGATGACTAGCTCATTATAGGATGATTTTGTCATCTTAAGACAGTCTTCCCAGCTCATCTGGAATTGATTTAGATCCCATTGTTTTTTAAAATCATATTCTTATTCTCTTGATGAACAATTTTTGTTTGTTTTATCATTAGGTTTTAAAAGACTTCATTCAACTACCAAGCCAACAGTAAGGAAAAACAAAATGTCTACCGGTAAGCACAGATAATTATTCTTGTTACTCATGTGCATTTACAAAGCTGTTTAAAATCCTATAATATAATGAATTCACTATAAATTCTACATTCAATAAAACAGTGTTGTTGTTTTTTTTAAAATCATTTCAGCAAAGAGACTTGGGTAATAAATATTATTGGTATCTATTTTTTGCTTTCTTTTATGAGACTTGCCCTGAGTAAACTATAACTTGTGCATGGTATAACATGATTATAAAGCTAAATAACCTGCAGATTGGCACCAACATTAGGTTATATATATATATATTATTTGCAACATATTCATCAGATTTTTAACATGCACACACAGCATACATTGTCTAACTCTTGGTCAGGAATAATTTCATATGCCAATTTTTCCTAAATGCTGCTTGTTGTATAAATGGACTTGTATAGTATGCAGCTGGTTCAGTATTCTTTGCTTGAGAGAAGCACAAAAAAAGAAAACTGTCCAGCACCGCATACATCCCAACAGACAAGCTTACGATGCTATTGTTGTCTGGAAGGGTAAAGGTAAATTTCATCACAAGTTTATCCATATTAATAGTCTGTGTTCATTTTTGTCACATTAGTGTATGAGTCAGAATATATTCTTTTTTGTTCTTTTTGTATCCATACATTTATTTTTGTTTATCTTTTTATGTGTCAGCTTTATGTTATCTATATTTCTATAAGCTGTTCCAGTTTTAATAGGTCACAGGTAGTAGTAAAGTTAAATTACATACATGAGAAAAAATAAGCATGCTTTGTTTCAGTTAAGCTTTTGCCATCTATTTTTTTTATAGGCCTATATTGCTGAAGCGTTTGTGCTTTTTTTTCTTCTTTTTTTTACTTCTTAAGTCGCATTTAATTTGAACTGACAGGAAGGCCCTTTGTTTTTTAATCTGTGGGCTTCCAAGTTCCCACATTGCCTTTTTCTTGTGGATAGCATGAACCAGTCCTGCAATAGCCCTTTTGGCTGACAACAACTTAATCTTTCATTACACACACTCACACACTCATTCAGTACAATTAATGAAAGAATTTAAGATATTGGGAAAATACTTTTGTATTTAATTCACACACTCATCCAGTACATTAATGAAAGAATATAAGATATTGGAAAAATACTTTTGTATTTAATTCACACACTCATCCAGTACAATTAATGAAAGAATATAAGATATTGGAAAAATACTTTTGTATTTAATGCACACACTCATTCAGTACAATTAATGAAGGAATATAAGATATTGGGAAAATACTTTAATATTTAATTCCCACACTCATTCAGTACAATTAATGAAAGAATATAAGATATTGGAAAAATACTTTTGTATTTAATGCACACACTCATTCAGTACAATTAATGAAAGAATATAAGATATTGGAAAAATACTTTTGTATTTAATGCACACACTCATTCAGTACAATTAATGAAAGAATTTAAGATATTGGGAAAATACTTTTGTATTTAATTCACACACTGATCCAGTACAATTAATGAAAGAATATAAGATATTGGAAAAATACTTTTGTATTTAATTCACACACTCATTCAGTACAATTAATGAAGGAATCTAAGATATTGGGAAAATACTTTTGTATTTAATGCACACACTCATCCAGTACAATTAATGAAAGAATATAAGATATTGGAAAGATACTTCTGTTTTTATGCGTTCAATTGGCATTTGAATGTTTTTTTACTAGATCTAGTCTTTTTTCTCCTTCATGTATTTATTTATTGTATATTTTGAAATATTATTTCTTTTGAAATTAAAACATTTTGGCAAAATTCTCGATACAGTCAATAGTTCTTACCTTGGGGAGAATTAATTTTTAGTAGGCGGTAATTTAGTGTGTAAGAGTAAAAATATTTTTACCTATACATGTTGTTTGCTTCCCTTTTCATGAAAATATCAATGAAAATAAATAGTATTCTAAATCCCATAGTGCAGGAATGGGCAAATATTGAATTCTTGAGGTGAAAGTTGAAAGCGGTGAAAGTGTGAAGGGGGAGGAGTTTTGCACACAACTACCCTAATAAAAGATGAATTTCATTTAATAATTTCTGTAAAAATATTAAACAACATGTGGAAATTTTATTGATCCAATTAATAAATTATTATAATAAAACCCCCCAAAAAAATTAACTGTTAAAAGGGATATTTTTTTTTTTAAAGAAGCTTGAGGCATTCAAAATTGTGGCTTTCAAGCCATGGATTACCTACCCCTGGCATTGTGCTTTGTGGAGCAATTATATTTCTTACATTCTATTTCGTGTTTTATTTTGGTATTATTATTAGAAAAATTTTGTGTAAATATGTGTAGCCTTTGTTCTAATGTTGTGTTGACCTTTGGATACAATTCTTTCTCTAAGCTTTTCCAGTAACCAATAGGTGGAAAATTGCTTTTTAATAGTAGGATGTTGATCATCAATGAGATGGTGTATTTTGTTCATTTGCTGGCTAGGATTAGTGTTTAGTTTACTAATAACTTTATACAGGGTTCGTACAGCTCCTGGAAACTCCTTGAAACTCCTGGAAAACCAAAAGTTGTGTTCCAGGACCTTAAAACTCCTGGAAAAACTGCATTTAGTCCTGGGAAAATACTAAAAACTCCATATTTTTTTAGGGAGATTCATTATTAATATAAAAAAAATCATAATCACTGCTCTTAGATTGTACTTTCACTTTTTCATAAAGTCCTATTGGAGTTAACCCGCTTTGCTACTGTCTATTTCCGCGCACAAACGTTGATGACACTAGTGATGCCACTCCCTGGTGTTTTTTTTAATCAGATCTTGTTTTTTTTTATATCCAAACTTGGGATGTAGGCTATATAAGTTCCCGTAATGTCGTAAAATAAAAAAAAAAGCTGTGTAGCGAGATGTCTGTTTTTTTTTTAAAGAGCTTAGCTTGGCTTTTCAAAAAATTTACTCCTGAAAAACTTCTGGAACACTCCTGGAAAACTCCTGGAATACTCCTGGAATTTTGAGGGAATTTTTCTGTACGAAGCCTGTTTATAGTATTCAATAAATCACACATTGTAAACATAAAATAATTGAAAACGAAGCCAAAGACAAGTTTAATGAGAAGTTTTTATCACAATTTTAACATTTTAAATGCTTTTTAATAACGTTTGTGGATATACTGTATATTGATAAATATAACAATCTAATTGTACTTAGGTAATTATTGAAGATAAGTTTTATTACTTCTGTTTATTCATATTAAAATATTTTATCTAAAAACAAAAAGCCCACATTTTGTACAATATAATGAGAAGTGTTTCAATTTCACTAATTGTGTTTTTATAAAATAAGGGAGTCAATTTTAATGAAGGAATTTTCACTTTTCTTCCAAATCAGAAAACCAAAAGGCAAAGCAAGGGGGAATAAGTTTCGATGTCATTCTGAAGCCTGCTACGGTTGAAAGCCCTAAAGCTCCATTGCAGTTGTCTCCCAGAGATGTCAAGAAAAGAGAGCTTTCACAAGAACAGCTTGAAAATAAGCTAAAAAAAGCAGAGGAACGCAGAAGTGTAAGATTATGCTCATACATAGTTTGAGAAAGCAGGCCAAAGAAAAATAAATCGTTTCATTTTTTAAATCATTTTTTTATTGCATTAGAGATGAAATAATTATTATAATTATTTAAATTTGTTTAGGTTCTTGAATTTTAATTATTTTTTTAGATATTTGTGCTATTTACTCCTTAAAGTTATAACAATAATGTTATTGCTTTACATGTTTATCTTTACATGTTTATGTTTAGTAACATAAATGTTCTGTTTTTTTTTCTTGAAAGCTTATTGAACAAGAAAGAATGGAACAGCTGGCTAAGGAAAGACAAAAGGCTATTGAAGTTGTTACCAAGGCGCAAAGTGAAAGCGAACAGTTCTCCAAAAAAACCAGGGAAAAACTAAGACGCTCTATGGAAATTCGACGGGAGAACAGGGAAACTCAAATCAGGGCTCTCCAAGAGAGGCTGAGAGAGCATGTAAGTTCAGATTGTTTACTTGGTGTTTAGCTTGTGTGTGTGATGGTGTTTATATCTATATATCTGTGATTATTTCTCTAGACAGTTGTTATATTAGTTGTAAGGGCACTCTTCAGGTATCCCCACACCCCTTTTGTTTTTTAAATGCACAAACAAGCAATATCTGTCCCAAAACATGAAATTTTAGCATTCTTTGTACACACGGTACTAACAATTGTTTATGTTTAAATCACATGAACATCACTGGGAATTCTCTAGTTCTCATGTATTGTCATGCTTTTAATTTCTCAAGCTGTACAGGTTGTTTACTCTACTGTGTTATTTGTTATTATAAAATGGAATGTAATTGTGGGCAGAGACATCAGATGGCCTTGTGTCAATGTCGATATTTTCTTCCAAAATTAAACCACATTTGAACATATCTCAGTAAATGAAGAAAGAAATGATTTCTAAATTTACAGTAAATGAAGGGATAAAATACAGTAAATGAAAAAACATGCTTTTTTTTTTTTATTTCTTTTTTTTCTACAAAATTAATGATGATAAAACCTTAAAAAAACTTTTACAAAGGTTTTCAAAATAAAGACAAGATTTACTTAAAATTTTTTTTATTATTTACCTAAGATATTTTTACACCCTCTAGTTGCTAAAAATCAAGCTCATTTTCAAAAATGTCCAATTGAAATGGTTGTTTAGTATAAGAACTTCTGTAAACATCTTATTTTCAATAATGTAGAGAATGGTTAAGTGTGTGCTTGTTTTGGTGTTTTGATACTTAAAAGAATGAACATTTTGTCACTAGATGTTTTTAGTTGACCTCCCTTTAATTTTTTTTTTGTTGTTTTGACACTTACTTTGGTTATTTTGTTGTTTTTTTCTCCCCTACCCACCATTTTCCTCTCTCTTCCTTTCTACCAACTTTGTGGGTGTGTGTGTGTGCAGTCATTAAAAGTTCAAGAGATTCAAAAATCTGGAGAGGAGATGGTGAAAGAATTTGAAGCTAAGACAGAGATGAAGCTGTCTCAGAAAATGGAGACTTATGAAGAGAACAGGCAGAATCAGTTGAAGGGTATGCTGGCTAAGTTGCAGGAACATGTAAGTTAGAGGTCTCCCATAACTCTGTTATGTCATACATCTCTCTATATCCTGCCCATAGAAATATAATAGCTTTATATGTTAGATAAGCTCACACATTGTAGTATTAGATCAACCTGAAATTTTGATAAAATAAGCAATGCAAGCTGATGAAAATGGTCTGCTTTTTTTCTAAGTTCTGATGCTAAACTTAACTGACAACCATAAGCATAATATTTCATTGTAAATAAAAGCTTTGTTTTGTCTTAACTTATTAAACTTAAAATACTGGTATATTTACAACCCAACTTCTTAAAGTCAATTAGTTTTTAAAAATTTGAATTATCCACATTTCATCATTTAAAAAAAAAAAGATAGTACTTTTACTCCATTTCCTTTTTTTTTTTTTTCATATCTAGATAGCAGTTGTATTTGTAAACAGCAAATATATTTTGATTCTTTCTTATTCTTTTGTGTAATAATTTATTCAAATGTCTTTTTTTTTCTTCAGTAAAAAAGTCTTTTTTTTTTCTTTAGTAAAAAAAAACTATTACGCTTGATTTTACTATATATCGTTGAATGTCTAGAATTGTTTTTAATTTTTAATTACACTATTGTTTCAAAAGTATGTACATTGATAGTTACCTGAACATAGGACTGGTGGTTTAATAGATGACTGGTATTTCCCCTAGTTAAAAAAGACAAGTACATTGCCATGGCTTATGTGAATGTTAGGTGGAAATAACTTAAGTTAGGGACTTTTGATTATAAAGGACAAGAAAGTAATATCTTGCTCCTTTGGCTTGTAACTATTATGTTAATCTGAGTCTGTAACCCATATCAGGTTTTTTTCTACCTACCAATGGTTTTAATTTAGACACAAATTGACTAATTGTCACTACAGTTATTGATTTGTAATGAGATGTGTGTAACTGTTTGCAATTTTGGATAATATTCTTGAAATCTGGAGCAAGTTTATATTTGTACGATAGCATGCAAGTCGTAGTCAGACAATAAAGACCAAATCTTAAATTCGTTTGATCTTCAAGCAAGAAAATGCTAGTTTTAAAATGTAGGTTGATCCAAACAATAATAAATGTTTAGCTGCCAAGTTTTTAATGATTATATAAAAATCCATATACCGTATATACTCGTGTATAAGTCGCACCCCTAGTTTAAGATTTTTTTTCTTATATGTTGTCATTGACCCGCGCATAAGTCGCACCCCGACTTCCAGGGGTTACACTGCCTTTTAACTTTTCAAAAATGCATTCCTTTTAAACATAAAAGTTACTAAATATTCACCCTAATTCAGAAACTTCCCTTAAAAATGGTTTCAATGGTGCATAAGGCAAACATAATCAAATAAAGGCTTCATTTATTTTAAACAAACTGATCAAAAGGCCTACAGACATTAGTGATATGGGAAAGTAAGGTGTTTCTCCATGTAAGTTCCTGTCCCTACTCAAGTTCCTATCCCTATTGTCATACTAAAGTGGGTCAACACACACAAAAAATCTTTTGATGTGCGTCATTAGACTGAGGCAGTGTGTTTATGACACAAGGGACATAAATAGGAGTTCTGGTACCTTTTTATAGGCGTTCCGGTGTACTTTTTTTAAAGAAAAAAAAGCACAGCTTATAAACAACTACAAGAGCTTCTTATCTAAATGTTTGATTAATGTTCAATATCTGGTCTTGCTTGTTTATTTACATTTTGGGAGTTAGAAAGTAAATATCTGCTAAACAAAGATCATTAATTAAATCATTAAAAAGAAACTCAATATATTTTTATAATTTTAGAAAGAAATCTTGATTACCAGTTACCAGCAAGTAACAATTTGTCTTTATGACAAACTTGTGAATAATCATAAAAATATCCAGGTATGCATTTAATATTTTATGAACGATCTCAACTTTAACTTTCATTAGGCTAATCACATCAATGAAGTTTGTCAGGCAAGTGAAAATCGGGGACCTTCAACAGATGATCTGCAAGAGCAGTTGGTCCAGAAAATGGAAAATGCTCTTAAAAACAGGGAGGAACAGCTGAAAAGTTTGCAGGAAAGATTGGCTGAACATGTAAGTTGTTTTTTCTGTAAGACTTTCCAATGGTCCAATGTTGACACAATTCAGTGGTCCAATGTACAGGTCTGTTGACACAATTCATGATGTAATAAATATTATTAAAATACAAGCAGGCAGACGCTTAGGTGTTGTAACAGGTTTGGTAATACTAACTAAGGTTTGTAAAAGTTTGAATTTCACTAAAATGGACAAAATAGAGTAAAAAAAATACTTATGTTGAACATTTTAACTAAATGTGTATATCCATGTAAGATGGAGAAGTCATTAATAAAACTCCAATTTATTTATTTTCCTGAAATAATTTATACAATAATCATTCAAATAATATTTGTATGTTATGTACTTTTAGTCTGTTGCCTCGATTATCCAATTATAAATTTGAGGATAAAAATAAAAATTATTGTCACCAACAAATGCAGCTATTAAAATAAAGAGAAGCCACAATTTAAAAATGTACAAAAAAATAGATGTATGGCCAATATAGTTATTATGTCTACAAAATGTGGGAACTTGCCTATTTAAACATTGATGGAGCGGTTCAAATGTGTGGTAGCTACCATAAAAGTTGGCCTATTATTACAGTCCTTTTAAAATAAAGAGCTTCCAAAATTTTTGGTCCCAATGGGCATAAATTAAATGTTTGTGTTGTTATAAATTTTTAAAATTTTAAGTAGGACCAACTGTTGTAATCTATAAGGAATTTCACACGGGCTGATCAGAATTGGTTTGGGAATTTTATAAAGAAGTTTTGAAAGAGACCCTTGTATATAGTCTTTTAGATCAGGAATATACATTTTTTTATCTTTGTGATGTCTGTTTTAGGAGAACCGCATCAAGGAAGTTCAGAGGAAAAAGCTGATCTCTGAGTCTGAAACAGAAAAATAAAAGAGCAAGTGTTAACTTGAAACTCGAGGGATTACAGCATTCAATGTGAATTAATTAGAATTTTCCAACTTGTCCAGGTCCAACATTAATGTACTCCCTTTAAATTAGCTTACCAAATTTTAATATATCATCTCTTGTATGTATATCCAGTGACAAATTTTTAAAAAACGATACACATTTTACAGTCTATACCTGCAAAAAAAGAGATGCCAAAAGATTTCTTCTAGGAAACTATTTTTGATTGATTAGTGTAATCTTTTGGTGACAAATGAACAAATTTCATTTACAAGTTTCATTTTTTTTTGCTTGGAAAAGCCTAGTCTTGAGATTGTTTTGTTTTTGTTCATTTTTTGGTGGCATTTTGTTCCTAGTTACTTTTGCTAACTGAAAAGCACATGGATTTCTCTGTTTGTAAATTCTAAGTTTAGTTACGTTTTTTTTTTTTACATTTTAAACATTTTGTGTTATTGTGTTTCAACATTATGTATTTTAACAAAAAGTTAAAACATTGTAAAAAACAAAGTTACAGTGACCTCCAAGTACATAAAGAAATCACGCTATAAGTATAAGAACTCTCATCCTCATTTTGAACAGTTTCACGTCATCCAATTTGTATTACAGCCTCAAACATGATCAACGTGTATGGTGTATTATTTTTTCCTCATTGCCTTATTAAATTAAAATTCACCCTTCTTTATTTGTACATTTTGCTATTTGAACAATTATTTGCTGAAGTGTACAACAAACTTTATTGACTCTTCCAACATACAGCACACATTTTTTGTTTATATAAACCTTTTAATTTGTATTTGAAAAGAGTTTTCTACATGGCCATGTCAGTGTAATAAAAATCAAAGGAAATCAAACTGCAATTTACAAGTAAGAAGCTAGAGCAATAGAACATTTTTTGTTCCACTGCTGAAGCTTTTAATGGAAGAGTGATCACAATCTTTATACTGATACGCTATTTTCTCATTATTTGTTCCTTGTTGTTCATTGGAATGTTGTTGTTTTTTTGGGACCACGAATGCAACATTCTAAGCTTTTTACATTTCAAACTTTGTTTGTTCAGTGAGTATCAAATCAAATTCTTCACCTATCATTAGTGCAACAGCTGCAATTGTCATGAAAACTGTTGAAACTTGTAATGCCTGCTACCTGCTGTACTTTCCAATCATTTTTCTTATATATTATTATTCATGCTGTTGTTTTTTTTTTACCCGCCATGTTTAGGAGCAAGTGCTAGAGTTCAGATAAATGTGATATATGATGTTTATATTTCTTAGCCCCACACAAGCTTCAGATTTTTACTTTCCTCTTCAATAGTGCTAATAAATATCTTTTTTTGCGATTGCTTATTAATTTGCCCATCAGATTTTCTTGATGTATTTCATCTTACAACTCTATTGTTCAGCCATATGTTATGTTAGTACTTAATTCTAATCTCAATGGGTATTATTTCAATCAATTTTAATTTTTATATACTAAGTGTGCTGATGTACAATTTAAGATGACAATAATTAACACTATTGCTTTAATTTTGAACACTTTTTTTTTTAATCCTAAAGAAATATTACAGAATGATTTGAATATATTGTAACATATTTTATATTATAATTTTCTATTAGTACTATAGCTGTAAGAGTAAATAGATTTGACTAAACATATAGCACCTTTTTATCTGTATAATGAAAATTTAAAATATTGATGTCTGTTAATTTTGTATGGATTTGTATTGAATATATTGATCTGCTTCTTAAATCTGTACATCATATAAATGAAGTACTATTTGTTTTTATAGTTTCAATCTGTGGAATAGCTTGAACAGTGTAGCTTGCCTCATTGGCTTTTTGTCAGATGCTCAGTTGAACAGTATTCACCATGTCTTTATTATGCATTTATTAGCTCTTTAATCAGCATGCAATTTTCAGTTACCAATAAAACTTTTACAGCCAATATTTTGTGGACTTTTTTTTTCAATAGGATTAGTATGTATCAGTATTTTGATAAAAAATATAGTTTTTCTCTCTCTCTCTAGAACTCCAGATGCTAGAACTAGAATGTTTTGCTGTATTATTTTTGTAATCATCTTTTCTAGTGTTTATTAAACTGCTTCTTTAATCTACTACTTTAAGTAAAATTAGACTTTACCAGTGCCATAAATGGAGATTATTTTTATAAAGTTAAAACAATTTTGACACATATTAGCTGTCTAGGAGTCTATTATTATTAAGTCTATTATATGATATGGGCCTGTTTTGTGACATTAAAATTTAAGTGTTAAACTTTCAAAATTATGTAATACAATTTTAGATAGAAAACAAACAAGGCACTATGTGTAAAGTTTTTTATCTACATAAAAATGTACACAAAATAAAGAATAAAACTTTATTATTTTTACAATAAAATATAATGCAAAGAATGTAAAAAGAAAAAAAACAGCTGCCTCCAAAATGTTTTTCAAGATAACTTTCTAAATCTATACCGGGTACTTGCCTTAGAAAAAGATGGGGATTTTTTTTAGCAAAGAAAAGATATGGGCATACATCCATTATAAATTGTCTACCTTTGTACTGTTATAGAGGGTAGTTTCTTTTCAGAAAATGGTTATAGTTTGTATAAAAACCAATTTTTAACTGTTCCTTAAAGCAAAATTGCTAAATAAAGGAAACATACAAGCATGTCACAGATTTGAAAGCCATGGCATTGTTTATTCATAAAAAGATAAAATATTACTGTAACTTGTAGTGTTCACAAGACAATAAGTGTAAATCTTTGAGTTCAAAATCCAAATCTTAGGCTACTTGAGAGCCTTCCAAAAACTAATAAACGCGTTAGAATTGGTTATGGCTTTTGAAACCGATTATCAAATTACAGTTCAGTATCGCTGATTTGTAAATATTTACATTTTCTCATTAGTTTCTCTAAATGATTTAATATCAAATTTGTTAGTAAATTTGGTAATATATAATTATATAGTAAACAAAAGCCAAATAGATATTTAGACAAAAATTAATATCAATATAGATAAAGCTATATAATATAAGCAGTCAAATCATCAGAGAAGCAAACATTGAAACCTTACTTTTATGTGTTGGAAATAAAAACATTGAATGTTTATGTAATCAAATTTGTATTTGGATCAATAAAGCAATCTTATCTTACTATTGTCAATTATAAAAACTTTGAGATCACTAAAAAAATAATTATTTATTTTGTAGAATAATAACTAAAAAAATATATTAAGAATATATTGACAAAAAACTTTTCTAACTATGTTTGTCATTTTTCTTGTTAAAATTAAAGGAAACAATTTTGTTCTGTTGAATTATAATACCGTAGTAATACAATAATGGCATAGAATTTTAGTGAATTAAGTTGGTTGTATATATACAATTAACAAGTTTGTTGTTATAATAAAGTAAATAAAACAAGCAGTTAATATTTTCAAAATGTAAAGAACCAAGCCAACAGAAGCAAAGATAGAAATAGATAATTATGAATTTGTTGAATTATAATACCGTAGTAATACAATAATGGCATAGACTTTTAGTGAATTAAGTTGGTTGTATATTGTATATACAATTAACAAGTTTGTAGTTATAATAAAGTAAATAAAACAAGCAGTTAATTTTTTCAAAATGTAAAGAACCAAGCCAAAAGAAGAAAAGATAGAAATAGATAATTATGATAAATATATAAAATAATATTGGGTTTTTGCCCAGTATGGATGAGTATATACTATATATACATATATATATATATATATATATATAGAAAACAAAATAAAAATGAATTAATTGTGTTAATTATGCAAGATGAACATTATTTTTATCTCAGGTGTCTGAGTTGACAAGATTTTATTTCAACAAATTGAACTGATCAATAAAGAAATCAATGTAGAAGCAATAAAGGAAGGAACAAATGTCAAACTACGGTACCACCTACTATACAATTGAAAATGATTTTGTTTTTGCTGAAGCAATCATCAAACATGTTTTGCAATTGAGATTACAGTTGCTGCAAAGTGAAAAGTCTGTCATGTTAAAAAAAATGAAGGCCTATAAAGTATAATACAGAAAATGTATTTAGCAACTGGTACAATAGGAATGATAAAGTATAGGCAACCTGTTTGTTTTTAAATAAAGAAAATAACCAAATTGTGTCAAGTATACACTATTTACAGTACTGTGTAGTATTCACAGTATATATCAGTTCCAATGTGTCCACAAGAGGAATAAGGGTAACAAGAATAAAGCAAAACTGTATGAAGATAATCTTGAGCCATTTCCTAAGATAGAATTAAAAATGAAAATATATTCATCAGCAAACACACAGTAGAATTATTTTTTTTAAATATATTAACACAGAAAATATATTTACTGGTAATTAACACAGAAAATATATTCAATAACAGAAAATATAATTAATTAGCACTTAAAATGTATTCAATAAAAAAATTATTGAATGAAATTATTATCCTTTAAATGTCTGGAACTTGTATTCTGGCATGGACAATGTTTTTTTTATATGTACTAAACGTACGTTTCCCAGATGCCAGGCCACAAACAAGTAATGAGCAAAAGTATTGTACCTATAGCAGGGTAGTTTTTGTCACATTTTGTAATTGATTAATTCAATTTTAGCTACAGCCCTTGGGTAAGGGATGGTATTAAATTATATTATATGAAAATTGTTGCTATATGTGATATAAATGTTAGTAAGAAGCATAGAATGGCACAGTCTTGAACCTAAAAGTTTGGGAAATGCTGTCCTAAACAAAACAACAGTTTAACAGTTAAGTAAATTAAAACATCCATCAATGGACATATGATTTAACTTTTTTTTTTTCTGTGTGTCAGATAAACAAACTTTTTTGAATTAAGACAACATTAAATATATATATATATATAAAGTAGACTGTGTGTGTGTTCAACCAATCATATTAGTTAATTTAAAGAAATGTGACCTTATTGTCTCATATTGTATTTGCGAGTTCACTTTGGACATGTGTCTTCGCTAGCTAAGTAGACTGTCATGCTGGCAACTCGGGTTTGATTCTCCAGTTAGTCTTTACCTTTTTTTTACAATTTTTTTTTATTTCAATTAAAATTCCTTTAAAAAAAAAGATTTTAAGTCTACGAGCAACACCAGGCAATTTAGATTTTTGTTAAATAAAAAGACTTGCCTATTTTTTTCCACGATTACAGTATTTATTTTAAATTACTTTCCTAAAAGTCTTCAGTAAAAAAAAATTATTTTATTTAATTATTAGATTTATAGCTTTCTGTTCATTGTAGCGTATAAAATTTGTATCTGTAGCAATACATGCCTGTTTTATTTTTCCCCGGGTAATATAGCTTGTATATATAGAAAATAAAAAAAATTAATTTTTACCAAATAATAGTTACACTAAAAAATGATTTGGCATGCATTCACATCCTGTTATTATTGACAGACTTTTGGCTTTAACAGGCACATTTTGCCTAAATATGTTTATAACATGTAAGTTTTAATGTACTAGTTGGCCAGGCCTACTTTCAAGATAAAACTTCTTCTGCCTCGCTCAAATAGCAGCTATCACACTTCTTGCTACAAGTTACTTTTTGTAAGACATTTTTAAAATTATTACGCCGGTTAGTAATTTGAAGAAAAGACAAGAAGCACATTTGTGCTTTTATTACTGAACAGGTAAGGGTTTTAGATCATAAGCAAAAGATATTATAGAGCGTAGTATCTAAGATCCAATGGATTTTGAAATTAATGAAGGTCAAACTTTTATGCATACAATATATAAACCATAGGATTTGTTTAAAACTGCATCATGGGAGAGAAAATGTAAGTAGATGCAGTAGATAGAATAATTAAATGTGCCAAAGAGAGTTTTTATTAAGAAAAGAAACTTTTATTGAGACATTAACTCTTAGCACTCATGTTGAATGCTAAATAAAAAAATTAAAAAAATTATGGTACTTTGGTTCATATTTAATAAACTGCAAATGTAGGAGCTACACAAACTTACTGCAGCTGGAATCATTTTGAAATGTTCTCAAAAGATTGGTTTTATGAGTGGCTGTTTCACCAAGGCAACTTTGTTTTTGCAAACATTGTATCATTTTGGAGAGTTCACTGTAAAACAAAGAACAGCTAAGCTAACAAATGATTTGATCAATTTTTAAAAGTTAATGCTATAAAGCTAAAAGTATCTTTTAATAGATAAATGATTGTACAAATAAAGTTTTGTATAATGCTACACAGATTAAAGTATTACATTCTACTACACAGATCAAAGTATGTACCATTTACTGCTACACAGATTAAAGTATTGTATACTGCTACACAGATTAAAGTATTGTATACTGCTACACAGATTAAAGTATTGCATACTGCTACACAGATAAAACTATAGTATACTGTTACCCAGAATTATTTGCTTATAAAAAATGTGTGTTTGCCATGGTGTTCATAAATGAAATTAATTATATGGATGGGGAGAGTTGCATTGCATTTCTGAAGGATTCTAGTTCAGATGCTACAGCTTAAAACAGTTCTTCAGTTTAAAAAGCTCTAAAGGGTATCCAAAATCTGTAGGTGATAGCTAATGTGAGCATTTTATTGTAAATGTGGGCACTGTATTGGACACACACTCTTACTGTCTGACATGGCTACCAAAATTGGCTCACTACTACTAGAGCAAACTGACAATAGTATTATTTGGGGTAAAGAAAAGGCGGCTGGGCATTGTGCTGGCCACACAATCCCCTTGTATGCAGTAGCCACAGAAATTGGTAAACACTGCTTCACCAGCGTTATGATCAAATTGGTCAGACAGGTACTTTACTTACTTACAGCAGCCTAAAAAAGCTTCACCGTCATTGGGCTCTACTTGTAATAAAATTAATTTTCCGTATTAACAGCATTAGGCACAAAGAAAACCTTTGATACAGAATGAGATACTCACCTACAGTATTCACTTTTAATATGGCCAACATCTCTCATACGAGGCACAAACTGGTTTTCACAGTCAACGGCTCCCTGGCAAACAGCACAGTGGGCATGGTCAATCACTTGAAAAAAGAAAAGGGAAAGCAATAACATCTCTTCAACTAAGAGTTAGTTTTACAGTGTTGTTGAGAGTGCAGTTGATCGTTGAGAAATGATAAGAGAATGACAAAGTTATCATAAAGAACAAAACCGTTGAGTGGATAACAAGTGGGGATAATAGAAAGATAACTGACACTTGCAAACATTTAGGAGGATTAGGGAAGATACTTAAAGATACTAATACAGAGTTGGAGAAATGACAGTGACATATCATTTTTGCTACTAGTTACTTGTAGCATATTGTAATTAAGACAATTATAGATTTTAAAAAAACGTATATCCTTATCTCATGGAATTGAAAACAAAAGTAATATGTTGGCATATTTAATAGAAATAACAAGAAATTGTGAAATGGACAACTGATATAAAAAGAAAACTTGACTACTTTAATGTCAAATATTGTATTATTTCTTTTGTTATCTGGCATAACCATAACACTACTTGGGTGCAGTTTTTTGTCTGTACTAGCTACAATTTCAAGTAAATTATCACATTATCTACACTGTAAAACCAATGTGCCAACTCTTGATGCCAAAATTTGATTTAAAGTTGTGCAAACATACCAGTTCTCTCCCCTTCCTATTCCAATTTCTAGTCCCTGAAAGCATTACGGTATATATAGAAATCCTCCAAATATAGAGGAACCAACCAATTGAGTGATTGAAAACAGGAAGGGTGTGGGTGTGTGTCTTGTCAGTTCCCAGTGATTTAAGGGTCCTAATAAAAGTAGAACAGTGTTTGTTTGTTTTTTGCTTTAGTTAAAATTACAATATGCTAGGCATACTTTATCTGCCCTTTGCAACAGGATGTTAAGGGTATTATTTAATGTACCCTAGAGCTAAAGCTAGTCCCATTGCTCATTTAAGTTTTTTTTCTTTCACACAATCTAGCAGCTCATTATATCAGGAGACAAGAAAACAACACATTTGCAAAGATAATAAATAACATGTTTCTAAAGATTGAGTCAGCCAATGTTTCTAAAGATTCAGTCAGCCAATGCCTAAAAGCTTTAATCTCTTGTTGGGCTAAAACATCAAAGTGTACATGATTTTAAATATTGTGAAGTAGGCCTGCCTAAATATGTAAGATAATAGGATTTGATATAAAAGTATTTACCTAGAGAAAACAGGATAAATATTGCAGGCAATAATCTTGAATTCATTTTGAGCTTATAATTCAAACAGTTCATCAACAGCAAACAGTTTATGACATAGCCATGGCCTAATGTTGAGTTTGCTATCTTTGTATTGTATTGAAAAAGAAAATTAATATCATGATAGGCCTACAATTACATTAATTTAAATATAATAATATATAGGCTTTCCAAAAAAAATGTCAAATAATATTTTAATTATTGTGAAGTGTGCTCTTCTAATAGAAATACAATCAATATTAGACTACATCCACAATCCATAAATGCCTTTGACAGGATGTAAACAAGAAATTTGTCATCAATTCATTGGGGGGGGGGGAGCAGGACCAGATCTATTTACTATTTGGATTATTTGGTTCTAAATGAACTATCTAGGCCTAATACTTTAGTGTAGGCTACTTGGTTCTAGAAAAGTAGGGTTCTAAAACATTCTAACAGAAATTTTTTTCACGTGGAGCTATTGATAGGCCTAAGGATTATTCTGGATAAAAAGATCTTTAAACTTTAAAGTAACATAATGTTACTTAAAAAAAAAATAGAACTAATTACCAATTACACTAAAGTGTGACTAAAGTATAGCCTGATTATTAATGATATTTTTATTATTAAGTATTATTATTATTATATGAAATAGCCTATATTATGGCATAACTGCATAAATCATAAAACAGATTATTAACAGATAACATGTTTAGCGACAAGCAACCGCATACCCAAGCGACGACCACCAACGTCAACGACGAATCGTTTATTTTGTGTGTGTAGCAGCACCAGTTCAGGTAAGAAGATTTCACACATCACAACTTCGACACTGTGTAATTGAAATTGTTGTGTAGGCCTACGTTTACTGTCTACTAGTACTAGTGTTGTCAACACTGTTGACAGTTGACGTAAATTGTAAATTACGGCAATCCAGATATCAACCTGTGAATTCTTGTAAAGTGCCGCAATGTAAAATTCTACATATAAATAGTGTATCCAAATGTACAAAAACGTATTATAAGTTTCAATTTTAAAAAGGTAGACTATATCACGTCTTATTTCCTGTGTAAGAAGAATTAAGAAAACGTCCCACTGTTCTTTAGTAATGTTAACTGTCGCATACAGGTAATAAAAATACAGGTATGAAAATGTTGCCAACTAGAAGTATCGAAAAGTACTAGATCTAGATGAGTGAAACATTTCTTACTTAACTTAACAGTCGTAGGCCTACATTTGGTGGTATGTCAGTATGTCAACAAGTTAGGAAGACGGAGGGTAGAAGGGTGAAAGGTTTAACAACTATTGGCATAAGTCTGTTAATTATTTGTTAACACTATTTGATGTCATCATTGATTTGTCCCACTATTTCAAAGCAGGCCCGGATTTAAAGACCCCAGGGCCCCTAGCACTTGACATTTGGGGGCCCCCCACCATCTCGAAGCTATTTTGGAAATTTAGCAAATTAAATGTACTAGTACAGAATACATAATTTGTAATCGACTTTAATGACTTGTATAAACATCAGAATTATACAGTCTATATAAAATATAATATGTTACTATAGTTACGTAGAATCATATCATACGACGAACTGTCTTCTGTGCAAAAGAACGAATGACTTTATCATAGTCAATTGCATTATTCTGACTCTATGTAGGCCTACATTACAGAGAGTGAATTGAGCCTGTTCTCTCCTATGTTAAATCTTATTAAGTAATTTTTTACTCTCTTTAGCACTGAAAACGACCGTTCTGCTGAGCAGTTTGACGCTGGTGAACACAACAGCATTCGGAACGCAATTCATACGTTTGGATAAATGTCCAAAAAGCCTTTTTCCGATAAGTATTTGTATAGCTTCAGTGACGATTACGCCATAACTTCATCATTCGACGACAAATGAGCTTGCAGGTGCATACACACGTTTTCCAAAGTTCTATCCAAATCCCCCGGATAAAAAGTTATAGGGTCTTTAGATTCCAAACGATGTAGTTTCGTAAGAAAGTCAAACTTTTTACTTAACTCCTCATAAGCAGTTCCGCGTCTCCGTAGTTTTGTAATTAGTTAGTCTATAATGACATTATAAATGGTAACTCTGAATCTGTCCCTGCTAGAGAGTTCGGTCTAGTTTCCTTTTTATTCGACGAAATGGACTTTACGCTTACGTTTCCTCTGCACATGTTATATGCATAGCTATTTTCACCGGATTTTTCAATAACTTTCCCCTTATAATGATCAAATGTAAGCTTACTGGGTTTCCTTAAGTCTTAAGTGTTCTAGGTAAGTTGTCAAATACTGATACAGTGTTCTAGGTAAGTTACCAAATACTGATACAGTGTTCTAGGTAAGTTACCAAATACTGATACAGTGTTCTAGGTAAGTTACCAAATACTGATACAGTGTTCTAGGTAAGTTACCAAATACTGATACAGTGTTCTAGGTAAGTTACCAAATACTGATACAGTGTTCTAGGTAAGTTACCAAATACTGATACAGTGTTCTAGGTAAGTTACCAAATACTGATACAGTGTTCTTGGTAAGTTACCAAATACTGATACAGTTCAACGATCGTACCCAGGTAGATGGTAACAGATTGGAGAGATTTTTTACTTTGTTGAGCCTTTCCAAGATGTCATTACAGAGAAGTGACAAAAAGCAAGTTTTCATCCAGTCTAATGAATTCAGAAGACCTGAAGCCTCAGAGCGCGTAGATCGGTTTTCATTTGCATCATTGACAATTATCTGAAGAGCTGCCATGATCTCATGCCCGGAGCAACTTAAACTTCGGAATTCGTCAGCTCGAGCATACCATCTTGTCTGTTGAATTTGACTTCAGTTTCGACAGCAAAATTTCCCATCTGTGTTTTGATGCCGAAAAAAAACACTATACAATTACTGCAAAATACCGAAGAAAGATACAGCAGCTTTACAAGACTCGGCCGCACAGGATCCAACAAGATTCAGTGAGTGAGCCTAACGGGGCACAAAATCTATCAGATGGTTCATTTGTTTTATTCTCGCTTGAAGACCAGAAAAATAATATATACCTGACATAAATTGCTAGCATTGTCGTAAGACTGCCCCCGGCATATTGCTAGCATTATCGTAAAACTGCCCCCGGCATATTGCTAGCATTATCGTAATAGACTGCCCCCGGCATATTGCTAGCATTGTCGTAAGAATGCCCCCGGCATTCTGCTAGCATTGTCGTAAGACTGCCCCCGGCATATTGCTAGCATTGTCTAAAGAATGCCTAGCATTGTCGTAAGACTGTCCCCGGCAATCGGGGATATCCAAGTCGTGATTTTTCAATGTCTCTAGGACGACTTTAGCCACAATTTAGAATGAATGTAAAAAAATCGTTCGACAGGACATCGTCTTCAGAGACATAATAAATATCTATGAAAGAAATTGATCTACATGAGAAATGTCCGGAGTAGAGTCCACAGAGATAGAGAAATATTTGGCATGTTTTATATCAGTCACGATTGTATTTATTACCTTTTCTGCCATGATATTGATCATTTCATCGCATATTTTTGACGAAAGATATGATGTTGTACCACTTTCTTTGTTACCGTAGCGTTTTATGTGTAAGTCCAGAAAAAGATCGAACTCAGCCAAAAGTTCTAGGGTCATAACATAGTTCCCACTGATTTTTGATCCAAATCTCTCATGGGAACCTCTAAACGGCAATCCGCGTCCAGAAAGTGACCTCACAACAGCCCCATAGAACTCAGGGCTGTAAGTTATATTATGAGCCCCGGTTTTGGAAAAATGTAATAAATATAATATTATTTTCGATAAAGCTTTTAGATAAGGCAAGCCAGGCTTTTGAGCTTATGTAAAAATTCCGCCACCGGGGCCCCTAGGCTGGCTGGGCCCCTAGGCCCGGGCCTTGTGGGCCTAGGCGGAAATCCGGGCCTGTTTCAAAGTTGTGATGCTGGATTTTTTTTCTTTCATTTATTGCATGCTCATTGGAAGATGTTATCACAGAATAGCTAGGTGAATGTAATGTTGACTTGTCGGGTGTATTGGTAACACAAGAAATTGATGACTCAACCCTTATGCCTTTTTTTAGAACAATTATTATTAAGAGCATCTGTTTCCTCGTGGGAACATTATAAAGCTAGAATATAAAGTTTCGATTTGTTTATGAAGTTAAATATTGTATGAATCATGCAAGAAATACTCGAGGGATACCATACTGACCATACTCATCCATCCATCTGTAATGGTCAATGGTGGAAGACACATATGCAATCTAGTTAATATTTACTGATGATATCGACCTGTTGGCCGGGATCAACACCACATAGGCTATGCCAGAAGTGCATACATTATAATGAACCAACACAAACTAGAAGAAGTAAAGAATTTCAAATATCTAGGCGCCACACTATCCCCAGACGGAAGCTCTGAGGCAGAAATTCGAGCCAGATTGGGTCAGCAATGGCGGCTATGTCTAGACTAAACAGAATTTACTAACACAGAACTAATAAGTAGGCCCTAAATCTGGGACAGAATATCCTAATTTATGAGCTCTCAAGAAATCATGGCAACAATTAAGCGGCGCAAGTTGTCATGATTCGCTTATGTGTTGCGGCATAATAACCTGCCAAAAACCATCCTCCAAGGCACTGAGAAGATGGACGTCGGAGAGGCAGTCAGCTGAAATAGTGGTTCGGCAATATAAAAGATTGGACAAAGCTGCAAATGACTGAACTATTGACAAGCCGCTCAAGATAGGCAAAAATGGAGAAAGATGACTGTTGATGTGTCCATTCGCACCCCAACAACCACAACGGTCAAGGGTCTGATGATACGATTTTACGTTTCACTATTGAAATTGTAGGCCTACTATTCTTCGTTTTTCAATAGTTTAGGGGGAAATCGTGCATTATTTGAGAATTATCCTTCTATTTCCATCGTTCGTTCACTATTCCTTCTTGCATTATCGCCCCCCCCCCCCTCGTCCTCCACTGGCACTAATTTATACTAGTTACATTCCCTGTCCCCCTTACCTCTCCCACCTCGCACTATTTGCCACCCAAACCTTGCAAGCGTGCTACACCACTGGTAATTATTAGATTCTATACAATTTTACCTCATACATTTTTTTCTCCAGAAAATTATAAATTAAAACTTTGAAATTGTGAAATAGATATATTTAATCGACTTAATTTTAACCTTTCACCTATTAGTAGTTAGCTTCTTCTTCTGCGTTCCATTTCGCTTTCCTTTGCTGTGTTAGACTGGCAGTCCTGTTTCTCTGACAAACCGGGCTGTTGTCTGTAGGAATGGCTTTGGGCCCCAGAGCTTTTCCTCCATGGTAGTTAGCTAAAATATATTCGTTTATTTATCATAATAAACATTCTAAAGTTCCCCTTCCCCATGTCAACAGTTTTCACCTCCTTTTTTTATTGACATAATTAATGGACGACTCCTTCATCGTCATCATCTGTTCTTTGGGTTCCTTGTGGAACATAGAGCCTCTCTCAAAGCACGCCACTCTCCACGGTCTCGTGTCAGTCGCTTCAGTTCTTCCCAGCTCTTTCCAGTATTGCCAGCCTCATCCAATATGCTTCGTCTCCATGTTCGCTTGGGTCGTCCTCTATATCGTCTGCCCTGGGGTTTCCACTCTAAGGCCTGTCTAGCTCTGTCTTATCTTTCCTGAGGGTGTGTCCAATCCATCTCCATTTTCTTTCCATTATTTGTTGTTCCACCTCTCCCACAGCTTGGAGTTTTGTACCTTGGCGAACCATTTTATTTTCTGACAAAAGTCTGGAGTCTAATTTCTTGCTTTCTCTGTCGTTCGCCATGTTTCGGACCCATAAAGTAGCACCGTTTTAACGTTTGTGCTAAAGACTCTTTTTTTTAGTTTTGACAGAGATGTTTGTAGATCTCCAAACCTGTTTCAAATTGGCAATGGGACGACTCCTTAAATCTGCATTAAAATGTATTTGTATAATTATATTTTAATCTCTTTCTATTTTAAACAGAATAGCCAGCAGTATAAAATGTTGTTAGTTTGAATATTGGTGGGATGAATACTGTTTGACATAGATCTAATTTTATTGGGAGAATGTCACTGAAAGTTTGACAGTTAAATTGTTGACTGGAAGGATTTAAAAAATGCCTAAACATTGTTGACGTTATCAATATTATTGACGTCACTTATATTATGTTAAAGACTATACATAATATTCTATTGAATCCCACGCTATCGGTAAATACGTAATAAAATCAAATTAAATGACCTTCCCCAAATTATTTTACACCAGTGGCGTAGTACGCATGATTGTAGGGTACGATGTGGCCGTGTGGAAAATATGGCAAGGGCATATTAGGTAAGGTTGGGAAAGGAGGCAAAGAGTGCAAGGGATGTAATAATTTAAAGTTTTGTGTAAGATTGTAGCGGTGCCTTAACCACAATATTGTATTCGTGTTTACTGTTGTGTTGACGATTTTTTAAAAGTTGTTTAGTCTTGACAGCATCAAGTTGCAAAAAGAAAATTATGCTTAAGAAAAAAGTATTATCTTTTCTCGTTCTCCCCTATCTCTCTACCTCTGTGTCTGTGTAGATCTACAATGTTGTGTGCCTCTTTGGGACTGTGTCCATTGAATTGGACTGTCATTATTAAAAATAAAGAGTTGGGGGGAAGGGTCAATATGAGGAATAAAATTAATTAGCTATTGTCTATTAGATTATTGTAACGACCGTGTTGATTTTTCACTCTTTTCTCTAAGGTGTAGCTTATGAATATTGTTCAAGCCAGCATTTTAGTAAACTCATATTGCTTTTAACAAACAATATTTAGTTTATAGCAGACGTATAGGAGTAGTATTAAACGTCTAAGTTGTGCATTTCTTTCGTTCAATAGAGCCCCGTTTGAAAGTCGGTGTGATGAAATTATAAGAAACCACCGATCTAGCATTAAAAGTTCTTAACTGGCATCAAGTTCTATTTGGCGGGCGCAGGTAGTGAAGCGGACAATGTACGGCTGGCGTGCCCTGGTGAAAACAAACAAAACGGCGTAATAAGTTTAAATAAGTCACGTGAGGAGACAGCAATCCTTCAGTTGATGTATATGACCTTCGTGCCGATCTGGATAATTGTTTCTCGGGCAAAGGAGGTCTAGACCAAAGGTGTGGAACAGGCGGCCCGCGGGCCACAAAACGGCCCGCCAAGTCTTTTAGTGTGGCCCCCGAAGAGCTTCTAACGGCATTTTTTTAATTCGTTGTATTGATAATGATAATGCAAATAAATTTTCAAACTTCGTGGCCCGTCTTATTGTATAAAATTTCAAATGCGGCCCAAAGCAGAAAAATGTTGCACACTCCTGGTCTAGACTTATCCCCAAAGCGTAGCGAGCTATAATTTGAATAGGCCTATGTTCTAAATAGTGGGCCTATATAGGCCTTCATGAATTTAATATAGAAATAAAATAGGGACTATAAATATAAATTGGAAAATAGGTAGGCCTAGACAGGTAGATCTAGGCCTACCTTTTAGAATAATCGATTTTATTTAAAAAAAAGCGTTGGCCTACACTAAAAAGGTTTGTTTATAAAAAGTTGAAATTAGGTGAGAAAAAAATACATTGGGCGCAAATTAAAGATATTTTAGATAATTCTATAATATAAGTATGGCAGTCTAATTATAGGCCTATTCTACGTATTAAAAAAAATCAAATCGATTGGTTGATTGCAAATGGTTCAATACGACGACCGATTAGTCCAATGGGAATTAGGCTGAACTATAAATTAGGAGTAAAGGTGAAATCTGCACTCTGGTAGCCTACCGGTAATCATAGGCCTATAATATATAGGATAGGCTAAGGCCTTTATATAGCCTACACTAGATGTCCGAGTGAGCCATTGTCATATGGGCCAACAATATAGGACAAATCACCGCTCCTATCCCCGACGGCAGGCCTACCGTTTTAGATGCGTTCATTAATTGCTTTTAAAGCTCGTCCATGAACTATATATATGGACAATAATGGTCTACTTCTCTTAACTCAGGGCCGGCCATGCATATGATCGTTCACGTCGACGCCCCGACAATTTTAAGCGAGTTTTTAGCATGCGCAAGTAGATACGTTAAGCTAAACGCTTATAGTCCCCCCCCCCCCCCCCCCCGAATAGAGTAGACGTTTAGCCAGCAAAAATATACATTACATAAAGAAACACCCTATCAGTAAATCCTATTTAAAAAATTACGTTTTTAATATGCATTTTTCGTGTGCATTAGGCATATTATTCCCATAGTTTTACCATTGCGGCCACCCAAAGAAATAACCAAAGCACAATTATTACATGTAGCCTAGACCTAAAAAGCCTATTTGTGTGGCTACACACAAGAGCACGGTTATTAATAGTCATGTAAGCTTATGTTCAATGTAGGAATTTACTATAACATCTTATATATATTACAGACGCTCCTTCTATAAAGAAGATTATTGCATCCTATGCTCACCCGTGGTCTGAGTCTAGCTAGTGCTTCATTTCGATAAGTGTTTTAAATTATATTATAAGCCACTGATTTTCCTGGTTTGTTCGGGCAACACATTCCATGCCCTGATGCTACTCAGGAAGAACGAGTAGGCCTACTTTTCTAATATTTGCATTATTTATCGCATTATAGATCTACCTTGGTGTAAGGGAAAAAACCTGTTTTATTTTTATTGTTATTTTTTTTGGGATGGGTAGGCCTACATAGGCCTATACTATGACTGAAAATGTGAGAGAATGTGTTGCAATAAGGGGCAATAACTGCTTACCCCGTTTTATGTGTCAAGTTTCAGATTGACAAGAAGTGGTTCAATTTGTCTTCCGAAGGTCGGGTCGTCACAGGCAGGCAGGCATCCGGCCATCTAGAAAGTTTTACGAAGTTAATATAAAGGATTTACATAATAATGTTTTTACCATAATTTATTAAACCGCAGGCAATCGCAAAGAAAATCCAACTTTTAAATGAATAATAATTAGATAATTTTTTTTTTTTTTTTTTTAAATATTGAACAATTATGCGAATGAATATAATCGAATACGGTACACCTTGTATCTCTCTTTACAGAAGAGCTTCAATAAAAGCGGATGAGAAACTTATCAAAACACAGTTACAGTATATCAGTCTATCTACAATTTTTTTTAAGGTTTTCTTCGTCACTTTGTCTAAGGTATAACAAATATACTTAGTTAATTAATTGATTACCAATTATGTGTAAGGGGACTAGGTATTGCGCGAGTGTATTACCCTAAGTCCTAAGTAACAATTATTTGAAAAATAATAATAAACAATGAATGAGAATGTATGAATAAAAATGAGTAGGCCTAGCTAAGCCACGGCCACAGCATCTGTAGGCTAAGGCTAATGTATTTAAAAAGTATAAGTAGGCCTATAGGCTAAGTCTATAAGATAAAATGACTAGGCCTAATGATAATGAGGTGTTACAGTTACAATGAGTTTGAATGAGTAAGAATGCTTAGCCTTACTTTACTGACTGGCCTTTAGGCCTAGAGTCAGTAGACTATATTTTATATTATTAATATAAATATTCTAAATATACTAGTCTAGATCTAGTAGTAAATACTTAAATAGTATTTAGATTAAGTTTTGTGTATAGGCATAGGTCATGATAGGTAGGCTGCGGCTATTCAAGCTATTCGACCCATTTTCAGTCGGAATTCCTTAGAACCCATAAAAAAAAAAAAAGACATGGAAAAGCTAAAATATATAGAATAATTATATTGAACTAAATTTACATTCCTACCACATATAATAAGAAATATCACAAAAAACACCAAACTACTAATAACTAATATTACAAAAAATACTACAAAGCCATCCCTAGCCTACCCTATAGCCTATAGGCTAAACTAACCGATACTAACTAGTGCTGTCTGTTTATTTCATTAAACATTTTATTCATTTCGCTATCCTTTATGATTATGCAAGAACAAATGCATATCTTCTTCTTCGCCATTATCAACTCCTAGTGGAGCTAGGAGTCTAGACTCGGACCACGGATGAACGTTGGATGCAATAATCTTCTTTACTTAAGAAGCGTCTGTAATATATAAGATAAGATTACCAAGTCAATTGGGTCAGAATAATAATGGTCATTTTTTATAGCGCTTCTATCCATGCTATTAAATTTAGAATTTCTAGTGCGCTCTCTGTGTGAATTGACTGAATTGTAGTGGCAGATGTATTAATTAGCATGTAAGTCACACAACCATTAGCCAAAAAGAAAGGTCTTTAAGCTCTTTTTAAAAGACCCTTTTGTCTTAGATTCTCTCAGTGTCTCAGGTAAGCTGTTCCATAAAGAAGGTGCCACAGATTAAAAAAAAGCGCACTTCTGGGTATTTCTGTGTTGCTGTCCCTGCCTTTATTGCCATTGGGCCTAGTAATGGGCATCTTCTGCAAATTCTGTCAGGTCCAGTCTGTCCATCCAAGGATACCACAGGATACAGGCATGTTCATGTGCACATATCTGGGGGGCGCTCCCTTATCCACCACCTGGGGAGGCAATCGATGGGAGGACAACAGCAATTAAATAGTTGCTGTTAGTATTATATAAATGTTGCTGTTAGTATTATATAAATGTTGCTGTTGTATTATATAAATGTTGCTGTTGTATTATATAAATGTTATAATAATAATTGACTATTGGTAGTTTAATGAATAGAAAGAAGGTGGTCAAATTTTGTTCGAATTTTACACTTCCTACACTTTTCACTCAAAAGCTTGCTTATTACTATTACTACTGTTGTTTTTGTGCTGTTCTTGCAAGGATTTCTGGTCTGGCGTTTAGAGCCATCTTCATTGTCTTAAATCGTGTTATACTAAAATTTAGTACTGGCTTACAATATCTTTGAGAATACAATGCTGTAAATAGCCACCAAATACTATAAAATACTATGTTTATGTTCAGACAAATTTTTCCAAACAAAATGTTCAGCTTTTTATGTGAAATAAAACACTGTTTGGGTGGGGTCTTGTATTAAATAATAGTACATTTTAAATATCAATATTTTATTGACAGTTTTGAAGGAATCATTATTTTAAACCATGCTTGACAAAGTAGGATAATTTTATAACAATCTCATTTATAAAAAAAAAAAAAGTAACATAGCACTGTAAAAAAAAAAAGGAAAGTACCCGTCGGACAGAGTTGATCCATAGGTCAGATGAAGCAGCGTTCACCAGCTTCTGAGGCATACTAGGTGATTGTGTGGCCAGCACTATGCACAGCCGCCTTTACTTTGCCCCAACTAAGGTCAGGTACTTATCAGAGCTGGGTAGACTCAGGGACCCCCTCTAGACCCGGGAAAAAATCCTAGCCTGCACCAGAATTCGAACCCGGGACCTTCGGTTCGCCAGTCGAACGCGCTGCGGCTCGGCTACCGTGCCCCATAACATAACACTGTAATTAAGAATTTAATTTGATAGCTATTTTCACACCAAAAACATTAGTATCTTGGATCGGTTCTAGCGACTTCTATTATTTTGAAAGAAACGGTCACAAATAGTGCAACTTGAGATTGAATTAGTGTATTGATATTTCCCTTTGTTTGAAAGTTATTTAAATATTAAATTAAATAGATTTGCATTAAATTTGACTAAGTGAATGTGGTTTAAAGTATCAAAAAACAAAGAACAAAAAGTTTTTTGGTTCAAAGATACACTAACATGACAGTAGTACTAATTAAAGTAATTAAACATATTTGGTTCAAAGATAGTGAGTAACATGAAAGAAGTACTAATTTAAGAAATTGAACTTAACTATGCTTAATGACATTGTCTTTTTTACATACCGATACCAAATATAATTTACTTCTTTTTTAACCCGTTACGTTATGACCACTGACACAGCCCAGGTTATTAACATGCTTAAAAAAAAAAGGGTGAATTAATTATTAAGTGTGAGAATAAATATCAATCAGCTGTTCTGTATATTAGTCTTATCGATTGATCTAGAGACCAGAGCCATTGTTATTTAGCCAAATATAATTCATTTTTAAAATACTTATATTATTATTAACTTCCCAAAACTCGGTTTCTGTCTGGCTGGTAATCAACATGATCTTTGGAAGACAATGGAACTATCATTCTATCAATTTGAATCTTGGCACATACATGTTAAGACTTGTGCGATTCATTTTTATTTTGTTTTAGTAGTTCGGCTTTATTAAAATCTTCATTTAATAATATATTTTTATAAATCAAGATATTTTTTAAATATTACTTAATAATGCTAAGAGGATATTGATACGGTATATTATTATTATTACCTTTTTTTTTTGTAGTATTCCTCAACACCATAATTCTGGCCACTTCCTTGCTTTACTAGTTTACTAAGGTTTCTTTTTATTATATGAAACATATATTTATAGTTTATAGTGTTTCCTGAAATAAGGATTTTATTTCAATTATTTTCTCAACACTGTATTTATGATGGTTCTGGGTCTATAAGATGAGAACATATATTTAAAGTTACTAAGTATTTTTCCAGCTAGTATTTGAAACAATATTGCTGACTGTACTATTTTTTGCTTTTTTTTACCTATTTGTTCTTTTAATAAAAACATAATTACAATGCTCTAGAATAATGCAAATTTTAAAACATATTTTCCAGGATGGGTGATCGCTATAATATTCACAGCCAGCTTGAGCATTTGCAGTCCAAATATATTGGAACCGGCCATGCAGACACAACTAAATGGGAATGGTTGACCAACCAGCACAGAGATACCTATGCCTCTTATCTTGGACACTTTGATATGCTCAACCACCTGAGTCTTGTGGAAAATGAATCAAGAGCAAGAGTGCGGTTCAACATAATGGAAAAGATGCTCCAGCCTTGTGGGCCACCTCCAAAACGACCAGAGGATTAAAGAGTTGTCTTCTGTTCACATCTAAATTACTGTAACATGTTTAATAAACACATTCATACATAGTTTTATTCTCAATTTTCAGTGTTTTTTCTTTACTGTCCACAAAAATATGCTAACATTAACAAGTTTTGTAATAAGTATAAAAAACATCTTTATTAAAATGTGAACACCAAATACATATTTCATTGATGATGATGGAACTCCATTCATTTATTTTACATTAAGTAAACTCATGCGTTCTGTAAAATTTGTATGTAAAAAAAAACAAAAAAAAACAACACTTTTAACCATAAATAAGTTAACACAAAATGCATTTTTACTAAGCGCTAACCCATAATGATCATCAATATTTAAAATAAAATTCAACATATAAATATTGAAACAATAATTAGTATGTAAATTAAACATTGTGAAAAGCCACTTTCAAATTATACTTTTTTCTCAGGAGCAGCAGCATCTACCAAACAGAAAAAACAATTATTTTCAATTCACTTCCTGAGAACTAACAGTGATGAATAATGAAATACTATAGAACATAGAAACAAGTTCAAATGTTAAAAATACATAGGAAGAGCTTCTTTCAACAAAATGTACATAACACAGTGAACTAAAAATGCCCAAATATAATGCCTAAAACATCTTCAAATACACTTTTGACATGTGCTATTTCTAACCAGTTGAGAAGTATACAGACATAAAGCACTATGCAACTTAAAGATAGAAATCACATCTGTACATATAATAGTAGTAAAAAGTTTAAAAAATCATACACAATTCTATTCAGCAACTTTCAGTATCATCTTGGATAGATAAATGAAATATATTTACTGTACACGTTAAGTTTTACAAATACTTCAATTTGATAAACTTAAAAATTTGTTAAATCACATACAAATTTCAGCATTCTTTTTAAAAAAAAACATTAATGTGAGATTCTAAATTTGTATTACAAAAGGATTCAAATAGGACAATCTCACAAAAAACAAATTTGGAATCAAAGAACATGAATAAAATTAAGGAACTATGAATTTATGATACAATTTAAACTACAACATATTTTTCTTTATTAGTTTGTCTCAGTAAAATTTGTTTTGACATTTGATTATTAGAATTAGAGCACACTTTTAAATTATAAATTTGGGACCAGAACAATTTCTAAGCTGAGCACTTTTATATATAAAGATGGCTATGGTCAAATTCAAGTTAGAAAATGGATTAATCCAACTTTTTTTTTTTAATAAAAGAAAAAATTGTGAACCCCTATAGTCTATAGTAACTAAAAAAAAAAGATTTTTGTCAAATGACAGACAAATCAATAATAGTGTCCTAATAGTTGTATGAAAAGGTGTAAAAAAACAACTGATGGATGGAAATAATGTGGAGAAACTGGTGAAAGTCCACCAATTATTTATGTTTTGTATTCTTAATGAATTTTTTGTTTCACTTAGCTAGTCATAACCACTTGAATCATCATCCATTTCATCACTTAGTTCCTCATCATCTGTATCTAAAGTAGAAAACTGGTACTCTCTTTTTCTCATAAACTTTTCTGCAAGTATTGCCTGCAAGGAGAAAAAAAAAGACTTATCAGTTAAATTTTTTAAAAATTGCGTGACACCCAGTCACCTTTACTTTTACCCCAACTTCTATCTACAGGGTTCTTAATCTAAAATCAATTTAAAATTCACAAACGTTTCACAAATCATAAAAAAATCACTAACTTTTTTTTTTACTGATATGTTTGAAATATCTAATGTCAGGAAGGGTTTTAAAAAAAGTATCAGTACCCATAGAATAATTTTATAAAAATAAAAACATGATTAGAGTTCAAGTACTTCTAAACTTTTGCAGAATTAAATAAATGTAAATGTTTTTCATGCTACTTTGTCCATTTGCAAAATTAACTATCCCAAAACCTGGTCAGTTTTCCCAAATGTAAACAATCTTGCATACCTGTATGAACCCTGTATCTAGTCTAGTATCTATAAAAGTGTTAAAAGCTTGGTAGGCCCAGGCATTTTTACTAGAGGAAGTATTTAATTTTTTTTAACACAATCTAAGTCTCAAATGAGTTGACTGTTTAACTTATTAATTTAATATAATTAGTTTTCACATTCAAGAGCATTTGGATAGTTCTGAATCTTGTTGAAAATAATGTGTACACTACTATTAAGAAAACAAAATTCAAGTGTTGTTCTTTGCTTAGATTTAGATAAGAACAATAGTAAAGGCCACTGATTTTCATTTTCAAACCATATATCACAATGTGAACTCATGAACTGGGGTCTCATGCTGTTGTGTAAAGGTGTTAAGAGCTTTTTGGGTGCCTTTGAATAAGTAATTCTTGGTATGTAGACGCAAGATTCCATAAAGTATAGATTTTTTTAAAGGAAGGTTGTTTTTTTTTTCTAAAAAAATAAATAATATATAGCTATACCTTGATGCTGTCAAGAATTAAAAAACACACAGCTAATAATTTGTTTATAGGAACAACCTCAATCTCCATTTTTTTTAAAGGCATATATCTTAGAAAATGTATTTACAGAGGTTTCAGTTATCAATAGCTTTTGAAAAAAATATTCTCCCCATTTCTATGGTAAGTCAAAGTATGATGTAGAAGATATAAGCAGCTAGAAAACAACATTTTAAAAGTTAAAAGCTCGTCTAAAAGCATTAAAAAACAGAACAATCAATTATTCTTTGTTAGTATACTTTTGCTTCTTAACTAACATCCAGCCACATCCATCTAAAATCAGAAACAATGGATACCGTTTTTGGGGCAATGCCTACTAGTTCTAGGCCTAAAGTTTTCCGACTTATACCAAAAATATTTTAAGGGTTGTTTAATTTAAAAAGATGTTTATGCCAGTACAATACCCAGCCACATTTTTGGTGTGTAAATTCTGTTACCAGGAACAGTAATGATAGATAGCAATCAAGTATAATAACGTCTAATTCCCAACTGTACCAAGCAAACACCATTGTTAATATTAAAGAGATTTCCATAGTTTCTGTTTCTAGCACTAAGTTACATAAATTTCTTTTTAATTTGTTAAAAAAAAACTAACTTGTACCTTATCATCCACTTTTCTTGATTCCATTTTAAACTGACTGACTAATGGGTAAATGTGTTCAATAGCCATCTGGACATTGGCAACACATGGTGCTGTATGAAATAACAAAAGATGGACATTGGTACAAATAAACACACTTTTAATGGCTATATAAGAATATATAGTTGTAAAGAAATTGTTTAAATAACTACAGTAGATACCAAAAAGCAGATAGTTGTAAGACATAGTTAAAATGAACTTTGACAGATAGTTGTAGTTTTATATTAACTTGATAGACCAGATCGGCCATGGCCAGCGACCAAGCCGACTTTTTATTTTACCTATCGGCTGGTACCAACGGACAATACAAAATTCCTTATTTATTTCATCCATTTTTCTATTTCTAATTGATGTTTTTAATTTAACTGCTTCAATGGCTTATGGGTTCGCTTAGGCTGCCTTTTTAAAAGTATTTTTATTCTACACAGGGCGGCAAATAGTGGGTTGCACATTTTTTTTCTTTTTCTGAAGTATATGTCGTGCGATCGTATTTATTTACATAGTGGCCCTATCTAAGTATCTTCGGTTGACTTCAGATAAGGATCAAGCTATATCTCTAAATAGTTATTCCGATAATAACAATTCGATGCACGGTGCATTTCAGTTTTGAGCTTTAAATAAATCGGATAATGAATAACAGCCTAATAATACTAGAAGAAGAAGCGAAATGTATGAAATGTAAGCGAAATGTTTGCGCCTATAGAGGTCCTTGTAAATCTAAGGACCTATCATTACTAAAACTGCATTTGTGGCCCTAAAACAAGCTCACAATGTTTTCTGTTAAATGTGTTTTGTTCATAAGTGGATATTCCTTAACATCATGCAAAATTTGTGTTAAAATTGGATAGCTTATTTTTCAAAACAGCTTATTTTTCAAAACATCTCGTAAGTTATTTTTTCATGAAAAAAATATTTTTCTTGATTAAACACTCTCTGCTAAATTATTAAGAACTTTTAGTAAATAATAAATTATCTAATCATTTTTATTTAGTCTATTCTATTTATCTGCCAACATTTTTGTATATGATATGTCTATGTTTAGAATTATAATAAGCTAGCTATATTGATCTTCAACACACATGTATGTGAAAAAAATGTAGGACATTCAACAATTCTGGCAGAACGAGGAAAATAACCCTGGTCTTCAAGAGTTAAATAACCACAGTGGACACTGGGTAGTTGTAAAGAAATAATTGAAATTAATTTAACTATACAAAATACCTGTTACAGTAATACTGCCTGTAGAAAATATTTTTAAAGTAGCTTTTGGATCTTTAATTTGATATGTAACACCTGGATGAAGCTCTGGCTCATAACTGTTCAGATAGGAGATGTTTACACATCATTAGTTAAAATAGTCAACAAAAATTAAAGGCTTCATAAAATACTTAACTCACTTAAAATTAACAGAAATTTCTTTTGGCAATAAACATTGTTGAATATAGATTCTAAGTCATTTTTTAAAATTGTTCATTAAGAATAAACAACTACAAAAACAAACAAAAAAAAACACACAAAAAAGGGCTAATTTACCTGGCACTGGTTCGATTAGCTTCTGAAAACTGATTTAGTTTAATGCCAAAGGGCAAACTACATGTGCCCAGCACATTGACTACTTTGAAACTGGAAAATCTAATATTGAATCCTAGTTTTTGAAGCCGACGTGCAAATCTTCTAGCAGCTAATTTGGCTTCCTCTTCACTGAAATAAAAAAAGGAATCGTTATTATTGAATTTGTAAAAGGCACATAGCTTGTTATCACATGAGATGGCAATTTATTTTAGTTGCTAACAAAATTATGACATATCATATTACAACAATTAAATATTACCATATTCTGTTAGTACCAAGTTATGTGTCAGGCATAAATATGCATACAAAAATGAATCATAACATAGACACATTTAGTAGAAAAATATTTACCTGGTTGCTCCAGTACAAGTAATTTTTCCAGATGACCAAATGGTCGCTGTAGTATTTGGCCTTCTTAATTTCATATTTAACATCTAGTGAAAGTAGAAAAGGGTAAAACAGTTTGCATTAGAATTAACATTACAATACAAAAAAGGAAAGCTGTTAACTTGATTCTGGGAAGAACACAAATTTATTGATATAATAGAAGTGTGTGAAATGTATTAAAATATCAACTCCTTCATGTACCAGCTGTGTACATGTCCACCAGCCAATGTTATTCATGTAGGCCCAGGGACAGATATATATGATTTATACAAGGTTACAAGTGTAATTCCCCCCCCCACACACACACACAAAAGGCTGTAACATTTTAACACAAAATATTTCTTCACAAGATTTCATAGATGTGTACAAAAAAATTGACCAACTTTGATGCTACCCCCACAAACCGGTATGGAAGTCGATAAAACTGATTTTTCAATCCATGTGAAAAAAGGACCCAAGGTCATTTTTTAGATTATTATTGATTTGTGATATTGAATGCCTTTAGTTATAACTGTGAAATTTGTAAACTAAAATTATGACTAGAAATTACTTAAACATGTGTACCGTTTTATGTACTGTAGATTTTGTATAAAAGCATGCAAAAGTTCTCTAAAAATAAAATTGTTTAAAAGTCAACTAAATATTATTTAAAATATTTAAAACTAAACCACTTGAGTATTGTCTCCTTACGAGTGTGTTTACTTAATTTCAGGGCACTTGGTTGATTCATCCTGGCAATATTTAATTATGTGTTGCAATGCTAAATTATTAAAAATCAGTACTTTCTTTTTCCTTTTCTAACTTTCTTTAGCTTTACGTATGGAATTTCGAATACTGTATATACTCACAGATACACAAATTTTTTACCAAAACATTTGACAAAAAGTAGGGATGTGACTTATACACCCAACACTGCTTTTGAAAAGTTAAAAAACAATCACTACTCTGTCATAAAGTTTCCTACATCATCCGTATCATTGATTGTCGTGATGTAGAATTACTAGGATATCCGTAGGCCCACATTTAACATTTAGAAAACTGTTGCATGTGTAAATATATTATCTTTATACTAATTTATAGGCCTATATAGCCTTATAGGTTATAGCCTACTAATAAGGCAGTGTTTAGCATTCTGAGAAAACCATGCCATGTCTAAGCAATGTTTCCAAAACTACAATTGGCACATTTCAGAACATTTTAGAAAAATTCTGCACTCAAACTTTTGTTTTCAAATCTTTAGGCCCATAGAAATAATGCATGAAATGTCAATATTGTGTTTTATTTTTCATTAGTTGCATGTAAGAGTTGAAAATAAAACACAGCTTATTGTCAGCAGCGAAGATAAAAAGCAGCCACTCACAGCTTTTTTTTTTTGTGCAGTCGCGTTTAAAATCATTACAATGTTAATGGTAAATAGGGCACTTGTATAGCTTGTCTAGCCATGCCGGCGGCGGTACCAAGTCTAGAAAACGCACTTCAAAAGACTTTTTTTCTACCCACTATAGTGAAAATATAGGGATAGGAACTTAGTGACAGAGACTTAGATGCAAAACAATGCCTTACAAAAACTTTCCATATGACTATTTATCTTTTTATTAAAAATAAATGAAGCACTGCCTTTATTTAATTACCGTATGTTTGTCTTATGCATGATTGAAACCACTTTTTAAGGAAAGTTTCCAAATTAAAGTGAATATTTAGTAACTTTTTTGTTTAAAAGGTATGAATTTCTGAGAATTTACAAGGCAGTGTAACCCCTGAAAGTCATGGTGCGACTTTTACACAGATCAATGACAACATATAAAAAAAAATAATCTTAAACTAGGGAAGCAATAAGTAACTTTTGAACTTATTAATCAATTTTAGAGATTTTTTCACCAATGTATAGATAAATAATAAAGCTTTTATTAAAGACCTAAAACTAAATATTTTGCCTTTTTCGGTACCATTCCGTGGGGTCGCATCACAATTACTAATTTTACTCATGCATATCCATTACATACACTAGTGTAAATACTGTCTGATTTTCATGGCATTAAATAAAATGATACGGTACAATAATAGCTGAAATGTGCTTCTGTGAAGCAAAAAAGCATAGGTCAGTGTTGGAATTTTATATGAAAATCTTACCCCATTTTCCCTCTTGTATTCTACATGGGCACCTTCCATAGCAATTTTCTTGAGATTAAGATAGCATCTGGTGGCAAAGGTGCACACTACATTGTTTATTATAATATCAATGACAGGTGATTCTTCCTCTACTGATTCTTCTTTAAAGACTTCACAATTTTCCACTTTGACAATAGGATAGCCATGTTCATCATACTGTATAGAATTGCCATTATTTGTGGGATTATGAAAGTTGCTGTGGACAAGTTTGGACGGATTTTCTATAGTGCTGCTTTGCTCTAAGCAGATAGCATCGCCACTAGCGGCTGACATCAACTGTTGACCATTTAGACCACCAACCAGGAATCCAGAGTTGGAAACAGCAGACATGATGTGTTTTATTTCAAAACTGGGTCGTTGTCATGGTGTGAACTAAAGAAAAAAATAATTATTTTTTCAATTTAGATTTTCTTAATAAAAATCATTGTAATTTTTAATAAGTAGATAGCCTTTTTTTCTTATTTTTAAGGCCACTTTAGACAGTAACTATCTCAAGCTGGAACCTAATTTCAAATTATGTTTTTAACAATTAAAATATGAAAATTTTTATATGTTTTACAGAATAAAACTGATAGAAATATATTGATTTATGAAACCTTACAAGCTAATTGGTAAGCCTTGCCCAATTAGTCAGGCATGGCTTTTAATTTTGTAAATATTTAAATTTTGTGAAAATGTATACACTACAGACTACTGCTAGTAGGTATTGCATTTCTAGTATGATGCACCCTTAATCTTGTACTACCATTGTTTAAAATGTACATATGCAAATTTAGTACATATTTAATATTTAAACAAAAAACTGTTGAAAAATATTTATTTTTTTAATTCCAGGGGGGGCTTAGACCCTTTCAGTCCCCCCTGTGGTTTCGCCTCTGCTCTCACCCATGATTTTTTTAATTGTAATAGACTGGATCATGAATGAGACAACCTCGGGAAACAGCACAGGCATCCAATGGATTTTTAGGAAGAAGACTTGGACTTAGCAGACAATGTTGCTCTCCTCTCACATAGAAAGCAAGACAAACAATCTAAACTGAACTGACTGTCAGAAGAGGCCAAAAAGGTAGGCCTAAAAATAAACAAAAGGAAAACAGAAGTCATAAATAATGAACAGGACAGACCAATACAACTAGATGATGAGGAAATAATAGACACAGACAAATTTGTTTACTTGGGAAGTGTGGTGAGTCGAGTCAGAGGAACAGATGAAGACATAAAGAGCAGGATAAAAAAGGCCAGGCTTGCTTTAAATGCCCTGCACTTCATGTGAAGCTCAAGCGTGCTATCCTTATAGAGCTGCGCTATCCTTATAAAGCTGCGCTATCCTTATAGAGCTGCGCTATCCTTATAGAGCAAAGTCATAATATGTAATACAAATGTAAAGGCAGTTCTGCTATATGGCTCTGAGACCTGGAGATACCCGAGACACATGCTGAAATATCGATGGCCAGAAACACTGTCATGTGTCAATCATAAAGTAACAGGCTGAGAAAGCCAAATTTGTGTTGTTTACATTAACAAAGAAAATATCTAAATCTAATTTGTAGGAAGGACCATTGACCTATTTTTCACTGCCAATGTAGCAAAAAACTTAAAATGTATCATTTTTTACTTGTTATGCGTCACCCATGAATCATGAAATACATTCTATATTATATGTCTATGTGAAATCACACACACATAATGTCATAATATATTATGTTTTCATATATAAGACCGATAATATATAATATAGGCCTAATATATATATATATAAAAACTTAAAATGTATCATTTTTTACTTACATTTTAAACATGTAAACTTGTTTTAAAGTTAATAAAATAATGTTTAAAATGTCCTTTTTGAGTTCATTTTGTATATATTTTGCATATAAGGGTTGAAAATTATGCAATTGTCCATTAGTGACTTAAAGGGTTAAAACTCAGTCTTTGCCTTAGCAACTGGAATCACACAAAAAAAACTTTATATTATATTATTTGATTGATTGGTAAAAATAAATGACAAATTGTTAAAGAAATTTACATAAAAGCTTTTCAGGTTACACAGGTAGCTTAAATAAGCCAGCGGTCGGGAACCTTTTTGTGTGAGAGAGCCATGGACACCACATATTTTGAAAAGTAATTCTGTGAGAGCCATACATTTAAAACTAAGAATTTAAGCAAATGTGTGCAAGAGTTAGGCCTATTTCCCTTTAATTACAATGAATGCAGGGTTGCTATTTTTCTGTCTTTTAGGTCAACAGAGTTTATCTCCTTTACCACTTCTGATGCTAAGCTGCAGTAGGCTTTAACTCATTTGTAGAATGAAATATTGATATGCAATTAATAGGCTTATTAGATGTATATGAAAGGGGTCTAAAGAAACAGTTTTTTTTTAATTGAACATTTTGAGCCAGATGCAGCCATCAAGAGAGCCACATCTGGCTCGCGGGCCATAGTTTCCAGACTCCTGCTATAGGCTATATATATAAGCCCTAAAATTAAGTTAGAATGTGGTAGAGATTTTTAAACAATATTTTTATGGATTTATAATTAGGCCTAGAGTTTTTAAATTTTAATTAACTGTTTCCTACGTGAATACAACATGTTTTTATAATGCAAAATAATTCATCTATTTAAACAATTGCAAACCACATGTAGGCCTAAATGATTACCTTTCCACAAAACCAACAATCGGTTATGAATGTTATGAAGCTTTTATTTACATACTGAATGATACTGGTTAGCCCATTAAATTATTGCCTTTGCCTAACTCACATGACTCACATGAGCAATAGGCCTACCTTACTCTTACTAGACTAAGCAAGAAAATCATTGATCAGACAATATTATTCTTACTCTTACCACCTTAAAACTTGATTTATAGTACAGATAGTTTGATAGAGTTAGAGCTAGTATTAGTAGTAGGCCTACTAGTAATTAGAAGTAGTGGTTACTGAAAAGACTGTGAAGACATGCTCAATACTCAATAGCCTACTCAATAATTTTTTAGTATTTATTACGGATGCGTGATTAGGCCTATATTATATAGGCCTAGAATCTAGGCCCTATTTTGCTTTTTTTCAAGATTTTAAAAGACAGATTTAAGTTTAAGTCACTATGACAGTCTCAGTCTAACTTATATATATTAGTTATACTATAGTACTATAGTTATTATCTTAATTAATTACTTTGAAATTTAGTTCGGTTAGAAAACCGTTAGTCGTTACTGTTAACTTCAACTACTTCAACTAGCGACTTTCATCATTATTTATATGATTATTGTCTACCTATAATAATACTATAACTATAACTAGTCTAGTATAATAATAATTCCTATGTCCTATAATAGTACCTTATACTAGCCTATAATTGTATAATACTAGTTTCTATAGGAATATAGATATAATAGACATATTCTAAATGCAATGCAATTATGAATAAAATACAAACAATATGTAACATAAACTTAAAAACACATAGAGTGCATTATATATTTACAGAATAGTACAATTTTATTACCACATACTATTTAGTATACGTTTTCATTCATCAAATTGATCGGTGTAAAAATTATAGTCGCCATTTTGAGAAGAACTAGAAAGGGAGGATAATCTGTTGCCAACTGTAATCCACGATTAGAATACTTGATCTACGTAGGCCTCTCTCTCTAGATCTATATATTATATATTATCGGTCTTATATATGAAAATATAATATATTATGACATTATGTGTGTGTGATTTCACATAGACATATAATATAGAATGTATTTCATGATTCATGGGTCAAACTCTTTAACCCTATTCTTCTTCTTCTTTAGGTGCCAGATCTGGAGCAGACATCGGCGGTCATCACTCTCCATTCCTTTCTGTTGTTAGCTATTTGGAGGAAGTTATTATTGCTTATGTTGTTGTTCGTGGCCCACTCGTTCAGGCTTTCTACATATGTCAGCCTTTGTCTTCCACTGTCTCTCTTACCAGACTTTAAACCTCACTTCACCGGAGTGATCGAATCGAGACTAATCTCTAAGGCTAAGGCCTTAGGTCTTAGGATTCGGAGGACTAACACGCTTGTAGGCCTACTACGAAGCACAGCTAAATCACCGTATAAGCTTAGGTTCGGTGCAAACCGTTGACCGTTCCCATCCACTCTTTCCTTCTGCAAGGCAGGGCAGTCTAAAAGCAAATGCTCGACCGTCTCTTCTGCTTCAAAGCAATGTCGACACCGCGAATCGAAATTGGTCCTAAATCGCCCGAAATAGGCACCAATAGGACAGTGTCCTGTCCGGAACTGGGCAATCGTTGCCTGTTCTCTCCTGTGGAGTTTCCACCACGGATCAGCTCTCTTACCAGATATTTTCCCACACAAAACCAGTCTGATTATATAGGACATATTATATTATAGTGCGTATCTGGTAGACGAAGTGTCGCTGTAGACGAAATGTAGACGTAAAGTCGGTAGAGTAGACCTACTTTATGTAGACCTTGTCGTAGACGAATTAAAGTCTTTAGACAATTTGTTGTAATACGTCAGTCATATTTATTATATCGTTTGCTGGCAAAATGACGTCACGCACCGAATGATTCTTGAGGAAGAAGGATCAAACATGGGTAATGTAGGCTATGTGGCGATGGCCGAGGGGGAGGGTGTATAAACACTGTAACGTCACATACAAATGTGCATCTTTAAATTAAATTTCCACTTTAACATGTTACACTTATAATTAAGTATAATACAGACTATATGCCTATATATGTGTTTATTGTAGGCCTATATAAGCGTATCCATGCTATTAAATTCGAATGCTCAGTGCGCTCTTGGTGTGATTTGCAATGGGAGATGTAGGGGCCTATTAGCCAAAGATAAAGGTCTTTTAGGTCTTTTAAAAAGATTCTCTTGTCCCAGACTATCTCACTGAGATAAATTGTTCCATAAAGAAGGTGCAACTGATTCAAATGAGCGCACTCCCAGGTAGCCTACTTCTTTTAGTGTCCATCCAAACTGGGAGTTTTGAGGAGTGACTGTGTTGAAGAGCGCAGTTCCCTAGATGGCTCATGCCTTGATATAAGGTCTCGAAGATAAGAAAGAGCGATGCCCTTTATGCATCCGTACGTAATGGACATAATTTTGTGCTTTCTTCGCTTTATCAACGGGAGCCAGTGGAGATCCCTTATGTATCTTATCTTATACATTACAGACGCTCCTTCTATAAAGAAGATTATTGCGTCCTACGCTCATCCGTGGTCCGAGTCTAGTCTTGCATTTTTATGAATGTTTTAAATGATGTTAAGTTACTGATTTTCCTGGTTTGTCCAGGCAACCCATTCCATGCCAGAATGCCACTCGGGAAGAAAGAGTACTTATATGCATTTGTTCTCGCATAAGGGACAAGGAAAGTGTTTTTGTTCTTATGTTTATCTGAGCTTTGCAACAGCCTAGGTTGTATTTCTAAATTAGAGTTTAATGCCTTATGTATTATTACTACTTTACTCTTTGCCCTTCTGTCCTCTAGTGTTTCTAGGTTTAGTGATTTTACTAATGGTGTTACTCTTGTTAATTGGGAATATTCACTAGTTATGAACCTTGCAGCTCTTTTTTGAATTTGTTCTAATTTTTTAATGTTTTCCTTAGTTGATGGGTCCCATACAGATGCTGCATATTCTTGTATATGGCTAACTAATGTGAGATAGCATATTTTAGTTTTATATTCTTATTACATTTGTAAAGTTCCTTTTTATGAATCCTAATGTTTTATTTTTAATTACTTCATCAATATGAGGGTTCCAAGATAATTCATCATTTATTATTACTCCCATATACTTCGCATTGTTTGTTTCACCATGAATGAAGTAGTTTGCTATCATTTGTTTCTTTTTCTTGGATACCCTTATTAGTTGGCATTTTTCTGGGTGAAAAGACATACTCCAGTTTGATTCCCATTTTTGTAGTTCATCTAGGTCTTTTTGTAAAAGTTCACTATCTTTTCCTGTCTTTATTATTCTATAAATTATGCAATCATCTGCAAATAATCTTACTGTTGCTACGTTATTTTTTTTTTTCTGGAGGCCTGTTTGTCATGACATTTATGTGGGAACTGAGTGACTACAATTTATTAACATAGGGTTCCACTCTTGTAGTCTGGGACCTGCAATGTCATAATAATATATGATCAATTGATGATATTCACACTAGTAACTAGTACCACATTAGGATAATATGTAACTGTATTTTCACATTATAATATTTAGAAAAATCTACTCTTCAATAAAGTCAAAAACTTTCTTTTCGGTAAATATCTGTGAAACATAATCTACTACATTATGTAAAATAATAGTCAAGAGCTTTTATAGGGTACTAATGCAGTATACCAAGTAGTTATCATATAGTATTAGGCCTACTCACTACTAATGATATGCTTTGTATATCCAGAATCAGGGCATACATACTTTAGATGATTTAAAAGACTTTTTTTCAGGTGTAGTAATATTTTGGAGTGAATGTACACAAATAAATTGTAGAAAAAAAAGAGTAAGAAAATGGATACTGAACTATAAAACAAGTTTAGCTTATTCTTCAAATATTGCCATCCTACAAAAGCAGGTGAATTTTAAGAGCTATAAGGTTAGTATAGGCTAGGCATACATTATTTTACATTTTTTTTATTTTTTTTAAACTCCAAATATATAATGTATCAATTAACAAAAAGAAAATGAAGGAATAGACTTCTATCTAATTTTTTGAATGAATAGAGAAAAATTAAAACAAATTCAAATAATTTCAGTACATAAGTTTAATCACTTTATGAAGCCTGCATCCATGTTCTGTCAATAAAACAGTACTTTATAAATGATTGATGACATAATCACTGCCATAATCTGTTGTTCGGATTGTGTAGCCCCAACATAAACAATGGAATCCATCACACAGATACAATTGCATCAAGCAGAATTGATTATTCACTACACATAGAAACACCAACCACACTACACTTCTCTCCAAAAGCTGTAACCCTCAATTAATAAACTAGTTATTTATAAAACAGGGATGAAACCAAATAAAAAATATATATATAATCAACATGTCAAAGAAAAGAATTTAACATAGGGATGAAACAGCTTGAATCCTAAACTGACACATTATATTTAAGGATGAATATAAACAGCTGACATCCATTACTAAAGGTTGAACACATTATATTTAAGGATGAAAATAAACAGCTCACATCCATTACTAAAAGGTTAAACACATTATTGACACATAAAAACTAAGGGATAAAAGTAAATAGCCAGAAACTAAACACAACAGTGCCTTGTAACTCATTCAAAGTTTGGCTCAGGTATATCCCCTTCTGGTGCAATCATCTTGCTATAGTAATTCAGCTACAAGAATACATCAGTTTATTAGGTTATATAAAAAAAATATGCTAAAGCTCCCATTGGAATTTAATAATGGTGTTATTGAGAGTGTTCTATGAATCTTTAAGAATATCTTGCAAAAATTGCTTCACATCATCCATTTCCTAAAAAAAACAAAAGAAGAAAAAATTATTTACCTTAACAAACAACAATATTAGGTTTTAGAATGAATAAATCTTTCCCATATCACTTATTGAACACTAAATTATATATATAAAAGTTCTACAAGTTTAGAATTAGAAGTATTTAAAAGCTCATTAAATACTGTATATACTCGCGTATAAGTCCCACTTTTTTTTTAACTATAAATGTCGATCAAAAGTAGACTTATACACTCGACATGGTTTTGAACATGTTTGAAAAACATCCCCTCTCTGTCATTAAGTTGCTAATATCACCAGCACCATAGTTTTTATGGTGTAGAATTACTAGGCTATTGCTTAGGCCTACTTTTTAAACTTTTTATGGTGTAGAATTACTAGGCTATTGCTTAGGCCTACTTTTTAAACTTAGAAAACATTCGTAGGTGTAGGCCTAAATAAACTCTATCTTTAAAAACTGAAATGGACAAATTGACCAATCGACACATTTCAGGACATTTAGGAAAAATTCTGCACTCAACACTTTTTTATTCAAATGTAGATCTATATAGAAACAATGCGTTAAATGTCAATAGTTTCATTTTTCCTTAGTTGCATGTAAGAGCTGTAGTAATTAAGGCACTTGTACTTGCATAGCGCGTAATACTTTTTTTTTTTTGACCCACTAACATGTGGTAGGAACTTGAGTAGGGACAGGGACTTAGATGAAGAAACAGATGCCTTACAAAATCTTTCCCATATGACTAAACTAATGGCTGTATTGATCGGTTGTTAAAAATAAATGAAACGCTGCCTTTATTGATTATGTTTGCATTATGCATGATTGAAACTGTTTTTTTTAGTAACTTTTATGTTTAAAAGGTATGCATTTTTTTAGAAGTTTAAAGGCAGTGCAACCCCTGAAAGTCAGGGTGCGACTTATATGCAGGTTAACCCTTTAAGCCCTCGCCCCCGCTAAAGCGGTGTAGCATTAATCGCTTCATAGACCTAGCCCCCCTCTAAAGCGGGATTGCGATAGTACAGCTACGTGGATTGGTTTACTGTGTTTAGTCTTGCCATAACAGCCAATCAGATGTTTTGTTGTAGCGTGCTTAGGTAAAAGTTTATCAAAGATGTCTGCTTCCTTGTTTACATTGAGTTTGTGACAAAAATTTTCATTTTTTTTTTATCATGAATCGTGACGAGCCTCAACTTGGTCCATGGGACAAATCGACAACGTACTTCCTTGTTCTCAACACAAGAAGTTATTGATTTTTTAAAAGATTTGTCATACTAAAGTTGAATTTTAGCGATATAGTTCAGGTAGACCTATTATTTTACAATTTCAAGTTGTTATCTTTGATGGTTTTTCCTCAGGGGTCGCTCAATCATGATATATTGCGAAATAGGCATAAAATGCTTAAGAGCCCAGGCATAGGGTAAAATTAGGCACAGGTGGGAAGAGCTCAAAGGGTTAGTGACAACATATAAGATAATAATCTTAAACTAGGGGTGTCACTTTTACATGACTATATAGGTAGTCTGAAATATGTTTCTTTTTCAATAAAAAAAATAATTTTTAAACAAAAGGTAATAACACAAAATATTGCAGCACAAACATACAACTACCTTCAAATAAATGACTTACAGAAGGATTAGAACTGTGCCCCATGTTACTGTAAGATTTAAACTGGGTAGCAGGATTAAATGTCTTGATGATATCGTTAGTAGCGTGGCCCCATCGGAAAGAGACTATGGGGTCTGATGTTCCATGACACTGCAAGACTGGCACATTAGAGTTATATTTTGTATTCTGTGAACAGAGGTATGTTAAACTATACAACACTGTTCTCTTGCCATACATGAAAGCAAACATACTCAATAGACAAATTAGATTTTTTAATACGAATAGTTCATGATACTCACAGCAGGATTGGTAAAGTATTTATTCATTGGCAGCCAAGTGCTTAGTGCTAAGACTCCTCCAATTTTAGTGTCCGTCCCAAAAGCTGTATACAGAGCTACTGCACCTCCCTGAGAAAACCCACCGATTATTATTCTCTCTGCTGGTATGCCATCACTGATTTCCTTGGCTATCAATTGCTGCACTAAAGAAATACAAAATAAAAAAGCATCTTGAAATGTACTTTCTTCATTTGAAATAGAAATTTGTGCTACATAAAAACACATATTTGTGTTTGGTAACCTATGGGGTTAATTAATAAAAGCAAAAGCTGTTAACCATGTTAATAAGCCAATAGCTGCAATATTACATTTTCTATGTGTTCTGACTAATTCATGTTAGGATATAGGTGTTTCATTTACCGGTATATTAATTAGTCCGTCAAATCACATTTTTGTGGGGTTATTACTATGTTAAAAGATTTGTGTATCTAAATACTAGGGCTTAACTGAGTAGAGGATTTCTACAGAGTACTGAGTCCGAGTAATTGGATGTACTATTTGATGAGCCCCGGTAATAACACGAGTAGTAGTGGTAACTTAAAGTTTAGCTATAGGTTAAGTTTACTATCTTGATAATCTCTCCTTTACCTCCCCCCACCAAATCTCTTTACACACTTACAACAATAGGCTAAACTGAACAAGTTTGATATTCATTTATTGACACATACAAATTATTTTTCCTTATTTGTCACAATTTCAGAGTTGCTAACTCTAGAATCTTTATAAAATTTCTTAACATTCCCAAAACTCACAAGCAAATATTTAAATTTATTTTCTTAATTTAATTACATAAAAAATGTATTTACATTCTTTAGAGGAGTCTTTAATGCCTTGGTCATCCTCTGAACTTGAAGGATCTAGACCTCGTATATCAAACCTGAGGTAAAAAAAAGTTTTACATTTTTGCACATTATTTGAAAACCACACAGAAATACTTTAACCATTAATGTACAAATTTTATTGTTTGCAATTTCCCTCAAAAGATTTCAAAGTTTTAAAAAGGATTGATCAATAAAATATATATTTTCACATAAATTTTAATAAGAAATGAATTAAAAAGAAATATAATATCTCCTTGTTGAACACTTCCATGTTTTCAAAGTTTATTTTGCAAAGGGTTAAAGTTTTTTTTAATTTTTTTTTGCAAAAAAAAAAGAACTACAAAAAAAATCTATAAAATAATGACTAAAAGAATGTGAATTATTAAATGGTATAAGTATAAGAATTCAAATAGGACTGAAAAGATTTTAGTTTATAAAGCAGAACATTCTTAATTATATTAATTTACAATTGCAGTTGCTTTATTTTTATCACACTAGCTAATTCTGTAAATGATAAATATTTTAAATAGAGTGATTTCATAAATACAAAATGTAACGACTGCATGAAAAATTTTACCAAGAAGGCATGACCATTCCTCCGTTGAGAGTAACAGGCTTCTGTGGCCTGAAAAGAAATGAGTTTGAGGTTCAGCATTCACCAAAATGCAGCTTGTTAATTAGCAGCTTGTTAATTAGGATTGCACTGGTTCACTCACTGCTTGAGACTGATCTATGAAACTTTTTAAATCTACTCATGAACAATTACTGAAATGAGCAGCCTTTTCTAGCATAATTAAATGTTTATTGAATATAGACTTTAAAAATATTTTTCTTTTTTTTTAAAAGATTTCACCACGTAATAAGCTTTCAGGGTTCATTCATATACTTGTAAATTTAAAAGCTTATTAAATTTCTCTAAGAACGTGTTTTTTTTAAATTGACTTTCTGTAATGCTCTTTGTGTGTGATTCCAATCAACATAGCTCAGTCTGTCACTTCCCTAAAGAACAATTGTTTTATTCTCCACCTATATATACATAAAAACAAAAGAAAAACCAAAAGGTCACTGGGGGAGGGGTGGGGGGTGGGGCAAACCTAATAATTGGTTTTAAATCCAATTTCTAGAACAGAACCAAAAATACATTTTGAAAAAACACCAACAACACAATATTAACATCCCTACTTACTAGGAGGAAGAAATATATTTCAATATATATATAATTACTGTGAGTTTGTTTATATATAATACATATATTTTTTTAATATATATGTTTATCCTCTATAGGCTCCTCTGCCATTTGACCAATCAGCACACAAATTAAATGTATCAATTGGAAACATCCTCCAACATAAATTTTTATTTTATCACATATAACCATGAATGTGTTGATTTTATACATTAAAAATTATATCCAACTATGCAAATACATATCTAACCGCATTCAACAAGTGGCCATTTCCATTCATTTACTATGTTGAACACTAAGGTTTTATCAGGTTTTCCCAATTCAGCTGTCATTTTTTAATGTGGTGAAACCTGCTTTTATTAAAAGTTACGCACCGCAAATTGGCTTGGAGAGTTTGGATGGTGTAATTTTAATTTTACAAATACTAACCAAATCTTTTCAATCATTCTTTTTATACATTGCTATTGAGAACATCATTTTATATCTGAATTTTAACAATGAATTATAAAGGGTGATAATAAAGTGGATATTTATTCACATCTTAATCTGAAAATTTTGATATAGACCTATAGTTTGATAAGAAAATTTTACTCTATTAACATCAGCACTTCAACTTACTTCAAGGGTGACCAATTACAGACATTTCTATAGTCATGATCATCATTAGTTCCAGTAAAATTTAATTAACCATTAGTTACACTTTGACAAATAAACTTATAGTAGGGATACAATAAGATAAAATAAAGATAATAAAAATTACATTAAAACAAGTTGTAGTCAGGGGCGAAGCCAGAAATTTTTTTCCAGGGGGGCTGAACTTTCGTGTGACAAACATTTACCATTTTTTTTTTTGCGAATTTAGTACATATTTTAAAAAAAATCTTTTTAATTCCAGGGGGGGCTTAGCCCCATTCAGGCCCCCCCTTGTCACTTCGCCCCTGGTTATAGTCATTATTTTCTTCATCATTTTGACAGGTATAAAAACGAGTGTATTATATATATACATTGAGAGCAAGATTGTGGCACATAAAAAAGACACAAAGATGGTACCGGTAATAAATAATATTTACTCCTTAAGAAAGATACAGACGATATTTAAAGGTTTTCCTAAGCCCTTAACTCAGAAATATTCAATTTATAAATAAAGAATCTACTTTGAGGAAATTCCTTAATCCTAATAGAGTCTGGAGCCAATTATCTGTGATAAAGGAGGATAAAGCCCTAGTTCTCTTTTCTTTTAAGATTATTAAAACAACAGTAATACCAAAATACCAAATAGATATATTTGAAAAAACTTACGCATGAGGGAATATACAACGTATGTGCCTGAAAGACAATTCTCTGAACTGTTCAGCCCAGCCATGACTAAAAACACAAATAGTAAATATGAAGGAAAAATGAAACGATCGTAAAATAAAATATTCAATATACATAGATAAAGTTTGTTTTTGTATTTAAAAAAAGGCTTTTAGAATATAAAATGTATACATATAAATATTATGGGATATTATATAGTTATAAATTTTAACAAATTACACTGATACATTGAACAGATTCAGTATGATTACAAACAAGAAATTTATAATGATATGACATCAAAGCTAACATAAAGTATACTTTTGATATACAGTGGTACCTTGGGTTACAAACATAATTCCTTCCTGAACTCGGTTCTTAACCTGAAACGTTTGTAGCCTGAAACATTGAAATCAATGCAATAGGCTCAATACATTTCAGGATAAGAATTATCGTTCTATTTTTTATTATTATCCGGTCATTTTCATTACAAAACGCACAAATACAATTAATTCACGTCTAAATAAAATAAAAATTGCTTTACATTTATCCAGAAAGAGAGGATTTTCAACTTTCTCTAGAATTTAAGGTCTTTGCTTCTGCAGATTAGTTACGCATTTAGCCAAATTGACTGATTTGAGTAGCTCTTTGTCCTTTATGATGGTGTATCAATGCTGTACTGATTAGGGATGTCACACACACGAACGCCAATTAAATATTACATTATTATTTTTTTCTTTACCTCCACTTTTATAAACTTTAGCATCCTAGCAGCACCACTATTGCGTCCTAGCAGCACCACTATTGTTCTTCTAACTCATAATTGATGGGGTTAACAAGGACAATAATGAAAGAGAAAAATTGAACAGAGTGCCACTGCAAAAACATCTGTTACTGCTGTATAGAATGGCCAATGAAATCGACGTTGCACGCATGTGCAAAACTAGGATATGCCTTCTAGGCTAGCGCTAAGTACTGTGATGTCTTCGTTCAGTACTGCGATGTCTTCGTTTGTACTGCATACGATCATTGCCTCCAACTTAAACTTTCCTATCTGTCTCTCTTTGTCGTTCGTAACCTGAGGAACTGTTCGTAACATGAGACAGAAATTTTTCTAAATTGTTGTTTGTAACCTGAGACGTTCGTAACCCAAGGTACCATTGCAATGGTATATAGAACTACTAACCCTGTGTCACCAAGTCCATGAAGAAAGATTAACTGAAATGTAAATGGGGTTAAAATTTAAAAATGAAAAAGAATACTTAAAAAAGGTACAATTTTATTTACTGTCAATAAGCGGCCAGGTTGGGTAAAGCAGAACAAAGGAATATTTTGCAGGAAATGTAATGAATTAGTGTGTGTTATCTAAAGTTGTGTTAGGTTTATTGTTCACCAATTTTCTCTTTCCCACCTCGCCCCCCCCCCTCAAATTACAAACATCAAATACTCTCAATTTTACCTATGTTGCAGCTTTATTGTTACAAGAGATAGCTGGGGATTGGGATGGCATCTCAACTATGGACTCACAATTAATTATGAGTCTAAAGAAACTTAACTCTGTAAAGTACATTATTCTTACAAAGTACAACTTGAAAAATCTTACACGTGAACAGTTTTATGCATTTGTGCTTGCTAACGAGGATCTTATTCTGCAAAAAGTTGGGTCTTCAGAAATATATGTTGTATAATTAATAAAGATAATTATAACGTATTAATTGTAGAATTGACTTTTTCATTTTTTTTTTAATATTGTATTGTTGCATTTTTAAAAAATTGTCCATTGAATGAATTTTATTTTTTATAAGACCTTTTCTTTGTCAGTTTACCAATAAATAATGATTGGAAACTATACTATTGTAGTAAAATTCTACTGGTTGCTGGTTAAATCTGCATTCAATTGAACAAAAAAAAATGATTCAAATTCAAATGAAACACTCAAATGTCTCAATATTAATATTATTATGTCCTTTTTGTCGCTCTATCCCTCTATCATACTCTAGTAGGCCTACTCTATCTTAACTATCAATGTCCTCCTGTCCTTTTAATAACCATGTCTGGCAACATACTCTAGAATTGAGAATGAATATAATATAGGGAGTGTCTATTGGTAGTTAACTACAAATAGCTTCTAGGCGACTATTTGTAGTTAACTACAAATAGCTTCTAGGCGGCTATTTGTAGTCAGCCAATCAAAACTGGCCCTATATTCTTAATTATTATGTTTTTGTAACCTGACAACAAGGTTTCTTGGTCTAGTGGTTAGTACTCTGGGCTGTCAACCGTGTGATCCAGGTTCAAATCCCACAGCAACCATTGTCAATATTTTTTTTTATTTATATATTTTTTTAAATATTCAACTTTAGTCAAACCAGTTAAATGTGATTTTTTGTAATTAACAATTTGTTAACATTTTACTGGCATTTTAAAATTGTCAATGTTTATAAATTATTCAGACAAATACTAAATTAGGTCTATATTTTCGCTTATTTAAAAAAAAATCACAATTAGAAGACTTAGAAGTTGATGTTTGTTTTTTGTTTCAAAACACTTTTCTAAAGTACCCGTAACACTCATTAAACCTAAAACTAGTATAGATCTAATTGGTTGGTTTAGGTAGGTAATTAACAATTTGTAAACCTTTTACTGGCATTTTAAAAGTGCCAATTTTTATAAATTATTCAAAGGTTCAACAAACTTAACAAAGGTTATTTATTTCTCTATTTTTAATCACAATTAGAATTTCATGTTGTGTTTTTTTGCTTCAAAAACTAAAGTAGCACTAAACCTAAAACTAAAACTAGTGTAGATCTAATCTGATGGGTTAGGTTATGAATTGTGTCTACACACAACACAGGCTTATTATAATAATTAAGAATATAAGGACAGTTTTGATTGGCTGACTACCAATAGCTGCCTAGTAGCTATTTGTAGTTAACTACAAATAGACGCAGCCATAATATATAATAGTAATAGGGCCTATTAATAATAATAATACTATTAAAACATAAATATATGACTAGGCTAGGTGACTAAGCCTATGCTGATTGGCCTAATGGGCCTAATCACCTAACCTAATCCTACTACTACTATTCCAACTCCCAAGCCCAAGCATCAAAACCAATTTTGATCAATTATTTAATATTTATTATAATACAAATACAATCAATTTATCAATTAACAATAAAATATATAAATACTGTTCAAATACAATAATGACAATATAGTCAATAGACAAAAAATATATAATATAACTTTATATATAAATATTTGACTAGAGTCTAGTCTAGTCATCCTAATTATATAATCATAATGATAATGTCAATAATGTTACTGTTATATATTATATAATATAATATAATAATAATAGACTTAATTACTTAATAAATAGGTAATAAATAGGCCTATACAAACAATATATAAGTCGTTTTATTATTATTTTTGGCTAATCATTTAGCCTACATACTTATAAATTCTTTTACGAACTAAATTTACATACATTTCTATGATTTCTAATCTATGCAGGTAGTCTATAATTTAAAATATTTTTTACCGATGCGGTGGCTTTCTCTTTGGGTTGTACTTTAACTGGTGGACTCATGTTGTGCGATAGGGAGGCGCCCATAAACCGCTTCTTGCACTCAAAGTAGGCAAAGCCTGCAACGATAATCAGTATTACAAAGTGTATGAGTAATTTATGGGTTAGTTTTGATTTTTTTGATGTACTTGAAGAGGAAATCATCCATTCGTACGTAACAAGCTCTGCGACACTTGGTAACAAAAGATCCTCATTTAGCAGTTCAATCAAGTTATCCAGATGAATGCAGACCATAAAGCATCTCGCTTTTTCACGTTCTCTCTTCTCGTGAGATGTAAATATTGATCATAAAAAAGGAGGAACTGGGATGTGAAAAAGTTTTTGCGGCCACCAGATCCTCTGCTTGCAATGTGTTTCTCTGCATAATTAGGCCTGATAAATTATTGTGCCACTTGAGAACAATTCTAAATTGAATTTAAATGGAATGCGATATTTTTTGTTTGCACATATTATTTTCCATAATTGAAAATTAATCGGTGGACAGAATCAGAATGTCACAACTCGAGAGAATTGAAAAATCCAACCGAGATCAGGTTTGTAAAAACTGAGTTCAAGGAAAATGTATTAGCAATAGTATAGGCCCTACTGTAAGCTAGTAGGCTATAGTCATTATAGCTATAGCCTAAGTGCTATAAGCAGTGCCCTCACACAGGGGAGGGCAGAGGGGGGCATATGCCCGTGGGCGACACTTCTAGAGGGCAGCAAATTTATAGCCTAAGTTCATAGGCCTACCAGAAATTTTAGGAGAGTTGAAAGCGATGTTGCTAAAAGTTAAAAAGGTTTGGTTTACTATTGAATGCATCCAGTGCCAGAGCACGACATGATCATGAAGACTATTTAAAAGACAATAGGCAAGAAAAATCAATGCAAGAAAGGTCTTGTAAAAGAAAAGCGTCTCTCCATGAAGGAGTTGATAACTTCTTCAAATGAGCTAGCTATAAAACAATAAAAGCACTTTTCTGGCTAAATCAAATGCACTATGCAGATAATCCAATGAAAAATGTGAGGAAATTTCTCAAATATACTCTGATATACTTGGTAAACATAGACTGGTCAAGAAACCATGGATCACATCAGACATCCTGGAGCTATGGGATGAACGAAGACAACTAAAGAAAATAAAGACAAGGAAGAGGGCAATAAATACAGAATAATCAATCAGACAATTAGGAAAGGTATGAAAAGGGCAAAGAACTGGATTGCAAAACAGTGCAACGACATCGAAAATTGTTTAAGGAAGAACAATAGCAAAAAAGCATACCAATTAGTGAAAGAACTAACCACCACTAAGCATGGGTGAAGCACCACCATACAAGATAAAGATGGTAGAAACTGACTGAGGAACCCGACATCTTAAAAAGATGGACTGAAAACTGCTCAGAACTGTATAATGACAATATCACTATAGATCCAGAGCTCATAAATGTCCTTCCAGCCAAGATAATGACAATACCCTATTCTCTGTGAAGAAGTGGAAGCAGCAGTCCAAGCACTTCAAAAGGGAAAGGCTGCAGGAGTAGATAATATTTAACATTTGCAATAAAATACGGACAACAGGAGACTAGCTTAAACCATGGACCCATCATTACCTTCCCCAAGAAAGGCAACCTACAGCTATGCCAAAATAAATATATTTACTTCTAAAATGGTTATATTTATTGTAAGTGCTTAAATGATTGCTTCAGATAAAATACAAAAAAATGTTATTTTTTAAGCTCTGGTGTAAATAACTTGATTTTAATTTTGTTACAGAACCTTATTGTTGGCAGTTGTCTAGCTGTTTTTGGAAACATCATTATCAGTATTTCACTTAATTTGCAGGTATGAAACATGCTTATTATTTTTAATTTTAAAAGGAATTCTTCTAAATTAAATTCCCATTATTTTAATCTATATTAATTTGTAATATTCTTGCTTAGGGCTTAGGTAAGTATAAAAGTTGATTGCCTTTTCTAGTCAAGACTTCAGGAAAACCAACAACTTAACCAAACACCATATTTTAATTTAAATAACCCACATGTACGCTCACATTTTAAATTGCAATAAATGACATAAGAATTATTATTTTTTTAATGCAGAAATTTGTTCATTTGAGAAATGCCAGGCGTGAAAGCCAAACACAAAAACACTACACTAAGGAGACACTGTGGTGGTTTGGCTTAACACTCATGGGTTTGGGAGAGCTCTTCAATTTTACTGCTTATGGATTTGCTCCAGCTTCAGTGGTTGCTCCTCTCGGAACAACCACGGTTGTAGGTAACCGTATAGTTTGTTCACATTGAATGTTATTTTGCTACGTGTTTCACATTTTCATGTTGGTTTCACAATTTAAATTTAAATTTACTTCTTGTTTGATGTAACTTGATCTCTAAATCTTCTAATCAAATTTTGATACACCAAGCTTTTGCCCTGAATTCAAACTATGTTGCATATTTGATGACAGTACAAAGACTCATACATTTTTATTTAAATATGATGTTACAAAATTATTAAAAGTCATTGAAAAATGCTTGAAACCAATTAGAAAGGGACAGATAACTTTTGAACTTGCTTGTGTGGTTCAGAGAGAATACTTAAACTTTCAGCTAAATAGTGTCCATTCAGCTTTGTTGATCAAGTCTGCAATGAAACAAATTTTTTTTGTGGAATATAAGAGTATACTGGTTGGCAATTTAATTTTACATAGGTCTGTTATTCATTCACTTCTTCATCTGAGTGATTGCCCTTTCACCTACAACTTCTCTGTGTGAAGGTTGCTATGGAGACCATGTTTTTCTAATCTGTTCACTTAATTTTTTTGTTCCATAATTTGTAAGTGAATAATTTTTGTTCTTTTTTTTTCAGTCAATTGATTCTTTATTATTACATTACATTTGATCATCTATTTTAACTACCTATGTATTTTTTTAAATTATTTTCCAAAGCTCTTGTCTTCCATTTGTTGTCTTGCAAATTATCTTTTTTTTTCAATTATGGTTAGACAAGAACTCCTTTAGTATTTTCATGATATTTTCTAAACAAGTTCTTAGGAATTTTTATTTTGTTTAAATGTGTTTTTTTCTATGTTGACTTTAAATTTCAAAGAATCTCATAATGCCAGTGCTAAAAACAAATATTCTCATTTGCAAGTGTTAAGTTGAAATCTTGTAAATCATGCTATTATTTGTCTTTAAAAGAAATTAAATTTTGAACATATGTTTGAAAATGTGATTTTCTTTTCTTCTGGGCTTTGTCTTTAAATCTACTCAACTCTGGTCCTTTTGTTCTTATTACTTGATTTAAAAAATCACATTATGGGCAATTAGTGTGTGTAGAAATCTTACGAATTAATCTTTACATTTTAATATGCTTCTGTAAAGTAGATGCTAGAAGATAAGTCTTTTTTTTCTTAATTTCTCTTTTATTTTCAACGACCTTTTACAGCCAACCTATTTTTAGCTGCCCTCTTTTTGAAAGAAAAGATAAGACCAGAAAATGTTTTTGGTAAGTTCAATGTCTTAAGTTTTGCTTTATAACTTTGTTTTTACTGACCTAGTAGTATTTGTTTTTATTAAAAGATTTGTTAAAAAAATGAACGTAAAATGTCTGTAATGTTTCAGTTCATCTGTCATGTGTAGAAGTTTTCTGTGACTCAACATCATATAAACCAGATTGATGATTTCCTGCATCCTAACGTTTAATTTTCTCATCATTTGTAAACAAGTAAAAAAAACTGTTTCAACACTAATACTCAGCTTGTGCTATTATTATCATTGAGGCTTCAATACCATGGTGTGTTTCAATTTCTGGTTTAGCCAGTGCAGCTAGTATTGTGCAGAACAGTGTGATTTACCAGTGCTTGCATTCATTTTATGTGCTACAGTTATCCTATTGTGCATTAGATTTCTCTGTGATTAAATGTTATTCCTTTCATAATTTTTTGGGGCTTTTCTTATTAGTAGACATTGTAAAACAGAATCTAAGGGGCTAAACCATGGATGCAACAATAGTATGATTTTATAACCATGAAGATTATCTGCTTTGTGCACTTTATTTTTTGTGTGTCTTCACATATCCCTTAACCTGTGGGTGGGTCGTTGGGGCACCATCGTTGGCTGTTCACTATCTCACGCCATCTGTTCCGGTGCTGTGATGCCCTTTGGGAGTCGGTGAATGATAGGCCGGTCCACTGCTTGATGTTGTCTTCCCATCTCTTCTTTTGCCTGCCTCTCTTTTTCTTCCTCCCTGGACTGTGCCCTGCATTATAGTCTTTGAAAGACCTCAAGATCTTACCACGTGTCCATACCATCTCATTTTTTTCTTCTTAATTGAGGTGAGAAGGTCCTCGTATGGGCCAATGACAGCAGCTATTTCATTGCGGACCACTTCAATTGTGATGTGCTCAGTATATGAGATGTTCAATATCTTGCGGTAACATCTCATCTCTAGAGCACTGATTCTTCTTTGGAGGTCTACAGTGAGCGTCCAAGCTTCGCATCCATACAAGAAGACCGACGTCGCCAGAGAGTGCATTAGTCGAATCCTTGATATGAGAGCTGCTTATAAATAATCTTAAAATTGCAACGCTGTATTCTTATTAAATTTCAAATCTACTGCATGGCTCATATAGACTCACCTCATCCACCTTTAACTACCAGTACTACATCAAGTATTTATTTAATATATATACATAAACACATTGTAATAAAGAGTGAACATCATTTGTACAGAGAATTTGTGATAGTTTGATATAAAAAAAAATCTTTCTTTTCAGGATGTGCTTTGGCTATCATAGGAGCGTTTTTGCTGGTCACTTTTTCCAATACTGTAAGCTAAAATCTACATAGCCTATACAGATTTACTCTAATTTATTAAATGTTAAACTATTACTTTAATTTTACATTGAAAATTTATTTATTAGAGTTAAAAGGCTTTATTGTCATATTACATTGAACATTTTTTTGTTAGAATTAAATCGCTTTATTGTTTATTTTTTCAGACAGAGAAAGTTATGGGAAGCTATGAGATTGTTAGATCATTGTCGCAACCCATTTTTATTGCATATGTTGTAAGTCATTTTTGTATAACGGTATATTAATATATGGGGACTATTAGGGAAAATAAAGAATTTTCGTCAGAGATGTGATTGATACTGTTGTAAATATGATTGCTGATAAATCAGCCACCAGTGATAAATCAAAGTGCAATAATTAGAAATAGTTATATTTTATTTGAATAGAATCTATATTTAAAGATATATGTTTAAAATGCCTTTCATGTTTTAAAGTTTAAAGTTAGCCTAGTCTGGTTACCTTCAAGCTTCACAGTTCTAATTGTTCAATAAAGTCTTGTTACAGGGAATAGTATGTAATCTCATGCTACATGAAGTAACAATGAACATAATTGTATGAACACAGAAAAAAGGCTGTAACCTATTGCCATCTCAATACTTTTATTCATAGTCACAAAACAACATTCACAACCTGGGACTCTATTCAAGAACAAAACAAAAGGAAGAATAGAAAAATCTAAATGTTTTGTAAACAGTAACTCAATTAATCCCATGTGGTTATTTCAAAGGTGTTGGCAGTAATTGTAGTGTAGGCTTAAAGCTTAGTACATTTTCAGTCAATAGGGCTGCACATATATATTATATATGTAACATAACTGTGTACATAGTTTTCATTCCCAATGGAAAAACCTTTACAAAGTACAAAGTTCACTTGTATATTTTATTTATTTAGTGCATTGAAGTGATTGTACTGGCTGGCCTGTTTATTCTGCTGTATTGTAAGAAAGTCAAACATGTCCTCCTGTATCTACTTATCTCTTCCATCACAGGTAACAAAAAGAAATTAACAGTGTCCATTATACGTTATAGACCAATTGCTTGTGTGATCCAAAACAAATTTTTGTTAAATGTTTTGACTGTTTTAATGTGAATGAACTAACTCAGACGTACTTGTGGCTATATCTTATAGATAGTCTGAGTTTATTAATGGCCCTATTAGATTGGCAGAGTTTACAAATGGCCTTAATAGATGAACAGAGTTTACATATGGCCCTATTAGATAGGCTGAGTTTACAAATGGCCCTAATGGATAGGCTGAGTTTACAAATGGTTAAATTGTCCCATTCATGTATAAAATTGTGTTAGTAATCAGCCTTGAACTTTGCTTCCCCCAGCATCCTTCACAGTTATTTCGGCTAAAGCAGTCTCTGGCATGATTCAATTGTCAGCTGTTGGCTTCTCTCAGTGGACTAAACCTGTATTATACGCCATGTTGGTAGTTCTCATTGTGACTGCCCTCGTTCAAATTAAGTAGGTTTTTTTTTTTATAACATTATTTTCATTTCATGATTTTCTTGTGAAAGTTGTGTTTTTTTAAGGCACAATCAGTTTGGCTCTTCAGTTTCTAATACTTTTATTATCTTTTGTTTAGATTTGTTAATATGGCAATGAAGAATCATGATGCCACCATAGTTGTTCCAGTCAACTTTGTCATTTTTACCATATCAGCAATTTTAGCAGGTAAATAATTTTATTAAAAGTTAATAAAAAAAAAAAAGAATTCTTATCCCATCATTTACCAGATCAGTGCATTATACTTTTTTTCAATTTCTTTCATTCTGTGTCAAAATAGGAACTAACAGATTTTACTTATGCTAAGGTATAAGTTGAGATTATACTTATACCACAAGGCCACCAAAAATGTACCTAAAATTGTACATTTTGATGCTATTTATGAATATACATTAGTTTCTTATTCTTGACAATATGAACCTTATACAAACTTGGCTTTTTATTACTGATTTAATCTTGATTTTTTTTTTACTTTAAATACCAAAGCTGATACTAAGTAAGATAAAATAAATTGATATTCAAGACACCTACATTTTGAAAAGATTGACTACTACTCATCCTAAATAAATAAGATTTATATGTTAACAATTTCTTATTTGAACTCTGAATAAATCTCTGCTGCGTCAAACTTCCTCAATGTAATTCCCTACCCCAACATCTGCAACTGAACCGTGAAAAGAGGGTGCACTAACCATGCTGAATACAAGAACGTAGAGAGCTGTACAATATAAATGATCATTATTATTATAATTATTATTACCGGTATATTGTAGTTTTCAAACATTCTTGTTATTTTCAGGTATTGTATTTTACAAAGAATTTTATGGGATGACTGGTATGCAAGTGACTTTATTCTTATTTGGGCAAGTTGTTGTTTTTAACAATTCATTTGCTGTTGTTGTTATTTTGTTTTGCAAATGTTTTTATTGTAATGACCTTTCTATTTACTGTCTAGTTATTTTTGACTATTTTAAAACATATATTTGTTTTTTTTTCTGCTCTGATATGTTTTCTACTTTGACTTCAATGTTCAGGTGTGCATTGTCCTTCATGGCTGTTTATTTTATTGCTGTTGGAAGAACAGGTGGTGGAGATGGACTAAAATCTGATCTCCAATCTCATCTTGTGGCATCCGATCTCATTCCATGTAAGTAAAGTACCTGTAGGACCAATGAATGAATGTTCAGCCACCTTTAACTTACCCCAACTAGTAATGTCAGGTAGTCATTAGAGCTGGGTAGACTCAGTGACACCCTCCAGATCCGGGAACAAATCCTCACCTTCACCAGGGTTCGTACCCAGAACTTTTGGTATGCCAGCCAAACGCACTGCCCCATATTCCATGCAATATTTGATTGTATATATTTGATTGATCAAATATTAGCAGTGCTTCTAACATTAAAAAAAAAAAACAATTTTAACTTGGGCTAAAACATGTAGAGAAAAAAGGCAAGAAAACAAGTGACTTGTTGTCTACAATTAATAGTTTTTTCTATATATTTTAATGAAGACATTTTTTTAAGCTTATCCATTTCCGAACTTTTTTCTCATAGCTTGGCTTTTGGCTAATGTAAATGTTGGACAAGTACAGCCCAGTGGGTATGTAGAGCACTTGAAGAACACAGATACAGATAAAATACCAATTTTACATGCAGAAGCCCTTGAAACTATAGAAGAGTTGACCGAAGGGTCAGACAAGCAGGATGGTGATGGGGACACCATGTCCGTTACTTCTTTAGACATGCTAGTTGATCGGGAAAAAATGGGCCTGAGTGATAATCAAAGGTATGGGGCTACCGCTGGAAACGCAAATTGAACTCCAACAATATCTCCTACAGCTTATGTTTATCTTTTTAACTTTGTCCATTGTTTGGAAAAATCCAAAATCTTTTTTTAAAGTAAGTATTTATTGTTAAAGGCTGTTAAATTAACTTTTATTTTTTACAAAAACAAAGTCATAATATTTATATTTTGTGTCATTGGCTGTAATATGAAAATGTTTCATTACTGTGTAAAACTAGCATTTATGTTTACCACCCTTGTTTTCATCTCATAGAATTTTTATACAGATACATTGTAGATGGTTGTGAAATTATTTATACATAATGTTAATCTCATTCAAAACCTTTTTACCTGATCCTATTTTTATTTACTTTTTTTTTTACTAAGATAAATGTGATATATATATTAATTGATAATAAACTGTAAAATTTTATTGGAGAGAAAATGGCACAAGGAGTTTAGGGATTATAATTAACTGTATTATTCATTTTAGTAATCATAGCCAAACATTTACCAAAAATTAACATTTTATGATGCTTTTAGTAGACAAAAGATTGTTTTTTTATTGCTAAATTAAGTATATACGGTAGTATATATATTTATATATATATATATATTGTTATTTTGTTACAAGACTTGCAGTAAGCCAGTCTTATTACTTTATGAAGATCATTGCTCTTTGCTATATATTATATTGTAACTTACTAGTCAAGGTGATGTATATTAGTTATACAAAGTCATTGTCATCTTTCCTTATAGATATGAGAAATGATTACAATTCAACAGCATTTTTCTGCTTAAATTTATTTGGACGCTCAATATTTATAATTCAGTCCTCACAACTGCTGGTATATTAGAAAAATAAAGATTTTTTATACAAGGAAATAAAAAACAGTAGGTGTTGTGATGTTAGTAAGCAGTCTAAACCAACAATGGCTAATCCACTTAAATGGACTCATTTTAACATTGTGTCAATTTTTACAAAACAATTATGATTGAAATATAAACAATGTTTATTGATATGCAATGCAGTAAATCCCTTGCAATTTTAATAATAATAATATTTGTATAGTGCTGCCAACAAATATAATGTAAGCTCAGAGACCATTTAACATACAACTAAGAACATGGATATAATTTCTAGGCTAAGAAATATAAAGCTAATTGAAGAAAAAACAAATAAACTACATTTACTTAAAAAAAAAAAATGCCTTTGCCATTTACCAATTAGTCTAATACTAACAGAATATTACTTCTAAAAAGATTATGTAATTCCTTATTTATATAGTGATTTAATTGCATCAAGTCAATGTCAATAAATTGTCACAAATGACAAATTTATATAAAATAAGTTTTATGGGGTGAAAACATTCCTATTTAAAAAAAGTCATTCCATTTATGAGCTCCCTTAAAAACCAAATTTATGATAACAAAACCCATTGTGCAATATATTATAATCTCTATCTATTATTGTAGTTGTTTTGTCTATTGAAATGATATTTTTTTTTAGAATTTTTATTAGAGAAAAAAATGAACATTTTTACTTGTTTCATATTTTTAAAAAAATTGGTATTATCATATATCATATATAAAGACGTGTTTTTTTTTTTAAATACAAAATCAAAATAACTACTGGTAAGTGTATTTCTATATATTTTATTTATTATTGTGATCTCTCAGTATTTTATTTTGTATTTTATTTACTGTGACTTTATTTACACTTTTTATTATAATACTCTCTGGGAGTAGAAAATAAATTTATTGATGCAAAGCTCATTCAGTTAGTTTTCTTTTCATTTTAGTGTTGTCTGATTTTCATTTAGTTATGATTAAAAGAAATAAATGTTTGTTTACTGTTTTCACAAAGAAACAAAACAAATGATGACTGTTTGGTAATTTCACTATCAGGTCTAAATTAGAAATGCTTCATCAAATTCAAAATTCAGTAGGAGACCTAGTTTTGATAATTTGTACAGGTCACAGGTGAAAAATTAAACTTAAACAGTTGTGTTTTTATGGTAAAATAAAAACAAGTAGACTAGGTCCATTCAATTTGTTGCTATGTACTAATGCTTTGAAAAAAATATTTTGAAAGGAACTTCTTTACAAGATAAGGTGCAGTCATGCTTCAAGATCTGTATGCATAATTTTGAAAAATGAAAGAAGCAGAACACCCACTCGTCACCCCCTCCCCTATTTTGTTTTTCAAAACCTTGTTTAAAAAACTTTTTTTTTGAAATTATAATAAATTTAAATACAGTTAGTCTATAGATATAAATAACATTAGTAAAAAAAATTGGGCAACATTAAAACAATTTTTTTAACATTAAAAAAATATATTTATTTAAAATCTATGTCCATTTATATAGGCTACTGTTCTGTTTCCACGTTTTTTCCCTATTCACCTATTGATAAAACGTGGTGTGCCCGTTGGGAAAAGAAATTATTATTTATCTTTATTGCTTTCCATGGAATTGTTTTTTTAAACATATTTTGCTGCATCTTTGCTTTGACTGGCCGTCTACCCTGTCAATGTGCTTTGTTGTTTTTTATTGAGAATAAAAATTAGACATTTTGCCTAAAATTTTAAAATAAAATTAAAATAAACTCAACAACTAGAAATACATAAAGTAGGCTACTGTGTGTAATTTGTCACATGACCGCCGATCTACCAATCGTAACAGTTTATCTTCCAACACAAACAAAATGGTGTCCCTCGAAAACAAACTGCTTTTGTTTAGCTGCTTTAGCGTTTTAGTATTACTAACATCTTCTTCTCCTATATTAAATTTGATCAGTGATATTGATCCATGTGAAGAAGTATGTTTGAAAACATATCCTTCACACACATATGATAAGGTAACTACTTATTAATTCATTATCATGTCAAGTTGACCAAGTCCCAATTTTGATAATTTTGTCAATGATCTGTCTGTGACTGTGTCTTGTCTCAAGACTCAGACTCAGATTGTTCATTTGTTGTGTTTTCGTTTTATCGATTTTTGGATTATGTATTTTATTAGGTATCCTAGTTGTATAATAATGAAATAGCGAGGTTTTAGAAAGTTATGAATTTTTAAGTGCTGAAATCTGAGTAACAAAGTCAAATATAAGAAAAGGAAAACTGAAGTCGACTTATTAAATTTATACTTAAGTTAGGGCCTATATTTTATATTACTTATTTACTTATTAGGCCTACTTACCTACTTATAACTTTTATTTTTTTGTTTATTAGTATATTTATATAATTATTTATAATAAGTTATATAGAGCGTTCTCAGTAGGCGGAGCTTAAGTTTTTTTGTGTACATTTAGTGACGTATTTGTGTAAATATAGAACCCACTTGAGGTACAAACATAACGTGGTGAAAGTAAATTACTTCTTTATCATGCAAAATTCACATCTGAATATTGGCTATCCTACTCAAAAATAAGGAGGTAAATAGTAGTACTGTAGATTAATTGATTAATGTGATTAGGCTAGGGCCGGCTAGACCTATTTACACTTTCAATTTCACTTTTATAGGCCTACACTTTTAATGTTTCGTAGGCTAGGCTACGATGTCAAGTGATATTGTTGGTGAATAGGCTATCTAGTCAAGTCACTATTAGGCTCACATCGTCTATGATCTATGTCTATGATAATAATAAAATAGCCTATTTTATTTAACATACATAATACAGCTTAAATCTTAATAAGACTTAAAACACAACACATCATTTAAAAAAAGCTCGAGCCTTTATGAAACTTTATTAATACAGCGGCCATATATAATTGTACACCATTACTCAAAGTAAACACAAATCACTTGCTTTTTGTCACGGGATTGCAAACGCCCTATTAGGGTTAAAACTATTTGTTATCTTGAAAATGGTTAGAGGCTTGTTCTACTTGTAGGTAGGTAGTAGTTACTAAGTAGTAGTGCCTGTCTTTAATAATTTAATAGCAGCTCGGTATTGAGTATTGTTCGCAAACTCAGCTTTTACTTAGTGTAACTTAGGATTAAAATAAACTATTAGCCTACTATTTCAAACTGACTTTTTATAAATAAAAAAAACCCACTGCTGTTTAACTCAGAACTGTCACTGTTCATTTATAATTGTTACATCTATGAATCATAGATGATCCTTTGATACAGCAATTTTTCTACTTAAAAAAAAAATCTTGATAATTTTACTATATAGTATATAGGCCTATGTGATGTAACAATTGGCCTATATTCAAACAATAGTGTCTAAAGTCTAAAGGCTATTGTTAATATGGCAGAAAGACTTACCCATCCATATTTATAAAAATTAATTAACATGACCCTGCCTATACTATGTAGGTTGATAGGCTAGGACAGTCTGAAAATGATTGATTTATACTTTAACTGTTCAAAGCTTATGATTTTCTTGTTCTTCATAAGGTTGATTTAAATTTAAATATTGAAAATATTATTCTTACCTTAAGTTTTAAAATTGTATATATATATGATCAGTTACACAATACACATTTTGCTTATTTATAATTTGATTTCAGAGCCAGTCAGTGGAATGTTGTAAGCGAGGTTGTCGGCTATTTTCTATAATAGAGCTTGTAGGAGACGAGGACGGATTAAATAGTACCATCAAAACATGTTCAGAAAGTAAGTCATGCAATACCAACAATTTTGTAAAAAAATAATTCTTTCTCATCTTACTCTTACAAATTTTTGTTAAGTTGCCACTCTTTTGATACAATTGTAGCACAGCTTTGAAGTCTGTTTTTGTAGATTTAATGGACTGTTTTGTAAATATCTTTGCTTGAAAATAGATTGTCATGATGCCTATCCCAATCAGATAGATGACACCTCGGCTTGTGTCTTAGGATGTAACAGCCAGAAACCCTTTTCTGATAAATGGGGACGTGTAAGTTTTACACTTAACATTAATTAAAATTGTTAGTTTAATATATTCACTCCAAGTGTATGGATTTAGTTCATTCGGAAGTTTCATTCCCCATCAGATGATCGACTTTGATGCAGACTTCTTAAGTGATGGGATGCCACGCATGATGTATCCTTTCCTGTACATGCACAACTTGTACAGTAATATGGTGGACAAAGTCACTCACCATATGTCCGTGTCATGGTCGTTCTTCATGCAAGATGGCAGCGGTAGATTGGTTGTAATCAAGTCTCAGCCACAAATGTTGGATATGGATGTCCAAGACTTTGATGGTATGCCAGTTTTTGTTTTTTTATCTTTTAATGGTATCATTTTTTTTCAAGTGTGCATTGGTTAACTGCTATTACCAAATAGTTGAATGCTCCTCTTCTGTCTAGGGTCTGGTTCGTGTGGAAATAACTCACTCAGACCTAACAGTGAAGTTTAAAATTATTTAACAACTGCAATTGTGTGTATACGTTTCAAGTAGAATTCCATTGCAGGTTTATTTACAATGAATGATGAATTAAGAATGTACACTTAATATACAGGTAGATTATTAATAACTTCTGTAGAACAATCTTCAAAACAACTTTCACAACATTAACAAATACACATCTGCACTCTCTAGGTTGTAGCACAGCATGTGGTAGAATAAGTTGTAGGGAAATTTCTGAACATCTTAGAAACTGGAAGAAAAATGCCTACTAGAAATATTTATCAACATTATTTCAAAGCTTTGTCTACACTATAAAATCTCTAAGCCATAATTAAATAGAAGTAAATAATTTGATGCATTATCAGCACTATTCTGACTATACGATGTATAGATAGACTAAATCTTACAAATGCAGCTTGCTGTGTATAAAAAGATTTAATATAATATAATATTTGCTTTATGAATTGTATAAACATATAACAAACAACTGCTGACAAACTGAGAGCAAAGAAAAAGAAAAGCTATTAACTGCAATGGTTACATGTTTTTTGTTTCCAACTTGTTATAGATGTATTTATTTGTATAGTAATACTGATAGCGTACAAGTAGAGATATTTTTTTATACATTCTGTTGTCCCAGTAACACATGGGAATTTACAGTAAAGAATTTAAAAGATTACAAACATTAACTTAAAACATTATTTTTCTTTGTGTAAAGATTATTCTGCCTTCAAAGGCACTAGCTCTATGCTGGAGACAAACATTGAATCATCAGATAACACAGCTACTGCAGTACTCAGGCACTCACAGTTAAAGTCAGCAAGAAGTTTCTCTGACGAAATCAATGCTGCCCAGGTTAGTCTTCAGCTCAACTTTCACTACTTTGATCTCATACACTTCATACACTAGAAATTAGGACAGTAAAAGTAAAGTAATCTTGTTGGACCAAATTGATCCATTGGGCCCAGTTTACCTGTTTTTGTGGTCACTTCATACTTTGGGGATAGTTTGGCCAGAACAATGCCCATCCACCTGTTTTCCCCCAAATAATCTTGGGTACCCATCAGAGCTGGTTAGACTCAGGGACACCCTCCAGATCTGGGACAAAAATCCTAGCCTTTACCAGGGTTTAAAAATGGGACCTTTGGTGCACCTGCCAAAGATGCTGTCGCTTGACGACTTTGCCCCATGCTTTTCTCACAAGGTGTAGAAACCATCAGCTATTTGACGTTTACAATTTAGTGTCTTTTCAAACCTCTGTGCTTCTTATATTTGTGCTTGTTATATTTTTTCTTTTATTTAATGCTAAATGTTTTAGCGATATTTTTAGATCAAATACAGTAATCATGGTGTAATAAGTTATCCTTTTTTTAAAAAATTTTTTCGTATGTATACTATTAAAAAGTAAATGATCCCTATGATGCCCTGATGGTCCAAAGGTCTAGTGAGGCAACATTTCCCTGTTTCTGGAGTCATTAGTATTTATTAAATTTTGAACGCATCATCATTTCTCATTTTGGTTTCTTGAGAAACATATGGCCTTTCAGATCATGTTGGCTCATAGGGCTCTTGAAGCTGCATTTACCTGTTTCTTTGGCCATAGGATACATTGGGATTGTGCATCCAGGATGATTCCCAGCTGCCTTTACTTTCCCGCTAGACTTAGGGACATTCTCCAAACCAAAGAGAAAGGCCCTGCCTTTCCATTTATAATGCAGTTATATTAATGGAAGCTGTGTGTAAATTGTTTAAATAAATTTTTAATAAAGGTACAATTTTTGTTTGTTGATAATTTGTAAAAAATAATACACACAATTTTTGTGTTCTCCCCCTAGATGGACCCCTGGAGATACAAACTTGAAGAGGCTAATGGAAGTGACTGGCTGAGCTGTATAGCTCATAAAACTGGAATTCCTCGGCTACTTCTGTGTTTGATTCTACTTCTTAGTGCCATTGCCATGATCTGGCTGTGCATGTCTGCAGCTGTAACTGCTCCTGAGCAGAGGTTCCCACAGGTACACTTATTGCAACAGTGGCGTAGCTAGGGGAGGGGGGGGCAAATTTTAAAGTCCCCCCTGGGCCCCTACTTGAGGGGGGCCCCCAAAAGGAGTGTCCACATTTTTTTTTCTCATGTCATAATGTCAAATGTCAAAATAAAGGGGCCCCTAAAGAGTCCAAGCCCCCTGGGCCCCCAGATCCCTTGCAACGGCACTGTTTTACAACTATCTTTAGATCTGATCTCAGTAGTTTGTTGCCTACTAGTCTTTCAGAAAGAATAGAAATACACACTTTCTTGGATCTTTAGAACAGCAGAGACTATATCTTTAAGTATTGTCTTCATGTCATATATACAGTGGACCCACAATATTTATATTTGCAAATATTCTTCTGCTTTTTATATTGACTGCTGCAGCTGTATTTTTTTTAAGAAATAAGTTTTGGAATTTAATTTTTTTTGATAGTTTTGTTTATTACATTATTTACAGTGAAATAGTTGCAGCCCCTTTGTTTATTACATTATGTACAGTGAAATAGTTGCAGCCCCTTTGTTTATTACATTATGTACAGTGAAATAGTTGCAGCCCCTTTGTTTATTACCTTATGTACAGTGAAATAGTTGAAGCCCCTTTGTTTATTACATTATGTACAGTGAGGTAGTTGCAGCCCCTTTGTTTATTACATTATTTACAGTGAAATAGTTGCAGCCCCTTTGTTTATTACATTGTTTACAGTGAGGTAGTTGCAGCCACTTTGTTTATTACATTATTTACAGTGAAATAGTTGCAGCCCCTTTGTTTATTACATTATGTACAGTGAGGTAGTTTCAGCCCCTTTGTTTACTACATTATGTACAGTGAGGTAGTTGCAGCCCCTTTGTTTATTACATTATGTACAGTGAGGTAGTTGCAGCCCCTTTATTTATTACATTATGTACAGTGAGGTAGTTGCAGCCCCTTTATTACATTATGTACAGTGAGGTAGTTGCAGCCACTTTGGAACATTTGAATCTTTGTCCTAACAATAAACCAATTAATAAGTATTGGTTAATCTAGAAATAAAATGTATTTATGATCATTTCCAAAATTGATTTTTTAGTAAAGAAAATTTAAAAAAATTAAAGACCAAGTGAACAGCTTTTTATCAAAATTGAGATAAACGTTTATTTTGATAGCAAATAGTGTATTCAGTACCCACATGCTAATAAAATCATTTATACAAAATATTAAACCTAACTTTCAAGTAATTAGTTCAATATTAGCACTTAAATGTGTGTAGGAAAAATCCAAATCTCGTAGCCATTTGATATGGCAACAAAGGGAAGGAATTCCGACAAGGAAAAATGAATATTTTCATGTGTTTTGAATCTATTTCCACGTGTTTTGAATCTTTTCCTGGTCTTATTTTTTAACAAAACTGTTAAATATAGATTTTGTGGGTCGTGTCTTGTTTATTTATTGTCCTTCTAACATGTCACTTCCGTATGAGACTTTTACAAATCTCGTCCCTTCGAGAAAAAGCTGTTCACTTGGTCTTTAAGAATACATAGGAGAAATTAGATCCTGGGAATGGATAAAACCAGCTGTTCTAAAATCTGTTTTCACCCGCAGGACCCTTTTTGAAGTAAGGTTTTCTCATGTCTATTTCCTTAGTCTAAGACCTAAATTTTGCCTTTCAGCACATTGAATAAAAAAACAAAACAAAAAATATATAAAAGCCATTGCAAGATTCTGCAGTGCACCTGTATTGATGCCAAAGCTCCCCCTGGCGTCAGGTCACACACTTTGGCAACTGTTGGATAGAACCATGTTTAGTGGGTTTCTGTGGGAAAATCCTCCTTCTGTATAAACAGGAGAAATATTGAGGGTCCACAGCACTGGCTTTAAAATAGGCTTTGCTTTTAACTTTTAAGAAGTCAATTTCCTTGTTGAATTATGCTTTTAATAAATGGGGGATGGTTCTAGCTTGAAATACTTGAAAAAAAGGTACATCCAATGTTAGGTTAAGAGGATTAGGCTATCCACAAATTGAATTTCTAGAGCAAGTAAAACTATTGACTCTGTCATCATTAAGATGGGAACAATGAAACCTCACGCTTTGTTTTATTAGAAAAACTTACCGCTTTGTTGTATTAGAAAATTTACCATGTGTTAAGATATTAATTGTTTTAACAGAGAGTTGCATTGCTCTGCATGTTTAGTATATGCTCTTCAATTCAAATGACTTTAGTACATTTTTTAAATCTTTTCTTTCCAGAAATTGAGTATCAATGGTGACTTGGAATATCTCCGCATGCTACCAGAGAAGATAGGCATTAAAAGAATTCACCCTCAAGATTCAATAGAGGCCAGGCCTCTTCCGGTGAAGATAAGAGTTGAGAGGATATAATTCTTGTTACAGTCAGCAAGTGATGTATAGAAGTTCGTTACTAAAACCTACATTTTTTTTCTATCAATGGCATTGCTTGAGGGCTTAGTTTTGTTCACTCTTCAAAGTCCCATTATTTGTATTATTGTTATGAACAACTTTCAGGTCACTAAACGGTATAAAATATTGGAAGTTTCTTGATTACATACAGTCAAACACCATCTGTTTGTTGCATTGAAAAATAAAAACAAAATTGTTTGCATGTTTTAACAAAATTTGTCAATAAAGTATTGTTTCTCTAGCAATAAGTCTTTGAATACTTTACTTTCAATTTGGCTGATACTAAATTCATTTCTTTTGCTCTTCTATTTTGTTTTTAAAAATATGAAAGCTATTTGCAAGTAGATTAAAATGTATCCATCTCCTTCTCCCCCAACCTGGCCCTTTTTGTAGGAATAGATAAGTTCTATATTTGTCTGTAATAACATATCGCACATTTTAGTTTTAGAATTCTATTGCTTTCTTCTATTGTAGCACTAATATACATTTTCACTTGTTAATTTTGTTCTTAAAATTGTGCTTGCTTGTACTATAAACCTCCATGTGGGAAGCTACTAGCACAAGGTAATTGCCATTCTGTAGCTTGACTTTGTTGTGATCATCAGATGACATCCTCCATATGAGAAATTTTTCTTCTGATTATTATTTTGTTTTTACACCTAAAAAATATAATTTTTTGTAGATGGCAGTTGGTTTAATATATCTTATTATCTGTATGTGTTTTGTACAACTTGCTTTATTTATATATACATATTCTGTCATTAATAATGCACTCCACTTTATTATTATACATATAAATTATTGTATACCCGTAATGTTTTATTACAACTTTTGAACTCTACTATTTACTAGAGAGAAATAGAATACATTTTGAAAGACCAGAGTGTTACATAATTATGTAACAAATATTTATTCAATGACAAAGTTTAAAAAAACAAAATTGTACCATACTAATCCAGAATAATAGAAAAAACAAATTGGCAAAAATAAAATACAAAATTTGAAAGACTAAGAGGCACACAACAAGGTCTGCCTGGTCTACTTTTTTTGGATTGTGTCACCTGTAAAATCTGCACACCACCATCTCAAGTCATGTGACTAATTTAATAATGTTCTCAACTTGTGATTGGCCAGTGCCTCCCGATGTAATGACATCTTTTGAATAAAAAACCACTAACGTTTAGTCGTGTAAAAAGTTTGGCTTGGCTTAGTTTACATATATATATATATTTGTATTTTGTTTGTTCACTAGAAATGTTTTTTGCATCAAGACATAATGAAGTGTTTTTTTGTATGCTTCAACTTTGGTCACCATCTTGCACACATAATATTCTGAGAAAATTTATTTAGACTAGATATACAGTTGAGCTGTTTAAATGTCCAGTATTATTATGCTAATTCTCTTTGGTTGTTGAAGAAGATCAGATACTGAAACTGAAACCCAATTTGTTATCATTTGTCTCTACAACAATTTCTCTAGTGAAGTATTCCAGAAAGAAAAAACAACAACACATGCGTATCATTGAGTATCAAATTGTATTTTTCTTTATTACAGTTTATAGTTGTTTTTTTATATATTATTATTGAAATTGAATTACGTAGTGAGTTACAAACTCCTGAAAAGTATTGTTGTTTTTTTTAGTCCCAACTCTATACTATCGACTATTGTATTGATAAACTGAATGACTGTTTAAACATGAAGTAGTTGATGTTTGTTTTATGGTGTCCCATACTTTTCCTCTGGCTGTGAAGTACCTAAGTATGAATGTGTGTGTGTAGGTATGTCTTGGTTTATTTTGTTATTGTCATGAAGTGGGATTCTGGATTAAACTTTCATTTTTAAAAAAAATAGCTGTTTTTTTATTCTCACATTTCTTTCTGGTGATTTTTCTAATTGTTAATCTACTAATATTTAGAGATTATTTAGATTTGCTCTCAAGTTAGTTAATTAATTTCATTTACATAACAGACCTTACCCAATGGATTATAAACAGAAAACTATTTTTGTAATCTATTTTACTGATCATGCTATTTTTAGTTTTAATGTCATTTATAGTTTTATAAAAGCCTAAATATAGGACTTTTTATCACAGGCCAAAGCCTCTTGGGAAAATTTAGCTTTTAACTACTTAAACTTAAAGTGATTTGGTGAACTAAACACAGTGGAGTTGATGTCCTGGGACTCAAATGGGGACACGTTCAGCTTTTAATCAATTAAGTCTTATATATAGTCTAGTTATAGTCTATTACATGATCCGCTTCTGTACCCATGGGCCTCCATGTCAAAGCTGGCGAAATGTGTAAAACACTGTACGCTCCCATTAGAAATTAAAACATTATAAGTCAACTTTTGGGTGAACTCATTCTCCCGTTGCGCCCCAAAGGATCACCCACGGGCATTTAGCCCTCCAGGGCAGAAGGAACGAAGGGCGCACTAATACCCGTCTCGCCAAGCCCGGCGTTGGGATCACCAAGCTTATAGTTTGGTATTTACAGTTGCACAACCGGACAAAAAGTGCGGGTATAAACATTAGGCCTGGACCTTAGAGACTTTAAAACTGTACAGAACTTTACAGCGTATCAATTGCATTTCTCTTGACGATTGTATTAAAAAGCCATTTTATACGGGTTGTTTATGTTTGTTGTGTTGGTTATATTTAACATGGTTAATTAAAAAAAAACAACAACATTTGGCTGGCTTATACTATAAGTTATAGTTTACCACTACTTTGAAATGATAGAATAAAGTTGAAGCGAAACTGTAAAAAAAACACCACAACAATCGGTTGGCCTACATTTGTTTAATAAGTTTACAATGTGAAACATAAAACTAAAAGTTATAGCATTTTATGCGTGCAATAAATAGATATACAACATAAGTGTAAATAAAGAACGCCTATTTGGTTGGCTATTAAGTTCTTAAAAAAAAGGTTTTAGAAATGCAGTTTCTCTGAACTTGGAAATTTCCGAGTTTCCCATATTTATTACAAGCAGTGCATAACGCAGCATAATTAATTCTATGGTTATCTCTTAACTATTTAACTCCAACTAAGGTAAAATAAAAACGTCTTACAAAATAACAAAATAACACTTTTTCTTCCAATAAATAGATGCCAGGCGCTCTCCAGATAATGTAGATAGGCCTAAAGCTCAGTGGATGTTCTATAGCGTGTGAAATAGCATCACTATTGCTATTATTAGGGTGATTAAACATAGCAGAATACATAAAGATTATGGTTAAACCATAGATATCTATGGTTAAACCGAAAGCTAATGAAAAAAGCAATGCATGAGGACAATAATCTGTCTACACATTTCTACCATTGGCTCTTCTCTTGAATCTGTTGGCCATCTATATCACCTGTATGTACAATTAGGCATAAAAAGAAAAGTTATATCAATCAATCAATAAGTTTACATTTCTACTGAAGCAAAATATTGATCAGGCTCCCGTACAAAAGAACATTAAACGGTTACAAGCTTTAACAAAAACAATAGGCCCTATATTAATTTAGCACTAAAAAAAAAAGACCCAATATTAGGCCCTAGTCCAATATTTTAATCTGTAAAAAAAACAACAGACAACTAAATTTCATGTCTTATTGGTTGTGTAATGTTCGGAGGAAAAGAAGATGGGGGAGGGGGGCTTTAATAAAAAACAAACAAGCCTGTAAGCCACTGTAAGGGGTGTGTTTTATCAAAACAAATAGGCTACGCCCCCCCCCCCCTTCCTTTCTAGTTAAATGTGTGCAGTTTTACACGTTTTAAGATAGAACACACAGGCTATAACAATAAATATATTCCTTTGAAGTAATATTCATTTCGACGGCCTATATGCTACATAATAATTATACCTACACACTGGACAGACTGCCGGAGAGGAGAATCGCGAAAGACTTATCGCCGCTGTAGAGAAAAGAGAAGCAAAGAAACAAACAAAAGAAAAAAACCAATGTGGATTTGTCTCCACTGCCACAGCAAACACATACAGAACTGGTGATAACCCTACCCAAAGAAGCATAGGCTTACAATCTAATCGTCTTTCGAGACATAGAGCCAATGAATGGTGTTACAAATTAATTTAAGTAGCCTAAAATATACACAAAAACAATTTAAGTAAAATACACTTCGGACCAAATTGTTAATAGGGCTGGTGAAGCCGCGTTCACCAGTTTCTGTGGCCACGGCATAAGCTTACTAGGGGATGTGTGGCCACCACAATGCTCAGCCGCCTTTACTTTACCCCAACTAATGTCAGGTATCCAATAGAGCTGGATAGATTCGTGGACACCCTCAAGTCTAGCTAGGGGAAAAAATCCTAGCGTCCACCAGGATTCGAACCCAGAACCTTGAACTAGATGTAAATGTAGGTTGTTTTTAAACTAAATAAAAAAAAAGCTCACCAGTCTTTTTCCATAAGAGAGTTTGCCAACTCTGCAACTTCATACAAACAAGATCCAGGTGTGTCGTGAGCGGCTATTCCCACAACTACACACGTATGTGTTTTCTGGGCTACCAAAATCTTTCCTTCAGCACGACCAACAATTTTATTTGGATCGTGTTTAAAGCAGCTGTAAGTCTGTAAAGGAGAGAGTACAAAGAAAGCATGCATTAAACCAGTGATTCTCAAAGTGAAGGTCAGCTGACCGGTGCCGGTCCACGAGTCTTAGCTCACATATCTGCAAAGGGTGTAAACACACTGATTTATTTGCCTTGAGAGTCTACTCACCCAAGTAAATGTCAACAACATTGTGGTCGGCTATATTTATTTTAATAAAAAACATAATTGTGAACCACGCAGAAGGCGCACAGTATGTAAGACTATAAACTGCTTTAAGTAATGGTATGCGGGCTGAGCACACATGTGTGCCAAATAAAGAAATAATAGCCCTGTATAGAAGTGGGAGCCCTAAGTAGAAGTGGTAGCCCTGTGTAGATGTGGTAGCCCTAAGTAGACGTTTGTAGCCCTGTGTAGCAGTGGTAGCCCTAAGTAGAAGTAGTAGGCCCTATCCCTGTGTAGAAGTAGTAGCCCTGTGTAGAAGTGGTAGCCCTGTGTAGAGGTAGTAGCCCTGTGTATAAGTGGTAGCCCTGTATAGAAGTTTGCAGCCCTGTGTAGAAGTGGTAGCCCTGTATAGAAGTGGTATCCCTGTATAGAAGTGGTAGCCCTGTATAGAAGTGGTAGCGCTGTGTAGAAGTGGTAGCCCTGTGTAGTAGTGGTAGCCCTGTGTAGAAGTGGTAGCCCTGTAAAGAAGTGTTAGCCCTGTGTAGAAGTGGTAGCCCTGTTTAGAAGTGGTAGCCCTGTAAAGAAGTGGTAGCCCTGTGTAGAAGTGGTAGCCCTGTATAGAAGTGGTATCCCTGTATAGAAGTGGTAGCTCTGTATAGAAGTGGTAGCACTGTCTAGAAGTTGTAGCTCTGTGTAGCCTACAAGTGGTATCCCTGTATAGAAGTGGTAGCTCTGTATAGAAGTGGTAGCACTGTCTAGAAGTTGTAGCTCTGTGTAGCCTACAAGTGGTATCCCTGTATAGAAGTGGTAGCTCTGTATAGAAGTGGTAGCACTGTCTAGAAGTTGTAGCTCTGTGTAGAAGTGGTAGCCCTGTATAGAAGTAGTAGCGCTGTGTAGAAGTGGTAGCCCTGTATAGAAGTGGTATCCCTGTATAGAAGTAGTAGCGCTGTGTAGAAGTGGTAGCCCTGTATAGAAGTGGTATCCCTGTATAGAAGTGGTAGCTCTGTATAGAAGTGGTAGCACTGTCTAGAAGTTGTAGCTCTGTGTAGCCTACAAGTGGTATCTCTGTATAGAAGTTGTTGCTCTGTATAGAAGTGGTGTCTAGAAGTTGTAGCTCTGTGTACAAGTGGTATCTCTGTATAGAAGTTGTTGCTCTGTGTATTTCCTTAAGTATATGCAAAAGTAAGAGCCAATCGTTTAATTTAGTCAATCACTCACCACTTTGTCTAAGGTCAGTTTAAACATAATCTCCTGAGTATTGCCCGCAGCTTTGATCAGCCCCATGATGTCTGCTTTTCGCAAATTCCAGGCAGGCAGGGACAGCATCAGGGTTGCAGTTTCTTGGTCCAGAATGCCGACTTGGTTGATCTTACCTCGTACCAACAACTCCTGCATTAGATTCAGTAGATGACTCTTCACCTCAGAACTAATTTTAGGCTTATCCGAATCTATGGATTATGGATAATGTCAAAAAGATAAATCAGAAAAAAAAAAGAACAATAAAGAGTTTTTTTTCATTCATTAAATTTACATTCAATATACTTTTAAAAACGTTCATTTCTCTTGAGCATCACATTATTTTCACGCTTTCTTGACCCAAATTGTTTTTTGAGGACTTTTCTCTCCCAGGTAGACTATTAGGCTACCGTAGTAGAATTAATGGATTTTATGTCGTTGTTGTTGTGATTGCTAGTATCCGCGTTTTCATGACATATATCACCAAAGGCCTTGAGTTTTAAATATATTTTATTTTCTTTTTGCTCCCTTTATTTTAAGTCGCATTTTCTGTCTGTCTGATTGCAATCATGCGTTGATCGTCGATCGTCGTGGGAGCAAGAATGGGCTTCGATTTTTCGACCACTTCCCGTGGTCCAATCGAGCTGAAATATGGACAGCAGATTTGGGGCGCCTAACAATACATCCTATCAAATTTTCAGTTAAAACAATTCATTATAAAAAGGAAAGTATAAGAAAAATGTTGGTTTCATTTTAAAAATGCCTGTGCAACTTTTTATAGTTTTTCGGCGCAAAGCTAGAAAAAAAAATTATGCGCTGGCAAAGTGTGTAAACTATCGATACGTTCCCATTAAGACTTCAAGGGTAAGCCGACCCCATGGGGGACGTTCCCCGTTGAGAATCCGAGGATCATTGCACGGGTGAGAGCGCAACGAAACTCGGTGGGGAGAAAGAAACAGGTGCATTGGTACCTGTCTCGCCAAGCTCGGTGTCTACTATTAGTTCTACCAGACGAAACTACAGGTATATGAGGTAAGTCCGCCTCGTTAATGTACCTGGGGGAATTCCGTAAAACAAGCGGGGAGGGGGGTAGTGCATGTGTCTACGGGAGACCTAGCATGCATACGGTTTAGGAGCTAAGGTGACTTGACCCATCCCTTTTCACGTTACGTCATAGAATCAGGATCCGGATGGCTCGTCTGGTTTTAAGAGACTTTTTAAATTCCACATCACTAATTTTATGATAATTTAAAACGACATCTTTTTAGCATCTGATCTGCTTGTACATTCGACGAAACGGTTGTAAATCGTCTTTCTTAAAGTGATTCATACAGTTCTGATTACTTAGAAAAAACTTTTTAAAATTTACTGAAAGATTTCTGAACAAAGCATTCAAACATTTCAAAATGTAATCCCAACCGCTGTGAAATCTTTGACTAATATGTTTTACACACGTTCTTTCTAGATAGGAGATTATTACGTCCCCTATGCACAAAACTCCTGCAGAGCGCAGGCGTTGGTCGGCAGCAGGACTAGAACCCGGGCCGTTTTATTGACAGTCCTGTGAAGTAACCGCAGGACCAGCCGGCCCTTACGTGCTGATAGTTTCATGAGTGTCTAACTCATTACCCGCGGGCCATATCCGGTCTGACATATAATTATATCCGGCCCGGAAGACAATTTAAGCAAACATTATGGCCAGTCGAGTTAAAGTAATCTAATTCCATGTGACAGTTATAGTGACTGTAACTGTGAGTGTGCACGTCTGAGTTAGCTGTTACACAAAGCTATTGGTTAAAGACGTACTTTCACATTCCCCAAATGTAGTACATTTTTAGAATAAAAAAGGCTATATGTGAGTATATGTGGAAATTATTCTTACTTCTGCAACATGCCATAAATTACAGAAGTGCGTTGGCGAAAGTGAGTTTTCTTGCTGATCGAGAAAATCTGTCAATTCAAAAGCAACACACCACAACAAACAAACAAACAAACAACTGCATCTTCATTTTGCGGGATGAAAAGTAGAAATGATGACATATGTCTGACCAGTGCCGTTGCAAGGGATTTGGGGGCCCGGGGGGGGGGGGCTTGGTTTCTTTAGGGGCCCCTGCATTTTGACATTCGACATTATGACATAAGAAAGAAAACAATTTGGACACTCCTTTTGGGGCCCCCCCCTCCAGTAGGGGCCCGGGGGGATTTATGAATTCGGACCCCCCTCCCCCTCCCCCTCCCCTAGCTACGCCACTGTGTCTGACTTAAACACTTAGAATTATAATAGGACACACAAGAATGTCAAGCACTATCAGTTGTTCAGATAAAGATAGTATATAGGCATATTAAGCTGAACAATTCACTGATTCTAAAGATCACTAGATCTAAGCTTATCTTAAATGCCTTTAATGGTCTCGTGGCAGATAAATAGTTAGATCCTTACGTAGCGTCTGCTTTTTTTCACTAGAATCTACGTTATCTGATGAAGAGAAATTAAGTAGGCCATATAGGCCTACCTATTATATCAAATGTACTTGCACCAAATATTTGTTTCTAGCATATAGGATACAACAGGCAACAAATAATTCTATTAAAAGATGCATAAAGCTGTAATTGCCCTGTTTGTTTTTTTTTGTTGCGTCCTGAACTGGGCATTGGTAAAAAAAATGAATGTAAAAAAATGAAGTAAAAAAATACCAAACTGATCATAGGGCTGGTGATGCAGCGTTCACCAGTTTCTGTGTGTAAATGCCCAACCGCCTTTACTTTACCCAACTAATGTCAGAGCTGGGTAGACTCAGGGACACCCGGAAGTCCCGGGAAAAAATCCTGGCTACACCAAGATTGGTACCCAGGACCTTCGGATCGCCATATCGAATGCGCTGCCGCTCGTCTACCGTGTATGAAGTATTTAAAATTAATTATTCTTATTACACTATTAAGTTAATGTTCATTAGAATTTGATAAATCTATGGTTAAAACCCCTAAGCTTATATATTTACAATATTTACAAATATTTGCTATATTTAAATTACTGACTAGGCCTATATTAATCTAAAGGGCTGTTAATCAAACCATATATAATTAGGTTCACGAACTCGGCAATGACACTATCTGGGTGTAACATAGGCCTATAGAGTCTATAAACACTCTGTGCTCCTAAACTGGGAACACGTGACCGCAAACTATAATTATTATCATAATGCAATTTCCAAAACAAGAAAGACAACCAACACCAACTCGTAAGAATTACCTTCTTCCTGAATGGTTGCTTCTCTCTTCATTGAAGCAGACGATTGTCTTTTAGGAAGTGAATTTTTCCCACGAAGAGCGCCATAATTTCTTAACGCCGTTGTGTCTGCGTCGGCAAGGCTCAGTTCTCTGAGGAGTTTCCTTGGCCTTGCAGATTCCGATGTTGACGGAATCCTCATGGATTGAGATCTGCCGACTGTGCGAGAGGATTGTACGGCCGACCGAAGCTCACTGTTTGGGTATTCGAAGGGAATAAGAGAGTTACTCCGACCATGGGTCCTCGTTGTTCCCACACTGCCCTCCGTGTTCTTCATGGTTATTGCCGGTAGCTTTCTTATTTTGAAGGTTTGAGAACTTTCAAGCATCTGTGCGTCGTAATTTGGTTGGGGAGACAGCGGGACAGGGTGAAAAACTACATCATTCAAGTCCGAACTACAAATATTTGGTTGCTGGAGGTAGACTTCACAGACAGACATTTTGTCTGCAGTCTCACGGTGTTCAGTTTTCTCAGCTGAGCCGCCATTTTGTGAAGCTTTGATTGCGCCGATGACGTCATCGTGGTGAAACAGGTCTGTTGGTACGGACTCCGCTCTGTGTTGAGGGTGGTCAACAAAGGTGCAGGAGCCGTAGTTAATGTCATTGTAGCGTGCTATTTCATTCATCTCCGAAAAATGGTCAACCGTGTGACCTTGTGAGTACTTGGACCTGTATGGGCTCATTGAATCTAGCCGTTGCGTGTTATTTGCTGACATTTTTATGTCATCACCGGCGATACATTTGGAAAGCTGCGATTGGCTAGCAGTTGCCTGAATAGTTACTTCACGGCATATTTGCTTAGAACCATCGTCCGGTTCAAATGCCCTATTGTCGTGGGAACCGTCTACCACGCTTTCTTCCAGTCTCGCTTGTCTTGTAGACAATAATTTAGCGTTTTTCGGTGTATCTACACTGTGGACATCTCTTGCTGTATTTGTGGTGGCGCCAGTGATCGGTGCACGTTCAACGCCATGTGATTGTGTCGGCCTTCCTGATTGGCTGAGTTGTGGCCTGTCATGCTCCTTTCCATTTTTCAAAGCTTTTTTAGTAGCAGAATGTCGTGATGGCTGATTACTAGGATGCTCGACACGTGAAGAACTGATGTGTGTCTCGCGATAAGTCGTGCTTGAGCTAAGCTTTGTACTGCTGGAATCACGGGACGTATGTCCTGTATTGGTATTTATTTTATGAGTACTGTCATTGTGATCAGCATTTTTTGGTGAGTCATCTTTTTTGACGTTAGACTGTTTAAGCCCTTTCCTATCAGCCTCGTGACCAGCTTGAAACTGTTTTGTTTGGCGTCGTTTATGAAGCGGCTTTTCCATATCTGTGCTATGGTTTTTCTGATTTATAAGTTGTCCTGAATTTAAAGAATAAACAAAATTACGATTAATAATGCATAGAGTATAAAAATAAACTAAAATGTATTAAAAAAGAACATTCGTTAAAATGATACATTAATGTTAAATATCACTAAAATTTTAATTTAACAACAGCTTCAAGTTATTAATATTTTAAAAAATCTACCTTATAGGCCTACAGAAGACGTCCTTCATTATAATAAGCTAGAAGATTACCGCGTCCCACGCTTTTATTGGTTTGAGTTTAGTCATACATTTTGAAAAAAAGTTTTAGATCTAAATGATGTTTAAAATCTGCTTTTTTTATATTCAGATACTCCGTTCCATGGCTGAATTCCAAAAGGGAAGAACGTGAATGTAGACCTACATTGCCCTAAATGTATTTTTCCTTATGTGGAATAAAAAAAAAGTTCGTGTCCTTTCTTTCTTTTGGGAAATAAGTTCTTCTTACATTTCAATGTAGTTTTCGAATCTTGTTTAAAATCACACAACTTTAACGTTTTCTGTTTAATATTAACTGAAGAATTCTGAAATCGTTTGTTCAAAACAACATACAAATTTAGTTAAATAGTGAATAAAGTAAAGTAGGGAGTATCCTTTTCACATCAAATTGGTCGATAGGGCTACTGAGACAATTTTCTTACAACATGACATACTAAAGGGATTAGCGTGGCCAGCACATTGCACAACAGCCTATACTTCTCCCTAACAACAATGTTGGATGCTCATCCATGGCTATATAGACCAGTCCCGTGGGGGGAGGGATGGCAGAGAGCCTAGTGCTTATCCTGGATTTGAACCCCTTGATCTTCAGAATGGCTATTCGAAAAAGCCGTCGCAAGACCACCGTTGTCCTCAAGAAGTGAATGGTAGTCCCTAAATGATCTTATGATAAAATGCACTATTATTGTCTGTATAAATATTAGTATAAAGTCATTATAAACTGCTTGACAATTGCATACCTCGATAATAGAGGCACACTTAAAGAAACGTGGCGAGGTGCTTCAAATGTTTAGCGAAACTCCAATTCATCCTACGAACAAAAATGCATTGAAAGTGGTGTTGAAAACCGTATCTACTCACAAAAGTACATGATACTATCTATAAAGGCTTACACAAAAAGAGCATAATAGGGCTAACACACCTCCTACTACACGGAGGCTAACGTACGTCCTACTACACGGAGATTTAGTATAATATACGTCTAACTGAAAGATACACACGTCGCACTACACAAGGTAACATTTGGTCAGGTGAAAATATTTTTTGTCAATAAAAAACAACAGCCAAGACTTCATTTCTTTCTCCCCCATAGATCTGGCTAGAAGTTGTCATCGTGTCGCCAATAAAGTGCACTAATTGAATATATAAGAGCATTGCAATAAGACGGGGAAACATGAAACTGGCGGATGTCCAGTAGAACTAATCTATTTTACAAAGGCATGGTGAGTGGTGTTCCTTGTGCAGATCGATAGATTTATATTTCAAGGGTCCCGGGATCATATAGTGCAAAGCTCTTCCTTCTCTGGAGGGTTAAACAGTTGGATAGAGTAGAAAAAGTGGCGGATTATATTATATTTCCTTCAATATATTATGTATATCCTAGATTTAACTTTTTTCCCGCAGTATAGATAGAGCGGGTGTTCCTGGTTCTATCTAGCATTGATGGGTAGCCCATCTGACTTCTGCTGGGGAAAGGGAATTAATTCTTCTTTGCATTGCGATGGCCACACAATCCCAATGTCTGTTTAATATATAATATTATAGTCTTTGTTTTTTTTTTAAGTTTTTGACTATTTTTCCTCTATGTCTCTATGTGCTTGCGCGAGCTTTTGTTCTAAAAGTAAGTATCACATTTATTTAGCAAACGCACATTAACAATATTTATTGTTTTAAAAAAAATGTGCAAATGAAGACAACTGTATGGAAGCGGGACAGACCCGAAAACTTAATATTTCTGACGAAAAGTTGATCTTTTAACACCTTACTGCGTGAAATCTCCTGAAGCAAACACTCGAATTCGCATAAAGCTAATCTACCATAGGCTATTGTTGTCCTAATACTAATGTTGCCATTCATTGCATAGATGATAATAATTCTTCTCTCAATTCTATAGGCATGTACTTTAAACGAAAAATAGTAGTCCTAATAAATAGAGTTTTTTTTTTTCTTTTTTTTTTGGGGGGGGGGGGGGGTATTAACCCTTGCCTCTCTTGAAAGAATAAATATAGGCATACGAATATCTGACAATCTAAAATCATGTGTTGATCAAAACATCCACTAATTTATGTAATTGTATACTTTATATTATATATTGTGATGGCGCATCTAACACACGGCTGAGGCTGTAATTAAAATATTTCTCCCCTTACGCCATGTGCTAAGTGTTAAGTTGTTTACGATATTTACATGGGCCCGGGCCTGCTTATTGTAATATTTTCTGGTGATTCATTTCAAAAAATTGTTTGGATCAATAGAGTGACAGATGTTGAGTGAGCTAGTCGCATTCCAAATATAGATGTGATGTTGTATTTTGGTAGTTGCTTTATTAGTAATGTAAAAGTTAAGGAGGTTTATTCATGCTATAAGAAGGACCACAGAGAGAATTATAGTATAACGCAGCTGGCAGATATTGGGCCCCATTTTAAGTTAAAAGATAGACACTATTTCTTTATAGGCTACTATTTTATTAAAGGACCCTCTTTGAACTTAATGGGCCCTGGAGCAATGTATCGCATACACCCCTATCTTCTCGGCCCTGGGCTTATAATATTATGTTGCTATAAATTAGTATAAATGGCTTTTTGTTGAAATTAATTACACAAATTTATTTTTTTATTTTTTTTAAGATTGTAGGCTAACTTACATACTTAATGACGTGTTGAAATACAGACCGTTTTAAAACTGAAGTAGGTTAAAGAAATCTTTTAAAATATAACTAAATAGTATCCACCAGACCTTATATAGTCTGTTCTGTCAAAGGGTCAAATACTAGTATTGTCTATTGAGGTCAAGTCCTAATCAATTTTGCCTGCTTATTGTGTAGATAAGAACCAATCAAAATCAATATCTGAAACAAACCAATTAAAGGCGTTGAGAAATGACGTTTTTAACAAATGCCTTTGTTATCTTCGTTACTGTAATTAAACAAAACAGGTTCAAATGCCGAGGAAATGAAACGTATAACTTCACACGTACATCATTTCAATAATTCTTTAAGTTGAAAAAAAAAATAATGGTGGCCAACAAAACATTCTTACATAGACATATTTTGCTACATAAGCGGCCACTTTATTCGTGCAATATCATATTGATTTCTAGCATTTAACTGTTTTGAGTGATGAATATGTAAGGGGTGAAAGGAAGATGGAAGGTCCTAGTCTGTGCAACTTCGGAAAACCCAAAGTGACCCTAAGGTCTAAGGCTAAAGCTAACTAAATTAAGACCTAAAAAGCTAAACACAACACAAACAATATACATTAAGCACGTCACAAGAACAACACCAGAAACCACACAACTAAAAGAGTACTATAGATAAATTCATACGAGCTTTATTACATATTATATATATATATCATCCTATCAAAACATCTAGACTATTCACTATTCTATCAACTGCCTGCTAACAACTGCTAATCGAATCTAACCACAAAATATATAAAACTAAATCTAAATAAAACAAAATAGATAATCTAAAATCCCAGTTAGAAGACACACTAACAGAGAAAAAAAGTAAATAAATATAATTAGTAATAGACATATAAAACATATTCATTAAGGCATTAAGGTATTGTACGTGTACTATAATTATAGAAAATAGCACAGTGCCAGCCTTAGAAAGCTGGCCAAAACAAATAATTACGGTAATACTGGCACACAAAGTTTATAACACAACTGTATAAAATAAGCAAATATTAAACTTAATATTATACAACACTCATTTTAAGCTGAGACATATACTCACAAAGTTTACAAAGCAACAACGCCCCAAGCACATAGCAAGAGGTTTAGCACAAAGCCTGATACCGTCCCACTAGTTTTTAAATATCAATTCAAAAAAGGCGGACTCCATCCCTGACCGAAACACTCACATCCTCATACACACATAAAAATAGTACCAAACATGGTAATAAAAAAAACAATAACAACAAATTAAACATGTTAAATGAAATTGAAATAAAATATTTATAAAAGTATAAAATAAAAATAGTGAAATAAAGAATTATGACTATTTAAGTTTTAGGTACGAGTATTTACATAAATAAACATTTTGCCCAAGAATATTTTAGGACTATCTTTCCCCACAGGGAAACAACTCAAAAAAAACACTAAAAACCCAGAAGTCTTTGTAAGAATACCACTAGGTTTTCCAAACCCAAAAAGTACAAAAATGCGAATAAAAACATTGAAAGAAAATATAATATAACAACATAACAAAAATTAGATAACATAAAAAATGTAACCCTCCCGGTTACACTCATCCCCCGCTTTTTACGTGTGCAGTCCCATGCACACAGTAATGAAAAAAATACAACTTAGTAACGTACAACCTTAAGAGGAATAAAACTACTAAAAAAACACATGCTACTGTAAAGCAGCACTACACACAAAATTATATACAAAAAGTTCAAACAAAAAGCAATAATTTAATTACATTATTATCATCTTTAAAAGACAAGTTACATAGCAAATATCAAAAATAGAAAGTATAAAATATGAATAATAAGAGCCTCATCTTGTCCGTGGACCTATGTCTCTTATACCGGTACTGTCAATCCTGTTGTCCTTTAGCAAATGAAATAATGTTGCACTTAAATCTTCCAGTTTGGCCTCCAGGTAACACAGGCGTTTTGTGTGGTGTCCATGCATATGTCCTTCCCAAGACTGTTGCTCAAGGGGTGACAGTCGGGGCCAGCGTTCAGCTGTCGCTGGGCAATGCCTAGCCAGATGGCCAGCTCTCCTACAATTATAGCAGAGTTGTTTGCCTCTGCTCCTTCTGGGTCTGACATATGCAGGTGGTCTCCGAACCCGACCTGTTGGCAAGGATGGCCGATCCCTACTGTCGCAATATGAAACTTCTTTCACAGTTGTAATAGGCTCTACATTGGGAGCCAGGTGTATAGGATTGGGAGACTGAGGTATCGAACTAGGGGCAGGATGTAACAATGAATTTTCATCCCCAGTCCAACGAATCGCAGCATCCCTGATATCCAGAAACGAGACAGCCGGGTTGCGAAACACCATTTCCTCTAGCTGGCGACGGACTAACATATCTTGAAGATTCTCCAAGAAGCTGTCCCTGAGGTAGCAGTTCTCGGTCACTGTGAGTCCCAGTTCCCGCTGACGCGATGTAAGGGCTCGGTAGGCAGCAAGAACCCTGTGGGAATATGCCCTGACTGTCTCTCCGGGGGCTTGCGTTGACTGCAGCAAGATGCGCATTAACTGCGTGCAGCTTCTTTTCTCGCCATAGATTTGTTTCAACAGGGCCAAAGTGACCTCCGAGTCTGATGACCTGCTACAGTCATGACAGAGTAACTCTGCCTGGACAGAGTCTCCCAGATGTGCCCAAAGAAGAAAATTCTTTTCAGCCTCGTCAGTAAGCCTTCTGCTCCTCCAAGCTGCTCTGACCTCGTACAGAAATTCGCCCACCTCGTCTGCTGGGCCACCACCATGAAAATTGCGGACAACAACGTCCAAAGGTTGGACAATGATAATGCTGCTGTTCATGGTAGTGGTCTCTGGGCCTCCTCCTACAGTCATTCTAACTGGGATTTTTCTCCTAACAACTATAAACACACAGAAAAGAAACAGAATAGACCTAACCGAAGGAGACAGTTACAAAAACTAAAAGGTACCTGAGAAACAAGCAACCTAAACAAAAGGAAAATATACGACAGAACAGCACTAAACCACTAACTAGGCCTACATAAACACTCTATTACCAGCACTAAAACTATAGAACAATCTAAGCTACAGCTAAAGCCTTAAGCACAGACCCCACTCGTGCTACCAAATGTAAGGGGTGAAAGGAAGATGGAAGGTCCTAGTCTGTGCAACTTCGGAAAACCCAAAGTGACCCTAAGGTCTAAGGCTAAAGCTAACTAAATTAAGACCTAAAAAGCTAAACACAACACAAACAATATACATTAAGCACGTCACAAGAACAACACCAGAAACCACACAACTAAAAGAGTACTATAGATAAATTCATACGAGCTTTATTACATATTATATATATATATCATCCTATCAAAACATCTAGACTATTCACTATTCTATCAACTGCCTGCTAACAACTGCTAATCGAATCTAACCACAAAATATATAAAACTAAATCTAAATAAAACAAAATAGATAATCTAAAATCCCAGTTAGAAGACACACTAACAGAGAAAAAAAGTAAATAAATATAATTAGTAATAGACATATAAAACATATTCATTAAGGCATTAAGGTATTGTACGTGTACTATAATTATAGAAAATAGCACAGTGCCAGCCTTAGAAAGCTGGCCAAAACAAATAATTACGGTAATACTGGCACACAAAGTTTATAACACAACTGTATAAAATAAGCAAATATTAAACTTAATATTATACAACACTCATTTTAAGCTGAGACATATACTCACAAAGTTTACAAAGCAACAACGCCCCAAGCACATAGCAAGAGGTTTAGCACAAAGCCTGATACCGTCCCACTAGTTTTTAAATATCAATTCAAAAAAGGCGGACTCCATCCCTGACCGAAACACTCACATCCTCATACACACATAAAAATAGTACCAAACATGGTAATAAAAAAAACAATAACAACAAATTAAACATGTTAAATGAAATTGAAATAAAATATTTATAAAAGTATAAAATAAAAATAGTGAAATAAAGAATTATGACTATTTAAGTTTTAGGTACGAGTATTTACATAAATAAACATTTTGCCCAAGAATATTTTAGGACTATCTTTCCCCACAGGGAAACAACTCAAAAAAAACACTAAAAACCCAGAAGTCTTTGTAAGAATACCACTAGGTTTTCCAAACCCAAAAAGTACAAAAATGCGAATAAAAACATTGAAAGAAAATATAATATAACAACATAACAAAAATTAGATAACATAAAAAATGTAACCCTCCCGGTTACAAATATATATTAGATCTACTCATACCCTACAATAACAATAATGATATTAGTGATCTATGTTGTGTAAGAGATTGTCAAAATCAACACACACACACTCACAAGGCCTAGGCTATATATATGACACTGAACAAAAGATAGGAGGTTTCAGGATCTCCTTACACGTCGGTCTGAATGCTGGAGAGGAACAGCTATGAGGAACAGCTATGAGGGACAGCTATGACTTATTGCAGATGAAAAAAGAGCAGCAAAAAAAAAAAACAAAGCAAAAAAACAAAATGGGCAAAGTCTCCTCCCCCCCCCCCCCCCCCCCAAACTGCAGAGCTAGGGTAAGCCCACCCTCAAGGGCTATCGAAATCTAATCTAATAGGGAGTAAATAGATATATATTGATCTATATTTTCTATATTTTCTCTCTCTCTCTCTCTCTCTATATATATATATATATATATATATATATCCTATATTTATATATTCTCTCTCTCTTATGATAATATGATAATATATATATTGACAGATGGATAGATAGATAGATGGATTTATAGATATATGGACATATATATAGATGGATAGTTAGATCGATAGATGGATAAATAGATAGATGGATAAAGAGATGATAGATGTATAGATAGATAGATAGATAGATAGATAGATAGTGTATATGTGTGTGTGTATTCACCAATTGTAAGCCCATTCATCTAAACATTTTTTTCAACGTTTTAAAAAATTGTCCGCTTATAAAAAATATCACACGAAATGGACCAGGATTATTTTATATATTACTTGTTACAGAGGAATACAGAATAGCCTTGCTATTTTAAACTACTTTTTTCTCTACAATTAGATTGGCAGCAGTGCCAATTTGTGTTATTTACAAGATTTCCTTAGTGTCTCCCCTTATTCGCTACATAATAATATAACCAGTCCACAGGCCTACATAGGTCTATTAAACATTGATATGTTGTTTTCCTCTAGTCATTTTCAAACACACTGGGTTGCACTTTTATGGATCGTCATTTCATAGGTAAAATATACAAACACACAAACATAAGAAAATAGAGGGACAAAAAGGGATGGAAAGAGGGAGGGGGGGGGGGAGAGAAAAAACAACGAAGTTTTTATTCAGCCTTGACCTATGCTGTAAACAACACCTTTACATTGTTACGAGACGCTGTTCGTAGTGCTCATTTTTAAAGTTTCCGGATTTGTTTTGTGTTATACCGATCAGATCGATAAAAAAACATCAATATGTCTACCAAGCCAAATATCTTATCAATATATTATGATTAGATGATCACAAAAACAATTCTTTAGTTTATTAATTTGACACAATTTTTAAATTTATCATTGCGTAATCAAATTACTTTTTATAATATTTGTTACGGTTGTTTTTCCAATAGCCTATGCCTGAGAAGGTAATGACCCCCAAAAGATCACGGCATAATTACGTCCTTTAGTTCTGAAAGTACCAGTCGGACCAAATTGATTCATATGGGCTGGTGAAGCAGCATTCACCATGCAGTTTGTGTGACCAGCACAATTAACAGCCGCCTTTACTTTACCACATCTAAGGTCAAGCACCCATCAGAGCTGGGTAGACTCAGGGACACCCTCCAGACCCGGGAAAAAAATCCTAGCAGAGCCTTCACCAGGATTCGAACCCAGGACCTTCAGTATGCCAGTCGAACAAGCTGTCCCTCGGCCACCTTGCCACATTCTTAGTTCTTAGGGTGAAAGCAGAAGTATGCTCCTAAGCACGACTATGTTGATCAAGTGATTGCGTTAATTCGGAAAATGTGTTATTAGTTACCACGTACAGCACCAGGGGGAACAAACATTTGTAACGATGTTAAATTTCCATCTAAACAAGTTTAAATTTATTAACTACAGGTAATTAAGTTGTTTATTGTAATACTTAGTCTATCCGGCAATTAATGGGAACAGAAATATTTGCTTAGTTTGAAATTGGAGAAGTTTTGTTTTGGGAGTGGGTGGGTGGGGTGGGACGTTAAAGAGCTTTAAAATCTGACGTCATATTGCAAGGGCAAAGGGCACATGACATTTTGTGACCACTTGTGATGATTGTTTGGGGAGGGGGGGGGGGGGGAGAATAGGCCAAAATAGCATGAAGTCATTTATGGACAGCCCCCCCCCCCCTCTACTCTTTATTTGAATTTTTTCTCCACTATTTGTGGTCTCGCATTTGTGAAACTTTGCTAGACAGTCTTTGTATGCAATCAAAATATCTATAATGGTTGTATGTTTGTGTGTGTGTGGGGGGGGGGAACTTGAATCGCATGACGTAATTTATGGACGGCCCTTAGCAGCTCTTGCATTATTAAATGAGACTACAAGATACTAGGCAGATGTCTGGCCACACAATCTTCTAGCATGCTATGACAATACATGTTTCACTATCCCAGAAACCTTCAAACGGTCTCCCTGTAGAGCTTTACTACAATGAAAGTTTTGACAGGTGCTGTAAATTCCATAAACATGTACCTATAACTTAGTATAACTTAAACATAATAGTCTGTTCCTTTTTAGACATTAAACATTTATTCCTGTTTATAATTCAATCCAATTCTGTCTATGGTAAAATCAAAAACAGACATATCTGTGATAAACTCTAAATAAAAATTGTACACATTGGGAAACAAAGATTATTGATAGTGATAGAATTTAAAACTGATAATTAAGATATCTTTGTAGCATGGAAATAAAACTCTCTTCTTTATATTTTCATAACAAAACTAAACAAGATCCACACATACACAGTGTAAATACACTTTGTTAATCACAGCAAATATGTTCACAGTTCACAGACAAACTAAACAAGATCCACGCATACACAGTGTAAATACACTTTGTTAATCACAGCAAATATGTTCACAGTTCACAGACAAACTAAACAAGATCCACACATACACAGTGTAAATACACTTTGTTAATCACAGCAAATATGTTCACAATTCACAGACAAACTAAACAAGATCCACACATACACAGTGTAAATATACTTTGTTAATCACAGCAAATATGTTCACAATTCACAGACAAAATAAACAAATGCTAAAGTTATAATATAAAAAAAAATGGATAGAAAGACACTAGCTCTTTTATTGAAAAGAAACATGTTCAAGCAGTATTTTATACTGAGATCAACTACAGAAATATTGCAGGTTTTTTTTAAACACAATTTAACCAATCAGTTAAATGATTAGAAGTCTATAGATTTATCAGTAATATGATATTCTCACACAGATCAATTTATAATTAAAATTTTGTTTAAAGCTCAATGCCATATTTTTTTATATTATTTCTCCAATCACTAGACTAGGCACTCTAAATTTAAAAGCAATAACTGCAAATGCAACAAGGGATAACATTTTCTAACTTATTATAACAGGCGATGTGTGAAAACTTGTTATTTCCACAACATGAAAGTTTCATTTAAAGTCGTGATGTCACTTTTGAACTTTGATAGCCCAGAGATTCCAGCACCAACTTTGCTGTCTCCAAGGCACAGCCCCAGTGTATAGTTATTCCAGAGCCTCCAAATCCATAATTGTGGACAACCTGAAGAAATGTATTACAGTTTTGATAATATTTTAATAAAAATCCATGTTTGTTATCTATGAGGAAAGATAAAAAAGTATTGCATGCATGTTTCTTAAGTATCTAAAAAATAACAAGAATTTAAAGCTTACAATAGATTTACTAGCTTCTAGAACTTTTTGATAATAGTGTGCCAAACTAGAATGTCTAATGCATGCAGTGTGCCAAACTAGAATGTCTAATGCATGCAGTGTGCCAAACTAGAATGTCTAATGCATGCAGCGTGCCAAACTAGAATGTCTAATGCATGCAGCGTGCCTGAAGCACATTGGGTTTTTATAGGGCCAGGCCTATGTTTGCTGGATGAAATATCAATGACTCGCAATATCTCCTTAAGTGATAACAGCCCCATAAAGAATCTATGCACTACAGGTTTAAACATTCTTTGTGGCATCTTTGTGTGTGTTGTTAAAAGGGGACTTTTCACCCTCCCTCTTTGTCTTTATTTGAAAGATCCTTTCATCCAAAAGTCAGGGCGCCAATGTCAACTCCTCAAGTTGTCAGAACTTTGAGCCAACTATAGAAAGAAATTTGTTAAAATCTATCTATGATTGATAAAATTGATTCTTTTGTTCACATGTTTGCTTTAGTAAACGGATGTGTTGAATTCAGAGTCCAGTAGTATCTGGTTTACATCTAGACAGAAGTGTTTCCTACATCAAATGTATCCTTGAGCATACACAACTATGGAAGGGTTTCAGACATCTCAATAGAGAGAACTGGACAATGTCTTGGACACACAATCCACTTGTAAGCCGTACCCAATAAAATAAAGATATTCTTCATTATATTTCATTATCAAATTCTAATTTATTAGGAAAGCAATCTACCTACCTTCATTTTTGTATCCCCAATTTGTAAGATTTCTTTCTCAAGTCTTACAGTACTCCTTGTGGGTCGTAGACCAGCCCACTGTCTCACAACTGTTGCTTTCTACACAAGATTTAAGTTTTAAAACTGATTAGATATAACAAGGAAAGGAAGGGAAATAACTCAAATAAACTAAAATTAAAATAGTTACCTTTTTAAACAATTACACTCAAATATCCAAAATAGGCTTACAAACAAACACAATTTTATCTTACACTCAACATGGGCAAAAGCTGCACAGCTGTGTTCCAGATTTTGTTGGAGTCATTTTCATCAACAGTTGTTCTCCAATCATCTTTTTGGGCTGTGCCACCAATAACTATTTCACTTGTACTGTCAGTAAAAATAATACAACATTCCTTGGATTATTTGTAGTAAAGTTTTCTATAATAATAAGATGAGAAATGACAAGTCTCTATGTTGTTAAGTAGCCTAAAACAAATACATTGTCGACCAGTTTTGCAAAACCCAATATTTGTATTAAAAAAATTAACACAGTAAGTAATGCAAATGTCAATATGTTTTTATTATTATTGATGTAAAGGTCAATGAACAGAAAATTGATCAAGGGAAAGAACTATTGGGAAATTTATTGAAATTTGACAGGTGAAGGCTACAGTCCAGGCTGTTTGTTGTACAAAGGAGGACTTGTAGTTTTATTTTTTGTTGATCTTGTAAAATCGTGTAAACATTCATAAAAACAGTCTTTAAAAAATTGGTCAGCATTTGAGGTGAATTCTTAGAGTTTACAGGCATAACATTAGCCTTCATAGTGAGTTCTGCATGACATTTAATCAAACTTTGGGTTCTTAAATACGTAAAAGAAACACCAACCAAAAATGTATGTTATGTTCTGTGCGATATGTTTCAAGTACAGAGAAAATAAAATGGTTTTATAGAGACTTACCCTGGCAGAATGTAGGAATAATCAAGAATTCCACTCTTTGGTTTATAGAAATAAAAATGTTTGACCCAAGGTGCCGTTACCTGTAGCAGTAAAAAAAAAAGTCAATATTTCAGGAATAAAAATTGACCAAATATAGACTAGATAAAATAAAGCTATTTAAAATAAATCCTTTCAAATATTTGTGTTATTATCTCCCTTATTTTATCAATAAAAATGTTGATTTTGTAATGAGATGCAGCTAAATTAAGAATACAAAAATTGTTTTGACATATTTAAATACTAAAGCTACACGTTTCTGATCAAGATAATCATCAGATTGTAGCAGACAAAGACCTTGCAGAAAGACTAAAATAATAATAATAATAATAATAATGGTCATTTATATAGCGCTTCTATCCATGCTATTTTAGCATGCTCAGTGCGCTCTAGAAGACTATTAATCTGTGAGAGGTTTCACTGCTGCCGGTTAAGCGCTCATGATAACAACCCAGTACTAACGTCATCTAGTCCCAAAACTCCTGTAGGGCAACAGGGATCTGTCTAAATATTTTGTATACAGTATTGAAAAGATTTAATTTTAAACAGTAGCTCTTAATTTATAGTTTTAAGGTTGTTGTCATAATAATGATATTTGAATAGCGCTGCCAACAAACATAATGTAAGCTCAGAGCGCATTTAACTTATAACTAAGAACACGGATATAATCTATAGGCTAAGAATAAAACTAATTGATGATTTAAAACTTTACATACATAGGACAAATAAAAAAAAAAAGCAATAACGACGGACCTAACGTATAAGTAAGACAATATAATAAGGCAATTTGGTTAGGTTTTTTTGCAGATTTTCTATCCCTCACAGATAACTAAACATACCCTCATGACTTGTCCTCTAGTTGGTCTAATGTCTTTATCTTGAAGAAGATCTCTAGCTCCCAGACTGCAGCATGTAACAACGAGGTCACAGTCTTTAGAAATCTGACCAAGAGAAATAATACAATGCAAATAAATATTAATATTTTATCATTTTATGAAAATACTAAATTGGACTGCATTAAAATATTTATCAGTAGGGCCTACCAATTCTACCAATACAGTAAATTAAATGACTACATACCGGTAGGCTACATGAAAAAAAGTACTACTTAATATGTATATAGTATATATATATTAATATTAGACATATCTTCAGGACACTAAATAAGCCTATGACTATCACTACAGTAAAATAAATTGTAAATATGACTTTTTGATACATGCAAATTAACGAGCACAATAAATTAAAAAAAATAAACTTATGAGGAAAAAGAAACATAATGATAAATTAATGTTATAACTATAACTGACTTGATGTAAATGATTTAAATTGTTCCATTTGTTTATTATTTTTTTCATTAACTTTATCACTGAAAGAACTAAGTTTACTCACTTCACTCAATTGTTTCACTTTTGCATGACGGATTCTACCTCCATTGTCCTTGAACCTAAGGGATACAACTCTACTTTAATTCTGCTACTTAAATGTTTTTTAATTGCTTGACAACCAGGACAGAACAAAGAAAGCTAAGGTAGACAAACTCAAAGGCAACCAGAGCAGGACAAAGAAAGCTAAGGTAGACAAACTCAAAGGTAACCAGAGCAGGAAAAAGACATACGGGTAGGATAAAGGCGACGAAGGCAGGACAAAGAAAAACAGGGTAGGACAAAAACAACCATTACAGAAAAAAACAAAGACAAACAGCGGAGGACAAAGACAAACAGAGTAGAAAAAAAAACCATTGCAGAGCAGGACAAAGACAGACAGGGGGGACAAATACAAACAGGGTAGGACAAAGACAAACAGGGTAAGACAAAATAAGCCATTGCAGAGCAGGACAAAGATAGACATGGGAGGACAAAGAGAAACAGGGTAGGACAAAAACAACCATTGCAGAGCAGGACAAAGATATACATGGGAGGACAAAGAGAAACAGGGTAGGACAAAAACAACCATTGCAGAGCAGGACAAAGACAGAGATGGGAGGACAAAGAGAAACAGGGTAGGACAAAAACAACCATTGCAGAGCAGGACAAAGACAGACATGGGAGGACAAAGAGAAACAGGGTAGGACAAAAACAACCATTGCAGAGCAGGACAAAGACAGACATGGGAGGACAAAGAGAAACAGGGTAGGACAAAGACAACAAGGACAGGCTAAGACAAACAGGACAACAAAGTAATATTGATAAGAGAAACCAGTAAAGTCATTTCCTTTAACTCTTCCAATAAATCAACAAGTCTCTATCACCACAAGATGTCCTAAATCCTAAACATATTTCGCTTATCTCAAGGTCATCAGATATTTCAAACGCACGTTACATTTTTTTATGTAACAAGAAAACAATACGAAAAGATAAAATGAATGTAATGGTAAACAATAAGCACTTTTAACATTAATAAAAATGTTGGTGTAGAAAAATATAAAGTGTGTTATTGCCTATATAATAATAAACTTACTTTCTTGTAAGATAATGTAAATATGGAGACACCTCGACTTGAACAGAAGTGTGGAAATAACCATCTCTGAATAAGGAGAGAACAAAATACTTAAAATACTGTGTTTTTCCAAAATAATTTATTTTAACTTTGCTTCTTTTATGTGTTTTTTTGTTTTTTTTTTTTTTAGGCAAAGAGCAAAATCTTTCAAGGTTAATTACCGTCATCCCACCGTGAAGAGACTAGTCACTAGACACATAGATTCGTGACAATATTTCTTTAATATTAACTTTTGGTGTGTGAAGAAAATAGTTATGGGGTTGAATTCAAAAGTTTTTAATAGAAACATAAATCTAAAAAAGCAAACAAAAATGCATAGAAAGGGTTTATACGAAAAACTTTGTTTTTAGGTGGTTGTTAAATGTTCTTCTAATTTAATTTAAATTCAAACAATTAATACATCTTTATGTAGAAATAATTTATTGGATCATCACCATAAACATTAAAATATCTTTTTTTTAAAAGCTTTTAGAGTTTAGCTAGTCTACCTCATTTGTGTGCATTTTTTAAAATGTATTACTTGAGCAACTGTCAGGTAATAATACTAATCTAATAAATTCTATTATTAAAAAATAATTAAATAATTAATGAAGCTATTATAATCTTACTTGACATCCACGTTTGAAAATCTGGCCAACTCTTCGGTTGTCAACCGTCTATATCCATCAACAATGTTTTTAAAATCGGGTTCTTCCTATCAATGAATGTAAAAACATAAACATAGAAAACAAAATAACAAGAGTAAACACACAATTCACATTTTATATTTAAAAAATAATCATTCAAAATAAAATTAAGTTGGCTAATTTTAATAGAGTAGGTTTAAAACTTTTTCCCAATGAAGGGGGTCCATCTTCCTTTAACTTTAATAAATCAGACTCCCACGATGTTATAAGAATTACTTTTCAATTACATTTTAATTTTACTTTTAAAAGAAAACATATTTACTTTGTAACACTAAACTAAATAATTATCTATATTTCATATAGATTCTTAGTTAGACCTAGACTATAAAAAGCATCAACTAAAGACATATTTAAAAATTAAAAACAGATTCAGAAAAAAAGCTGCAAGGTTTATTACTAGATAGTGAATATTCACAACTGACACGAGTAACACCTGTAACAATGTAGCTCGGCTCTGCCATTTAAACCGTAAAAATACACGGCAACGCTATAACAAAGACCCGGCCAGTTCGCTCGTTCCGGCCATTTTAATCGATAATTAGGAAAAGAAACTATACAGCACCGCTCTACAAAACGAGAGATAGAATTTCCCAGCCAAGCGTAGGAAGGTTGACATGGAAAATGGATGTGAGACGGCACTGCCTTTAGCACGTAGTCTATGGTTGAATGGAATGAATGGAAGGAATGAAGGAAGAGAGGTTAGAGTTAATCACTTGTTGTCGCTAGAATAGTGATTTTGCATGTAAGTTAATGTCGTTTCTTCTTTGTATTCTCTCTCGCTTTTGCCTCCCCCCCCCCCCATTAGACCACGCGTGTTCACCCTGTTTTAACCTTAGCATAGCAGAGATAATAGGGCCCCCCCCCCCCATTTCTCCGCCTCTACCCCATAAAATGCTCTTCTGAATTTATTTAGCCCACAACAATGCCATGGCTTTAAAAATACATTAACAAGCCCCCTGGGAATTCCCGATAATTATTGTTTGTAAAATGGAGGCTGATAGTGATACCACACGTCTCAGCCGTAAATTGTTCCCCTACCCTTTCTGTAAATAGCCACGCCCTTTCCTTAAAAAGAGATTTATCTTCTAGACACATGTTTAATTTAGTTCTAGTAATTCACTGCCCATGTGTATTTAAAGACCCCATCTTCCCAGATTTAGTTAGTTGAGCATTCTGTGGAATAATACATAAGGCATTAAACTCTAATTTAGAAATACAACACAATAACAACCTGTCGCAAATCTCAGATAAACATAAAGATAAAAACACTTTCCTTGTCCCTTATGCGAGAACAAATGCATATAAGTACTCTTTCTTCCCGAGTGGCATTCGGGCATGGAGTGGGTTGCCTGAACTAGCCAGGAAAACCAGTAACTTAGCATCATTTAAAACATTAATAAAAATGCAAGACTAGACTCGGACCACGGATGAGCGTAGGACGCAATAATCTTCTTTATAGAACAAAGCGTCTGTAATGTATAAGATAAGATAAGATAAGAAACGTGGTTTACTCCGTGATACAGAAGTCACGTATTATTATTATTACCGTTCACTGTGCAGTTGTGTAAAGTTTTCCTAGTATATTCACCAATTGTTAACATTGTGTATGACATTATCGCCTTATAGAATTGTTTACATTATTATTGAATTCTTCCAGTTCATCCAGATATATATACATACATTTTCTAGTATTAAAGACTTGTGATATACATAAACTATTTCTCCAGACTTGTGTTGATATACATAAATATCTATTGTCGTATATTCGCGGTGTGCTGTAAGCCAATTAGTCTAGCAGCTTGATTGTGACACTGGTATTTTCCCTCCACGCCAAGCACTAGATTCAAAAGGCAGAGTAGACACATTTTTAATATAAATTTGTAAGACTAATGAAGGGTCTGCACTCTGCACGTCTACCGTACCCCTTAACAACCAGCCACGGGTGTGATTCCATGACTCACACTTACATGTGACGACAGTTGTTCGCAAAATAGCACTGTATTGCCACAGCACCAATATAGTTAAATTGGGGTTGATATTCCACAACAACTACGATACACCAATACTGTTGGCTTACAAGTAGAGCTAAGAGGCGAGAATAAGTTGCTCGGTAAATGATAGCCACCGATACCATTTTCACATGTAGGTCTATCGAACTTTTATGTTAACGTTTTCTTTTAAAAAACCTTCCGCCCCCCCCCCCAATAAAAAAATAACAACAAAAAACAACGTAAGCTACTGAACTAGCATAATATAGTAGATTCTTAGTAGAAATAGGTCTTCGCCTCTGAAGAAAAGTCTGTTTTAAAATCTTCATAATAAGCTTATATCTTTACATTGAAGCAACAGTATGAATGTATACAATTTACAGGCTATCTATATAAATTTATACCTTTGATTTATCAGAGAGCAGAGTGTAACCAGAGATGAGTTGTACACCAACTTCAGCGGCTTGAGGCGAGTAGATCAACTTCATTAAATAGTTGAATGTGCTTCGACTCCATTCTCTGACAATTAGATTTACACAAATAAATGGAAAATAAAAACCTTTAGGCAATTCAATGCTGCTGGTTGAAGTTTGAAACTTGTTTTAACCCTTCCAGTACCGACCTACTTCTATCTATGCTGCCTTCAGTTCCGCTATATACGCGCCCAGGACTGTAACTGTAAGGGTTAATATCACGCAAAAAAACAAACAAAAGATTTTATTCTATAACATCTGTGTGTGTTGAATGCAAGAATATTGTCACAAGCTAAAGGTGGCTCTGATTAGGTGCAGATTGTGCGTACGCTTATCAGGCTTTTATGAGGTCGTTGTCTTAGGATATGAAGAGAGACGACTTTCAAACCTATTTATATGTGTAGCTATCTCAGCAAAAAGGATTGACGAAATGCAACAGTTCTACAACGTTTATTGACAATAAGTTTCTATTTGTATATCAAAGGTTACATACATCCAATATATACAAATAGAGGTAGATGAGAGTCGATCGAGTACAGTGTAGTCGTCTAACTTCAAATGCTCACTATTAAGTAACTTCAAACTGTCAACTGTGCATGTAAGACCTGCTTCGACTCTGTGTAAGTGTACCTAGCGACTGTCTCTGCTTAGCTACTGTCTGCTCTCCCTTTCTACCTCTGTCCCTTGCGTGTCTGACTATTTATCCTCCCAAATTTTTAGTTTCTCAGGCTTGCCAGAAACATCTGCGAACAATGGACCATATCCAGTTACCCTGGACTTCCAGTGGTCTGTTGGGGGGGGGGGGATAGGGGTGGAGTCTTGAGTTCACATTCTGACCTCACCTGACTCTGGACCGTGGGACCTCCAACTGTGTATTTAAACTAGTTATTACTACCCTCTTGTCCCATGCCAGAAATGTATACTACTAGACGCCCATTTATCAATGGTTATTTAACCCCTCTTGGACTGTTTCCCAGGGTCAAGAATTTCAACTTGCCTTCAACTTCTATATATGTCGCCAGTCCAAGCAAAACTTCTTGGTTAATTACCATTCCCATTTAAACTGTCCCTCGACTGAAGGGAGTTAAGTCTGTCCAAACAAGTTTCTCACGCTCAACTTTAAGAGTCAATTATCTCGGGTTTTTGGGCGTGTTGTTAAAAATAAATAAATCTATGTTAATTCTAAAATGGATTGCAACAAATATGCCAGAATAAACAGTGCAATAATAAAACGAGGGTTCCTAGAAAAACATATACAAGTTTAATAAAGAATGCTCAGTCATCTGATGTTCTGAGACTCTAACAGTCGTAATACTTCTACAAGGGCTTATACCCATTACCATCAGAATGATAGCTTGGCTGTCCCATCGCTTCCAACATATTATTATATTTTACACATTAAATAAAACTATACTCCACTTACAAAACTCGATCCATGTCAGATCCCATGCAGTAAGGTTCCCAGAATCCCGCCGAGCCATCAGAAGTTGTGTCTGGAGAGAAAATGTCTGCAACAATCTCAACATCGATGTCTGGACACGACTGCTGGATGGCCACTCCACTGGACAGACCACCAATGCCAGCTCCAACAATCACTACCTTGTAACGCTAGTGAAATACATTTATTGTACCTTATAGTGTTTACGGTGGATGATGAATGTATGTGTTATACAGAAAATTATTGAATGTATATGTTAGTCTATATAGAAGTTTATTGAATGTATATGTTATACAGAAGATTATTGACTGCACATGTTATACAGAAAATTATTGAATGTATATGTTAGTCTATATAGAAGTTTATTGAATGTATATGTTATACAGAAGAATATTGAATGTATATGTTATACAGAAGATTATTGAATGTATATGTTATACAGAAGAATATTGAATGTATATGTTATACAGAAGATTATTGAATGTATATGTTATACAGAAGAATATTGAATGTATATATGTTATACAGAAGAATATTGAATGTATATGTTATACAGAAGAATATTGAATGTATATATGTTATTTAGAAGTTTATTGAATATATATGTTATACAGAAGATTATTGAATGTATATGTTATACAGAAGATTATTGAATGTATATGTTATATAGAAGTTTATTTAATGTAGGGCCTATATGTTATACAGAAGAATATTGAATGTATATGTTATACAGAAGATTATTGAATGCACATGTTATACAGAAGATTATTGAATGTATATGTTATACAGAAGATTATTGAATGTTATATCTCTACAGTTGCGTAGACTGTCCCTATTTGTCCACTGATTCTGCAAAGACACTGGCAGTCGCCCTGATACTTTCGCGTATCGACTATTGTAACTCCCTGCTAGTCGGCCTTCCCGAAGACAAAATCGCCAGGTTACAGTTACAAAGAATACAGACCAGTACTGCGCGCTTGGTCATGCGCAAATCAAGGCGAGACTCGGGAACCGCCCTTCTACGCTCGTTCCATTGGCTCCCCGTGAAAGCCAGAATTGAGTATAAAGTGGCGCTACTTTGCCATCAGTGCAATTTTAATAACGAGTTTCCGTCCTATCTCAAAGAACTTATCGCACCATATGTCCCTCAAAGAACACTTAGTTCTGCCAACTCATCGCTTCTGGAAGAGACCCGTTTCTCTCTGACGACCGTTGGCCTTAGAGCCTTCTCAGTATCCGGTCCGAAGGTGTGGAATCTACTTCCCATTCAACTTAGACAAACAAGCTCCATTGATTCCTTCAAAAAGAACTTAAAAACTCATTATTTCAATAATTTATCTTAATTAACATGCTATGAGCCCTACTGTCTTACTTTTATGTTAGGTCGGTTATTTTGTTTTGGTCGTTTGATTTGTTCCATGTTTGTAAAGTTTTGAATCATCTTTTAGTTTTTTATCTCTTAGCCTATAGATTGTATCCGTGTTCTTAGTTGTATGTTAAATGCGCTTCATTATGCTTGTTGGCAGCGCTATACAAATGTCATTATTATGTAAGCTTATATGTTATACAGAAGATTATTGAATGTATATTTTATACTGAAGATTATATTGCGCCCTACGCATATCTGTGGTTTGAATGTAGTCTTGCATTCTAATAGGCCTAAAGGTTATGTCAAGTTGTTGGTTTTAAAAGTTAAAGTTTACTTTAAAGAGTTGTCAATCGGGTAGACGAAAGAAAGAGAATATATTGATGATATGAATTTGACGTCGCATGTCTGTATGGCTTTCTGTGGGTTTTGTTCGTTTACTGTATTGCATTTCCAATTTACAATTAATGCGTTATGTCTTATTAACGCGATATTTTAAACCTTTTTGACTTAGGCCTAAGTGTTTTATTACACTAAGCTCTAGACCACTTGAATAATTCAGTACGTACACTTGACACTGTAAGCATTCAACATGAACACATTGACAAGTGTCATTTAGCTGTCTGGAGCGCCCCCCCCCTCTTACGCCCCACTCTCTACGTACCCATATAAGTATTACCCATGAAGTATTATAATGTCATTTCAATGGCGCCAAGGGCACTTTGGGCTCTCAGTCTCAGTTGTTTTATAGTTATATACTCCTTTACCCCAAACAATTCAACAGATCATTATCTTATAAGTTTACAGACGTTTCTTCTAGATAGAAGATTATTACGTCCACTAGGTCCAAAACTCCTGCAGGGCGACAGGGATCCGTCGGTGGCAGGGATAGAACCCGCGACCTGTCAGTTGTTTTTTTGGTTGACAGTCCGGTGATCTAACCGCAGGACCAGCCGGTCATTAAAGCAAGCGTATACAAAAATAAAACATTGCGGAAAATAATTTACATTGTGGCCCATAGTAGCTTGATCATTCATTGATACTACCACATTTTATGCCATTAACTTAATAATAATAATAATAATATTTGTATAGCACTGCCAACAAACATAATGTAAGCTCAGAGCGCATTTAATTTAACATACAACTAAGTACACGGACATTACTCTAGGCTAGGAGACAAAGCTAATTGATGATTTAAAAAAGACAAATCAAATAAGTGTAGCATTGACCGACCCAACCTATAAGTAAGACAGTAGGGGGTCTAAAGCATTTTAAGTGTTATATAAGGTAAATATTGAAATCATGAGTTTTTAAGTACAACAATAGAGCTTAACTTCATTAAGTTGGCATAAGCGTAATCCTTTCTCCATTTTCAATAAAAACGGAAATTGTATTTTTGCCGTTTTTGCCGTTGTCATTTTACAGTGAGTTGATAATAAAACTATAGTTATACGTCTGAAAAAAACATATGTGCTTAACTGTTCAAGATTATGTAATGATGTAATGTTTGTTTGGTGTTTGGCTTTCGCAAAAATAGGAGTACATTTAATGTAGACACTATTTTAACAATTAATATTTTTGACATTTTTGCAAAAATATCTATTTCTGGCACTTAATAGTAGGTTTATGTGTCTAGTGTGTAGCTCGTAGCAACGGACAAAAACCAATTTTTTTTTTGTAATGCTACTCTTGAGGTCAACGTCCCTCCACTAGACATTGTTTGGTGTTGGAACTAAACATCATAGAAACTGATAAAATGGTAAACTGTCTTAAAGGAGTAAACATGTGACCGCTTTATAGATAAGTACTGCAATACAAAATATACTTGTATTATATTGTGACCCACATCAGATAAAGCAGTGAGCACGCATGCATGTTATTAGCAGCGGAACACAGCTAAGAAATCTGTATGTGAGTGTAGTTCATTATAGATCCAGCTCAAAATAGGTCACAGCGTCGCGCGCGAGTCTAAATTTAGAAATGACGCAGACAGTTTTCCTAATAAAAGCCATCTCACTTCCCTTTAGAGATGAATCATTATTTATATATATTAAATACACAATACAATGACAACATAAGTAGTGTAAGCCTGTAATACCACAGACTATGTTCTATATTATTCAATATTCTGTGTAAGAATAATATGATCTCAATTATATGCACACAAAACAAGCATTCAGTGTAAAAATATGTTTTTTTTTATTCTGTGTAAAAACATTTTCTATAATATGTAGTCCATTACATTTACATTAGAAAGAATCGGGAAAATCCGGTACAAAATATTATTGTCAATGTACTTTAACTTGGCCTATTTTCTTGGACTATTTTAACAGGGAAACTACATTATAAACACAATTTTTAATTTATGGTAGCCTGCAGGCTCCACTAAAGTAATATAGTATTATAGTGTTTATATATTATACTTTCTAAAAAAAAAGTCATATTTTCTTAATAAACTTACCTTTCTTTCTGCCATTCGACTTTATAACTATAACAAATAATATGGCCTAGGAGTTGACAAGCGAGTCGATGATAACTGTATTTGGAAACAAATACTGACTGGTTATCCTGTTCTAGCTGTTAGGCATAAAAATAGTGTTGTTTTTTTTAAATTCCGGAGATCACTGTGTGGTTTATACGGAAAGAAAACGTGACGATTGGAAAATTTGTAGTCAGTGTGCGATTGCTCAAAAGGTCCACAGCTTATTGTATTGTGTATGATCTGTATGGTAATATTTGTGCCGCTTTGTGTATGCAAGTCAAGTCTCAACTGTGGCTAATGAATAGAGCTTATGCTTCGAACGTCTTTTATAATTCCGTCAAGTAGAAATGTTAGCAGACTATATTCTGTGGGGGAAATTTAAAAATGTTTATTTATAGGCCAAAGAGCTGTTGTAAAAGTAGTTGTTTTTGTGTCAGGGCAACTACAGCATAGATTACGTTATTTACATTGTTTGACCTTGGGACACATAGAAGAAATATATAAAAAAAATAAGCCAAATGTAAATAATGCTATTTGAGTGGAGGGGGGGGGGCGCTTAGGTATTTTTGTTGTTGTTTTGTAGTGTGTTGTTTGTTATCATTGTTCGCTGTTGTAAAAGTATGAAAGAAAGAAAAGGTAAAAGAGGGACGATAGAAAGAAAAAACATGGATAAAAGGAGGTGGGAAAATAAAAGGGAAGTATAAGAGAGATAAGATAGAACTGTTAAAGATTATTGTATGGTCTTTGTGGCTTTTGTTCTGTCATTGTGATTGTGTGTCATTGTGATTGTGTGTCATTGTGATTGTGTGTCATTGTGATTGTGTGTCATTGTGATTGTGTGTCATTGTGATTGTGTGTCATTGTGATTGTGTGTCATTGTGATTGTGTGTCATTGTGATTGTGTGTCATTGTGATTGTGTGTCATTGTGATTGTGTGTCATTGTGATTGTGTGTCATTGTGATTGTGTGTCATTGTGATTGTGTGTCATTGTGATTGTGTGTCATTGTGATTGTGTGTCATTGTGATTGTGTGTCATTGTGATTGTGTGTCATTGTGATTGTGTGTCATTGTGATTGTGTGTCATTGTGATTGTGTGTCATTGTGATTGTGTGTCATTGTGATTGTGTGTCATTGTGATTGTGTGTCATTGTGATTGTGTGTCATTGTGATTGTGTGTCATTGTGATTGTGTGTCATTGTGATTGTGTGTCATTGTGATTGTGTGTCATTGTGATTGTGTGTCATTGTGATTGTGTGTCATTGTGATTGTGTGTCATTGTGATTGTGTGTCATTGTGATTGTGTGTCATTGTGATTGTGTGTCATTGTGATTGTGTGTCATTGTGATTGTGTGTCATTGTGATTGTTCTGTCATTGTGATTGTTCTGTCATTGTGATTGTGTGTCATTGTGATTGTGTGTCATTGTGATTGTGTGTCATTGTGATTGTGTGTCATTGTGATTGTGTGTCATTGTGATTGTTCTGTCATTGTGATTGTGTGTCATTGTGATTGTGTGTCATTGTGATTGTGTGTCATTGTGATTGTGTGTCATTGTGATTGTGTGTCATTGTGATTGTGTGTCATTGTGATTGTGTGTCATTGTGATTGTGTGTCATTGTGATTGTGTGTCATTGTGATTGTGTGTCATTGTGATTGTGTGTCATTGTGATTGTGTGTCATTGTGATTGTGTGTCATTGTGATTGTGTGTCATTGTGATTGTGTGTCATTGTGATTGTGTGTCATTGTGATTGTTCTGTCATTGTGATTGTGTGTCATTGTGATTGTGTGTCATTGTGATTGTGTGTCATTGTGATTGTGTGTCATTGTGATTGTGTGTCATTGTGATTGTGTGTCATTGTGATTGTGTGTGTGTGTGCTTGTGTGTCATTGTGATTGTGTGTCATTGTGATTGTGTGTGTGCTTGTGAGTCATTGTGATTGTGTATGTGTTCTTGTGTGTCATTGTGATTGTGTGTCATTGTGATTGTGTGTCATTGTGATTGTGTGTGTGTGCTTGTGTGCCTATTGATTGTGTGTATGTATGTGTGTCATTGTGATTGTGTGTGTGTGTGTGTGTCATTGTAATTGTGATTGTGTGTGTGTCATTGTGATTGTGTGTGTGTGTTTGTGTGTCATTGTGATTGTGTTTGTGTGTCATTGTGATTGTGTGTGTGTCATTGTGATTGTGTGTGTGTGCTTGTGTGTCATTGTGGTTGTGTGTGTGTTTGTGTGTCATTGTGATTGTGTCTGTGTGTGATTGTGTGTCATTGTGATTGTGTGTGTGTGTGTGTGTGTGCTTGTGTGTCATTGTGACTGTGTGTGCATGCTTGTATGTCATTGTGATTGTGTGTGTGTGCTTGTGTGTGTGTCATTGTAATTATGTGTTTGTGTGTGTCATTGTGATTGTGTGTGTGATTGTGTTTGTGTGTCATTGTGATTGTGTTTGTGTGTCATTGTGATTGTGTGTGTGTCATTGTGATTGTGTGTGTGTGCTTGTGTGTCATTGTGATTGTGTGTGTGTGCTTGTGTGTCATTGTGATTGTGTGTGTTTGTGTGTCATTGTGATTGTGTGTGTGTGTGTGCTTGTGTGTCATTGTGACTGTGTGTCCGTGCTTGTATGTCATTGTGATTGTGTGTGTGTGCTTGTTTGTCATTGTGATTGTGTGTGTGTGTGTTTGTGTGTCATTGTGATTGTGTGTGTATGTACTTGTGTGTCATTGTGATTGTGTGTGTGTGCTTGTGTGTCATTGTAATTGTGTGTATGTATGTGTGTCATTGTGATTATGTGTGTGTGCTTGTGTGTCATTGTGATTGTGTGTGTGTGCTTGTGTGTCATTGTGATTGTGTGTGTGTGCGTGTGTGTCAATGTGATTGTGTGTTCTTGTATGTCATTGTGATTGTGTGTGTGCTTGTGTGTCATTGTGATTGTGTGTGTGTGCTTGTGTGTCATTGTGATTGTGTGTGTGCTTGTGTGTCATTGTGATTGTGTGTGTGTGTGCCTGTGTGTTATTGTGATTGTGTGTGTGCTTGTGTGTCATTGTGATTGTGTGTATGTATGTGTGTCATTGTGATTGTGTGTCATTGTCATTATGTGTGTGTGTGCTTGTGTGTCATTGTGATTGTGTGTGTGCTTGTGTGTCATTGTGATTGTTTGTGTGCTTGTGTGTCATTGTGATTGTGTGTGTGTCATTGTGATTGTGTGTGTGCTTGTGTGTCATTGTGATTGTGTGTGTGTCATTGTGATTGCGTGTATGTGTGTGTCATTGTGATTGTGTTTGTGTGTACTTGTGTGTCATTGTGATTGTGTGTGTGCGTGTGTGTCATTGTGATTGTGTGTGTGCTTGTGTGTCACTGTGATTGTGTGTGTGCTTGTGTGTCATTGTGATTGTGTGTGGGTGTGTCATTGTGATTGTGTGTATGTGTCATTGTGATTGTGTGTGTGCTTGTGTGTCATTGTGATTGTGTGTGCTTGTGAGTCATTGTGATTGTGTATGTGTGCTTGTGTGTGTGTCATTGTGATTGTGTGTGTGTGTGTCATTGTGATTGTGTGTATGTGTGTGTCATTGTGATTGTGCGTGTGCTTGTGTGTCATATGAACACGAGTCAACATTTTACTCGTTTTCGATCACCATTTCTAAACTTTGTGTAAAAATATGATAGTCTTATCATTTATAATCTGAGCTTGTTGGACACTATATAGTATTATGGTATTTATTTTTAACGAGGTTTCGATTAGTAGCTGACAAAATGTAACGTTCATTTAAAAAAAATGCATTATCAGTTCACAGCAATTTATTTATGCATATCCAGGATTGCAAGGTTTGGGGGGGGGGGGGGGACAGAGACAATTTTATGTAGTAGATACACAGATTGCACAGATTGAGTGATAGGTTTGCTTAAGGGCTGAAAGTGGTTGTCAACTGCTCACAATGATGTCCAATTTTCTATTTTTAACTCATGTTCTATTGAGTGCACAACACAGTATGCCCACTTGTAACAGTTCATATGTTTATTTACTATTTTATAATGGTTCTAACTGTCGTTCCAATACGTTCACTGATACAACTTCTTCAATACCTTCTATGTAATGGCTCTACTTGCGCTACGAAGCGACCGCGACCGTCATTTATACGTGATTATGCAATGCTCAGATAAACATAATGACAAAAACACTTTCCTTATCACTTATGCGAGAACAAATGCATATAAGTAGGCTACTCTTTCTTCCCTAGTGGCATTCGGGCATGAAATGGGTTGCATGAACAAACCAGGAAAACCAGTAACTTAAAAGCATTGTTTGACACGTGTACCATGTCATTAAACGTTTTTACCTAACTATTTAAAAAATCAACAAAAATAAAACTTACTCATTTTTGTTTATTTTTCTTAGCTCTCAAATATTTAGAGCCAGTGTAGTAAGGGTGGAATGGTGGAAGGGGAGGGAGATTTGTGTGTGAACATATTTATACTAATAATATGTTGTCACCATACTATTTCCTTGCTCATTAAATGCACAATTACTTCCAAGGGGAGTTTCGATTCCAAATGTGCATGGGTTAACCGGTGACATTGACAGAAGTAATAAATCTATTTGTTGGACTACCTGGCCTATAATCTAACAGGTGGACAGTTTTCTTTAAAGACGTTCTTCCAGTAACGGTAATTTGATAACCGCATGGCCTGGGGGAGAGTCGGCGTGTGGGTGAATATTTTAATTTCCTTACACTGTGTTTCTGGAAATGGAGGTGATTCTACAGGTCTTTAGGACTGGGGGGAGGGGGGGATTACCTGGGGGTTAGGAGGGTACACTGACAGAGCAGATTGAGGTAGGGGTTGACCTGAAACCCTTCTGTACACTTGAGCCTCAAAGCTGGCGAAGTGTGTTAAGTGTAAACAACAGAAGCCGATTAAGAGTCAATCGGTGGAGAGAGGGTTGGGAGAGACAGTCGATCCACCGTTGCGCCCTCGACCGGAAGGAAATGCATAGCTCTGGTTAGCCTGGTGTAAAACGACCAAGATTCCAATTGTGTCCGCCTCCAACTATGTCGGTCATTATGACCAGGTCACGGTACAAGAATACGAGGCGATGTCGCCTCTTTAGGCTGATTCAAGGTAAAAACAGTAGTCCGGTGACACGGTGGCCTGGCGGTAGCGCGCTTGACTGTCGCACCGCAGGGTGCCGGGCTTGAATCCTGTGAGGAGAATCAGCGTAAGCCTACGTTATTTCACATACCATGTGGAGCTAATGGTGCTCAATAAATAAATTATTCGGCAACGGTATTCTCGGCAAGGTAATTTTGGCAAAAAAAGGTCTAAAAGGGTTAAGGCCTCCCGGTACTTACTTTGTATTATTTGTCAAAGTTTAAAACGTGAGTGCAGGCCTACCTACGGTTGTCCTAACAAGTGGTAGTCATATATTTTATACACACAAGACCAGGATTTTACAAAGACCGGGTCACTAAAAGAAAAAAGAAAAGAAAAAACCCAAAACCTAGGTCATATTATTATTTTAATGTATTAGATGTAGAATTATAACAGTAGTCAATATTCATATATTCCCCCCCCCCCTTTTCCCCCGGGGCCTCCTAAGGACATCACGTGATATTTAGGGACAATTTTAGCAACCTCGAATATAGATTATACGCTAGTCTAAAATATGTAGAAAATCAAGTCTGTTATAGGTCAATAGGCTTAAATATATACAAGAAAATGGAAGTGTATCACAAAATAGAAGTATATAGAACGATCGGGTGACAAGAAAGAAAGATTTGGGAACCGCTGGTGTAGCCTATAGTTTAGAGTTTAGTTCAACAATGAAACAACCTACGCCGACTGTCATCCCTTATCTTATCTTACGTGTAGTCTAACATGCGCTTCTTCTATACACGAGATTATCACGTCCGTCGTACGAATCTAGGCTTGCGTTTTGATTAGTGTTTTAAATGATGTTTTAAGTTACTGGATTTCGTGGTTAATTGAGGCAACACATTTCATGCCTGATTCCAGTCGGAAAGAAAGAGTACTTACATGCATTTTTTCTTGTGTATGTGATAAGAAAAGTGTTTTGTGTCTTTATGAATGTCTGTCTGAGCATTGTAATAGACTGTTATTGTGTTGTATTTTTAAGTTAGAGTTTAATGCCTTATGTATTATTCAGGGTTCTCACACAGTCTGGAAAGTCTGGAAAAGTCTGGAATTTAAAAAAAAACAAATCAAGGCCTGGACAACCTTGAATATTGGCATTTTAGCCTGGACAAATAGCCTGTCAGCCTGGAAATTTATCGAAATCTTTATTTATATCTAAATTTATTATAAAAATGAAAATCAGACAAAAAACGCCAATCCCATTTTTATACGCCATAAACGCCCACTGACTGAGCCTAAGATTAATACCTCATTCACGTAATATTTAGGTCACCTAGGGGGAGGAGGCGGTGACCATTTTCCAAATAACATGTTCCAGCAGCCTGGAATTTGGCTCTTATAGCCTTGAAATAGTCTGGAAACAGCCTTGAATTTTTTTAAAGAAAAAATGTGAGAACCCTGATTTTATTACTACTTTATTCTTTTCTTGTGCAACAGGTATTTTTCCAGGAGAGGGTAATGGGTGGTGGGTCTTGGGGAGGGGGGGAATTAATACAATAGTCATACATCTTTTTATTAATTTAGCCCATTTAATAATAATAATATGTCGTTGGATTTACATCCTCGTCCAATCATTTCTAAATACATTGTTAATGTAATGAGTTGCCGTTTTGGATTGGTTCTTCATGCATGCTGCTGTGGCCGAGTGTACGAGCCCCCTGGGCTTCGTTTCAAGGGTATGTGGACATGCTGCTGTGGCCGAGTGTACGAGCCCCCTGGGCTTCGTTTCAAGGTGGACCCTCTGTTTGTGAGGCAACAATCATATTCCTCGTATTCTTATATTTTACAGACGCTCCTTCTATAAAGAAGATTATTGCTCCCTAAGCTCATCCGTGGTTCGAGTCTAGTCTTGCATCTTTATTTTTGTTTTAAATGATGTTAAGTTACTGGTTTTCCTGGAATATTTGTTTACTTTGGTAACATATCTCGATAATGATAAGTTTAATGTAGTTTTATAGTCATTAGCCCACTTTTTTACAAATGCCTGTGGCCTTTTGGCTTATGACTACTTAGAAATAAGTTAAAATGCATCCTAAGACTCCCAATGTCTTTTAATGTAGGCCGTATGACTGGCCTAGCACTATTTAAACTAATTTAGTGGCCTTGCCCAATGGTTAGGCCTATCTACTATCTAGTGTTAATGCATTGACATAGACTTGGACTTGGGGTCACTTAGGCTAGTGGGTAGTGCATTAGATAAGGCCCTTGCCCTTACTTAGTTAGGCTATTACTTTGTCTTAGTCTTAAATTGTTATCAGACCTATCCTGATCTAGGTAGCATAATTAAACACAACTAGACTAGGCCTAATTAGCCTAATACCTAATTGACTAGATCTAGGTCCTAACAAGTTTTATATTTTTTATTATTTTTTTTACATTTTCCTTACTAAAAAAAACTTTACTACTAGGCCTATATACTAATGTAAATGTTAACTTAATTGCTAATGCATACTTTTAAACCTTTATTATTATTATCAAGGGCTAAAATTAGTATATTTCTCTAGGTGAGGTCTAGGCCTAATCCTAATTTAATAATTATAGGCCTATGCCTACTAATTGAGTAATTTGAGAAAGAATTTAACTTGATCCTCTACTAAAAATAATTAATGAACAAAAGTACAAATCAAAAGAAAATTTAGATCTTACCTTAAATTTAAGAAATAATAACAAGAACACAAATATTCTAATGGAACACAATTTTAATTCCACATATATCACATAAAGATATCTACTTAAACACACACATATAGTTCTAGGGTGCTCGGTAAATTTGGCAACGGTATTTTCGTCAACGGTATTTTCGGCAAGGTAATTTTGGCAAAGGTAATTTCGGAATAGGACAATTCGGCAAAACACGCAAAGCGGTAAAATTAGCAACGGTAAAATTGGCAATCTTATAATATCCACTGTTTTTTATTAAAAGTATTGCTTAGACTACACTCTAGTCTATGGATAGGCAACCTATGCAATGCGTGCCATAATTGGCACGCAGATCGTTTTTAAATGGCACATGAAAGACCACCAAACTGGTGAAAAGAGCATGATAACATTAAGGAGCACTTTGGCACGTTATTTAACGTGATTTAATGATCAAAGACAAACATTTTAAATAGGCGCCAAATGTAACCCTTCCCCAGCCCCGGCTTTTCTCCCCCCCCCCCTTAATTTACGCCTCGGCAAAGGTAAATGTAGGCCTATGTGTGTAAGGTATCTAATCTGACTTTACACATCAAAGCATACGTTTGTCTCCTCTACGATATTACGTAACTATGACTACCTGACCCCCACCCCTACATAGTATGATACCGGTTGTGTAAACAAGAGCCAACTTAGAATGCCCCCTCCCCTCCCGCCCCCGACCAAGTCCATCGTAAGTACTTACCCGACTCCCCTTACGAAGTTCTGTCAATTCAAGTATTAGTGACCCCAGGCTACAGCAGGAAAAAAAAGGTGTGGGGGAGGGCGGGGTTATGGGGTCAAGGAAACGTTTTTTTTTGTTGCTAGTTAAAAGTTATTCTTTATGTCAATACATTTATATTTGATTTTATTGTAAAAATATTCACACAATATTTTATAGATATGTCTTTTATATTTACATTATTTTGCTTAGGAGAAAAAAGTAGACTAAACAGAAATGTTATGCATTGGTGAATTTTAGGGCTTACGCCTCTAACCCGCTTTTTAAGTCTTTTGGTTAGACTACACTCTAGTCCATGGATAGGCAACCTATGCAATGCGTGCCATACTTGGCACGCAGAGCGTTTTTAAATGGCCCATGAAAGACCATCAAAATGGTGAAAAGAGCATGATAGGCTAACATTAAGGAGCACTTTGGCACGTTATTTAATTTAACGTCATCTAATGATCAAAGGCAAACATTTTAAATAGGCGCCAAATGTACCCCTTCCCCAGCCTCGGCGTTTCTCCCACCCACCCCACTTAAGTTACGCCTCGGCAAAGTTCAAGGTAGGCAAAAACGAACACAGTGGAATGTTCTTGACCGGTTACGTCAAGGAGAGTTAAAGAATTACTTAGCTGACCTATAGGCCTATTCTCTCAACACGGGTTGTTGAGTGTGTGTGTGGGGGGGGGGGAACACATGGCCACCATAAAACATTTCATCACATTCCATTGCAGTCGGCTATTTGCCGTCAATCAGTACCCTACCTTTTTGTCTTTGTAGTTTTAAACCGTGTACCAGTTTTAAACCTTGTACCTTCTATGTTATAACGATACAAGTATATATTACTTAGACATATAGGCCTACAACAGTACATATTTTTAGTTGGCTATTTTTTATATAGAAACCTCGATAACTTACAAGAGATTTGTAGCTAAATGTGCCTTATAGCCTAAGTAAATTGGTTTAAACATTGAAAGTACGTTTATACAATTTATTAGGCTACCTATTAAATGTTTTATTTACAACTTTCGTTTGCAATATAATTTAAATATATAAGAAAAGTAAATAACTTATATTTTCAAAATTGTAATAATAAAATGAAATCCAATATCATAATCAATGTTTTGATAGAAAGACTGATTTGTCTAACTAGCAAAAACAATGTTCTGGGATTAAAACAGAATTTAAACGAATACCGCCCCCCCCCCAATTCTTTTAGTTTTCACTGCTTAGCCTGGTGCTACCAAGCTGGTCACTAACAATTTAATCGATGGGGAGACGGGGGTGGGGAGACGGGGTGGGGAGATGGGGGTGGGGAGACGGGGTGGGGAGAGGGGGAGGGAGGGGCTAGCGTTTGCTTTTTACATTATTTAAATGTTCCTTTTTTGTATGCATTGGTTAAATAACGTAAAAGTTTTTCTTAAATTTAATTTTTTGTCAAACGAACTAATTAACTATTTTTTGTTACCTAATTTGTTTACTTTATATATACATTTTTAGTGTCATTTTATCACGTCTCATAAACTCAACGACTGGAGCCCATCTCCTCCGCCTTCCTCATGTTACGCTATTGCAAACATGTCACAAATCAGGCACTTTCTATAATGCTAACTCCATTTCGTGCCATTAGCTTCATTTAGTAAACTAGAGCAGGGGTCGACAAACTTTAGATAATAGTGTGCCAAAGTAGCATTTCTAAATCTTTCAGGGTGCCAACGGCCTTAATGTCATCCTGCTCTTTTCATGCAGAAGATACTTAAACTTCCTTTTTGTTGGTCTTTCACGTGAAATTTAAAACCATACTGCGTGCCAAGTCTAGCACGCATACCGTAGGTTGCCCACCCCGGACTAGAGTGTAGTCCTACCAATACGGTCAATAAAAACAGTGGCAATGTTAAGTTTGCCAAATTTACCGTTGCCAAAATCACCGCTTTGATAGTTTTGCCGAAATTACCGTTGCCGAATTTACCGTTGCCAAAATTACCTTGCCGAAAATACCGTTGGCGAATTTACCTTTGCCAAATTTACAGTGATTCATTATTTTAACAAACTAGCAGATAAACGTCTGATTTCATGTAATTAAGTAAAAGTTTATTTTGAAATATTTGTGTGTAATAAAATTGTCAATAAAAAAATACAATTTTTCCTATTTATATTTTTTTAATTTTTATAGTTTGGTTATTATAATTAAGAAATTAATATCAAAGAAAGACTTCTAAGATCTGAATAAAACCAACTTATGTTATAAAGGAATATAATAGAATAATAAAAGTCATAATAATTTAGCTTTAAAGATCTGATCCAATAGCATATAGATCTAGTATCAATAACACTCAAATATAAAATTGATTTGAAGCATTACAGAAATAATTTGTCTAATTTTGTCTCTTACTTTCTAAATTTTTCAAAATGAATTATTTACTATCTTTCACAAGCAAAATGAAAGCATAGTAAATAAAACAGTGCTCAATAAAATGATTTCTAATAAAGGTCATTTCCCATCTACACCAATATCGTTTGGTATTATAAACCTTCTATTTCTATTGCGAGAAATAATCTACAAGTTAGCTGATGGGTTTTCACAAATATTTCTTTTATTAGTTAATACACAACTTACAAACAGAAATGTAAACTTACAAATCTTCAATCAACACTTATATATAAACATAAATTTTTTTAGTTAAAAGGCTGCAAGACTTATCCTCTAGCTCAGTGACACAAACATAATATAAAGTTTTTAACAACTCTATGGTTGGCAGAGTGCTGTTACAAAGTACCTTGACCAGATAAATAGTTACATCCATCATAAGAACCAATCAGCAGGTGATCAATGACAAGATCAATGGATGCGATTCAGTAGGAGACTGCTAATGGCATTAATGAGGTCAGTTTACAAAAACAATTGACAGACCTATAAGTGAATGAAAAAATACCAACTACTAGATAAATTGTATATAGGCTACTCACCAGGGCCGTATTTAGGATTGTGGGGGCCCTGTTCGTAAATTAAAATTTATGTGGGGGCCCCTCGTGGCCTCGCCCCTGCCTTCCAGGGCAGGTCTGTCCAGGCAACTGTAACGTGATGCCGTGTGAATAAATGCAAGGGTTCATCTTGGGATGGACAATAGGGAAAAAATACAGCCCGGTCTCTTGAGGACAATGGGTGTTAGTTTTGTGTGCCTATAGTGTGCAGTTGTAGTGCGGCAGATGTAGCCAGAGCGTAGAGTGGAAATGTTAGGGTAGTTTAAGCGTAGGTTAGTGAGCTTGTATCGGTATATAAAGTTAGTAGAAGGCTTGCGTTGGCTAAGGATATGCGTATGTGTATTGTAGTAGTGTACGTGTAGTCAGCAGAAGAAGTTTGATCCTATGAGATGTAGCCTATATTAAATGTTGTGTAATTAAATTAGAGTTGACTTATTTATGATCATTGTTGTAACCTGTACCAAGTCTAATCATTTTAACACACCAACTCGTAACAACACTAGAGAAGGTTGATTAAAACATACAAGAGAATGTTGAGGAAAACATAAAAGAAAAGGTTAATGAAAACATAAAATAGAATGTTGATGAAAAAATACAAGAGAATGATGATGAAAACATACAAAAGAATGTTGATGAAAACATAAAAGAAAACGTTGATGAAAACATACAAGAGAAGGTTGATGAAAACATACAAGAAAAGGTTGATGAAAACATACAAGTAAAGGTTGATGAAAATATACAAGAAAAGGTTGATGAAAACATACAAGTAAATGTTGATGAAAACATACAAGAGAAGGTTGATGAAAACATACAAGAAAAGGTTGATGAAAACATACAAGTAAAGGTTGATGAAAACATACAAGAAAAGGTTGATGAAAACATACAAGTAAAGGTTGATGAAAACATACAAGAAAAGGTTGATGAAAACATAGAAGAGAAGGTTGATGAAAACATACAAGAGAAGGTTGATGAAAACATACAAGAGAATGTTGATTAAGACATACAAGAGAAGGTTGATAAAAACATACAAGGGAATGTTGATGAAAACATACAAGAGAATGTTAATGAAAAGATACAAGAGAATGTTGATGAAAATTATTAAAATATACGTTTTCTCTTTCTGCTTTTTCCTTCGAAACTATTGAAGACATGAAGTCACTACTAGTAAAAATAAAAGTTCTCTATCAGACGCTCGGGGGAAAGTTTTTTTTTAACCTGAAATAAGAATTCAGGTTGAACACTGTTGATATAATTGTATTGCCGACTTGTGAGCCTATTGTTGGATAAGTCTAAAACAACAAAAAAAACAAAAACGGACGAGGCTATCGGCTCTATAGACCAGGCGTAGGCCTAACATTGAAGTGTGAATTGGTCATCTTAGCTCAAAGCCCGTGTCCTATGTACAGTATGTACATACAAATGAGTACCGGTAATAAATATACACTGTCATTCTAGAAAGTAATCAGGAGTTATCGTCCGACACTTGGCTATCACTCAATCTGTTAATTTATTCATTATGTTTTCATCAGTTTGTTTATTTTGTAGAAGTAGACTGACTTATTTAATTTTAAATGAACTGGTGTTGTTCTTTTAAGTAAGATGATTAGAAGTTTAGTAAAAAAAAATGTAATATATAAATATTAGTAATAGTAGCCTATAGTAAAGCAAATCAAATAGCATAATTTCCCCCGTCCTTTTAGCTATTTACATAACAATCATTGTTGTTATTGCTATTACCTGTTTTAAAAACAACGACATTATTAAATTGCTGTGTTTAATTATGTTAGTGTTAGTGAATTAGAGATTACGTTCTCCTGGCTACAGTACTCTCCCTTGTTTTTATCCACACGATTAATGATGTGTTTATTTAGTAATGTACAGACCCATGAAAAGTACAATGTCAACATTATTAATCTCAACAATTAGCATTAGAAAAAAAGGTTAAACAGTTTGTAATCTAGATGGCTAAAACTGACTCTAATGCACCAATGGACAAGGCCTACATCAGAGGATCCCAAAATGAAACACACAAATAGACTAAATCACTGGCTCCTAAACTTAAGCTAATAAATCAATAGACTAAATCAGTGGCTTCCAAACTGAATATAATACATCAATAGTCTAAATCGCTGGCTCCCAAAATGAATCTAAAACACCAATAGACTAAATCGCTAGGAGTTCTACTTACAAAGCCCTTTCTGAAGTAAGTTTTTACATGGCATCCTTCCATTGAACTAAAAACTTTAGATTTCAAATTTTTGACCGCCGTAGATGAAAAAAAAGTTTAATTGCAATTGACAAGTCTTAACGTGTATGCATGCATAAAAGTTCACAAGAAAAAACATTTCCGGTCGAATTCGATCATTTTATTCGAAACATGTCTGTGTGCTGGGTTACTGGTTGTACGAACATTTGTTGGGGATTAAAATTTCTTTCATTTCCAAAACATGTTTACAAAAGAAAACAATGCATTGTGAAAGTCAGAAGGGAATAATCACCTTTTTATAATATCAAACTTATTGCTTAATGCAAAAGAATTTTTGTTATTCGTTTGTACGAATCTACGAATTTGTTTTTTTAATAATAATAACCAAGAAAACGCAACTCTTGACTAAGTTATTTTATAAACAAGCTACATGCGACTAACGCTTGAGTATTAGTATCGCCTACTCACTTTTGATGTTAAAAACGGATTCCTCATAACAAATATTGTATCCTTTGTATAATTCTAAAAGACTAGAACTAGCCGTCGAGGTTGAAATCTACTGTCAATAACCAGCAAAAGCATGCTTTTTTGTTTACGGAAATGCCTAAAATAATTAAATATTTAAAAATAGAACCGGAAGATCACGATCACCCCAGTTCAAAAGGTCACGCATAATTAAGACTTGTCGATGCGGGTCCACAAGCTAGCAAGCACACCATAGCTAGTCATCTGTCCAGCAGTTATCGACGAGTGATGGCAAGCTGTTACCCTGGTGATGATTGTCTTTTAATTACCATATTTCTCTCCATGGACAAAACTTGATAGAGATGAAATATATTTAAATGAATTATGTTCAACATTTTATCGACAAACTAGATTACAATATGATAAGACTTTCCGATAGATAATTACCTTTTTCTATTTCTATTTACCTTTAAATCTATTTAAATATGCTTGCCAGTCAAGATTTGTATCTTATTGTTTTTTTATATCACTAATTTCACTTTATTTTTCAATGTTAACTTTATTTTCCTAAAATAAATTCACAAAGGATAGTTTATTAAACATACTATAATAAAGAAATAAATTAATATGTCTAAAAAAGGATATTTCTTGATAGATTAGTCTCACGTGTACTCAATGCTAATAAAACCTTGTTTGTACTCACTGTATTAGCTTTACTATAAAAAAAAAAAAAATTCTCAAGGCTATTTTATGTGTTTAGATATCAACATGTGTTCAATTAAAGTTTATGGCTAGGGACATCCACAGATGGTATAGAAAATGGTTATTATTGATCGGCAGGTGGTAAGTGCTTCCAAATAACTTTTTTTTTCTTCCTCGCGATTTTATTCAGCTGGGATAAATTGAATTTTTAAAATTTTCATCTGGGTAGCAGTTTGCCAACTGGTCTGTCACAGGATGATAATTGCTGAACAGATGTCTAGCTTATGTGTTTGGTATGTTGTGGACCCACATTAACAGCCCTGCATCCGTACGTGATTGACATAATTTTGTGATTAATGCGCTCATCAAAGGGAGCCAGTAGAGATCTTTTAGAAATGGAGTGAAGGGTCACGATTCTATATCTACGACACTTGCTGTAGTGGTTCATAGTGCAGCTGGTTCTATGGCAGACCCTAAGGACAACCGATGATGTAATTCATCCTTGGCTGCACTAGACATACTTCTACGGAGTGGCTGTTCACTTATTAAGTTGATGACGTAGCTGACTCAGAGCGCGCAGATTAAATGAAGAAACCCTAAACACAACACTGATGTGCAGTACCATTGCCAGTGTTATGATCAATAGCCAAGGTCTCTGTGTTGGACGAAGTGACTCCGGAAGCATTAACTTTGATCGACGTAAGAGCAACCTTCCAAAGACTGGCGTTGCGGCGATTTGGACTTTAGCTTTAACTTTAAATATATCTCGTGCTTTGAATGTCACTCTTTGTCTTACTATCATTTACTAACTCATTTTCTATATTTTTCCAATTAATTTACGCTACAATTAAAAGACACATGATAGCACAGTATTAATACATCAATTTACTAGTTAACATTTTGTTCTTTTTGTGTGAAAATCAGAAGAAAAAAAAGGGAAATTAGCATGAAAGTTAACAATAAATAATTACTCTTTTCTCCATCCCGGTAAAAAATGATGGAAGACCAAAAAGTTTCTGAAATTTTAATAGCAATTTGGATCCACATCATTACAAATACAATGTATCGAGGTTACTGTTCAACAAATACATCAGCTTGTGATAAAAACTCTGTTACCAACTGCTGACAAATGATTGTCAAATAATATGTCCATCTATGGATGTCCCTAGCTTTAAACTTTGATTGAACACATGTTTGGAGCATTATGAAACATACGCACAAATTAATTGAAAACATCATAAGATGATTGATTTGTATAAATATGCAGTATACATTCTGACATTTGAGCATTTAAATAGTTTGAAGAGAAAAAATGGTGATTTTAAGAGTAAAATGACATTGAATTGAATTGAATTGTTGAATTTCCGGCTCATCAACATCGAAGGTTATATAGAGCCTTTTTGATAACGTTGTTGTCATTTTTCTCTTGTATCCATTTTATTGTTCTTATATCTTTAGATTTTGTTGTACAGTTGTATGTCTTTAATATAGTTTATTATATGTTTTGGTTTAATTTTGCTGAAAAGTTCATGAAGAGTTCTACAGTAATAGAATTTACGTCGAATGTCATCACATGTGTTACATTCCAACAAAATGTGAGACACTGTTAAGTTGGCATTGCAGAAAGCACACATTGGGGCCATTTCTCGTTTTAAGTTAAACGAATGTGTTAGTTTCGTATGTCCTGTATGTAGTCTGCAGAGAATAACTGCGTCCTTTCGAACAAGTTGGCCTGTGTCATGCCAGGTTTTTGAATTTTCCAAATACTGCAGTTTATTGCATTCGGTTTTCAAGAAGTTATTCCATGTTTGTCTTTCATGTTTAATTATTAAAGGTTTCAAGTCTCGATATGGTATTGGGATAATACTCTCTGATAACAACAGGGCGGCCTTAGCCTCTCTGTCAGCTTTTTCATTTCCATCTATCCCTGCATGACCAGGAACCCAACAGAAAACGACACGTTTGCCTCTTTCATATATTGATTGGTATTTTGTCAAAATGTCCAAGGCAGATATATTCCTGGTATTACAGTTTCCCATAGCAGTAAGACAAGATAACGAATCGGATAAAATAACAAAATTTTGGTTTTCTGATTCCTCTGCAATGTCTAATGCCAGGCATATTGCTAAAGCCTCTGCAGTATTTATTGAGATACTGGAATTATATTTTCTTTTTTTACTTGTATTTGAGGTAAGAGCAACCGAAGATGTCGCTGTATCATTTTTCGATCCGTCTGTGTATATTTGTACATAATTTGGGTATTTTTGTAGCACTTCTTGGAACATATCCATGCAAGGATCCTTTTTATTTCTATGGTTTAATTCTAAGTTTATAGGCGGGATTTCAAAAAGCCATGGTGGAGTTTTTGGTATATAATATCTTTTTATAAATCTAAAGTCAATTTTAGTTTCGATCATTTCTTTTTCAATTCTAAGTCCAAAAGTTGGTATATATTTTGAGTTTTCAGTAAAGCTGTTTTTTTCTTGTGGGTGAAAAACACATAAATACGCTGGATTATTCGGTAAGGATTTTAGTTTTAGTGCATATTGTAATGATAGCTTGAGTCTTCTATTTTGTAGTGGTGATTCATTTGCTTCTATTTGCAAACTGGTACATGGAGTAGTTCTAAATGCTCCTAGACATAGACGTAGACATTGATTTTGTACAGGATCAAGCATAAAATGACATTAAATATAAAATGACAACCTTTTAGACTTGCACTCAATTAGTTCTCTATATAATCTAGCATCCCCACATTTTACTTCTAGTGTTGATTGTGTGGCATATAGTATTACGCCCAGTGGTTTCACACTTCATTTGACAGGATCACTTCATGCCTAGCTGTAACATATAAGATAAGACGATACCTTGACTAAACGGAATGAAATTAACAGCCTCTTTTAAAAGACACCTCATTTACATACACAACAATTGTACAACAAATGGGCAAGAATCTTTGAACATAGACCGAGGTTTAAGAGGAGGGGGAGGGCCTAACTGATATGCAAATTGGAATCATTAATATAAGTTTTTACTTTAAAAGTTACACAAAAATTTTCATAATTTTTTTCTTGTTACAAAAAATGTAAACTAATGCGGTGAGTTAAAATCAATGTTAATAAAGACATTTAGCATTTCAATAAAATTTGTCGTGAAAGGCATGTTTCATATTTCCTTTTTAAAGCATGATAAATATATTACTTACAATAGTGTTAAAAAACTATCTTTTATGAGAATTTTTCTTTTTTTGGAATATAAAGCAAACAGTAAAACAATGACATTAATGATATAAAAAAGACGTTTTTTTTATACTTACAAGTTCAACTTGGGAAGCATTTAAAAGTCATTATACACTAGACACAGAGAGAGAGAGAGGGAGAGAGAGAGAGAGAGAGAGAGAGAGAGAGGGGGAGAGAGAGAGTATAAAATATGTATGTCACTGAATTATGATTCTAATTTGTTTGTACAATACCAGCAACGAAGTATAAACAAATTACTATTGATACACCACCCATTTTAAACTGTTTACATTTCATGGGGCATAACTAGTGTTATGCCTATTAGCCACAGCTAATTATTTCCTTGTTATTTCCCTGTTGTAATGAGGTTGAAATAAATAATGAGCTGTATTTGTTTTCCGGCCAATATATCATAAAATATCAACACTAATTATGTAAACCTGGTTATGTCAATGTTATTTATTGATTATATAATATATAGATCTTCTGTTACATCATAAGCAAATAGTAGTTTTATAAGAAGAAAAAGAAAAAAAAACACTTTGAAGTTAAATAAATAGATAAATATATAGATGTATAGATACTATAGGAATGACTCTTAACTATGTGAAAGGAATACAGACAGACTTTATTTTGCCCTTTGGGTAAATTTCTAAGTCGATGCTGTTATTACATATATTTTATAAGGCAAGGGTTCTCTGTTGAGGGAGCAATGCTGTAAGATAGGATAAGCTAAAATTGAGGTCGTGAGTGTAGGCATATATGTTTTGTTCAACGGCCTACCACAGTTTGTTGTTATAACCTAGATAGACAGTCTCTTCTTCATTACCCTGATCATTTTCCACGGGTGACATTTTTTTCTTGGGAGTGATTGTCTAGAGCAGGGGTCGGGAACCCATGGCTCGCGAGCCAGATGTGGCCCTTTTGATGGCTGCATCTGGCTCGCAGACAAATGTTCGATTATTAAAAAAAAATTATTTAGACTTTTTGATCTAAATATTAATTGCTTATCAATATTTCATTCTACAAATGAGCTAAAGTGTACTGCAGCTCAGCATCAGAAGAATTCAGAGACATAATTATTGTACTTTTAGTGTTGAGTGTTGAAATTACACAAAATGCACACATTTACTTGAATGTTTAGTTTTAAACATAATGTATGTGTGACGAATGGAAACGAATCGGTCGTCACATAGGCCGAATTTTATAACTGCCAATGTTTATAACAAATGTATTAGCATCACAACCTGGTATGGATTAGGAATATATGCACATTATTTTGATTAAGCGTAAGAGAGAGAGAGAGAGAAGGTTTAGAAATATAAATGTTGTTTGTAAATGTTAGTATATTATTGTTTTCCCATATAGCGGGGTTTCCCGGCCAAGTAAAATGATACTATACCGCCCTCCCCCCCAACCTTCCAGTGTCACCTTTTCCACACGCGTTGTGGTTATCTCCCCTTACCTGTTAAGATAGGAATCATCTCCCTCCAACTTTGAATGGCGTACGAATTTAACGACCATTGTCCAGATTGCAATTAAGGGTCACATAGTCTCGTGAATATCGCGCCCTCTCGCCCCCCCTTTTCCACCCTCCTGGGTGACCATATATTTCCTACCTTATCTTGTCACTGTTTCAGGAAATGTAATTCCAGTTGATATCATTTTTTCTGATAGCCAACGGTGGACCTTGACATTTTTATGCATAGCTCTGGCCTTCAGCAAATGGCCCATAATTGGGCGACTTTCTAAGGCCAGGGAGATCCCCCTGGTGATCTCAAAATTTAGTACCATGTGTCAAACCATTGGTATAGTTTACACTCCCCCTCTTCATGCCCGCTATATAAGTTGAAACTGTTCGCTGTAAATTTAGTCCTAGCGCCAGTGTCATAAGCAGTCACACTTTCATTTTAGTTAGAAGTCAGATCTAACTATTGTAAATATTGTTCTACTCAGATTGTTTGATCCACCATTTTATATGCCAGTTTAGTCACGAAGTTTTGCATTTTGTTGATGAATTGCCTGCATCTGCTAATAGTTCACTTTCATCATTGTATTATTACTGCTAGCCATTTTCCGCTACCATTGAATAAAGTCATACAGTTTTCTATCACAAGACAACAGCGTTGGTTACTGTTTGGTTAGAACGTGACATTGTTTGTTAGACTTAGACGTTTACGAAGCCACGTCTAAGGAAAGGTGTCAAATATAAATTTGCAAAAGTACAGTAGAGGCTGCCATCCGACTTCAAAAGATACCTCCAGACCAACGAAGCCAAGGGTGTGAGTTGAAACCTCCACCACACGTGTAACCGAGTCGAATCCACAACTACCGGGTTACAGTATGGCTCTCACCGAATTACTTTTCAAAATATGTGGTGTACATGGCTCTCTCAGAAAAAAGGTTCCCGACCCCTGGTCTAGAGTGTTGAGCCAAGACCATCGTAAATACTTACGGTGGTCTTGATTGAGCGGGCAGGTTGTAGAGTTAAGCAGCGTAAGTTAGATAGTGTGATATTATTTGCTATCGAGGTGTCTATTGGTCAGTGTTAGGTAGAGACTAGTCACAGATATAGATGTTTAGATAATAGAGAGTTGATAGTAGTGTAGATGTTGAGTGATACAGTATCATGTTTTACAGTGAAGTCAGCAATGTAACTTTTACGTCATTATATTCATATTAAATTTGATGTGTGATACACAAGCCTTAAAGTTAAATTCATATTTGTGTGAAAGTGGCACAGAATTAGAAACTCAAGAAATATGAGCTCGTAACATTCTCAATTCATTAATTTTAAGTTTGTGAGAGGACACAATAATCGGACACAAATGACCCTTGTTTCGGGGGAAATACAATACAAAATTATCACACTAAGACAAACCAAATAACACAATACGATATACAAAACAGTTTTATGAAGGTTCTCACGTTACAAGCTGGGGTGGAAATAACACAATGGGTCCTCAGTTCATTTTATTATTTTATCTTCACCCATCACTATCTCAACAATCTCCTTTCATTGCTTGAAGATAAACCTTACCTTGCTATAATTATAAGTCGTATTCTCAGCTTCTCTGACTTTTTACTACGAGCTATTACGATCCGCGGCACCCGGTTACACAATTTAAGAGATCTCACGCGATTGCTTCTTTGCCAGTGTTTATAGCCAAATCACCTATGCCAGTTTTATCGTTGTCCATTTTACCGAGCTTTTACCGAGCGCCTAGTACACGCCATTGTGACTGTGACTATAATTTTCAAAACAGTAATAAATGTGTAACAAAAGGGCACGGGAGAAAGCCCTGATGGTATCAACTATCAACCACGAATCGACCACGATCAATACGTATGCTGGACAATGGTACGCCCTACACGCCCATTTAAAATCGTCCAGTTCTGGGAGACCTATGTTAATGTTTGTTTGTTCTTTTTTTTTCCTCGTGGGAGGGGGTGGTGGGGCGTGGAGGGTTGGGGGCAGGAGTGTAATAAATTAATAATCCTATAGATAGTTATTTATAGTTCGTTGACGTGTAAATTAAATTTGCATCCACGTTTAATTTGTTGTTTTCTAAATGTAATGTATGTAGCCTATTTATTAAACTATTAATTCTATTGTTATTGTATAATTTGTCTAGGTCAACAAGCACTCAAATCTTGTGGGCCTAACAACAATTGTGCAAATAATATTGACCCTTTAACTTCCAGAGAGGGTGGGGGGGGGTGCTAAAAAAGAGTTGGGAAGGGGGGTGGTGGGTGGACAAAAAAAATTAAAAGGGGGCGGTGAGCAGAAAAAGGTTGAGAACCTATGTACTAGAGGAACAGAGTGACACAACAAGGTACCATGTGCGTCGCAAAAGTTGCCAGAGACGGCGCGTTCGCTATAGATCCAATACTACTTAGAGACTACATCCCTGAATTTACATTTTTTTTTTAAATAGGACAGTTTCTTAATCGGTTTACTAAAAGACAAATGGCAGCTATTGTAATACAATAGTAATAGGTAGGCCTAATTGTAGCTATGAGGATTGATTCAAATAATTTAGGCCAACCCATTACGTTCTCTCTTGTCCTCTTTTACTCCTCATGTCCTCTATTTGATACTCATGTAGGCCTGTAAGGCCTAATTATATGTAGCAACTTTTTGGGGGGTCTGTTTTGGGTTTTAAACTTTCAAAGCACACGAAGTTGAGACTATACCGTTATTCCTGCTTCCAACATTCCTTCTCTCTCTCTCTTTCTCTTTCTCTCCCTCTCTCTGTTCCTGTAAAGGGTAATTGTAAAGGAAGAAAGGAGGTACCGGAACATAAAAGGGACATGAAAAGCTGGAAATGTTGAAAAGAAAAGAATCAAGAATAGCGTTTCCTGCCTTCTCGTTCTTTGATCTTGATGTCCGTCTTGTTTTACAGTTTTATCTCCTACGTTTATATTTAAGTACTGGCCGGACGGAATTGATCATAAAGCCGGTGAAGCAGAGTTCACCCTTAAATTCTATAATAGAATGTTTATTTTGTCCAGAGTCTAGTATGTAGGCTAGGCCTACTGTGGTTGTTTTTTCTTCTTCGTCTCTGTGGCCGTCTACAACAAAATACACTGAAATGCATTATCTTTGTTGTTCGGTGTCCTTAAACTAACGACTGTATTCTCCTCCCCACGACTATAAATCGTATTGTCAAACCGTGGGCTGGGAAAGAAAACAAAGTGTGTGCCATTGTTATTGTGATGGCTAGGGAACACTGGTTGAGCTCATGACTACTATTTAGGCGTGTACATCTGGACCATCGGGAAGTGTGGGGTGAGAGGCTTGACATCAGATGCCTTCTCTGCCAGCTCACCAGAACTAGGTACACATAAGAACAACTGCCAGATTAAAAAAAAAAGTGAAGTAGGGAGCTTGCACAAGGAGATCACAATTAAGGGTGGTTGGTATTCAAATACTAGGCCCTACCCTGGTCGTTCCATGGCCCATGCCTAAACCTTGGCCTGTTACTTTATTGCGTTTCTCTCAACGTTTCTTTACATGTTCATTTTGTAGTTTTTAGCTTTAAATTTTAATGTATCAATTTATTATATTTAGATCAGTTCAATTAATTAACCGCAATTTTTAAAAATCCAAATCAAAGGAAACTTTTAGAAAAAAAAAAAAGAAATATGGAAAATTGTCATGACAGCCTCAGTTGTTGATTTTTTCAATTATTTCTTTTTTCTTTAAAATACTTATAAATTTTACAGACGTTCCTTCTAGATTCTAGAAAGAAGATTATTACATCCACTGGGCCCAAAACTCCCGCAGGGTGGCAGGGATTGGTCGCTATTGTAACAATGTATTGTTATGCTAATATTGTTTTGTCATTTTGTTGAAAAGTGAAACTAACGAATAATAAAAAAACACCCTTCCCCTTAAAAAAACAACAATGTTTTCCATATCATTTCTTATGACGCCAACTGTCCCTTTTACTTGACACCAACTCTATCAGTTCAGTTGATTAAAAAAAAATTTTGCTATCAGTTCAGTTGATTAAAAAAAAAATTTTGCTATCAGTTCAGTTGATTAAAAAAAAAATTTTGCTATCAGTTCAGTTGATTAAAAAAAAAATGTCTGTATTAAACTACAGATTAGGCCTATAAATTTAGGCTACTGTTTCAACTCGGCAAATGAACAAAATGAAAAGTGAAACAGACAATGATGGCGATTGGATTGGAAAAGGTGGGGGGGGGGGGGGGGAGGGATTAGTGCGTTCAGTTGGCCGTTCACGTGGCCGTTCGCCGTTTCAAGGATTTTGTATCCAGGCCAATGCCAGGAATTTTTTTCCCCATAATCGAACAATGTCTGTGACTGTAGCCAGCTCTACTGGCGTATCCGACTTTAGTTGGCTGAAAAAGTCAAGTCTGCTGGGTGTTGTGATAGTCACACCATCCCATTCAATGCCAAGGCCACGGAAACTGGTGAACGCTGCCTCACAAAGTAATCCTGAAACATGACGTCCTCAAAAACAGGAAAAATAAATGCAGCATAAAGTGATTTTTTAAGAATTGAATTTAAAGCCAAAATCTGAGTTGATGTTAATAAATTGATTTGTCTGAAATCGATTTTTAATTTTAAAATCATTTTTATATCCAAGTATTACAAGTAGCCTATAGAATATAGAATATATATTTTATATCCAAGTATTACAAGTAGCCTATAGAATATAGAATATATATTTTTATATACAAGTATTACAAGTAGCCTATAGAATCTAGGCCCTACCCTTTTTGTGAAGGATAGAAGTTATGTAAAAAAACAAACAGCAAATCAAAAGAATTGTCATTTTTACAACATACAAAAGGTTGAAATATATCATTTGGTTGCTGTTTGTGAAACCTGCCTTATTGATCACTGGTCAAACTGGTATATTTACATTAGCATTAAGGTGATGAGATAAATCGAATCTAGATATTCGATGCAACGTTTAGGGATTTCACACTTTCTCATGTAGGCCTACCTTCAACATCTCCCATTCATTTCCTTTTCTTATCGCCCGTACGTGTCAACTCTATTCAATAAATTACCTTGACAGACCCTCATTACTCTCACGGTTCCTATTGACTAGAGATGGCGGCATAGCACTAACCTTGACCTTTCCAGTTGCCGCGAAACCTCTGTCTCTCTCTCTCTCTCTGCCACTCTCCATTCTCCTCTCCCTTCTCCCATATCAACGAGCGTATCTGAGCCCAAGTCAAAAGGTCGTACCTCAAAACTGATATTTTTAAAATCGCTATTAAAGGGTCAAAATGCAATGAAATAGTTAAAACTTGGACTTAGTTCACACCAAACATGGACAACGAGATAGCATGAGATACCATTTTGACCTAGGTTGATTAAAATATGCCTCAAAACGCATTTTTGATGAGAATGTTACGTTTTTTTGCCGGTGGCTCTAAGGGACTAATTACATGCAATTTTTCTAAACTTTATTTCAATAACCTAGGAGCTTTATATGTATCTCAAACTCATTTGGTCAATACAAGAAGCCTTTAAATAACTATTTGCCACAAAGTTTGCTCAAATTAATGCAGGGATAATTTTTTTACAAGGGTTTAAAAAAAATAGTGTTGCTTAGGACAGTTGTTGTAATTTCAAGTGAGTGGAGTTTATGCTCCTAAACCCCCTCTTTTGCAACTCCTATGCCTGTAATACTCTTGAATATCATAAATATAGGCTATGGAGATATGTGTGTTAAATTCTTGAAGAAATCCATCAAGAATTAGTATGTTTCTTTCTGAAGTAATTTTTTTTTTGTCATTTGTCCTAAGTGACACCAAGGTGTCTATAGCAGCCATTTCTTTTTTTTCGCGTTTTTCGTCACTGTGTCTTTTCCAGTGTATAACTTATCTTCCCACTATTCAAATCATGTGTAGGAAGGTTCTGACAATACTTAAGTGCATTTTTACACTTCTCTGTGAATATGACATTTTTTCCCTTGAAAGAGCACCTTCTGACTTGGGCTCATCTGTGAACTAGTCAGCTTTATTTTGTTACAACTTAACAATAGCGTAGCCAGGATTGCAGGCTGAGGGGAGGGGAAGTTCTAAACTGTGATTTTAAACTGGTGCACAATTTCACCCTAAACAATTGAGAACCTGTTTTTCCAACGACTCAATTAGCGTCAATTGGTGAAATATGCCTCGAACAAATAATAGTAAGAAATAAATAAAGAAAAATGCATACCTACGCTTAGCATGTGGGAAAGGGGGGGGGGCGAGGTTGGAGGGGCGTTTACTCCTTATCTTCGCCCTTTGCACCGGGGCTACGCATATGACCACTACGTTATAGTTATATAATACGGTAGGTGTTGCTTATATATATATATTTTCTATTTGGGTTAAATAAGACGCACAAAATCAACCGACCCACCAACACGAAGGGCTTGTTCATAAATGGCGTCTTGCCAAGGGAGAAAGGGGCTTAGGGTCAGTGTGAAGTCAAAGAAATATAAAAAAAACACAAAATCACTAGGCCCTACTTATTACTTATTTAAACAACATTCGGTTGTAGTTTCGCGTTAAAGAGGTGCAGCTTACGATTAATTTCATTCAATATTTTAAACAATTTAGGCAGTGGCGTAGCTAGGGGAGGGGAAGAGGGAGGTCCAAATTCGAAAGTCCCCTCGGGCCCCTACTTGAAAGGGGCCCCCAAAGGAGTGTCAGAACTGTTTTTTTCTTATGTCATAATGTCTAATGTCTAAATGCAGGGCCCCTAAAGAGGCCAAGGCCCCCGGGCCAATCCCCCTGGCCCCCAAATCTCTAGCAACGGCACTGAATTTAGGTCTAAATGGTGAGCTGAATTTATAAAATGTTAGATTACATTATTGGCATCCAATTCTTTTTTTTTTTTTTTGTATGGCAGAAGATCTAGGCCTTTATCTGAATGAATATCGTGAAAGCATTATGGGCAACTTAAAATATCGCATAGTGTCTAATTTAGCCTAGATTCTATATTTGAACTAACACAACTCAATAACAGATTGATGAGTGTGTATTATGCAACAAATCTTCTACGCACGTTGGCCGTGTTGGTGAAGCACTCGTTGGATGTTTTATTTCATAATTATTGGGTTTAAAGTTTCAATTATGTGTTTTTTACAAGAAAGTTTTGTTTCCCTTCCCCCCCCCAAACCTTTTAATTTTTGTTAGAGAAAACAAAGAGATCTGTTGAGCGCGTGAAAGGGAAACAACAAGAAAAAAAATGTATCTATTGTGACATATTATCTATTGTTTTAAATTAAGTCCCTTAGCAAAACAAAATGTGTGGTGACAGATATGAGTATTACTAGTGGTTATGCCCGTCAAAATGACGGAGAAACGAATGACTACAATGTGTTTTGATAAGATTGAAAGAAAAAATATACAATAAAATATACAATAATATATATCAATCTATATAATTACCGTGAGTTTGTTTATATGTTTGTTTATATATTTATTTATTTATATATATATATATATATATATATATATATATATATATATATATATATATATATATGTTTGTTCGCTATAGGCTCCTAAGCCGCTTGACTATTCGGGCCAAAAATAAAATGTATAAATTGGAAACGTCCTCCAAAAGATAATTTTATTTTATCACTTATAATCATAAATGTGTTGATTTAAAAAATCCAAAATGTCATATCCATCTATGCAAATAAATATAACGGTACATAGCAAATGGCCACTTCCGTTCATTTACTATGTTGAACGCGACATTCACTATATTGAACGCGAGGGTCTTTCCGGGTTTTCCCAAATCTACTGTTGTTTTTTTAATGTGGCGAGACCTTTTTTAAAAGTTACGCACCGCAATTTGGCTTGGAGAGTTTCAATGGTTTACTTTAAACAAAATACTAGCGTATGACGTAATGTCTATGAAATTATTTCTTTTTTCATTAATGATGTTTGCATTATCCTTTTAAGTAAAAGTAACCACATGTTTTAATTATTGAATGGATTTACGGCGCTATTGAGAATATATCCTTTAAAAGGCGATTTTATACACTCTATAAATTAAATGATACGAATTATAAAAAAACAAGTTAGGCTTATAAATGATTACTTTCAAATACCGGGTACCATAAGCTTGACAGCAACAATATAAAATAAAAACTTAATACCGAAAGAAACATTATCAATACTGTTTTATTGATACAATAAGCAAGATCAAAAATTAAATACCGAAAAAATCTTTCTCACTTTAGTTTTTATTGCATTGACATATTATTTTCTTTTTTTTTGTTTTAAATATTTTTTACCTTTTTTATTGTTTTTTATTTATGTTTTTTTTCATTCAGATGGTATATTATTTTTAATTTAATATTATTAATAACAAGTCAAGTCAACACAACTGTTCGCTACATTTTAATATCGAATTAAAAAGTCTCTTTAAAAAACCCGGACTAGCCTTTCGGCTCTTGTGTCCAGGGCGTAACGCTTAGGATTGAGCAATCTCTATCCGGGCTCCAGCCACCCAACGACACTCCGAAGGCGAGGCGTGCCGTGTAACGCAGCCCAGCGATCGTTCACTGCGGTTCCCCTAAGGATCATTATCGTAGTGGCTCGCCAGTATACCTGCACTGTCAAACGGTAAGATAAAACCTATACTATAGGTACATGCATCCAGGCACCGGGTGGTTCTCGAGACGGGATTGCAGCGTCCATTGCTTCCCCCCCCCCCCCGGGACCAGGGACCTCTCGGCAGTGTAATGGACCTCGGACCCGCCGCGGGGGCTGTGCCCCATGCGTTCGCCCGCCAGTGTATTCTTAATGGGAATGTATCGGCGGTTTACACACTACGCCAGTCCTTGAGGCCACAATTCTTATGCATATGCCAGGGTCAGGTCGACCAGAAACAAAAAAAAATAACAAAAACTAGATACCGAAAGAAACATTCTAAACACTGTTTTATTAATACAATAAGCAAAAACAAAAATTAAATACCGAAAAAAATCGATATCACTTTAGTTTTTATTGTATTGCAATATTATTTTCTACGCTTTTTTTATTATTTACCTTTTTATTGTTTGGTATTGTGTTGTTTTTTTCTTTTAGATAGTATATTATTGTTAATTTAATAGGCTATTTTTAATAACAAGTCAAGTCAACACAACTGTTCGCTACGTTATAATACCAGACGCTTGACAGTAACAATTATTATGCATATGCCAGGGTCAGAAACAATTAAAAAGAACAAAAACTAAATACCGAAAAGAAACGTTCATTGTAATAGTCTCTTTTCTTTCTCTCTTAACATTAATATTAACTTAACTTAACTAATATTGTAATATTGTAGTCGTTCGTTTCTCCGTCATTTTGACGGGCATAACCACTAGTATATACAATAAAAACTGGAATGAGAACGTTTCTTTTCGGTTTTTATTTTTTGTTCTCTTTACTTGTTTCTGGTCGCCCTGTCCCACTACTGCACCCATGGGCCTCAAAGAATGGCGTAGTGTGTAAACCGCCGATACATTCCCATTAAGAATACACCGGCGGGCGAACGCGTGGGGGACAGCTCCATTGCACTGCCGAGAGGCCACGGGGTCTCGGTGGGGAGCAAGCAATGGACGTTGCATTCCCGTCTCGAGAACCACCCGGTGCCTGGAAGCTTGTATTTATAGTATAGGATTTGCACTACCGGGTGACAGTGCAGATATACGGGCGAGCCACCACGATATTGATTCTTAGGTGAACCGCAGTGAACGGTCGCTGGCCTGCGGAAACCTTCCCTGTTACACGGTACGCCACGCCTTCGGCGTGTCGTGGGCTGGCTGGAGCCCGGACAGAGTTCACTCAATCCTAAAGGTTACGCCCTGGACACAAGCGCCAAAAGGCTCGTCCGGGTTTACTAAGAGACTTTTTAATTCGGTCGCCCTGACCCTGACATATGTCTTGCTGTCAAGCTTCTCGTACTAAAACTTAGCGAACAGTTGTGTTGAATTGTTATTAATAATATTAAATTATTTAATTAAGGATAATATTCTATCTAAAAGGAAAAAAAAGCAAATACTAAACAATAAAAAGGTAAATATTTTTTTAAAAAAACGTATAGTCTACGTAGAAAATAATATTTCAATACAATAAAAACTAAAGTGAGAACGATTTTTTTTCGGTATTAAATTTTTGTTTTTGCTTATTGTATCAATAAAACAGTATTGAGAATGTTTCTTTCGGAATTTAGTTTTTGTTCTTTTATATTGTGTCCGGTTGCCCTGACCCTAGCTTCTGGTATGGTGCGGAGAGAACTACCTGATATTGAACATCACAAAAACGAAAGAAATGATTGTAGACTTCCGGAAGGAGAAACGCAAGCTGACTGATTTGCACATAAACAACCAAATAATAGATCAAGTCTCGCAATATAAATATCTTGGCGTCACAATTACTGACAAACTGACTTGGTCTGACCACTGCCAAATCCTTTGTAAGAAAATGCACCAACGACTTTTCTGTCTTAATAAACTAAAAATATTTCACATAGAGAAAACCATTATGAATCTATTTTACTCGGCGACTGTTGGTAGCATCATAACCTTTGCAATCACCTGCTGGTATGGTGATACCACCACATTGAACAAACATCGGATAGACCGCCTAATAAACAAAGCCTCTCGTACTACACAGACAGAATTACCATCTCTTGCGGATATTTTCAGTTCAAGGTGCCTGTCTATGATTGATAAAATCCTCCAAGATCATGCACACCCGCTTCATGATAGCTACATAATATCTAGTCGAAGTGGTCGGCTTCTTTCTATAAGGGCAAGAACAGAGAGATTTAAGAACTCTTTTGTTCCACTGTCAGTAAGACTCTTTCAAAAGAATCATCTTTCAGCCAGGATGGCTCAATAGCTGACTCCTAAATAATAGGCCTACTTTTTTCTTGTATGATAAATGGTATGATAGTGTGCGTGAATGTCTATTGTGTTTGAGTACAAATGGTTCTTTAATATTGTTTTAGGTATGCTGAAAAACGGAATTTATGTAATCAAGTCAATTTTCCATTCATTTGGATCAATAAAGCAATCTTATCTTATCTTAAAAGAAATAATTTAGAGTCTATAATTCGTATCATTTAATGTATAGAATGTATAAAGTCGCATATTAAAGGATGTAGTAAATAGCGACGTGAACCAATTAGCCTCAATAATTAAAACATTTGGTTACTTTTACTTAAAAGGATAATGCAAACATCTATAATGAAAAAAGAATTGATTTCATAGACATTACGTCATACGCTATTATTTTTTAAAATTACACCATTCAACTCTCCAAGCCAAATTGCGGTGCGTAACTTTAAAAAAAAAAGTCTCACCACATTAAACAAACAACAGCAGAATTGAGAAAACCCGGTAAGACCCTCGCGTTCAATATAGTAAATCTCGCGTTCAACATAGTAATGAACAAAAAAGGCCATTTGCTATGCACGGTTATATTTATTTGCATCATTTTGAATTTTTTAAATCAACACATTCATGATTATAAGTCATAAAATAAAATTCTCTATTGGAGGACGTTTCCAATTTATACAATTAACTTTTGGCCCTGTTAGTCAAACGGCTTAGGCGCCTATAGAGGACAAATATATTTATATAGATATATAAAATTATAAATAAACAAACAAACTCACGGTAATTATATATGTTGATAATTGGGAATAAATTGAGTATTCTTGACAATAATTTGTTTCCTTTTTATTTTAGTGTGTGTGTTTTTGTGTTTTCGTGTTCTTTGCTGTTTGTGTTCATGTGTCTTTCTTTATATTCATATTTGTATTTAAACGTGTCGTTGTAATCGTGTGTGTGTGAATTCGGAAAGTGTTATTAATCCTAGGTGTGTTTATAAAACCACAACAATGAGATATAAGTCATGATCATGTGTGTTAAACTGTGTGTTCCTTTTAGCCCTGTCACAATGACCATGAATTCAAGGAAGATGTAGCTGATGTTCAATGATATTAATTTGCCTCCTCCTTAGCTTAGGGCAGCTATACGACATGTAAAAAGAGGATAATAATATGTCTTAGCGAGTCCCCGTGTTTTTTTTAGATACGGTCAATCCAAATCCACCCCAGTTTGCAATTATTTCTTATTGTCAGGAGTTTGTCGTGTTTCCGATTGCTTGAAGAATTCTGTCTCCTGCTTTCTAGTTGGAAATGTGGTCTATGTAGCAGATGCTAAGTAAGTTTCTGAAGCATCATCTCCATATTATTCTTTATTCTTCTTTCAATCTTCTAGTTAAGTTCTACTGTTAGTGTCCGGAACTCGCAAGCATACAAGAATAATTCTCACCCCACCCCACCGCACCCACAGCCCAGCCACACCCAACAAGCACTGTTTTGGATCTTTTTTTTTCCCACCAATTAATTATACAAAAAAAATAATTTCATTTATTGTAGAATGGATGCAATGGGTGCTTGGTAAAATAAAAGTGAAACTGAAAAGCTAGAAATGGAAACTGATACTTTAAAAATTGGGGAGGAGGGGCCGAGGGGGGGGGGATTCCCCGTCGAGAATCTATACAATGGAGCAACGTTTGCTAAACTTTATTTTCGTGACCCGTTTATTTCTAATACAGGGAATGTTGATGCCATGAAGTTTGCTGATTTCTCCTATACCCCGACGTTTAAAAAAGTATTTGTGATCTCTTTCATTTTAATGAAATTTTGGTCAATTGATTCTGAGGTTTGTCCCCAGTAAAAAATCTTCCACCAAAAATCACGTGCCTTGGATTAGCAACAACCTTAAACGAATCTCGAGACGTAAATACCGAGCTTGGAAAATAGCAAAAACAAAGCCTCAGACTGGGAGCGCTTCAGGGAGATTTAGAAATATACCAGAAGAACTAACAGACAGTGCTATCAGAAGTACATAAAAGTTAAATAATCGAGGCGGATTCCAACAACAGCCTGTGGAGACTTATAAAAAGTAAACGTAGCGACCCGACGGGCACCGCACCCTTAAAGGATAACGGCTTGTCACACAGTGATAGCAAGACGAAAGCCGACATTATAAATCATCAATTCTGCGATGCTTTCACGAGAGAGGACGTAAGCACAATACCTAACATGGGCGACTCCCCATACCCAGACATGCCGGCTATAAAGGTCAATACCAACGGCGTCCATAAGCTGCTCTCTAGCCTTAACCCCACAAAAGCTGCGGGCCCAGACGATATACCCTGCCGACTACTCCAGGCCCGGATTTAGAGACCCCAGGGCCCCTAGGCACTTGACATTTGCCCCCCCCCCCACCATCTCCAAGCTATTTTGGAAAATTAGCAAATTAAATGCACTAATACATAACATATAATTTTTAATTGACTTTAATAAACATCAGAATAATACAGTCTATGTTACTATAGTTACGTTATTCTATAAAATGTATAGAATCATATTATACGACGAACTGTCTTCTGTGGAAAAGAACGAATGACGTCATCATAGTCAATTGACTACATAATTTCTGACTCGATGTACATTACAGAGAGTAAATTGAGTCTATCTCTCCTATGTTTGACGCTGGTGTACACAACAGCATTCGGAGCGCAATTCCTACGTTTGGATAAAAAAAAAAAGCCTTTTTCCGATAAGTATGTATAGCTTCAGTGACGATAACTCCATAAATTCATCATTCGACGACAAATGAGCTTGCAGGTGCACACACTCGCTTTCAAAGTCCTATCCAAATCCCCCGGATAAAAAGTTATAATGTTTCTGGCTCCTTCAAGGATGTTTTTAGATTCTAAACGATGTAGTTTCGTAAGAAAGTAAAACTTTTACTTAACTCCTCAAAAGCAGTTCCGCGTCTCCGTAGTTCTGTAATTAGTCTGTCTATAATGACGTTAAAAATGGTAACTCTGAATCTGTACCTGTCAGAGAGTTCGGTCTAGTTTCCTTTTTCTTCGTCGAACTGGACTTTACGCTTACTTTTCCTCTGCATGTCATATGCATAGCTATTTTCACCGGATTTGTCAATAACTTTCGACTCATAATGATCAAATACTGGATTTCCTTAAGTGTTCTAGGTATGTTTCCAAAGACTGATACCTTTCAACGATCGTACCCAAATCAATGTTAACAGATTGGAGAGATTTTTTACTTTGTTGAAAACTTTCCAAGATGTCATTCCAGAGAAGTGACAAAAAACAAGTTTCCATCAAGTCTAATGAATTCAGAAAACCTGAAGCCTCAGAGCACGTAGATGGTTTTTCATTTGCATCATTGGCAATTATCTGAAGAGCTGCCATGATCTCATCCCAGGAGCAACAAAAAAAAAATATTGTTCATTGCAATCGTCAGCTCCAGCAGACCATCTTAATTGTCTGAGAAAGACTCTTTACGACTGTTGAAATTGACTTCAGTTTCGGCAGTAAAATTTCCAATCTGTGTGTTGCCGACAAAAAAATTATTTAATGATTGCAAAATACCGAAGAAAGATACAGCAGCTTGACAAGACTCGGCCGCACAGGATCCCACAAGATTCAGTGGGTGAGCCGAACAGGGAACGAAATCTATCTGATGGTTCACTTGCTTTATAATATTCTCGCTTGAAGACCAGAATATACACCCGACATATTGCTACTATTGTCGTAAGACTGCCCCCGGCAATAGGTGATATCCAAGTCGTGATTTTTCAATGTCTCTAGGACGACTTTAGCCAGCTCTTCCGCTTTATGGCCACAATTTGGAATGAATTTTGAAAATCGTTTGTCAGGACATCCGTTTTCAGAGACATATCTCACTATGAAAGAAAGTTGATCTACATGAGAAATGTCCGGAGTAGAGTCCACAGAGATAGAGAAATATTTGGCATGTTTTATCTCAGTCACGGTTGTATTTATGACCTTTTCTGCCATGATATTGATCAGTGGCGTAACAATGGGGAGGGGGGTCCAAATTTGAAAGTCCCCCCGGGTCCCTACTTGAGGGGGGCCCCCAAAGGAGTGTCCAATTTTTTTTTTACCATGTCATAATGTCGAATGTCAAAATGCAGGGGCCCATAAGGAAGCCAAGCCCCCCGGGCCCCCAAATCCCTAGCTACGCCACTGATATTGATCATTTCATCGTATATATTTGACGAAATATTTGATGCTGTGCCACTTCCTTTGTTACCGTGACGTTTTATGTGTAAGTCCAGAAAAGGATCGAACGCAGACAAAAGTTCTAGGCTCACAACAAAAAATATTTATCATAATATTATTTTCGATAAAGCTTTTGATAAGGCAAGCCAGGCTTTTGAGCTTATGTAAAGCTTCCGCCACCGGGGCCCCTAGGCTGGCTGGGCCCCTAGGCCCGGGCCTTGTAGGCCTAGGCAGAAATCCGGGCCTGGACAACTCAAAGAATTAGCATCAGAACTGGCACCTGTACTGACCCTCTTGTTCAACAAATCACTGGCCTCCGGGGAATTACCAGGTATCTAGAAACACGCCCGAGTGCAACCAGTATTATAAAAAGGGGACAGAAGCCCACCAGGCAACTATAGGCCAATCTCATTGACTTGTCTGTGTTGTAAGCTTCTTGAACACATTGTCACGTCGGAAATCTCTAGCCACCTGAACAAGTTTAACATCATTACAGATGCTCAACACGGATTCAAGAAAAAGAGATCCTGCTAGTCCCAGCTCATCCTCACCGTTGACGACTTGGCAGCGACCGTCGACAAGGCTGGGCAAACCGATACCATCCTGCTAGATTTTTCAAAGGCCTTTGACAAGGTCCCTCACAAGCGCCTCCTTCTCAAGTTGGATTACTACGGTATAAGAGGGCAGACCAAGAGATGGATTGAGAACGTCATCGTTGGCCGCACCCAACAGGTCGTTGTAGAGGGTGAAACTTCCACAACAGGACCGGTCATATCTGGAGTCCCTCATGGCTCGGTTCTTGGGCCCTTGCTGTTCTTGATATTCATCAATGACTTGGCGAGTGGACTTCACTCCAGGGTACAACTATTTGCAGATGACACCATCCTGTACGCTCCAATCGATAGCCCTAATGATGCTGTGAACCTAAAGGAAGACCTCCTAAAGCTAGAGGCCTGGGCATCGAAATGGCAAATGGAGTTCAACGTCGATAAATGCCTTCTCCTAGGATACCTACTAGCTATACTTTAAATGGCCATTGTCTTGCAAGGGTGTCAGAAGCCAAATACTTGGGTTTGAACATCACAGAAAATCTCCACTGGGGCACACATGTCCAATCTATTGCTGCCAAGTCTAACAGAGTCTGCGCCTTCATCCATAGAAACCTAAAGGGGTGTTCCACGAAAATTCAGACCCACTGTTATAAAAGCTTAGCTCGCCCCATCCTAGAATACGCCTCGTCAGTTTGGGACCCCCACCAGCAAAACCTGATTGACAAGCTGGAGATGACCCAGCGACAAGCAGCACGTCGAATACTAGAGGACTTTAGCACCATATCAAGTGCCTCTGCCTTAGTAGCAAAACTCCACTTGGAATCTCTACAAAAACGAAGAACAATAGACAAAGTGTGTATGTTTTACAAAGTCATCAACGGCCACGTGGACCTGTCGACACAAACAAGCAGAATACAGAAAGTTTCCCGCTCTACCCGAGGCCATCAACTCAAGCTGCATGTCCCACATGCACGAACCGACGTCTGCAAATATTCTTTATTTTCCGTCAGCCATTAGGCTGTGGAACACCCTGGAGCAGGCCACCATCACTGGCCCTACAGTTCCGGCTTTCAAATCGTCACTTAAGTGCTGGTCAAAAAACCTAAAGTAACACTCTTTTATCTGTATATAATTGTTGTTTGTTATGTTTGTGTATTCACATTGTGGACTTTCTTTTTCCTCGGTTCTAACGGTGTCTCCACAGTATTATGAAGAAGAAGAGAAGAAGAACATATAAATCCATTCATTAGCCTTCAAACAGAATCTCTTGTTATATTTCATATAACTTAGTTTTTAAAACATATAATATAAGAGCAGACGTACTTTTTCAGCACTTTTTCTTAGAGATGTATTTTACACAATCAGGCTAATGACATTTTCAAATATATTTTTTTAATTATAGGCCCCTATATTTAAAATTTAAAACATAAGCAGACTAGAGGTTGACCGAAATTTTTTTTTGTTTCGACCGAAAACAAAACCATAGGCCTACCGAAAGATATAAATTGACTTTCGGCCGAAACCGAAGCCGTAACCAAAAGTTTAGCTACACCCTACACATTCGGCCGAACCGAAAGATAAACAACAATTGCTAATTGCAAACAAAAGATTTTACAAGACTGCACATTTTTCTGTAGGCCTAATATTAACTAATTTATAGGTAGGCTACTCTTTTTAAGTAAACTATAGAACATATAATATACAGTTGCCTATGCCGCATATATATTATAGATTATAGACTCTATATCATTTTATCAGAATTGAATACTTTTTAAGATTCAATAACCTAAAAGGCAATATAGTCTAGGCCTACACTTTATATAAGATTTTTGTATATAAATATTATTATGACATAATTTTTATAATTGTCTGAAATCTTGGTTTCTCTTGCTAAAATATTTTTTTGCATTCTTTGCACCGCGCGCGCCTTGCTTGTATCAGAATCGATTTTTGTAGAGTAATCCTACACACCATGTTTCGACATTCTTTGGAGTGATTTAATAATCCAATTTATTATTAACTACATATTTTCTACTTTACACAGAATAATACGCAACAGTTTAAAATATCAAGAAGCAGAGTAATAGTTAGATTGAGCACTAGCGTTGCAGTCTGAATTCTGAAAGTTAAAATAGATATTCGGCTGATGACCAAAAGTCAATATCAGTTTCGGCCGAAACCGAAATCAAACCGAAAGTTTACGTTTTGTCTTCGTCTGAAACCGAAACTACTCCGAAAGAGGGCATTTTGCCTAATTTCGGGGCCGAAACCGAGTTTCGGTCGGACTCTAAAGCAGACATTTGGTGCATTCGGAATAAAATGGAAACGAGTCTGCATCTATGTGAGGTGAAAGAAATCTATGTCTATGTTTGTTTTTTCTTTTTTTTAGGAAAACGGATGGGGGTGGGTGGGGTGCTATAAATTGACAGGGAAATTACTTTGCCCCCCCCCCCTCCACCCGATTCCCACAATCGTTGATGTATCTTAAACAAAGAGATTCTGTTAAATAACATTGGACAATGTTTTTTCATGTCTAGTCTTTTGTTTATCATAGCGACTCACTTGTCGGTATATCCAACTGTCCCCAGTAATCCTATTGGGTAGAGAGTATGTTGAGTTTACTAGACCCCTCCACCTTCCCCCACCCCCTTTCTCCCCTCCCCCTTCTCACCTTCACTCCACACCTACACGACACGCCTAGCTTACAATGTTATTTTTCTCCATTGTTTTTCGATGTCACAAGAGGGCACCTAATCTGTGTGGGAGGGGGTCAGATGGAGTGGGGGGGTCGGAGGACAGCACAATGTTATCTGTCATTAGCCCTGACGCCAGCCACACACAGCCAATACGGCGCCAATCTGAACAAGTAATATATATTGCGTGTGCATTCAATTTCATTCCTGATTATATTTACAATCAGGTGAATTAATTCACTAACAAGAAAACCGTAAAAAAACGAAGTTTTTATTATACTCCCTTTATTTGCAAACTAAGTTTACCATCAGGTAATGAAATAATTTAGAAGAAATATTTTTGTTTAGGGCCTATTGGATATTATTGGCTCACTACAAAACTAAAATTTCGAATCGGTAATGTCGGCAAATACATATCTAATTATAACGATTTGCGCATTTTTTTAAAATGTGTGAAGCATATTTTTTTTTCTACCTTTGCGCCGAAAAACTATAAAAAGTTGCATTGGCATATCTCTTATACTTTCCTTTTAAGAAATGAATATTGTCATAAGTGTAGTATTATTAAGTTGTTTGAACTGAAAATTTGATAGGATGTATTGTTAGTCGGGGCAAGTCTGCTGTCCAAATTTCAGCTCGATCGGACCACGGGAAGTGGTCGAAAAATCGAAGCCAATTTTTGCACCACGATTGCAGACAGAAAATGCAACTTAAAATAAAGGAAGTAACAAGAAAACCGTAAAAACGAAGTTTTTATTATACTCCCTTTATTTGCAAACTAAGTTTACCATCATGTAATTAAATAATTGATTGACTACTGCAAATGAAACGTACAGAAAAAATATCTGTGTCGCAAATCTCAAAAATATCTCCTTACTCCGTATGAATTGTTCTAAAAATAATCGTAGCGCATAATTTTTTTTCTAGCTTTGCGCCGAAAAACTATAAAAAGTTGCACAGGCATTTTTAAAGCGAAATTAAAATATTTCTTATACTTTCCTTTTAAGAAATGAATATTGTCATAAGTGTAGTATTATTAAGTCAATTTAACTGAAAATTTGACAGGATGTATTGTTAGGCGCCACAAATCTGCTGTCCAAATTGCAGCTTGATTGGACCACGGGAAGTGGTCGAAAAATCGAAGCAAAGTTTTGTACGACGATTGCAGACATTGCAACTTAAAATAAAGGGAGTAAAAATATTTGTATTGTGTGTGGGTAATGGTGGGAGGTCTTTGTAAATACAAGGTCAAGGTTACACGTTTTTAATGCCTCGTTCTGGATAGGGTTTAGATCTATATATTCAATGAGATACTGGAATTCCCAAGATCAAATAACAACATAATCTGAAATTAGAAATAGCCCTTTAAATGACTGGAGAAAAATATTTAGAAACACAGTAACTGTACCCATAGAACTATACCGGGTAGTTATTTTAAAAAATGAGGTTGAATATTTCGTACAGTTAAACAACTAGCACTAGACTTAGAAACACTAGATAAAGGAGAATAAAGAGAATAAAAGTAGTCAACAAAAATAAACATCATTATATGACGTTAAGCTGTTGGTTTACCTCATTTGTTCTGGTAATTGGAATAGAAGTATTTTATTGTGTTGTATTTAGAAGTTAGAATTATCTAAATCAGGGATCAAAATGCAAGACTATACTCAAAACACAGGTAAGCGTAGACAAGGAGCGTCTGTAATATAAGATAAGATAAGAAGATAAGATAGTCTAATTCACAGAATAGGTATAGAACAGAATGCGTATTCCCTATATTATTCTGCGCAGTCACTAAAAGTGAAGCTCGGCTTCCGCCATTTTCTTTTAACTCAAGGCAGCGGTTACTAGAGACACTATTATAGTAAAATGAGAAAGTCTTACTTATTACTGATATCTAGTCTTAGCAAGTTTAGGACAAAAGCAAGGCTGCTACTAATATTATTCTAATCTAATATACTAATATAATATAAATATTCTATATTTATTCTGTGGTCCAATTCATTTTGGTGCATTTACTGATGGAGATTGTTCCCACTAATTCTTGATTCATTAATGAATTCACTACCTACTAAAACAGTGTTTGACTCTTCAAATGTTGTTTTTTTTTAAATGAAAAATAATTCTTTTTTGTTTGTTTCAAAATGTAGATACGCCTATCACTAGAGGCGCCAACCGCCATGGCACTTACTCAGAATGGCTCCAACCTATAAACTACAATTAATCCTGGTTCATTGCGGTGCTCACAAATGGATGAAGGATGTATGATTGTATTTCTACCTTGCATTAATGTTTATATATGAATGTATTTACTTTCTCTATTATAACTGTTTCTACATGTATAATGTATAGATATATGCAATATTACACAAAACATAGTTATTCGTCTTGTAGAATTCAAAATGATTCCATTTACCCCTCCCCATGTCTGTACTTCCCGGCCCCTACCTCATCAAAGAGTAACCCCTCTTTTGATCCCCCCAACCTCCTCCGGCCACCGGCCAGGTCGTGTAGATAACATTTACCTGTTAGACCACGGTCGGCGCAGGTGGCTAAACTGGTCAATTGACACATATTATGTATTCCTCCTATGTACACCGGCCGGGGGGGGGTATCAAAGACTCCCCCCTGCCCTTTATACCCCCCCATTCCCCCTACCAGTGTCTCATCATTAAAGACACGCTGTTAATCGCCCCCCCTCCCCCCCCCCCCATACAGAAGGCACTTTAACTATGATAGCATGATAGCAGTGGGGTCGTAGACACGGGACACGTCAGTCCTGTCTTTCGGCTGGTCCAATTATATTGATACACTGTAATTTGTATTGTACATTACCTCTGCCATTCATCGACTTATGCCTAAATAAACAGTATTTGAAATTCATCCCGGCATTGAATCAATCATTGTTCTTGTATCTGCTTATGTATTAGTATTCTTGTCTTGTAGTAGTAAGATTACTCTAACCAATACAGCACCCTCGTTAGCCACGTGGAATACGGACTAAAATATAAATAATTCTAAGGCCCAACGTCACTGTGACAACGCAATAATCAGCCTCTACACGAGCCAAATAACCACGTAGAGTGCCCGCCACGCTACAACAGTCTAAAGTCTAAAGCAACGCAATTTCTAATAAAAACTATTTAAATGTTATCCTACATATACAATAGTCAGAACACTAAAAAAAACAACAACATATAAATTAAAAATAACGATAATGGTCATTTTTAAAGCGCTTCTATCCATGCTATTAAATGTAGCGTGCTTAGTACGCTCTTGGTGTGAATTATAGTGGCAGATGTAATAGCATGTATAAGGCACACAGCCACTAGCCAAAGAGAAAAATCTATAAGCTCTTTTTAAAAGACTCTTTTGTCTCAGATTCTCTCAGTGTCTGTGGTAAGCTGTTACATAAAGAAGGCGCCACGGATTCATAAACACAAATTCATAAACAGCCCATAAATACAAAATGTTTTTTTATAAATCCTATAGGCATAAATGAAATTTTTTTTAGCCATTTGAAGATTTTACCCTTTGCCACTCACATAGTAAGAAAAAATACAGAAACGAAGTCACTATAACCTGTGGATGTACGGTACTCGGTAAATTTGGCAATGGTAAATTCGGAACCGGTATTTAAGGCAAGGTGATTTTGGCAAAGGTAATTTCGGAATAGGTAAATTCGTCAAAACACGCAAAGCGGTAAAATTGGCAACGGTAAAATTGGCAATCATATAATATCCACTGTTTTTATTAAAAGTATTTGTTAGACTACACTCTAGTCCATGGATAGGCAACCTATGCAATGCGTGCCATACTTGGCACACAGAGTGTTTTTAAATGGCACATGAAAGACCACCAAAATGGTGAAAAGAGCATGATAACATTAAGGAGCAATTTGGCACGTTATTTAATTGAACGTCATCTAATGATCAAAGACTAACATTTTAAATAGGCGCCAAATGTACCCCTTCCCCAGCCCTGGCGTTTCTCCCCCCCCCCTCAAGTTACGCCTCGGCAAATGTAAAGGTACGCCTATGTGTGTAAGGTAGCCAAATTGACTTTAGGCATCAAAGCATACGTTTGTCTCCCCCACGATATTACGTAACTCTGACTACCTGACCGCCACCCCTACACCGTATGATGCTGGTTGTGTAAACAAGAGCAAACGTAGAGTGCCCCCTCCCCTCCCGCCCCGGGCCAGACTCTCCTTTCAGGCACGACCATACTAAGTCCTTTACGAATGAGCCCAGGTTTGTTTAGATCGTACGGGAAAAATTGCAAACACATTACAACCCTCCTACTTTATATATCTATCAAAAACGAACACAGTCCTTATTCCCCTCCCCCGAGATACACGAATTTTCTTGACCGGTTACGTCAGGGAGAGTTAAGGAATTACTTTGCTGACCTATAGGCCTATTCTCTCAACACGGGTTGTTGAGTGTGTGTGTGTGTGGGGGGGGGGAACACATGGCCACCATAAAACATTTTATCCCATTCCATTGCAGTCGGCTATTTGCCGTCAATCAGTAGGTTAACTTTTGTCTTTGTAGTTTTAAACCTTGTACCTTCTATGTCATAACGATACAAGTATACATTACTTAGACATATAGGCCTACAACAATACATAATAGTTGGCTATATTTGACATAGAAACCTCAATAACTTACAAGATATTTGTAGCTAAATGTGCCTTATAGCCTAAGTAAATTGGTTTAAACATTGAAAGTACTTTTATACAATTTAAATGTTTTATTTACAACTCTCCTTTGTAATATAATTTAAATATATAAGAAAAGTAAATAACTAAATAATTTTTTTTTTAAATTGTAATAATAAAATGAAATCCAATATCATTATCAATGTTTTGATAGAAATACTGATTTGTTTTACTAATAACAACAATGTTCTGGGATTAAAAAGGAATTTAAACGAATACCCCCCCCCCCCCCCAACCTCTTTTAGTTTTCACTGCTTATACAGTGCTTAGCCTGGCGCTACCAAGCTGGTCACTAACACTTTAATTGGTGGGGAGACGGGGTTGGGGAGACGAGGGTGGGGAGACGGGGTGGTGAGACGGGGGAGGGAGGGGCTAGAGTTTGCTTTTGTTAACACGGCGAGTCTCATTCTGGTGTTTAAATTAGAAGAGGGGATGGCAACTAATCTACATTATGTAACATTGCTTTGCCTTGTTTCCTTGTGCTATAGACAAGGGGGGGGGAGGGTTTACATTTGGCGTCTATTTAAATGTTCCTTTTTATGCATTAGTTAAATAACGTAAATGGTTTTTTTAAAAAAAAGGTGGTTTTATTCCGTTTTTCTTAAATTTAATTTTTAGTCAAACGAACTAATTAACTATTTTTTGTTATTTAATTTGTATGCTTTATATATCGGGGGCGGGAGGGAAGGGGGGCATTCTACGTCTGCTCTTGCAAACACTACCACTACCAGTATCATGGTGTAGGTCAAGTAGTCAGAGTTACGTAATCTCGCCAAAGTGCTATAAACGGAGGAAGTTTATAGGGACGTTTTGGAGATAAGGGAATGCATTGATGCGTAAAGATCTAAACAGAACTCCAAGTGATCGTCAGTTGGGGTACCTTACACACATACCACCTTTGGCCACCTTTGGGGGTGGGGTGCGGTGGGCTGGGGGGGGGGAGGGTACATTTGGCTCCTTTTTAAAATTTTCGTTTTTGATCATTAGAGGACGTTATATTAAATTACGTGCCAAAGTGTGCCTTAATGTTTCCCTGCTCTTTTCACCATTTTGGTGGTCTTTCATGTGCCATTTAAAACCGTTTGGCGTGCCAAGGATGGCACGCATTCCATAGGTTGCCGATACATGGAATAGATTGTAGTCCTATCAATGCTTTTAATAAAAACAGTGAATATTATATGATTGCCAATTTTACCGTTGCCAATTTTACTGCTTTGCTAGTTTTGCCGAATTTACCTATTCCAAATTTACCTTTGCCAAAATTACCTTGCCGAAAATACCGTTGACGAAAATACCGTTGCCAAATTTACAGTGATTCACATTTGAGGGAATGTGTTCCCTAGGGCTTCACGTCTATGTTCCAAGTTTTAGAGCGCTAAGATGAAAGTTAGCGTTTCAATCAGCCTTCGTAGGTCGGGTCGAGTCGGTGGGTTGCCAAAACGAAGCGAACATAAAAGATTTAAAAAAAAATGTTAACTTAAATCTCCATATTAAAGAGTCAATTGAACGTTCTAATGTAATTCTGAATAAGCCCATTAAAGTAATTCCAAAAGTCCCTTAACAATACAATTAAACAACAAAGCCGCTAAGGCGGCTAAGTAATAAATCTGTTCTAAACAATATGCACAGAAAAAAGAGTTCATTTAAAACTAAGTAGTTAAGCCAAAATCAATATAAAGTTCAGTGCACTTCTAAACACAATGCACCATGAGGCAAAGGATTCTTTCGAAGCCTTTGTGGATTTTTATATGTTAGCTTCATCAAATGTGTTACAGAGTTTTAGGCAGATTTATGTCTTTTCTTACAGTTTTCTAGAGCGTGGGTCTAAAAATTATTGCTCTTGGGGTCAGATAAAGAATTGTAGCAGAAGCTTTAGCTAGGGTTGCCGGTGTCCGGTTTGGTATAACCTGGCAGTATGATATTTAAGCAGACTGTCCAGAATACAATCTATAATATATATAAAGTATACTGTGTGTGTGTGTTCAACCAATCATATTAGTTACTTTGAAGACACGTGACCTTAATGTAGCATATTATACTTTTGCGATTTCACTTCGAACATGCGTCTTCGCTAGCTAAGTGGTTAATGTATCGGACTGCCATACGGGCGACCCGGGGTCGATTCCTACATTTAAAAAAAAATTCAATTAGAATCTACTTTCCCAAAAAAGTCTTTAGTAAAAAAGCAAAAAACAAAATTAATTATTAGATTTATAGCTTTCTGTTCATTGTAGTTTTTAATCTGCAGCATATACAGGCTTGTTTTATTTACACGCGGGCAACGCCAGGCAATTTAGCTTGTATTTTTATATGTTCATGTATAACCCAATGTGATAATTGAACTAATTCCCAGGAGGAGAAGCATGTGATTGTGTTACCTGAAGGTGTATCAACTATCAACTATCAACCCTAGTTTCATCAGATGTATAGATAAAAGACACTTGCTTACTTGCTTACTTGCTTAATTCCTTTGGTTCCTTGTGGAACATAGGGCCTCCGCAACAGCTCTCCAGCGCACTCGATTCTGGGCAGCACTACAGTGTTAATTTGATGGTGTTTATTGAAACTAAAATTGTGTGCTTTTGGCTGTCGCCTAACGTATCGGCCTTAAACTTAAACAACAACACGTTTCTTAAACGTCTTAGCTCAAACTGAAGCGATACAAATTATTGTTTTTATTTTTATTTTTGATGCGTCAGTGGTCGGCGGGCTGCGTGTTGAGACCCGTCTGCTAGATCAGGGGTCGGCAACATTTTGATAGTGGTGTGCCAAGGAAGTATTTCAAATAAATTCATGGTGCCAACAGCTTCAAAAAGTTATCATGTTACAGAACTCAATTTATTGAATGAAATCTTTGAATGGCCATTTTAGGTTGTCTTTTGCGTGCCATTGAAAATCGACCTTCGTGCCGATTCTGGTACGCGTGCCGTAGGTTGCCGATCCCTGTTCTAGATTGTGGTTTTTTTCGTTGTTACTCTGCGTTCTTTTTTAACTGTAAACCTATTTGAAGTTGAAGTTTTTTTATTTACACGAAGCGCCATAGCCTTGTCCGCCATATTGTTTCGACCACAACAACACAATTACTCTCTTTATTTATAATAATTTACAAATCAAAGCGTACCGAATTTCCAGGGTTCGAATCTTGAAGAAGGCTAGGATTTTTTTTTCTTTGGGTCTGGTGGGTTATCACTGAGTCAATTCAGCTTTCATGTATAGGCCTAACTGAAGATATAGTTGGGGGATAAGTAATGGCGGCTGGGGGGGGGGGGGGGTGTTGCTGGCCACACACTTGTTTGGATAAGCTGATTACCGTCAACTTTTGTAAAATAGTAAGCGATTCCGTCGGATCAAATTGATCCATAGGCCGGCGAAGGTTTCTACTCGACCGATCGAGATTGCCGTATCTCTTTCTAACGTACAAGCGCTCCAAGCGATACACTTTGAACACCAGACTTGAACTCCACTTCTCGACGAGAATGCGAGCCGAGATTACTCTCTTAGGGCTCGGAGAACGAACTTCGCTGTATCACGCAAAAGTGACCTACTCCCATAAAGGGTAGGCGCAAATGGTTGGCCGTCCCCATCCACTATAAGCTCCTGCAATGCGGGGGCACTCTGCAAGCACGTGATAGACCGTCTCTACCGCCTCCCTGCAGTTTCTACACCTCGAATCCTCTTGGATTCTGACACTGCTAAAGTAGGTCTCTGTCGGGCGGACAATGCCCAGTAGAAGATTCCCCTATGCGAAGCTTCCACCACTGGTCAGCTCGATTGGGCCGCTTCAGATGTTTCCACACACCTCGGCCCTTGTCAGAATTGTCCCAGCTACCGTACCACTGCTCCGTCTCATATTCACAGATCTCAATCGAGCAGGGCTCGTCCGGAGCCGGTGTAAAAAGGGCCCCCTCTTGGCTAGTGAGTCGGCCAGTGGCGTATTTAGGCATGTTCCATTGGAACAGGGGCCCCCACACAAAAGGGGCCCCCACACATCCCAAAAAGAAATATTTTAGTGACATCTCCATTCTTTTGTTGAAAATGTAAAAAAGAATTCATTTATTCTCCTACAATTTTGAGCGCTCCAACGCAACATAAAATTTATTTATGATTTTACATAATGTACATGAATAAACGGTAATTTTTTAGGTATGTGTAAGGCAGGTCGAGGCTACGAGGGGCCCACACATACATTTGAGAACAGGGCCCCCACAATCCTAAATACGGCCCTGGAGTCGGCTATATCGTTTCCAGAGATCCCTGCATGACCCGGGATCCACTGAATACCTTCACTTCGTGCCTAGAAATTAGATCGGCGATAGCTATTAGCGTATGAGAGGGTCATTAGGGCCAGGTCCCCAGGCCGAAGATGGCCTGGAGTACTGAAAGCACTCATCATCAAAACTTGTCCCGATAGCCGTAATGGCATGTCTGATGGCCATCTGGCTCGTAGCTGCAGATTGCATCACAAGGCCCCATCAAAACTTCTCTTCATGTACTTGCCCCAAGATACAACACAAGACCTCCCTACCCGGCCCGCTTTTCGGTGCCACTGGTGGAAGTTCCACCAGTGAACACTTTAATGCAGTCCGAATAAGAGTGTACCGTCTCGAGGGCGGTAGCTGCTGGTTTTTTTTTACAGGTTTGGGGCCACCATCATGCCCACTCGGTATCCGAGAGGTGAGGAACAGCAAGCCGTGCGCTTCAACGTCGACCCATTTTATCGGGAAGCTTACCCATACAGGTAAGCCACGCTTGGACGTGGGTCGAAGCCGTCAGAATAGAGCCGACTGTGCCTTTATTGTACCTATGTACTATGTGGCAAATAAAATATTGTTGTTCATGTTGTTGTTGTTCATTGTGAAATCATCGTTCATGCAATGAAAGTGAAAGCCTGGCCGCCCACCGAGGCTATCCTCATTGCTTTTTTTAGGCTGAATACCACACTATCCTTACTCAAGTTCCTGCAAAACTAACACGAAACGACGGTGTCATCCCCATTTATTTTTTGATAGAATTACATAACCGGTAGTACCCTTCTATATCATATTATTTTATTCCACGAGGGTTCGCTCATTGGAGAGTAAACCATCAAATATATTTAAATTTCACTATCGATTTTTTTAAACTATTTTTTAAAACTCCCAATAACACTGAATCGGCGCCCGGTTTCATCTTTTGGAAAATAAACTAGCTCAGGTGTTACAGGTGTAATACAAAACAAGCGTGAATCTGTTGGGTATTACATAGTTGTGCCAGAGATTGCATGGAGCCCTTCTCTTACTATGTCCCCTTCGTTCTGAGCAGTCCCATCAGCCGGACCCAGATTGTTGTTAAAACTCATAGGTTCTTATATCATATAGCGATTTTTGTCTGGTGCTTATGACGTCGTGCTAAACAAATAATGCAGGTCTGTCAAGATATCCACAACCAGGCAGACAGAGCATCCTCACTATGAGCAGGGCCCTCACAAGCCTTTGTGGCGCCCCAGGGCAAAAGTTTCAACGCCGCCTCCTTGCATACTGTAACTGCTTTGTTTAGTGCATAGGTTCTCAACGTTTTTCGGCTCACCGCCCCCTTTTTCAAATTTGTATCTCTCACTGCTTACCCCCCCCCCCCCCCCGATTCAGAAGTTGAACTAATGAGTCAAATTTACCGCATATAATTTGTATAGGCCGACTAGATTAGTATGCAAGTTTATCATCCTAAAAAGAGCTGAAATTAATACATTTGTTAAGTTGTTTCTTAATAAATAATAATAAAAAAATATACTGCAAAAAAGGTTTTGAAAATAAAACCATTTTAAAGTGAAGCGTGTTCCTGGTATGTTGCTAGCAGTTCGTCTAAGTTCCAATAAATAAAGTGTGGATGTCACAGGTTGGTTAGATATTGGCACATTTACCCAGACTCAGTGCCACCATTCATGTCATGAGGTACCATGGATAAGGACGTAGCCCAGTAGAGATGAGGTGACTAGATCCAATGGAAAGCATCCTTAATGTAGACCTGCATACTATAATACTAATGTAATGAGGTGCGTCTCAGAACGGTTCCACATGGGGCCGAACTAGTGTTTCTGCCCATGGCTTCGTTTAAGGCAGTGATGGCGAACCTTTTTGAGGCCGCGTGCCCAAAGTACAATACAAAACCAACTTATTTCTTTCAACGTGCCAACACGGCAAAACCAAATACCATAACTTAGCTGTTCCATTTTTTGGTAAATGCTCGCGTGCCCACAGAAATGGCTCTGCGTGCCAGCTGTGGCACGCGTGCCATAGGTTCGCCATCGCTGGTATGTCGAGATTGAGGCATTTATTATGTGACGCGAATATTTATTTAGCTGCTCCTTACACATGTATATCACAACAATTATTACAGACAACACAATATCAACAAATGCTGCTGTGCAGAGTTTCTTTATACTTAAATACATTCCTTTAATCCCTGGGCTGTGAGCGAATATACAAGTGATCTCGTTACAGAGCCAGTGCGTAAAAGCGACCTAGAAAACTTAAGACTAAACAAGAAAATACTATAAGAGAAGGCGAAGGATGGGGCAAGAAGGGGGGGGGGGGAGAGACAGGTGCGATATAATTATGCCCATGGGAGAGATAGAAAGAGAGACGAGATGTGGTGGGGGGGGGGGTATTGCGGAGGAGAGCGAGAGATGCCGTATCATTGTTTTGGTCTCACGGTTGAGGGGCTAAGGTGACCCTAGAAGATGCGACACTGATTTACGGACGAGGAGGGAGGGGCGGGGTACCTGGGGGAATAGTGTTAGGGGGTAAACATTTGTAACTTGACATTCTGAGAACCTGGACTACTCGTTGGTCTTCCGAATTAAAAAGTCTCTAACTCTAAGAAACCCGGACGAGCCGAAGCTCTTGTGTCCAGGGCGTAACGGTTAGGTTTGAGGATAACTCTGTCCGAGTTCCAGCCACCCCACGGTTTCAAGGGTTGAAAAAGACTCAACCGTGGGCGTTGACCGAAAGCAGTTGACTCGAGGAAGGTGTTCATGCCTAGTCATGCACCGACCTAGTCATACAGGACTCAAGAGAACCGTAAAGTTACAGAGTTGTGATTTACCAAACGCTTTGAAAGCCTTTACGGGTAAAAGCATTAAGTGTTGGTAATTGGTTCGCTTTTTGACGGGCAAGTGCCATGTCCCCGGCGTTTGTGACATTTGTCTTAGTTGAGAGAGTTCAAACCAATAGTATCAAGACGCAAATAAAAGTTTCGCCTTGAAGAAAAGGATGCTTGCGTACCGGTACCGAGACTCCATCGGGCTTGAGATTGCTCTTGTCTTCGGGTCAACATAATCCTGCTATCCCACTACCGGTACTCATGGAGTAGAACGATGGCACTTTAGGCGAAGAACCGAACTGGACATTTTAAAGGTATATAGTGCTTTTCCTGCCGGAAGGAGGACAAGAGTCTAAATAGGAGGACATGTCCTCCTTTTGCCGGACGTCAGGCAACCCTAGTCTAGCGAGACATGGAGGCTGAAATACCGGTAACAAAGGAAACCAAACACACCAACAAACTGTCTGCAGATAACGTTCAGATACCCAGTTTTTTTGCCGCTCAGTACATATAAATTAGGCGTCAGAGTCAGGCATTCGTTATAATTATAAGCCATGTAAGCAATGGCTGGGATTGACAATAGAACTAAAAACAATAATAGGCCCTCGCCGAGACTATAACTAATGTTTGCAAAGCATTGAATGAAGTAAATTTTGTGAATCCAACATGGTTATTTTTAAAATATTTCCTTCAGAAAAAGAATAATTCTTGGCCCACCTTATGAAGTACGAAATACTTGGCCTACCGGTACCTCATTTCCTTTTAACATCCCTAATTCTGATATAGGCTTATTATAGACTAATATATTTTTGCTCACTACGTTATAATAGGTGAAACATTAAAATTAGGTCGATTAGGTTACATATTTAGTAATTTGTACGTTTTCATTTATAATTTTCTGGGAAAATTTAATGAGATAAAAATGTAGATCTATTAGTATCAGTTCAGTGGCATCGCCAGTATTGGAAGGGGTGGGGATGGGGGGGGGCAAATAGTGCAAGGAAGGGGGGCAGGGAAGGCAACTACCGTGTGTATATAGTGTGTGGCAAATGTGCCTAGTTTTGTAGGTAGCCTATATTTGAAATAGTTTAAATTTATTTAGTGTTTGCAGGGCAATCAAGAGGTTGATTTGTGTGAATACAATATGATTTTGTACACTTTACCATAAAATTCTTTAGAACTAAAAAAAAATCTGGGCTAATTGATTAAAACCGATAATAGCTTTCAATAGTGATAATCAAATTTGCGATTATCGTGGACCATAATATTAAAAAGCATATGAAGAGGATGACGATGGATGCTTAGTACACAGATGCGTACGCAATCCAGTGGTAGGCTACTGCCACCGCTCCTGCTTATCTGTTGGGAACATAGTTTTCAACGAGCTATCGTTAAAGACGTTTTTTCAAAATTTTCCGACACAAAGGATTGTAACTGTAACTTAACATTTGGTTTGATGTTGTTTTTATCGCAAGCCATAGTTGGTATTTGGAAAAATGAAACACAATATCTAAGACTAAATAGTGTTAGCAAGGCATTTCAAGAATTGTTTTGTGTGAATCCAACATTAGGCCTACCGGGTATTTATTAAAAATATTTCCATCAAAACCAAAAAAAAATGGCTGCGCTACTTAAAATAATGATTAAGCCTACCTCCCAACCAAGAAACCGAAATCTGGTTTTGGAAATCAAAACTGGTTTTCGGTTTTAAAACCGGAATCCTGTACTCCAGTTTGCGGTTAACATCCCTGGTTAAAATAGAAGGCTAATTTACAACTGGTGCACAATTTCCCCCTAAAATATTTGACAATTAACATTGTACCAAAAGCTATTTTAGTGAAACGTTGAATTAGACATGATTAAATGTGTACCGTATATGAAAAGAACAATAGTAAACATATGAGAATTATAGTCAATTAGAAATCATTTTAACTAGGTCTAAAATGTATTACAATAAAAATAATTATAGTAAAGACATTTCCGTTTTAAATCTATTTTAAACATAAAAGCAAGCGTCTAAAATTGTGTTAAGTGTTTTGAGGGGGGGGGGGTAACCAATTGTTGACGTAATTATATAGGGGGGGGGGGTCTCTGAAAGTTTGATAGTTGTTGACAAGGGGGAGGGGGGGAGGTAAAAATCGCCTAAAAATTGTTGACGTAATTAATGGACGTCCCCTTGTCTAAGCAGTGTTTATTTTCATAGAATACACCTGTCCGCGTTGAATAGGGCCTAAAGCTTAAAAAAAAGTCGTGTTGAATATAATTAGTGTCTAAAATTGTTAGGCCTAGCAATGATTAGGATTAAACAACAAATGAAAACATTGAAACACGTTATAGCCTTATGACTCATGCCTATTTTTAGTTTTACCGTTTTAGTTTAAACCTATGGTTTAAAAAGGATATTCCAGACTTTAAAAAATAAATAAATGAAGACTTTTCCACACAAAAGAAAAAAGGTCTAGGCTTACATTCCAGGTTTGGAAAATGAAATCTAAGTCAGCACACCAGTAGGCCTACCGGGTACCGTTTTTTTTTCTGATTTGTGGGTGAACCATAAGTGCATGTGTGTAGCCTAAATTTCATACTAAATAATGTCTAAATAATAATAAGAAGATGTAAACGTAATGCAGGCCTAATCAAACGCATTGGATAAACCTAAAAAAAAAAAAGTAAGACTTTTATCCGTTAGGCCTACATTATACTTAGTAGTCTATAGTTAGCTTAATTCACGAACATTCCCCAAGCATTGGCCAGTTTCCCAAAAACATTGTCCAGTTTCCCTCAGCAATGGCCTGTTTCCCCCAGCATTGTCCAGTTTCCCCCAGCATTGTCCAGTTTCCCCCAGCATTGTCCAGTTTCCCCCAGCATTGTCCAGTTTCCCACAAACATTGTCCAGTTTCCCACAAACATTGTCCAGTTTCCCCCAGCATTGTCCAGTTTCCCCCAGCAATGTCCAGTTTCCCCCAGCATTGTCCAGTTTCCCCCAGCATTGTCCAGTTTCCACCAGCATTGGCCAGTTTCCCTCAGCATTGCCAGTTTCCCCAAACTTAAAAAAAAACAAATAATATTCCCCAACCAAATGTAGTCATTGACACAGTACGGTACATAATGTTATAGACTGTTCAATTCTTTCCTTTCGCCTTGACAAGCCGTTGACATATGACGTGTGCCATATATGTCAACAAGTCTAATTGGTTGATCCCAGATTTACAATTCCACGTTATTGTTGTTTGCACAGATTGGAGAAAACAAAACTAAAAAAAAATCAAATAAGGCTAGACATTAACCAGACATAGACAATGAGGTCATACATAAGACAATGAGGTCATACATAAAACAATGAGGTCATACATAGACAATGAGGTCATACATAGACAATGAGGTCAGGCAAACTTTTTATAAAGACAATGAGGTCAGACATAAAGAGAATGAGGTCAGACATAAAGAGAATGAGGTCAGACATAAAGAGAATGAGGTCAGACAAAGACAATGAGTCGTACAAACTTTTCATTAAGTCATTAAGTCCATAAAGACAATAAGAGCAGACATGTACAAAGACAGCAATCAAAAAGTGACTTCTAATACAATAGGTTAATTGGTTAGACAAACAGGTCACATGACATATCCACCCAAACCGTGTTTAACAACAGAAGATCATTTATTGAAATTGAAGATAGAAATAGAACTAAAAATGACACAAATTAGGAAAATTAATAAAAACATTTTTAATTTATTTAAAAAAAATATTTACACAATTTAAACATAAAGCACAAGACAGAAATAATAACACAGTCATAATACTGTACCAGTAACATTATCTGTACAGTACAGGTATGCATATTTAATATTTAAATGTAAACTTGCAGTTGCAGATCATTCCTAATTGAATATATACAGAGAAATATGGGTACCATAGGTAAGAAATTTGAAATCAAATATCGGTACGCTTTATTTGTGGTTGTGTGAACCATATTTTGTGAAAATCAAATACCTGTATATCAGTAGATCATAACCATATTTGAAAAAAAGTTTCATAATCAATTCAATCAACATAAATCTCCCTAAATGATTAAAGTTTGAAATACAAATAAAGTTACATCAACATGTAGAATGAGAATTGAAGTTAATACCGGTATTTATATGACTCAGCCCTCATGAGATCTTAACTTAAATATGACAGACGCTCTTTCTATAAAGAAGATTTTTGGGCCCTATGCTCCGACTCCGAGGTCTGTCTTGCCATTTTTATTAGTATTATTAGTGTTTTAAAAATTGAATGATGTTAATTTATTGGTTTTCCTGGTTTTTCCAGGCAACAAATTTCATGCCCCGAATGCCATTTGGGAAGAAAGAGTACCGCATATTTATAATTTATATGCATTTCTACTTGCACAAGAGATAAGGAAAATTTTTTTTTGTCATTCTGTTTATCTGAGCATTGCAACAGGTTGTTTTTGTGCTGTATTTCTAAATTAAGGAGTTAAATGCCTCATAAGCGCCCAAAAATAATTATTGACTTTTTGATTATCATAACAATGACTAAACGCGGGTATTTAAAAAAATACATTTTTGTTTGCGAAGAGAGGCACACACACTAAAACTTTAACTTTCCTGGACGGATAGACAGAAACATAAAAAATTTCTCCGTTGCTTACGATCTTTTCATCAAATAGATGAAGTACATTAAAAAATATGATTTTAAAAAATGCATGCATTATTTAACAAAAAAAACCAACAACACAAATATAGAGTTACAAGGAGTTTAAGTTTTTGTAAAAATGCTGAATGAATGAAATCTCCCCGCTGTTTGTTTTTCAGTGCAAGATTCCTTCAAAGCCAATATAAACAAGCTATAACAGAATGAATTGGAAGCTCATCCAGGACGCACTAATGTTGAAAAACAAAACCACTAAAAACAAATAAATAATAATTAAAAATACTCCATTATGCAAAAAATATTTAAAAATTAAAAAAAACAATCATTCTTAACAAAATAAATGTTCATTTATCCAAAAAAACAGACAATGTCTTACAATGATCAATAAATCAATAAGACTTTTGGCTACCACAATAGGCAGATATTATACAGTAGACAGAAAACAGACATTGCTTCATTTCTCTTGGAGAAACACGAGGTTAATATACCGGTACATCCAGATACAGGTATTTTAAGCAACCGTTGGTACCGGTACATCCAGATACAGGTATTTTAAGCAACCGTTGGTACCGGTACATCCAGATACAGGTATTTTAAGCGACCGTTGGTACCGGTACATCCAGATACAGGTATTTTAAGCGACCGTTGGTACCGGTACATCCAGATACAGGTATTTTAAGCGACCGTTGGTGAGATAATCAAAAATTTGAATCATCAATGTGTTTAACATTACCGTACTTAAAAACAACAACTGGAACTAGTGCAATTTCTTGGTTTTAAATTTGACAATTGTATGTGACCAACAATGGAAAAGTGAAGAATAAGGTTGGGGAACTGAAACCTTCACCACCCGAGTAGAGCCAGTAGAGGTCTTTAAAATGGATAAACATTGGATCTCCCCCAACACATGAGTAGGTCTTTAAAATGGATAAACATTTGATCTCCCCCAACACATGAGTAGGTCTTTAAAATGGATAAACATTTGATCTCCCCCAACACATGAGTAGGTCTTTAAAATGGATAAACATTTGATCTCCCCCAACACATGAGTAGGTCTTTAGAATGGATAAACATTTGATCTCCCCCAACACATGAGTAGGTCTTTAAAATGGATAAACATTTGATGTCCCCCAACACACGAGTAGATGTCTTTAAAATGGAAAAACATTTGATCTCCCCCAATTACTTTGCAATAAACTTTTCCTTCTTTGTGCCAACATATTAGACACAAGCAAGTTAGGTGATGGCAGGAATTGATAAATATTTACAACTGTAGGACTATTGCAACATAACTTGGAATTCTTACAAGGTGTGATGCACTCTGTCTCATCTTTAGCATTAGCCTCAACATGTCTTTTTCTTTCATTATGAAAAAATGGCCTTGGGCGTGTTTTCCCAAGGTCAATGCTGCTGCACTTGGTATTGGAAGTTTGCAAATGAGTTCCTGAATTAGTTTTACTGCTCACAAAAGTATTGTGTGTACTTGTATCTGGTTTGAAAAGTTTCTTAGAGTATTTATGCTCTGAATTATGGTGCATGTCTAAACATTTTTCCATAACAAAAGCTCTGTTACAAGGGATGTCTCGACAATAGTATTTCTTTTTTAGGCGGTGTGCTTTATGAAGATGGGTGTCCAGCTTGTAATATGTATCAGAAGAATAGGAGCATTTTCTACAACTGATCAAATGGGGACTAGCAGAGGATGGGAAAGGAACAGATGAGGAATTTTGAGGCTTTATACTTTTGGAATCCTTTTGTTTAACTGCTTTCTTTAAGTTTTCATTGCCAAATACTGTTGTCTCCATCACTTGTAAACCTTTAGAACATGTATCAATTTGGAGAGAATTGTTCATTGGATTCAGTCCAGCTTGGCTCGAAGAGGTATCATTAGAATCAGCCATTTCAAGTTGAGATTCACACTCAATCTGACCTTGCAAGTGGTTTGTTTTATTTTCATTAGTCTTTGCATCATCTTTTGAAATTCTCAGAAAATGTAGAGAATTGGAAGAATCTTTACAAACATCTTGGAAAGCTTGTGATAAAGTATCAGCTAAGTCTGTATACAGTTTTAATTGTACAGTATTTAGTGTTGTCATTTTGGAAAGTGATGATTTACTTTCATCTGATGGAGTCTGATTAGTAGGGGATGATATAGCTTTATCTGTTGCAGTCACTTTTGGAGAAGATGTTTTACATTCATATGATGGAGTCAGATTAGTAGCGGATGATTTCATTTTATCTGTTGCAGTCACTTTTGGAGATGTTTTACATTCATCTGATGGAGTCAGATTAGTAGCAGATGATTTAGTTTTATCTGTTGCAGTCACTTTTGGAGAAGATGTTTTACATTCATATGATGGAGTCAGATTAGTAGCGGATGATTTCATTTTATCTGTTGCAGTCACTTTTGGAGATGTTTTACATTCATATGATGGAGTCAGATTAGTAGCGGATGATTTCATTTTATCTGTTGCAGTCACTTTTGGAGATGTTTTACATTCATCTGATGGAGTCAGATTAGTAGCATAAGATTTAGTTTTATCTGTTGCAGTCACTTTTGGAGGAGATGTTTTACATTCATCTGATGGAGTCAGATTAGCAGATAATTTAGTTTTATCTGTTGCAGTCACTTTTAGAAGAGATGTTTTACATTCATCTGATGGAGTCAGATTAGCAGATGATTTAGCTTTATCTGTTGCAGTCGTTTTTGGAAGAGATGTTTTACTTTCATCTGATGGAGTCAGATTAGTAGCAGAAGACTTAGTTTTATCTGTTGCAGTCACATTTGGAGGAGATGTTTTACATTCATATGATGGCGTCAGATTAGTAGCGGATGATTTCATTTTATCTGTTGCAGTCACTTTTGGAGATGTCTTACATTCATCTGATGGAGTCAGATTAGTAGCGGATGATTTCGTTTTATCTGTTGCAGTCACTTTTGTAGGAGATGTTTTACATTCATATGATGGAGTCAGATTAGTAGAGGCTGATTTAGTTTTATCTGTTGCAGTCACTTTTGGAAGAGATGGTTTACGTTCATCTGATGGAGTCAGATTAGTAGCAGATGATTTAGTTTTATCTGTTGCAGTCACTTTTGGAAGAGATGTTTTACATTCATCTGATGGAGTCAGATTAGTAGCAGATGATTTAGTATTATCTGTTGCCTTCACTTTTGGAAGAGATGGTTTACGTTCATCTGATGTAGTCAGACTAGTAGAAGATGATTTAGTTTGATCTGTTGCAGTCACTTTTGGGAGAGATGGTTTACGTTCATCTGATGGAGTCAGATTAGTAGCAGATGATTTAGTTTTATCTGTTGCCTTCACTTTTGGAAGAGATGGTTTACGTTCATCTGATGGAGTCAGACTAGTAGAAGATGATTTAGTTTTATCTGTTGCAGTCACTTTTGGAAGAGATGGTTTACGTTCATCTGATGGAGTCAGATTAGTAGCAGATGATTTAGCTTTATCTATTGCTGTCACCGTTGTAGGAGATTGTGATTTAAAATCACCTGATGAAGCCACATTCATAAGTGATGCTCTTCTTTTACTTGTTGGAGTCACTTTTGTAAGAGTTGATAATTTACTGTCATCTGATGAAGTTAATTTTGTAAGTGTTGATTTATATTTATCTATTAAAGTCACCTTTGTAAGAGACAGTAATTTGCTTTCATTTGATGGAGTCACTTCTGCAGGAGCTGATTTATTTTTATATGTTGGAGTCATATTGGTAAGAGTTGATAACATTTTATTATCTGATGGATTTGATTTTGTAAAAGACAATTTTCTCTCATCTGAAGTCACATTAGTAAGAAATACTTGACTTTTATCTGTTGGAGTCTCTTTTATAATAGATGATATTCTTGTAATAGATTTACTCTCCTCTAATGAAGTCACTGTTGTAAGAGATGATATTCTTTTTTCTGGCTGAGTGACCTTTGTATGAGATAGCGATTTATGTTCACCCAATGGCATTAATTTTTTTAAAGCTGATTTACATGTAGTTTTATCTAATAGTTGAGGTGGTTTACTTGCATCTGATGTGGTAACTTTTGTAAGAGATGATTTATCTGAGTGAGTCGCTTTAGTAATAGATTCTCTACTTTTGTCTGATAAAGTCATTTTTGAAAGAGGTTGTTTCTCATTTTTATCTTTTTTGATAGAGGATTTACTGGTATTGTCATCTAGTAAATCGAGTGATTTAATTTTAATTATGGGAGTCACATTTGTAATTTGGGTAGGTGAATTAGTTTCATTGGGTTGATTCACTTTAGTAAGGGATGATTCACTTTTGTCTGACAGAGTCACATTTGAAAGAGATGATTTACTTGTAAGTGGTGTAGTCACATTTGTGACTGCCAAATTTGGTTCATTTAGTCGAGTCACTGTTTGTAACGATGTGTGTTTTGGGGTAGACACCTTTGATTTTCTTGAACTTGAATCTGTGTTATTTGTTAGTGTCAATTTAGTTTTCATTGCAAATGATTTTGTAGTATCTGAGTGATTTTTATTTACTTTTCCAGCATCAAATGCTTCAAATTGAGGGCCATTGACAATTTGTGTTTGTTTCGGGGATGATATAGAATGTATTAATGTTTGTGGAGTTTCATCCAGAATTTCATTGGAATACAATGTATTTGTTTTTTGGCAAATTACATCTTGGTTTTCTTCAGCTTGAAAACCTTGGGTCACCTTAGCACAATTTGTGAGATCTTTTTCAAATGAATCATGGATTGGATTTACTAAAACAATATTAACACAAGATTTTACATCTTTATTCTTCTCAGAAGTTGTCAAACATTCTTCACAAAAATATTTCTTATTATGTCTTTTATCTCCTGCACAGGTTTTTACTTTTTTGCAGACTTGACATTGCACTAATATTGCAGATGTTGCGGATGCAATTTTAAACATTTTCTTTAATCTTTTTTTCTTGCAATTGTGGTCAGCTTTTAGTTTATGGGACTTGAAGATGCTTTCACAAATAATACAAACTGTAGAACAGTTAGAGAAGGCCATGTGCTTATAGAAATGAAGTTCACTCCCAGACTGCATTTTACACAATGAACAACGAAGCTCTTCAACCGTTGCCCTTTGCTGGTTGTGGTTAAGCAAATGTGCATACAGAACAAGCAGATTGGAGAAAGATTTACCGCAGGTGGGACAAAGAAGTCTAGTCCTTGTTTGGCATTGAGAGCAAGTATTGGCATTAGATTTCTTCTCTGTCTTGTCTGTTTTCTCAATCAATTTTGTAAGAAAACAAACTGAGCACATGCCCTTGTTACAGTTATTTTCCTCAACAAGACTGTTGGGTGTAACCAGTTTTGTTTTCTTTGCTACAACTACAACAGTGTCATCACAATCTATTTGCCTTTTTCTACTCTCTGCCTCACATGCTACACTAGTATCTTCTTTATTATCACTAACAGAAGAGCACACTGAAGTATATGTCACTTTCCTAGGTTTAAAATGTTCCTTTTCAAATATTTTACTTTCACTATTTTCAGATGTTGTATTGGTAACAACTGGACAAGTAGATGTCTTATCTTCATAGTGACCGTTTGGTGAAGTGTTCCCTTTAGCAGTAATTTGAAAAGGAAAGAGTTGTTGGATGTCTTTGTTAGAAGATGTAGCTCTAGGAAGATATACTCTGTTACCTTCAATAATGCTTTCAGTAATGCTTTCAGTAATGCTTTCAGTAATGATAACTGGTGCACTATCCCTTACAGTTGAAGGAAAGTGTTTAATGGTATCCATAGAAACCACAGAGTTCACTTTTGTATTCAGGCTGGAATTAACATCTAAATGTTCTGCAACTGCTGAAGTCTCAACTTTTGTATTCTCATCGGATTGAACTTTTATGTCATTTTTTGCATAAGTGTTGACTTTGGGGTCTGTAACAGAAAGAACTAGAGTGGTAACATTGTCAGGGGATGGTGTTTTTGATATTTTTTCAGTTGGTTCATCACTGTAAATCCTTTTCTTGGATTCTAAAGCACTACTGGGCTTAACTCCATGTGTTGATGTGTTAGTGCCAAAGTCCTTACTGGACATTTTAGATGTATCATTAAGTCTTTTATTTTCCATGTGAACAATGCGATTGTCTTCAGTTGTACAATGGTTAGCTTTATAACTACTAAGCGTGTCTTGATTGGTTAGTGGTTTATACGTTGTAGAGTTTTTATTAGCAGCAGAATGACGACTGGCTAATCTACCAGTATCTGTAGGATTCTTGTCAGAAACATGTGTACCAGTTAGGTTTGCTGTTCCAGCTGAAGACTTGTTAACCTCACAGATGTCATTTAATAAAGAATCACCTTTATTTGTATGTTCATTTCCTTTCATTGGAGAAGTAAGGGTACTAATATTCACATTTCCTTTCATTGCAGAAGTAAGGGTACTAATATTCACATTTCTTATTTCTCTTTCAATTTTTTCAAGAGAAGACAAACTTTCTAGAACTCCTGGTTTCAGGTTGTTATTGATTGCACAAGTTGTGATTAGTTCCACATTTTCTGTGAATTTTGTTTGGCGACTAAGTTCGTTAATGCCAATTTTGTGCTTACTTGGACTACTTTTGCTTAACATTCTATTACAATTCAGCCTGGGATCCAATGTGTTCATTGAATTAGATGAGCCTTCATATATATCTGAGTTTATAGTCCCTGCTAGAAGCTGTGGCTCATAGAAAAAGGGATCCGTTCTTGCATTCACTAATAAAATATTTTCTTCATCAGATTTAGCTTCAGGCCACACATGTTGTGACAAGTCAATTGTAAATGCATCATTTCTAGAATGAGAAGTTATAGATTTAGTTGTTTTATCTCCTACAAATTCCTGCTCGTTCTTTAAAGGGTTAGCAATGTTTACTAATTGTAAGTCAAGTTTTTGTTCCACTGGACAGTCCGACAAAGGACATGTACAAGTAATCGGATATTCACTTTGTAAACCTTTCTCCTCAAAACTTTTGAAAGTGTTAAAAATGTTTCTGGTTGAGTTTAATTTATCATTCAAAGAGCTCATATTAAATTCCTCATCATCCAAGTCACTGTCATCATCTGCTAGGCCAAAGGTGAAAGAACATTTCGGCATCTGTAAAAAAAAAAAAATTAAAAGTTACTAGATCTATTAGAATTAACGCATTTACTTTACCTCAACTAAGGTCAGGTACCCATCAGAGTTGGGTAAACTCAGAGACATCCTTTACCCTTCAGCACAGTGCCAAGGTGCATTTTTTTTCCTTAGTGTGGTATCATAACCAGCAGAGACAACCTCCAGACTGGAGGAAAAATGAGACATTAAACATGTATTCGAACCAGAGACCTTTGCTAAAGGCAACATGATTGTGTAAAGCTCATAGATATTTGGGTTAAGCCGCCTTATTAAATTTTATTGATACAGAACCAGTATTTGAAGTCTAATGAAAAAAAAATTCAAAAAAGTATTTTACACAGAACTTAAAAAAAAACAACTTTCAGCTGCCAACTTATGAAGTCCTTTGTTTTGGGGCTTAAGTGTCTTGACGGTGGTGTAGCTGTAAATTATCCCCAAGTTTCAAGCCAAAAGTCAATACTAATACAGGTAGGCCTGCATGAAAATGCTAGATATTTTAGACTGCAAATTAACATTTCAATACCCAATACCAGTATTACGCTACCAGGGTATATAAAGAGCACCTTTATCCAACCACACAAAAAATAGTGGTCTACATAGTAGCAGCAATGAAATCATAAAAAATTAAAAAGAATTATTGTGAATATGATGATGTTTTTTCAAAAGTTTACACTTGTTGGCATCCGTCCTCAATGGACTATGGTGTAATCGTTTCCTCTGCCCCTCACCATTCTCCTGGCTCACTTCTCTTCACTCCTTTCTGCTAGGGTGACTTCTGCAACTTACGTGCCCTCGTGCACCTTTGACCGCCAGGAGGTGCATTCCCCAGCAAGGCCCTCCGACATTTTTACCAGAAACCTGTCTTTTGCATACTTCTATTAATCCTTGTTCTAACTGCCAGCTCTCCATACAGCAGGACTCTGTGGATATGTTCCGAGCCCATTCTGTGGACATGGTCTATCCACCCCCCGAGTTTTTCTGATCAACAAGTTGCTGAGCACCTCCACATTTGTGACACAATCCTGCCATTTGATGTGGAGGATCTCGGGTGAAAGCTATTGAGAACTTTTTTTGCTTAGCATAGGTAGACCAAGTTTGTTTCCTCCTTAGAGGAGTATGCTGAGCATTCAGGCCTGGTAAACAGAGGTTTTTGTCCTGTCAGTGAGTTGGGCATTGTTCTACACTCTTTGGTTGAGCCTTGCCATTAAGGCTGATGCCTTCCCAATTTTACTTTGGATTTCTTTGCCCAGAGACAGTGTGATTGAGATGTTTCCAAGCATACACTAATGACTAATTTTGGAAAAAAAAGTGTGGCTATAATAAATATGATGCAATGTAAATTAAACACCAAATGAAAGGCTTTTATGTAGAAAAAATGTTTTTAAAATAATGTAGCCTAATCCTTAACAAGAGCCAAGGTCTTATCATGCCCACAGTTGACAGACCTACTCAAAAGTCGCATTCAGATTCTGGGTAGACGTTTGATGCCAGAGTTTGCATATTATATTTAGACTAAACAAAATTCATCATTACAAGGCAAGGCCCTTTGACTTTTGATCAAACAATTAGAAGGAAAATAAAACTTCTGAACAAAAATACAACAAAAGAAAAACAACATTGACATTACTGTGATTAGGCCTACACTAAATAAGCCTCAATTCAGAAACAAACTCACAAGTTCACAAGTCTAACCTAGACCAACCTAGTCATACAAAATCAGAATGTCGTCAATGTTCTCATTACCCAGCAAATTTTGTCATTAGGCCTAGGCCCCTATCTAATTTAATATAATTTATGTGTTGTTGTTTTTTCCATACATTTCCATGAAATCAATCGAATGGTAAGCTTAGGCCTACGGCCTACAGAGTGTAACAGAGTAGTCTACAGTACAGTAGTAGGCCTACATTAGTTCATAATTCATAAGTCATTATCATTAAGTCATTAAGACTTCATACTTCATAATAATAATTATAATAATAAGTAAAGTTATTAAAGTAGCCTACACAACAAGTCATAAGATAAGTTTTACATAAAATGATGATAAAAGCCTAGTGGGCTATGCTATGCAATCATGTGTAGACCTACTCATGGTGAATGATGAGGCATGTGTAAATTGTTTAATTGTGTATGAATTGTGAAGTATAGAAGTAGAAGTTTAAGCTATCTAACATCTAACCTAACCCTAATAACTAATAAAATAACTAATCTAGTCTAGTTAAACTTTTAACGTACCTTTTTTTATAAAGTAAATGTTAAAATTATGAATATGCCTGCCTATTGTTGATCCAAATCCAGAGGCAAACCTAAACATAACATTTAACATTTATCTTTTATGATATAACTAAAACACATTATCGTGCACAGCAATCCCATGTTTTCTTTTTTAGTAAAGCGCGAATTATAAGTCTCCCGTTCGAAAGTTGGGACTGAATGACTGAACTTACTGAACTCTGCACGAAGTTCTGATAACTTTGGTCATTGGCACATGGTGGAATCAGCACGAGAGCGAGACTTGGTGGGCGGAGCTTAAATCGTACCGGCTGGTTTCACGGCGGCACCCAGAGATTGAAAATGGGGTACTTTTTGGGGTTGGCTCTTACAATGTATGGTAGGCTTCAGAGTTAGTGGCACCGAAGGAGAAAGGACGGGGAGGAAGGACTGGGCAGCGGGTGTGTGTGTGTGTGTGTGGGGGGGGGGGGGGTTGTCTCTTAAAAGTAGACTTTTGTACAAATGCAAAAAACATCAAATAAAAAAAAAATATATAAAAAAAGACACAACACATAAATAGCACATTCGATAATTAGGCCTAGTCTAAATTATAAGAACTGGATAATGTAAAATTTAAAACAGGTTATTATTATTAGGCTATCTACGAAAGATTAATTAAGTAAGTAAACAACCATATAAAAAGCAAAGTAACCGTTTTTTTGTAAAACTATCAGAAAATAAGGTGGCAAATATAATTGTGGTAGGCCTACATATCTATTACTATTATCTAGGCCAGGCCTAGCGTTTATCGCCAAGCATGAATTATATAATCACCTATCAATTATTTATCACCGATCATCTATCCCCGATCATCTATCAACTATATCACCTATCTCTATCATCTATTAGGGCCTACCTATCATCTATCAACTATATCACCTATCATCTATCGATTTCTCTATCTCTCATTTATATAGACCTAGGCCTACGCAGCCTACGCATCATTTTGAAGTGTAGGCCTGCGGCTATACCTTAACAATAGAATATAAAATATGGATAACAAACAATATGTAAGCTTATATAATAATATATAGCTTAGGCTATATCCTCAATCTCACTCTAAACTATGTTCGAGCCTTTCTCTTCACCATCAGCCACATTGAATAGCTTTAGGACTATCGTTAGGCCTATAATAGACACAATAGACATACCTGTATTCCCAACCTTTACTCGTTCTCTCTCTCTCATCAACTAGATCTATATAAAAAGTAAAGTATCCCGTGGGACCAAATTGATCCTTAAAGCAGCGTTCACTAGTTTCTGTGGCCACGGCATAGTTGGTGATTGTGTGGCCAGTAGCCTACTATACACAGCCCCAACTTTCCCTCAACTAAGATCAGGTACCCATCAGAGCTGGATGGACTCAGGGACACCCTCCAGACCCGGGAAAAAATCCTAGCCTGCACCAATATTCGAACCCGGGACCTTCGGTACACCGTACCCCCCCCCCAAATCAACTTTATATAATTATAATAGCCTAATAATATATGGATACAAAGTACAAAGTACAGCCCTTAAACTCTCTCCGCTCTCCCTTACTCTATCTTTCTATCTCTCCGCTTCTTTTTCCGCTATTTGACATCAATAATTGAACTAATAATTATTAAAGCTGTCTCCTTTTCCTTCTTCTCTCCCTATCTCTCTCTCTCTCTCTCTCTTACTCACACACTCTCTCTTTCATTCTTTTTGACGGACATATTAAGCTTATTAAGTTAATAAAATAGTATGGACACAAATGTAACTTTCCTTCGCTATTGTTGTGAGCTATTTTATTACTTCTCAAATGTTTGCTGTCCGGTGATTTAATGTTATTTTAAGTGAGAGGAAATGATGTGCGTATATTGCGCCAGTAGAGTTTGTGATTGTAAAAAAAAAGAAAGTCGTGAATGAATAGAACTCGTTACACATCATTTTCTCAATTAAACCAAGACCAAGACTTTATTTATTACGATGGTCTTGACTCAACCCCCGTGCGGAATGATATAAAAAAAACTAATGTAATGCATGCGAGTGAAAAGATGTCAGTTCATTGCACGGTTTGGCAGCGTGCACTTCTTTCTATAGTGGCAAGATATTCGTTTTTTTTTTTGTTTTTTTTTTTACATTGAAACCTTATATTTACATTTACATGCAAGTAAATAGTACATTGAACACTCCAGAAAACACTAGAGGACCTCAACAAAATTACATCTCAAATTGTGGACTCTTTCCTCGGGTACAACGGGGCTACAACAAAAACATGAAGAAGAAGAAGAAGACTGAACTTGCATTCTTTTTTGAAAGAGTGTTCACTTGAGATATTGAAGACTTTATATTTATAAAATGTCTTTGCACCACCACAAAGCTAGTAGATCTAATACTTCAACATTTGAAGAATATATCACCGTCAAAATTCTCAAAATGATCAAGCTCTCTATCTCTATCTCTCTCTCTCTCTCTCTCCCTCTCTCTCTCTCTCTCTCTCTCTCTCTCTCTCTCTCTCTCTCTCTCATTTTGACGGGTATAAGACCTATATTTAGTAATATCTATCTATAATATATAAAGTAGAATGTGTGTGGATCCCGATCCCCATTGGTTAATTTAAAGACCCGTGACTTTGTCTCATATTTTACTTTTGCGATCTCGCTTCCGGCATGTGTCCTCCCTAGCTGAGTGGTTATAGCGTATCCGACTGCCACGCGGGCAACATGGGTTCGATTCCGCACTGATATTTTTCTTTGTCCACTTTTTATTTAAATGTCCATTCATACTACCCGGTACTTTTTTTTTTTAAATTGTAAAAAATTTTGGACTTAAAGCTTTCCGAAATTGTTTTCAGTAAATAAAATCTAATAATTATATTTTAGACGCATGCGGGAGACGGGTGTTTGATTCTCACACACAGGACAGAGATAGTCCTAACTTTCTGTTCAATAAAAAGACATGTTTTTTTTAAAAACCCGATTAGAATATTTATTTTAAATAACTTTCTTAAATGTTTTCAGTAAATAAAGAATAATTAGGCCTATATTAAAAAAATTATTATAGCTTTCTGTTTATTGTAGCTTATCCATTTTTTATCTGTAGCTATAAGCCTATGTATTTTTACACGGGCAAAGCCGAGCAATTTATCTTTTTGTTAAACAACCCGATTAAAACATTTATTTTAAATTACTTTCCTATTTTTTTCAGTAAATAGGGCCTAATAATTATAAATTATTAGATCTATAGTTTTCTGTTCACTGTAGTTTATGAAATTTTTATCTGTAGCTTATACATTCCTATTCAACCCCCCCCCCCCTCCCACCCCGGGCAACGCCGGGGAATTAAGCTTGTAATAAATAAATAAAACATTTAAAAGAATCAAATTTTCACGTGAATGCAATAAAAAAAAACAACAACATCTCAGCCCCATAAAACTGTTTTGTATACTTAGAATCTAGTCATTTATGTTACACCATTAAAATTAATTCCTGGTTTGGGAACAAAAAGGATCTCCTGCACGGGGTTGGGGTGTAGCCTAGAATTTCTAGGATTTCAAGTAGTCTTTGTGTATTTTTTTAAGTGTTATAAAAACAGAACAAAAATAAAATATCTATAATCGAACTGTGAGTTTCGGGTTGTTATTAAGAAAACTGTACGTAATGCAGGTAGGCTATAAAACCTATAAGCCTATATATCTAATGTAAAACTGTGTGTTATGTAACTTTTCTAATAATAATTAGGATTATAAATCTACTAGCCGATTATGTGCCCGGTCCTCCGAACCGGCTAAAAGTTATGTTTACATACACTCTAACTACTCAGGCAGTTATAATGAGATTGCCCGCATGACCTACGACACGAATTTAAACGTGAGGTAATTTTTTATTTGCCCGCTACAACATGAATTACCCGTTAAAATCATTACTCATCACCCATTATAACAATTACAAAATTGCCCGCTATAAATTACGACGCAAATTAAAACATGAATATATTTTGTTCTATTCATTGATTAAGAACATTCGACAGTACTTTTTTTTTTTTTTAATGTTTGTTTGATATATTTTTTTTACGACAAACATTAAGTCGCAGACCTATGTTGTGTTGTTTTTGTTTATTTGCTATTTATTTATTTATTGTTGCTTTGGAAGCAAACTTAGAATTAAATTTTCTATTCAACATGTAAAACGATAACAAATGAAACCCATATGAAATAATGTTTATAAAACGTATACGACACGAATTAAAACTTTAAAAAGTTAGTTCCAGCAATTTGAACATTGCCCGGCAAATTAAACATTGCCCGGTAATATAAACATTGTCCGGTAATTTAAACATTGCCCGGTAATTTAAACATTGCCCGGTAATTTAAACATTGTCCGGTATTATAAACATTGCCCGGTAATTTAAACATTGCCCGGTAATTAAACGTTGCCCGGTAATTTAAACATTGCCCGGTAATTTAAACATTGCCCGGTAATTTAAACATTGCCCGGTATTATAAACATTGCCCGGTAATTTAAACATTGCCCGGTAATTTAAACATTGCCCGGTAATTTAAACATTGCCCGGTATTTACTTTACTTTACATTTACTCGCCCCCCTTTTTACTCTAGGCTACACGCTTTTCAAAACTAGTGTACTAGTTGACACTGATCCCCTTTACAAAAAAATTGTGTATGCAGACGTGACCCCATTAATTTAAACATTGCCCGGTAATGGCCGTTACCAAGGCGATAAGCCTAAAGGTGCCCAGTTCTCGGAACTGTATAAAATAACCCATGGAGTTATAAGCAATAGTCTTTTCCGGTAACTTAAACCATTTACATATTGCATTCTACAAATTACGACGCAAATTAAAACAAAATTTTGTTCCCTTCTTAAACGCCTAAATACGCAAAATTTGATGACGCCATATAATTATAAGCTTAAATATAGAGTGTAACCAGGACCACTGCGTTTAAATAAGCTTAGTAATGCGTCGGTATTACTTCCCAAAACAGAAAAAAAATGCTAAATCTATTTGCTTAAAGTTTTAAATGATTAATTAGCTTTAAGTCATGTATTCACAGTGTAAAGTATTAAAGTAGTGATAGATTAAGAAAATCAACTACAGTATTGGTAGTGTAAAGAATTTATGTTGTTTACGGCACGTAGACAATTTAAACATGAAGAAAATTTGTTCCCGTCATTGAGTTGAGATAATAAAATCCATGCACATAGTTTGATGACGTCAATTTAAACATGAATGAAAAATGTCCCTTCATTGCTATAAAATCCATGCGCAAAGATTGATGACGTCATAAAAATAATCTCAGCGCATCCTTTTTTTTCTAACTTTGTGACGAAAAACTATAAAAAGTTGTACTGGCAAAGACAATGTGAATCAAAAGTTGTGTTTTTTTCGCGTTTTTTTACCAAACTGACCACTGCGGTCATTTTAATTTTTTTAAAACCTTGACAGTGTTCACCGCCGTAACGCAAAGAATATTTGTAGCAAATTTCACGTTTTTATGTCCAGTATTTAAAAAGATTATGCGGTATGTACATACATACATATTCCTTTTGAGATTTATATATATATATGATAATGCAAAGCCATTGTTACTTTTCCTTCAACTGTTTCATCAATCAAAGGTTATAAAAAAATAATTCTTTGTTGAGCTATAACTATTATTTACAAAAACACATTTTCGAAGTTGCATAACCGGCAGACCCCGTCGAAGGCCCTTTGATGAGGGCGCAGAATTTGTTTTCGCCTAGGGCAGGGGTCGGCAACCTGCGGATCGCGAGCCGCATGCGGCTCTTTCGATGTCAAGATGCGGCTCTCCAGTTCCATGCGCAAATATTAATAATTATATTATTTTATTTTCAAAACTCATAAAAAATATTATATTGAACAGGATAAAATCACTCAACAGAGAACAATGATAATAGGTGGAGTAATAATAATAGCCAAATAATAATAGGGCCTACTTGTATAGCGCATATCCCGTTAGGAACAGTTCTATGCGCCGTCAACAGTTACAGACAGAATACAGTCAACGAATAAAGGACGAAAATGTATACATGTACAGGTGAATACTGCTACTTGAATAGATGGGTCTTCAGTCTTCAGCCGACTCCTGAAGGTGTTGAAACTATGACTCTGGCCAAGCGGTAGCCAGTGCAGAGATCGGAGCAGAGGAGTGATATGTGTCGACTTCTTCTTCTTAAGGACCAGTCGGGTAGCACAGTTCTGGACACGTTGGATGCCCTGAAGGGAGGAGGCCGAGAGGCCAGCCAAGATTGAATTGCAATAATCCAAGCGGGAAAAGAGGAGAGAGATGGCAAGCTTAACACAAGCTTCCTTAGTGAAATAGCGACGGATGGCGGCAATGCGACGCTGGTGGAAGAAGCAGATTTTGGTGAGGAAGGAGATGTGGGGTTGCATGGACAGCGTGGAGTCCAGATAGACGCCAAGGCTCTTGACAGTGGGGAACAAAGGTACTGTTGCGTCGGCCAGCTAAAGATCGGACGCAGTGAGGGACACGACCCTCTGTCTCGTACCGACGATATGAGCTTCAGTCTTCTCACTGTTGAACTTGAACTTGTTTTCCGTCATCCAGTTTTTGATGTCCAGGAAACAGATGGAGATGGAAGCAATGAGCCTATCGAAGTCTTCAGGCTTATCACTGTTATAGAGCTGGGTGTCATCGGCGAAAGAATGATATTTCAGTTTGTGGCGTTCGATGACAAAAGAGAGGGGTTGGGTGTAAAGTGTGAAAAGAACACGGCCGAGGACAGACCCATGTGGCACACCATGGCAGACATGAACAGGCTGGGAGGATAGAGTATACGGACAGCCGAAGCTGACAGCCGTTAGTCACTACTTAGACTACTTTATATACTACCCAGCCAACAACCCAACGGGCGGTAGTGTTCAGTCTTCTTCGGAGCAAGGTTGTGAGTTGGAAGTCCAGAAAAGCATGCACGTCACGCTGCACAACTGGACAGTTCTAAACTCTAAAAGAAATGCCGTAAATTGAGGCACTCATATTTGACGCATGGAATAGTCTTCCAGAATGCTACAGTGAGGAGTAGAAGTTGGCATTTGGAGTGCTGACGATCTTCGAGTCAACATATTCGTGCGAGCAAGCGCTCTTTTGCATGAAATATAATAAAAAGTAAAGTAAGAAGCCAACTAACAAATAAAAATCTAGAGGCGTGCTTGAAACTGAAAACAACAAGTTATGAGCCAGATTTAGCCAAACTTTCAAAGGCATTCAAGGCCATTGCTCCCATTGATGTAACTATTGTAACTATCTATTATTCAATAATTATAGTTATAGACCAACTATTTGATTACTAATTTTATTATTCTAGCAGAGCTAGCTAAAATACTTTAATATATTTTGTGCGAAACATTTGTATGTTTTATATGAATAAATAGGCCCCTATTATTTCATATTTAAAACTATCAATTTTGTAGGCCCTTTAGGTAGGCTAATCCTACTCCTAATCAAATACGATAATAATGAAAAAAAATGTTTGTGGCTCTTTAAAAACTGGGAAATTGTGTAAATTGTAACTTTTGGCTCTTCCGCCTCAAAAGG